>CM022479.1:11514511-11571453 GCA_011952105.1 Coreoperca whiteheadi | reverse complement strand
AGTTTATTGGTCACTCATGCCTACAGCCAATTACACTTTTTTGTTGTTGTTTTTTTTAAATTGTCTTTTCAACTTCTCCAATTTGGAACAAAAAAACAGTTATGACAATAAGCACATGAATGCAATTTGATAGGACTATCTAGAATAATAGACGGCCAATGATAATGGCCCCAGGTAAAATTAAAATGGAAGGACAGGGAGGCCAAATATTTGTCGTGCTTTGATCAACTCTGTATTATCTGGCTTACCGAGCTAATTAATGTCATCGTTGCATTTCCATGCCTCACAGTCCCATCTCCACTGTTATGGGAAATTCAGGTGTTAATTGGATTGACGTGTTAAACCTCATTTCCTGCATGACACGCCTCTCTTTTATACACCAAGGGAGTGACATCTATGAATAGGTTTACCACCATCGATAGAGTTTGGATGGGCACGCCCTCGTTTGGGGTCAATCTCATTCCGCATTTAAGCCCTCAGTAAATAGTTATAAAGCCAGAAATAGCTCTGATTGAGCCGCGTCCTCTTTCTCTCGCTCATATAAATAAACACGCGCATTTGTGCTCAGTGATCTGTTCAAGCACGTGCACATCCACACGCAAAGCCCACTGTCTCACACACAAACATACACATGCATTAGAGCTTTATTTGTCTTTCTTTTCCTCTTTAACACACAAACACGTCTATATTGTATATATCTCTGGCCAACATTTTCTATTTAACATATGCACACACAAATTTCTCTATCCCTGCCCTTGTTTGTCTGACATGCTACATCAGAGCCCTGGCAGCCTAGGTTCCATTTAGATTTCCATTTATAGTCTGGGGAATGAATTATTAAAATCACCAGGAGATTTTTATTTTTTTTAGCCACTCTTTTCATAAAATTGAGGTGAACAGAGAAATTATAATGACTCTAATCATCGCTGCAATTCCCTGCTATTAAAACAAAAGCCATGAGCAGCTTGTGCGAGATGGAAAACTAGGTAATGAATGCATGGAGGGAGGCAGACAATGGGCGAACCAAACGCGGGCCTTTTGTGAAATGGAAATTGGGAGACTGACGGGCGCTTTTGAAAAGGCCGACCAGCAGAGACGCACATTCGATGCACATTTCTGTCCGGCAGGGGCAGAAGCAGAGAAGTCTGTTTTCAAATAGACGTGTCATGGTGTTAAAGGCTGATGCTGCACCCTTAAGTGTGCGTGAATTAAGGTCTTTAAGGTAAGAGGGGTCACTGCAGCACTTGGCGGCATGACAACACACCTATATCAACCCTTTTCCACGCTTCACTCTCATCCACACTGCCAAGCTTGGCTGTACATTTCTTATTAGATGCTTGTTTTACTTGAAACACGGACGGACATGGTGTTATGCATCACTTTCCTTTTCAGATCTTATTGTGAGTTAGACAGCAATTTGTAGTATACATAATATATCATTTTTCTACATGCTTTGGTTAAATATTTCAGTTAAGGCAAGAGGACAGATGCAGGTTAAGCCATAAAACAGCTTTGTGCTTGACGTCTGTTACTTAAAATATTGCTGTTTGGTCTTCACTCTTACTCAGAACTCTGCACACACCTAAAGTTTAATGATTAACTCAGGTGCAAACTGAATCTGAATTTAGTAGAAGTGTTCACTTGAGACCTGCTGTTTGTCTGTCAAATTTCACTGAAGCTGCCCACTCAGCCCATGCCATTGCTATGGACTTCCTTCTATGGACAATCATTACCAAATGTTTCAAGAAACTGGTTCATACAATGTTGTGCGAGTCACAAAATATCATTAAAGTTGAATAAATGTTACTGTTAAATCTAATTGCAATCCACTACATGTAAATGCTTTACTTAGTGCTTTGAATGTGATTTTAATGGCTCCTCTATTGTCTAGATCCCGCTCAATGACAAGCTAACTTCATCTCACACAAAATTTGGATGTGTTTTAAAGCAATCATCACAGAGAAAATCAGGGTGTGCAAATGGCGCCAGGAAATAATTTAAATGTGCTGAGTTAAACAGATGGCCTGTGCGTACTCTGATTGCATATAAACAGGGTTTGGATCATCGTGCACTGCCGAGCCAGAACAAACAGCAGGCGTCTCTCTCCAGTCTGCAGGTAAACCTGCACAGTTTACATCCTGACAGTAAGTGCTGAGTCAGCCAGACATAGATATCCAGGGATGGTGTGGAGATATTAGCATTCAGCCCTCAAGATAATATGCAGACATAGCAAATAATTGAATGCACAGAAAAGACACTGATGTGCAGGATTGCCAAATAAAGGACAGTGTCTTCTCATGCTGTGAGCTTTCCAAAATTCACAGGTGTCACTGTCTGAAGGGATGTTACTATCAGGGCAAAAGGCAGAGAAACAGAAGATCCAAATGCCTGAATAAGAAGTGAAGAGATAACAGTCTGTGAACATTAAATTGGGATGTGATGAAGAATCTACCACTTCTATTTGCACAAAGTTTCACTGCAAACTAACTAGAAAATAGCATTTATTCCGTAGTGGAAGTGATGAATTATATTTACAGTACTTTTTATATGTAACTTTTTTTGGATAGCCTGTAAAAATTCATTTCAGTTTGGAAAAAATACAAAATAGTCAAGATCACATCTGCTTTGTGAAGTCAATTTTATATTTCATCATGTTTCTTATTCAGTGAGTTTCCCAAGGACAAGTTTCCAATTGAATCCTCATCAGCACTCGTCCTAAACAAAACTGAGAAGGGTGTACAGACTTTAAAGTTAATGCCTCAGCAGAAAGGAGTAATAAAAATTCATGGCAGTACAAAACTGAGGGACTAAGAAACCAAGGTTTTAAATAAACCTGTGTGTAAAGTACGCTACACCACACTTGGTGGACACATCAAACATTCTATATTCAAAGCTCAATCTGTGTAGGACCTGTGTGAATTTAGCCCTATGTGGATATAAAATGATGTATAGGATCAAATGAATTCTACATTCAGGTTTTAATAAACTGACAGACTTTAGAAAGCAGAGACTGGCTGGTACCAACCTTAAGAGGAGGGACAGGCAGAGGCTTTTTCTCCTTGTCCAGGGAGATGAAGGTGAAGAAAGCAGAGACAGCGCGATAGTTCCCTTTCTCTGCCTCAACCAGCGAGGAAGCATCTACCACCACTTCAATTTCCATAGACCTGTTACTGACGAACGTGAGCCGCCCCGTCACCGTCACCACACAGCCTTGGGGAGATGAGGAAAAATATGTTGGACGTTCATGCAGTATACTTGTTTTGAGTTTTTTTTAAATACACCATAAAAGATATCTTCATTTCAGTAAGGAAAGAAGAAGGTCTTAAACACCTTTTATCTCGATTTAATATAATTTCCTAAGAGCACTTCAACTTAAAAAAAATCTTTGTTTGATTCAAGCAACTCTGTCCTTCAGGCATGCAGTGAAAAAGTACTTTGTTGTTGCTTAAAGTTTTACAAGGGTAAAAAAAAAGAGGTTGCCAAAGAGTTTTAAAAAAGTACAAATATTGCATTGTAACTATTTTACACCAAAAAATGACTGACGTTTTAAATCACCTGTAAACTTTGAGTGAAAACAACGGCATTCACTTTAAATAATGTAAGTTTAAATCACACTAAGGACCTTCATGTATAGTTACACTGAACATTAACTGTACATGAAATAAGCTGGTGTAGTGATATAGTCAGCTGAGGAAAATGTGGGATTTGCTCTTGCAATCTACTTCACATTGTTGCATCAGGAACTTCTTCAAGTCTGTGCCGCCGAGAGTCAGCAAAGCGAGTCAAGCCGATGCTCTCTGGCTGAAAGAATTTAAGAACTGCAGCCAATCAGTCTCTCTTACTGCAAGGTTTTCAGATGTTTAAAAATAAAGCTTTTCTCGTGCTTAAACTAAGACGGAAAAGTTAGAAAATATGTTAAAAGTAAAGTTGCATTTTAGTTAGAACCTTTTTAAAGATGTTAACGTTTATAAGCACATATTAAAACACACCTGCACTGCTGCAGAGCATTTGCAACCCTTGCTTTTGATTTCAACCTGAGTCCCAGCTAATCCATCTAATGCGTTTGACTCATCAAAAATGTGCTGTCTTCTCCCTTTGTCACTGCCGGGAGGTAAAAAAAAACAAAAAAACAGTCAACTAATGGTACCGGGCTTTGCTGATGTGTTTCTTTATTCTCTCTGATGTGCCTGCACTGTGTTATTACTGCTGTTGCCATAGAAACGAGGAGAAAAGGCGTTATCCCGGCAGTCGGAGACAGCTCTCGAGTATGTGACGGAGATCTTATAAAACAGTCAAAGTCATAAATAATACCAGATGATGATGGAGATGAAAAAAAGGCTTTCATCAAAGTATGTGCTGCAAACAATTTCTAAGAGAATTAGACTTGAAATTTCAGTGGAGTGTTGTGTTGTGCTTTTGAGTCTGAAAACTGTCCTTATCATAAAAAACGACAACGCTGATTGTTTGTTCAAATGATTACAGCGACCTATGTTTGCATTTTCCTGACAAGAGACCTCTTGCAGTCACGTCCATAATGGCTGTACTCTCCCAGTAGCAAGGCAGAGGTACAAAGTGTGTGACTTTGACACCAGAGATCAATTGTTTGTTTGCGGTCCATAGATGCCGCACTTTATAAATTCCTCAGATGAGTGGATTTTATAACATATGGTTGTTTTTTAAGGCACTGATAAACAACCTACTTTGTCGTTTAGGTATCGGGACTTGTTGGAAAGTTTGTGTACAATTTTAAGAGATGTGGAAGAGTTTACAAGACATGTGTCAACAGAATTGATTTGGTTTAAATGATCGCAATGTGTGTAGCCTCCCTGGTAGGACATTTGGAGAACTATCTGCAAACTATTTGCATGTTTTTGGTCATGACCCAAGGTGATCTTCTGGACTGAAGTCTTTTTTATAAATAATGTTTTGGAGATATCCTTGAAAATGAACCCTAAGGTTGCAGGACTGGGAGTAATTTCTGAAGACTGTAGACATAAATACTTATTAAATAATCTTTTTGTTACAGAAATGAAATGTATAACTGGACATTGGCTCAGCAAGGAGACACTTTCCAAAGGAGAATGGACGTGCAGATTGAAGGAAGTGTATGAAATTGAAAAAATTACCCACAAACTAAAACTACAGAAAAAAAAACACCTGATAAGAAAATGGCACCCACTCATTAGAAATAATGTCTTAGTCCCATGAAACAGAAATGTTGATGTTGCGGCATAATGTAATTCTGTTATTATGAATCTTATTATATACTCTATATCTTGTTTTTGTTTGTCGTTTCTTTAAAATATGTTTTCCTTCTTTTACTTTTTTCATATATTGTTTTCCTCCTTCCCTCTTTTGATTGTTTTTCTGTGTTTTGTCTCATTTCTGCAACTGCATTTGCAAGATCATTTTTGCAAAATGTTGAGTAAATCGAACGAAATAAGTCTACAATAGCATCTCAATAATTACTTAAAATCATATTAGTCATATTAGCACATAGTAATGAAGTGTGAGGCAGCAATCACTAACTGTTAGCAAATGTAACACTAACTGTTACTAAATTAGTTTGTTGTAATAAATTTGTTTTGCTGCCCTTGGCTACTGCTCTTAGCAATAATCTTCAACAGACTTCCTTTGGCACCTTTTTTCAAAACCAAAGTGTGAGTATACTTCTTTTCTGACTCTACCCAACTGCATTTTCCCTATAGACTGCAATTATAAAACATGTCTGTAAAACTGTTGACAGGAAACGCCAATTACTGTAAGATGGTTTAAAATTTGTAAAACTTTGCCAATGGCTGGAAAAGCTATTTTTATATGTGTGTAGCGTCATCTCAGCGTAAAGTCAATGGGTCGGGCTGGCAGGGCCAAGAAAGGAGCTACTAATGCACACATGCACAACACAAAAGGAAACAAGGTAGAAAGAAAAAGTTGGGAGTGTTATGCACAGAGTGACCAGCCTTCGTCGGAATAAACAGGTGCCATCTTATTATGCCTCTTATAACCCATCCTTGGCTCAGCTAAACATTGTTTTCTCCACCTTCAACAATGACAAATGCATGTTCCAGAGTACTACTGCCAGACACAACATGTGTGGCAAAAACGGGCACCCCTAAGGTTTGTATATTTTAGCAATATAAAGTTACAACTATTGACTCTCTCAGCTTTGGGACTGAGGTTCAGGCAGTTTTCTGTGGATTGGGGAAAACCGTCTTGTCCTCTCTGGCTGTTAGCTTCGCAGCAGCAACTGTAGGGACAGCGTTCTAACCCACAACATAGCTAATGTTAGTTACATTACTTGCCGCGTTGTTGTTCGCTCAACATCATGGTATTGAATCGCATACCCCACCTTTAAGTTCAATGACTGTATAAGAAATCAGGATGAGGTACGGGAAAGTAACCATCCATTTATTTCCATGTAGCTTGCTAACCCAGCACATTCACTGAAAGTTATTTATTCTTTCCCTTGTTGTCAGCCCATTTGGTGTTTTTACATGTTACTGCCAGGAGCGAGTTCAGGCTCATTCAGGTAAACTATCTCTTGGCACAGACGTATCAGGCTCATTGAAGTGTGCTCTGCTCTATGACATTACACAAAAAAATAGGCCTTGATGAGATTGGGTGATTTTCTTTAAAGAAATTCATGATTAATTAATGATTTATGCAGAAAGTAGATCTTGGACTTGTGCAGCACTGAAGGTCAGCTACCGTGACAAATTGGCAGAGTACCATCTCCGAGGAGATTTTTTGATACAGCTAATCTGCTGTGAGGAGAGTCCATGCCCAGGTTTAATGTTGTGTGCACTAAACTGAGATTGTAAAACCTTTGAGCCAAAGATTTGGTATTTTAGCCACAGCCTGCGTGAGTAGAGTTAAGGTTTTTCTATTACTCTTTTTTTATTCCTGGAAATTGTATTTTTGCAATAGCAAGTGGCCAGAAAAGGCTACAAAAGAAGAGAACAAGGCAATATGCAGGTGAAATAAAAGCCCTCGCTTCTGACAACTTCTCCAGAAACACAAGGCAGATGAGATTGTTTTTTTTAGTCGCTGGGAATCCAAGAAAATGTCTCATATTCAGACACATACTGTACTATACCTTTACTCTACACCAGGAGGAAGGAACTATTTGATATAAGCAAAACCACGGAATTATTATGATCCTGATTCAGCATGGATTGCAAAGTGTGGTCCAGATGTACATACTGGTCCAGTATGCTGTTTGCTTCCGAGATAAATTCTCCAGCATTTCCAAGGCTTATTATAATCTAAAATGTCATATGCAATATTGTTTATTCTTCTATATTAGGATGTAAGTACTACTGCTCACTTTAGTTAGCATAGCTACCATAAATGTACTTAATTATTTTTTTATGTTTTAAACCATTCACATAGCTCTAAACATCCATTCAGATTTGTTGGGTGAATGGGCGCGCTACACCAGTTGCAATCTAAGGTCTGAGCAACAAACAGCATTAAGACATTTGAAGGGTCAAAGCTCCATTTCTTTCCCATAACATATATATACACAAATGCTTTTCCATTTAGGATGGGGCCAAGTTGCTCAACCTCCTCCCAAATCCATATTCTTCATGTACATTTACAATCTATCTATAATTTTGTCATCCTGCTTGTCCATACTGTACTTTTACTATGTTGGTCTATTATGTACACATGCCATCTATTTTCTGTCTATCCTGAGACAGGAATCCCTCCTGTGTTGTTCTTCCTGAAGTTAATTCCATTTTTTCCCTGTTAAAGGGTTTTTATGGGTTGGAGTTTTTCCTTTCCCTCGAGGGTTTAAGGACAGAGGGAGTCGTATGCTGTACAGATTGTAGGGTCCCTTGAGGCAAATTTGTGATCTTGGGCTATATAAATAAAATTGACTACTAATTTGAGCAAACAATACATAGAAATGTCAGATTTGTACAAATCATGCTAGATCAATGAATTAATTTTTTAAATCAATGAACAAGAACATCATTATGAGTATTCATTATGCAACACTGTTCCCCTTTATTTCTGTTCCCTGAAATCTCCTTTCATCCAATATTCACCTTTTGATGCCTTTCTACTCATTCTTTGTAATAGATAATGGAGAAGAGCAGTGATTTAACACTCCTGAGGTACATCAATGACCCAGTTTTGGGTTTGTTCAGTTATTTTCTGTATTGTAGAGATTCTCCTCCTCATATTTGTTGTTTGTTTTCCTGCCTTTGGTTTTCCATGCCCTGCAATAACCCCGTCTGTGCCACCACCCACACACCTGTGTCCACTCTCCCTCGTCAGCCTGCAGTGTGTTGGTCCACTCCTCAGCTGCAATTCATTCCCCATCAGCTTTTCCGTGTTTCATTTCCTTTGTCAGTTTGTTTCTAAACCAGTTACTGTGTAAGTTCTGTTTTACTAGTCATTTGGATTCATGGCTACTACCTGTTTGTCCCCTGCCTGCCGGTCTACCTGGATGCCTGCCTGTAACCTGATTGCCGCTTGTCAACTACCAGTAAGACATTAAAGATCTCTCCTCAAGCCATCATCCTACCTCCTGTGTCTGTGTTTGGGTCCTTCCCCTATTTACCTGCTTGCCAACAAGTAACATAAAACTTATATTCTCAGTGCCAAATAATACACATCATTGTTCAGTATGACATGACAGTCCAGGGGGGAAAATGAAATGCTTCATTGTGTAGGCGAAGAACAAGAAAAGACACTAAAACAAGTGACTCACAAGCTGAAACATTCTTTCAGATTGACTGTTTTAAAGTCTTTTGTTTTTATTTTTTATAAAAAGGTTTATTTTATTTATTTTCTTTTGCCTGTCAGTGATTTCCTATTTTTCCCAGAATGCCTTTCACCAGCCTGCCTGGTCTCCTTGCTTCCAGCTGGGTTTTACAAATCAGTGGAGATTGGGGCTTTTTGCCCTGAGTTTAGCTTCCCAGGCTGGTCCTACCATCTTAGTCAGAATTGGCGAACCCCAACTACACCAAATACCCTAAACTTTGACATTTATAGTGTCTAAATGGTAGATGTTATGGTGGTAGTACTGTAACGAAATTCCACCTAAAAGGCTCAGTTTAGGACACAATCATTAATCTTCTATTGGACTAAACATTAAGACTGCTGCTGTCGGTTGAACTTTTTTTTTTTCAAAGCACTAAAGCAAAACATGGCTTGCTGTTTATCACTAATAGTTTGGACCTTTTTTAAATGTTTGACTTCAACCTCTACTGTGGGTGTGCTGAATATGTCCTATTATCTACATTTAGCTGGTTGTAGAAAATAAGAAAAAGAATGCACTAAAATTAAAAAAATGGATCCATTACCACCACCTAAACTCAGAGAGGCAGCATCTAGAGGGACTAGAAGCAGCTGAAAGATGTGGACATGGATCTCAACCAATCTGTACTGTTCAGCTTTCTAGTCCTGAGATTCCTGAAAGGGTGTGTTTTAAATGTCCCCTCCTTCACATCCTTTTCAGCCACTTACTCCTTACTCGGGCCTCCTTGAAAAAATGCTTTTGAATTGAGTGTTACCCTGCTTGAATAGTCACCTGTATTTGAAAATACATGTACTGTAAATGGCGTAGACTTACAGCTGACGTGGCACAGATGTGCTGAGCTGTGAAGTATAAATATTTTCTTACCACTTCATAATTCAACCGTGAGGAGAGATGTAGCTGTACCATTGTTTACATCATATCCTGAGGTAATCATAACATCTGAATGTTAGCACTGGCTGTCTGGATCACATCATCTCCAGCACATGAACAGACAACAGACACTGAGCTGAGAGAAACTGTAACCCATAAATGTAATACACTGTTCTAAACCACTTTGAAGAGACTGCTTTCAATCACTTTTGACATATTTAGAAACCACAAAAAAACTAATGACAAGACAAATGACCAAACTGTAGAAATAATATATTCATTATTAATTAACCACAATTTTACTGTCAATATGCTGTTTGTCCCATTTTCTCTCATTAAAGGTATTTACTAATCATTGTTTCAAATCATTTCAACCTGACTACTCAAGTCTTATTCATCATGAGTTAAAACTGTTTCTCTCAGGTATAAGAGCTTGTGATGCTCAGTTTCAACTTTATTAGACAGTATACAGCGAACAAACAAAAATAAATCATAACGAGAGAGAGAGAGATGGGTATGAAATACAACATGGGTCTTGTTTTGATCAATTTGTCTGTGGGTGTGTATCTGTAGGCGCGTATGTTTGTTCCTTCTTGGGTTTATGTACTTTGTCTTTGCTCCTAACTGTCCTGACACTTAACTGTGTTGTCCAAACTGTGCTGCCAATAAACCTTTAACCCAGCATTGAACTTTAAGGATGGAAAAGCAGTATAAATGGTATCAACATTGTGAGTGGACACTTTTCTTCCCCATTAAGGTGTCAAAGGCTAAGTGGATAATGGTGTTGTCAAAATCCTTGAATGAACTTCAAATAAGAGGCTTAGAACTTGTCCATATGGAAATCTCGACCTCACAGTCTGAGAGGCATTGTGGCAAATACAGTAAAAATGACATCTCACTTTAACAGTGAGGAAACAGCTTAGAGACTAAGCTTGGTAATGGAAAATAGTTACATCAAAACAATGGATGTGTTTTTCCAGATGCAGTGGCAGCCCTACAAAATACAACTGGTCTTGATTAGCAAACGTGTGACAACTGTTAATGTTTGCTAGCCCAATTTAAAACAGCACTGTCTGAGGCTGAATTTATAGACTGCTGAGTTTTTCCACATTATCATGTAATTGGGTTTTTAAGGAGTACAGTTCATTAATGGGCAAAAGGGAAAAGTTAAAGAAAAGCAGCATCATGAAAGGTGGAGACACAGCTTCTAAATTCCTTCCTATTAGCAACACTGCAATACATGTTTTGGAGAGGTACATATCCTTCACAACCTCTGGACATTTTTTATGAAGCAGTGACTTAAAGCTCTTAGTGTATTCTTTATGTCATCCTCACCTTTATTGATCTTGCGATGGAAGTTGATGGCATCCACAGAGGCAGTGACAATGTTGGTGTTGCAGTGCCGAGCTGCCACAATGCCAGCGACCTCATCCATTAGCTTCATGGTCACACCTGTTCCAGACACACACACAATTTGACTTTTGTAAAATAAACAGTCGATCCATACCAGAAGATGAATAGATATTTGACTTTTCTGAAATGTTTGTCTTTGTTCTTTGATTTCACATTCACTTTGTGACATTACTGTGACTAGTTATGAAAATATTATCTTAACACAGTCTGTCCTGTACATAAAACATACAGTTGCAAAATATTGTTTGTTTCACTGATAACTGCAAAAGTAGCCCTGACACAGGAGATCAGCCCTGTTGACTCAACCTGAGGAAAAGTGTCAATATAATTTCTCAACTGATATTAATTCCTCTATCCTTATCAAGTATGAAAATATAGTACAGGTCTATGACAACTGAGCAGACACAATCTGGTGATGACATTAACACTGACAACCTCAGCCCAGGGACTACTGATGAAAATTATCTTTAAGCTATATCTAATGCATAAACGTATTGTGTTGTCCCTGCAAATAAACAATAAAATAAAATATGGTTCAGCCATACATGCTCGAGCCCGAGTCTGAGGCCGAAACACAGGCAGGATAACCCGAACCAGCCTCACAACTTAGACTGGAGCAAGAAGTGTCAGAGAGGTAAGTTATTAATTTGTAACTAATCTTATCTTTCATAGGTAATGTTTATTTTAACTGTGTCTCTACATCACTGGAACAACTTTATTTCCACTGACTGCCTGGAGGGTATCTAACGTTATTTTTAATTTCATATTTAGGTGTACTTGTGTAAACTGCTCAATTTGTGCATTATGAGTGTTACGTGTTACATTGTGACAGACACGTTACAGAAGTAAAGGCTTGGACTACAATCGAGGTGTTTTCAGGTAGTTCAGGCAGTGTTTTCTGTGGGAGAGGGTAGACTTTGGGCGTTTTTTCACTTTGAAAACCTATTACATATATTATATATATGAAATACAACAAGCTGTCTATACCTGAGGCACTGGAGACTGCCAAACAAAGACTTACAACTCACGCCTGAAGAGATAAACGGGAGAAGCAGAAGTATACTCTCAGTGGCAGGTTAATAAAACAAGAACAGTTCCACCCAGGGCTGAGACTGAACAGTACTGGACAAACATATGGGAGAAGGTGGCATGACATAACACCAATCCTCAGTGGCTAGGGGATCTAAGAACAGACAACAGCAATCTCCCAGAACAAGATCGAGTAACCATTACAATGGCAGACATCCAAGAAAGAGTGCCAGGTATGAAGAGCTGGACAGCACCAGGCCCTGACATGATCCACACCTATTGACTAAAAAAAAACTAACTGCATTCCATGAACGCCTGGCAGCACAAATGAACCAACTGCTGGATGGGACCCATCCAGAATGATTACCCCAAGGATGGACTTTCCTGATCATGAAGGATCTCCAGAAGGGAATGATTCCATCCAACTACTGCCCAATGACCTGCCTCTGTACAACATGGAAGCTCCTGTTAGGCATCATAGCGGCTAAAATTAGTAGGCACATGGTTCAATACATGGACACGGCCCAGAAGGGAATTAGTAGTAATACCAGGGGAGCCAAGCACCAGCTACTGTTCAATAGAGCCGGTACTTGAGACTGCAAGACCAGGCAGACCAACCTGTGCACCACCTGGATTGTCTACAAGAAAGCCTACAACTCAATGCCCCATACATGGATACTGGAATACTTGGAAATGTACAAGATCAACAGGACACTAAGAGCCTTCATTAAAAACTCAATGGGGCTGTGGAAAACAACTCTAGAAGCCAAATGAAAGACACTTGCAGAAGTCACCATCAAGTGCAGCATATATATATATAAGGTGAGGCACTATCCCCGCTGTTGTTCTGCATAGGCCTGAACCCCCTCAGCCAGATCATCACAAAGAGTGGCTACGACTACTTGGATCACATCAAGCTGTATGCCAGGACTGAGCAAAACATCTACTCACTGATCCACACTACCAGGATCTACATTAACGACAGTGACGTCATTTGGACTGGACAAGTGCACTCTGATTGTATCGAAAAGAGGGAAGATGATCAGAACCAAGGGGGTTGAACTACCACAAGGCAACATTGCAGATGTACAGGACAGATACAAATTCCATCAGGATCCTGGAGGCAAACGGAAACCATGAGGAGGCAGCAAGGAAGTCAGCCACAGCTAAATACCTACACAGAGTAAGGAAGGTCCTGTAAGTCAGGTGAATGGAAAGAACAAGATCTGAACCATCAACACATAAACCGTGCCAGTTATCAGATAACCCTGCTGGTATAATAAACTGGACAAAGGAGGAGATAGAGGCCACTGATATCAAGACAAGGAAGCTCCTCACAATGCACGGAGGTTTTCACCCCAAATCCAGCACCTGGAGACTGTACACTAAGCGGAACGAGGGAGGCTGAGGACTAGGGAGTGTCAGGATGAAATAACACAGATACAAGAGTATATCAGGAAGATGGCCCCTAAATGATGAACGGCTGAGTGAATACCTCACGCAGCAGAAACCTGAGGAGGAGGATGATGAACCATCATGGAGAGACAAGCCCCTTCACGGCACACACCACTGACAGATAGAAGAAGTGGCTGATATCAAGGAATCCTTACCAGTGGCTGGAAAAGGCTGGACTAAAGGACAGCACAGAAGCACTAATCATGGCAGCACAAGAACAGGCACTCATTACCAGATCAATAGAGGCTGGGGCCTATCACACCAGAAAGGACCCCAGGTGCAGACTGTGCAAAGATGCCCCTGAGACAGTTCAGCACATAACAGCAGGGTGTAAGATGCAGGAAGGAACTGCGTACATGGAACACCGTAAACAACTGGCTGGCATAGTGTACAGGAACATCTGCCATATGTATGGGTTGGAAGTCCTAAGGTCAAAATGGAAGACACCTCCAAAGGTATTTGAGAATGACAGAGCCCCTGTGGGACTTCCACATCCAGACGGACAAACTGGTGATGGCTAACCAACCAGACATCTTTTTGATCGGCAGTCAACAGAAGGTAGTGGTGATAGATGTAGCAATCCCAAGCGACAGCAACATTAAAAAGAAGGAACACGAGAAGTTTAAAAAATACCACTGGCTGAAAGACGAGCTAGAAAAGATGTAGAGAGTAAACACAATAGTGGTGATAGTGGTAATCGGAGCACTGGGAGATGTGACCACCAAAGTGGGAGAGTGGCTCCAGCAGATTCCAGGTACAACATCTGAAGTCTTTGTCCAGAAGAGCGCAGTCCTAGGAACAGGACTGTGCAGAATCCTCAAACTCCAAGGCCTCTGGTAGAGCTTGTGGATGACACATACCACCCCACAGGGGTGAGAGGGGGAATTTTTATATAATTTACATTTACATTTAATCATTTAGCAGACGCTTTCATCCAAAGTGACTTACATATGAGGAAGACAATGGAAGCAATTATAAAAACACAAGGTAACAAAATGCATAAGTGCATCACAAACTAGTCTGTTAAAGCCCAGAACAGTATTAAAAAATGATAGGGATAGGATTTTTTTTTATTTTTATGAAAAGAGATAGAAAGGAAGAAGAAGTTAGTGATTGTCAGTTAGGTGTAGATGGAAGAGATGCGTTTCAGGTGCTTTTTTAAGGTGGCTACAGAATCTGATCTTGTAGGAGCAGGCAGATCATTCCACCAATGTGGAACGGATTCAGAGAAAGTGTGCAAGAGTTATTTCTTTCCTTTTTGGCATGGTACCACCAGATGTCGTTTGTTTGCAGAGCGCAGGGGTCTGGCAGGACCATAGATCTGTATTAGAGAGCAAAGATATGATGGTGCAGAACCAGTGGTGGTATTGTAGGCCGAGAGCATCGCTTTGAACTTGATGCGGGCGACAACAGCGAGCCAGTGTAACCTAATGAAGAGAGGGGTTACGTGCGATCTCTTCGGTTCATTGAAAACCACTTTTGCCGCCACATTTTGGATCATCTGCAGAGGTTTGGTTGTGCAAGCAGGGAGTCCAGCCAGCAGCGCATTGTAGTAGTCCAGTTTGGACAAGACAAGAGCCTGGACTAGGACTTGTGTAGACTGCTCAGATAGGAGAGGTCTGATTTTCCTGATGTTGTATAATACAGGTAAAATATAGTAATTAAGTTGGAGGGATTCTCTGTTTAAGACACTATCTCACTGATTAGATAGTTTGAAGTAAAAGCTAATGGGTTTCCTAATGCAATTAGAAAACGATCCGCGTGAAGCTAAATTATGAATGCGTCTCATTGCCATTTCCTAAACATTAGCTTCTCATTCAGACTCATTAGTTCACTGTTGATAGTGTATAGAATTTGGTTTGATGATCTTACACAAAACAAAACAAAAACAAGAACCCCACCTCACATACTGTGTTGTTAATGTGAATGTTCTGTCCATAATTTATGTAACATTTATGTTAACGTCAATAATTTTAGTTCATCTCTTGCCAATAATGAATGCCCTCTCTAGGTAGCAAAAACTGAAGTAGTGTGACTTTGCTATACCTGCACAAAAAGTCTAAGGAGGCGGTTGGTATGTTGTGTGTACAAAGTATGACTTTGAAACAAGAGACATTTCTTTTAAAGGAATAGTTTCAGGAAATATGCTTATTTGATTGCTTGTCAATAGGGGTTAGGCTTAGTAAGTAAGTAAGTATTTGGAACAAAATGAGCATATAATTGGACTACATGGAATTTGATTATGCTGCAGGAAAAGTCTGAGAAGGGGGATCTATAGGCACAATTAATTATTATCTTGACATACATAAAAATTAGATGAGTTCTGGAGCACATGGCCTTCATCTGAAAAAGTCATGCTGATTGTACTTGCTGCATGTTATTAAACATTTTATTTATGACCGTGCGCTCTAGATCTCATGGTTGTTTGATCATTTACACCCTCCTATGAAAACTTACCACTATTAGAATCCATTGTGAGTTAAATGAATCCAGGCTGTTCTGTTTGATCGAATGAAGTACAAACACTTAACAGCCACCTTTTAAACCTACAGGAGGTGAGCATTTGATACATTTTTGGTGAAGTATCACTTTTAAGATGTGAGAACACATTAAATAATCCATCATCAAAAGGTTTACAGAGGACTTTGCCAACTTTGCACTAAAAGCTTCCACATGATTTGAAGAGCAAGGAAACAGTTTGAGCAAGTAAATCGAAGTTACAGATTACAGTAAGTCTTGAAACCCATTATTTCCCTAAAGGAGCAGAGCTCACAAAGTGGACACACAGGAATTCGCAAATCTACACCTGCATTTGTCTGTGTGTACCACACATACGGCCTTGGCAGCCTGTGTCATGTGTGAAGGAAACAGTTGTTTGTGGGTCTCTCATAGAAAGTGGGGCATCTTGTATGGAGTGGGTGGGTTGGAGATGAGAGAAGCAAGAATGAGGGTGGCATCTGTTTCTCATCTCGAAAAAAGTGTATGTGCATGTGTAATGTGCGTGTGTTTGTGAACGTATTCTCATTAAAGATATTCAGACCCTTTACTAGACACTTTACTAGTTGTCCCCAATCGTTCCCTCTGAGCTGCTTTTTGTATTTCTCATGCTACAGAAAATCAATAAGTGTGCATGCTGATGGCTGGTTTGGCTCCCAAAGGCTTCTACCATCTGCACTGTGTGGCTCTATTTATGACAGCCAAATGTGTGGGAGTAAAAACAGAATGTGCTGCTTGCTCCCAAATGCAGTATTCACTGTAAAAGAGGGGCCCGTTGAGTTGATTAAGAATTAAACATGCCATTACTTTGACATTCTTATCTCCCAAATGGCCAGAACATTATTTCCATTTTATTTAGTTGATAATACTGATATGTAGTAAGGTTTAGTTTGGAAAGTAAATATATTTTTCTGTCCAAGTTAAAGCTTTCTCAGAGGTAAAAGAAAAATGCACTTAAATTTCCAACAGGAAAAGTCGTGAGTTACGTCTGACTTTGATGTGTGATTATGTGGTTAAACTCAGGTCAGGCAGTGAGAAAGTGACAGATCTTTTGGTCCATCACATGAAAGGCTCCATCATCTTTACATCGAACCCTGTTGTTCAGGGAAGAATAGCCATTAAAATGGCTCTCACATTAAGGCCGATGAGTTCAAAAAGGTGACAATAGCATGTCAGGCTTAAAGTGTGTGCGGACGTGGAAATGTATCCCTTCTTTCCTTAAGCCTATTGCGAGGCATTTTCCAAAACTCATCTCGTTTTTTTCTCCATCTTCGCTATGTTATGAAAATTGATGGGATCTCACCTAAGACTGAAAACTTCCCCTGGGTACAAGGTTGAGCTGCTGCTATTCAAAGCCTGGAGTGGTCTTGTCTGAGCATGTAACACTTAATACCAATGGATCATGACCTGACAAGATGATGAAACTGAATGTAAACATTGAATGATGCTGAACTGATCCTAAATATTTCAATTCAATTTAACCCTACCTGAAACTCATCTATGATCTATGTTGACTTTAAGAACATTGACAGTGAGCTAAGAGGAAATGTCGGGCGTATAAAATTTGGGATGGGAGCTAATGTGTGCTATAACAAAGTCAGTTTGTATACTCAGTGGTGGGCAAGCTACTTGGAAAGTGTAGTGAGTGAAGAAGTTACTTTGAATTAAATAAAGCTTCACTACACTGAAGATACCCCAGAGAAATGTAGCAAGCTAAGCTACACCAACATGGCAAACGTAGCTTAACTACATCGAAGCTTTTTTATTTGTATTTTTTTTGCATTTAACCAACTTCATTCCAAGTGAAACTGTCAATAAGCTGTGCTCTCTACTCCAAAATCACACATAATTTTATTCAAGTTCTACCAATAGACAGTAAAAAGATTGTAGCTAGCTAGTGGTTAGCGGTTGACAACTTGCTGGCCGGTGTTTGCAGACTACACTGAATTTTGATGGTAAGCTTATTCGGGAATCACCTGAATGTGTAATATCAAGCTTGCGTGCCTGTATTCCACTGCAGCAGAGATGTCGTAGATATCAGGTCAAGGATTGGTACGTAATGTCACCGTCATACGGAAGTGCTTCTGTCGGCTACACATACACATCCGTGTAGTCGGTGGAGTCACTTGCTGATCCATAGCAGTTTTATTTCAGACTACAACAGAAAGCTCTGCTGCGTTTTAGCTTCAGAAATGCTCAAGATTACTCAAAGTGCTTGGGTAAATCTTCTCTTTCTCATAATACAAGTGACCATTGTCTCTTTCCCTTAAGCAATAAGGTTTGCTGCAATATGCATAATATAATTTAGCAGTTTTAGAAAAATATCTTAAAGGTTATTTATTGAAAGCTACATTCAGAGCTTCTTCGGTCTAATTAGACTGCTGGATTGTCTTATTGCATAACGTTGCATCAATGACATTAATTGATAACCATTGGGGCACCAGGCTCTGTTTCAACTGCTACTGAGGGGCAATATTTTAGAGAATTTCAAAGCTTTTAAAATATCATGGCATTAAATCTTTGTCTGCAAAAATAATCTATTGTATTCCTGTTCCTATTTGATCCATAACAGTATAGTCCTATTAAACAATTACAGATCAAATCTAAAAGTGGCATTTAATATGATGATCTAACTGAGTCAGACATACTGCAATAAGCAATATATTGCCTATACTACAAAAATGTCATTGTTTCTTATTCATCTCATAGCAGTGCCACAAAATAGCAGCTCATGGTAGCAGCAGTCATGCATCAGTTGATAAGCTTTGATGATATTAATCCTAAAAACAAAGTGAATCCACATTTTTGAGATTTCATCTAATTTGATCTTCCATTTGCAAATATTACATGGGAAGAATTAGATTACATTTTTATTCAGTTCCTCTGTAATGGCATGGAGACTCTTATCAGAATGAAATTATCTTTAGGAGGTCATTTGGGGTAAATAATGGAATTGTAAGGGATGGAGAGAAAGCCCCGCTTAGCATGCGATGGTATGAAGTGAATTCTAATGTGCTAAATGGCTAGATTGCAACAGCCAAGAATATCCTTTTATAACATGACATGAACTTTGTAACTTTGTAAGAAAAGAATAAATAGGAATGTGCTGAGGACATGGTTATTTGTGGTTTGGGCTATGAATTTGCAACATGTTCTCATCCCAGGTCGTCAAATACAGACGCTGCTTTGTCACCAAGTAGTTTTGGTGCCTAAACCAAACCAAACTGTGACCGTTTCACAACGTTAACCACATGTTAAAAAGGTGTCTTATACAGATGCTGAAGGGTACCTTTTGCATCTATATGAGACGACAAGGGGCGTGACAAAACGGGTATTTGCGACCTAATGAGACCGTCAATTTCTGAGGGATTTTGGGGAACAAGACCACGGGAATGGTCTTGTTCCCCGGTTCCCCAGTGTTAGCAGCTCTCCAAATGCCTTGAGAAAATGAGGCGGGTGGGTGTGGGGGAAAATTTACCCACTTGCTCTTGTTCTTCACTTCACCACACTCTCTTAGAGACTTCCCATGGCCTAAGAGTAGGCCTAGCTAAAAGTAGTGAAAAGCTGCGAGTTTGGCCATCGAGTGTTGAAAATACTGTTGTTTAGCTAGAGCTGGTTCTGATGGCAGAGTGGCAATTATGCACAGAGTTCTTCTTTATCTAAATTATCTTTATCTAAATTGTTGGAATTTTAGTTGCTTATTTTTGTTCTTCTTATACTTGTCAAATTGTGGGAAAAGTTTCAGCAATTCCCCAAAATGGGTCATTAGCATTCCTCATCGTCAGCAGCACAGCGACTGTAGATATAAACTCAGATGTCTATTCATTTCAGAGAGGAATATTAACATTTCGTTAAGCTGTGGATGTAGTGCATTATGGTCTGAATTTTAGATTAGTGTACAGATCCTCCTACAACTCAAACCTTGGTTCAAGTACCAAATCATGGCAAGAACTTTTCAACTGTAAGTGCAATGTTCACTTCTTCCAAAACCATATGGTAATCTTCACCCAGTTTTACTTGTTGGTGCCTTACATTAAAACTCCAACAATCAATATTTCTAGACTAACAATGATTTGAGTCTATGTGTAATGTGAAAGGGGTCACTCACAGTCACAAACCCACAGATAATTTCCCCCCAACTCTGCAGTTCCATAAGCTTTTTATATTCTCTTAGCTCAATGGTTTGATTTTGCAAATATTACTGTGTGGTTCAGTCTCCCATTGGTAGAAAGATAACGTTAGCAACTATTTGGTGAAGAAAGTGGAAAATGTAGCAGTTTAAGAGCCAACTATTTTTCTCAGGAGTTGGTACAAAGCACAGCTAAAAGAAGAATAAAAATTTGATTTCTCTCAGGTAGACAGAAACACAACTCCAAATGAATCCTAATGTCGCTCTGTCTCAGCTATTTTAAACGTTGGCCGTAACAACTTTAGAAGATGATTATATATGTCAGGCTGTAGTTTTGTCTGTTTGTTATGGAGTTCTTCTGCTTCCAAGTGGCCAAAAATTGATTAATATAGGTTTAAAATATTAATCCTAAAGAGAAGAAAAAAACTGCCTAATTTTAAGCTTTTTCTTGTTACCTCTAAAAATAATTCAATATGCAATGCAAACATATTGCACATATAAGACATCTACGAACACATACCCCTTTAAATTCCAAAAACCTTTCAATTGATTTATCTTTTAGGTACCTGTTTAAGAGCTCTTATATACTTTTTTTAACCCTTTTTTAACAACACATTAATGTAGATAAGCGGCTGCCAGGCAAGCAGCTCTGGTCACACACTTGCCTGCATACTTTGTGTGCACCTGGATTATTAAAAGGTGTATCCACTAGGAGACAGATCAGGGACAAATCATTCATGGTCAACACTAGAACATCTGCTTTGACAACTTCAGATTTTGCACAATGTAAATAAAACCTAATACGATGGAACTCTGTGTGGTTACAATATTGTTACTGTTGTTAATAGTTGCAGAAAAAGCTGCAGCAGCCAGAGATATCACATAAATGCAGGTAATTGCTGACAAGCTCTATTAGTCTCTTTTCGAAGCTTCCTGCCATTGCTCTTGTCGTTTGTTCACAGTCTGCTGTGCTGTCCCCACGTTTCACGTGCTACATTGCATCTTGCGGACATTTAGCATTTATTTCGACCAAAGATCCAAAGGAAGCGTTGGTTCTTGTTCATTTCACAAAAGAATTACGAGATTGTGTTAGATATTTAATTTATCCTGTGCACTAGAAATCCGTGACTAAAATGTCAAGCTAAATCAAGTGGAGGACTGTGCTGTCCTTGAGTATCAGAGATGCTTGTCTTTATTAATCACTACCATCAGTGGAACTATTAATGCAACTCCTGCAAAAACCCCTCTCCTTGTACAGTCGACGTAAAAGGTTGAAGTGAGGCTCAATGTGAGACTGCAAATGAGGACAAGCGAGGCCAAGACAGCCCAGGGCCTGGCGTTACACATTCACAGGGTGACATGGCACACTATGACTCTCCCTTTGCCGTAGGGTGGGAACTCGAACGCAGAGTGGGGGGCGGGGTGGAGTGGAGTTGGTGTGTATAAAGAGGAAAGACAGCTCACTCCAAATGGGGAAAAAAGGGTAATTAGTAACCAAGTCCCTAGTGCAGCCCAGTTGGCCACGGGGCAGAATACCTCTGTGATCAGATTCCTTCTGACGATTTCCCCAAATCTTCTCGCACAGTGCTGTCCATCGGCAACAGCCATGAAAACAGCGAAGGGAGTCTTCCGGGAAGCTCTTGTCGCCCATCAACCATGTCTCGTAAAACATTCAAGCCCTTTTAATTAGAACCAGCTCAGACACAGCACACTTCGCAAGGTACCCATTGATGTAAGGAGGAGAGAGTGCGAGAGCAATTGATATCAAGAGCAAAGCATACGTGACCTCTGACTCTCTCACATATTCTCTCGCCACTTCCTAAACTTACTCCTTCCAACTTTTTATCTCTATTTCTTCCCTCTCTTCCCTTTTCTTGCCCTCTGCCTACCTTTATCCACCACTGACAGTCCCCTATATCTTTCTGTCCTTCTCATCCCCTCCCCAACAAGCTTTAATCATGGACAGCATCAAACGGCTCAAACTGCCTCCTAATGAGCTGTTACTATAGAAACAGCTCCTGTTAATATTACTGCCATGCAGTAGCCCACCCACATCCCCTTAGAAAGGTCCCATAAGCTTCATATTATTTTGTATATTTTACCATTCCAGCTGTGGTGAGCTTTACCAAACACCTTAACAAATTAGCGTGTGGCTTTAAGTTCTGCAAACTGAAAGCAAGCGCTGTCATGGTTACTGTTAAACTGTAAGCTCCGTGCACACCACAGGCCTGGGAAAATCACTGAGATACGATTCCTGTAATGGAAAGTCTGTCAGATAAAGGGCTTTCGGATAAAATGCACCTCTGGCTGTGATGGTAAAGGTCACCGGCTCCTGCAGATTACCTTTCTAGATGTAGAACTTGGCCTTTGTAACAGTAATAAACATGGTAAATTTCTGTTCTTTTTTTTTAGTTGGTTAATGTTCATTTCACCACTGGAACATCTGCGCCATTTTGACTTTGGATAAGATCAGCTTGTTATCTACTTACTGGTACCAGGCAAGGTACTTGGGGATCAACTAAATGAGATTTAAAGCTGGTACAGTACATTAACAATACAATACATTTCAATTTCTAGAATTAGATTCTATGGGTGGGGTGGGGTCTTTATGTCTTTTTTTTGTCTTTCATTGTGTGTCCCCCAAACCTGAACCTGAATTCAAACCTAAGTTGGTGGTACCCCATCAAGGGAACCAACTGATGGGGTATCATGGCTACTTAGCGATTCTTTTTTAAATTGTAGGCCCCCTGATCACACACGATAGAATAAATGTCTTGATGTAAATAATAAATATCTATGTTCCAGGCCCTTTGTGCATCTTTGTTTCCTCTGCCTCCAGATGCACCTCTGCATCATTACATGAAGACCACTTACAAACCCGAAAACAACCTTTTTTGCGATTTAAAGGACTGGTTTCAAACAATAGAGGAATGCTAGTGCAGCCAAGGAGCAGAAAACACATTGCTGATGTTCATTTTCTGCATTTAGAAAAAAAAATGCAACTTGCTAGAAAACAACATGAATGCTTTTTTATAACAGCAAATATGGAGGGGAAACTCGTCCTCCCATATGCCTCACATTGCTAGGAAACTGACAGCTTGTTGATATCACTCAACTTATGTGTCTGTTTCCTTTTGTCTGGGTTGAATCCTGTACACACACACACACACACACACAGAGTCCAATACAGGCCTTGTTACAAAATTCTTTGGGTTGTTGTGTTGTATCAATTTGGTGCAGGTCGTTAAAGTTGGCGCCTTTTCTCTCTTGTATTGATTCGACGTCAAAGTTTAGCACCAGTAAACAAACTCGCCATTCAGTTAATGACTGGTTGGAACGTGGTGAGGCTACTCTCTTGTGTTTTCTTAAGGAAGTTTCCTTGCTGATTTTACTTGCACATAATTGAAACTCCTCCACCATCCTGGAGTTTGGACGTCCACCACAAAAGCCAGACAGAACTATGGTGATTTTTTTTAACTTTCTTTTGAATGTTTTTTTGGTAACTTATGTAGACAGACAGTTACATAGATTCTATGATGCATGTAATTTAAACATCATACAGTACATAGTTTAGACAAAACTTTATTTTAGATTAAGTTTCCTACATCTTTATTGATTGTTGTGGCAATGTGGTCAATAGTTGTTTCCTCAAGCACGCTAACATTTGTGACTCTTTTCTCCCAGCGGATGTGAGGGAGTTTTGGTGGTATGTTTCAAGCTCTGTGATCTGCCTCTACGCCGTATGCCATATTAATACAAGGCAATATACAGTATGCTGGACTTGCACTAACCATGTACAGAGTATTACCAGGCACTATCAATGTATACATATAGATTTAGAGTATGGTCCTACTTATTAAATTGTATTTTATTTTTGGTTTATTTATGTTTTTTATTACCTTTACCTTTATTTACCTCTTTCAATTCTTATGCATTCTTATGTGTGATTTGGCTACTGTAACTCTGAAAGTTCCCTTTGGAAATAAAGGCGTACAATATCAATTCATATTCAATATACCAGGGTAGGAGCCTGGTTTTCACCTGGACGTCCTGCTAGTCAAACTCTCCTGAGTCTCTAAAAGCTTCCACCAGTGCAGCTGATTCAGTATTTTATTTCTGAATCAATGTTGATTTTGGAGGAGAGTAGGCTAGAGGTAGTGGAAGCAATACACACACACACACACACACACACACACACACACACACACACACACACACACACACACTCACTCCTAACAAAGGTCGATCACACAAGCTCCAGTGGACATATCCCTGTCTCCCTGAATTCCTCTTTCTCAGGCAGTGACATGTTTATATACCCACTGAGCATAGATCAGAGCAGAGGGCAGATAATATAGAGCCACTGTGATGGATGTGCTCCTGTGTTCAAGCAATCCCTGGCTCAACTCTATCACACACACACACACACATCCTAAAGTATCTTAAACATCAAATCTTCAGGGCAGGGCCATTCAGTAGACTAACCTTACAAGACACATCGCAACATCTAACGATTTGTATGTAATTTCGAATCTTTATTTTTTTTTGTCTATTTGTTTTAATCAGACTACAGTGGTGTCCACCTGTGGCAATCAACTGATGTTACCATGGAAACAGTTGGTACGCTTCCTTAAAACATGAGGGAAGGAGGAGAGCGAGTAGGGAGAGAGGAAGAGAGAGCATGAGATAATGAGGAGAGGTGGGCAGACAGTATAGAATAAGCAACAAAGAAAAGGGAAGTAAGAGAGAGAAAGAAAAAGAATGTTGAGTTAATGGGCATCGTGGTGGGCTCGAGTCGATGTTCCCAGGCTTGTGTTCAGCACATTGGAGACTTTCATTACATACCCGGGGATCTATCATTTGAGGAGCAACTGTACAGTTGCATGCCTTGACCCCACAACATCTGGCATTGCAAACATTTATCAGAAATGTTTTTAACACAGTGTGCAGACGACTCTCACGTCCTACTGCCAATCACCCGCCAATATCATATGCTTTCAGATATCTGTCCCTAAACTCCTGCTGCCTCCGCAATGGGGATGAAAGGAATTGATTGTGCCACTCAAGTCATTGAAAAATGACATTTAATAACAGCAACCTGGGATTCCGAAAATGTCCAGTTCCTCTGGATCATCCACAGACCTCATGTAAACATTTTTCACAGGGACTATTTTTTCAATAGAAAGTTGTTCCAATGAAAACTGTTCATGAATCTCAGAGACGGATATCTATCTAAACTATCTGCATGGCTTGATAGTACAGAAGACACATCATTGAAAAACGACTTGCTAAATGAGGAATGTGATGCCCACACAACGCAGAATGGGATCCTGTACGACGTTCAAGTCATTCCTGACCAGATGGTAACACCTTGACACAATTGTATTAGGCCGCATTAGCATCAGTGACATAATTGTCAGACCTCTGGCTGGATGGATGTGGTGTCACATTTTTGCTCTGCTCTTATCGTCCGCGGTCAGTCTGTCAGGATTCGTCGGTGGGACATGTAATAGCACCTAAAGAAATTGTGTTACAGAAAATAAGAGAATTGTTTGCAAGGTGCATATGCATACACTGTGTCCGTTTACAATATGAAAATGCAGTCAGAAGTCAGTTTGCTATTTGCCTGCAAGAGTATAGAGAGAAGGGGGAGCGAGAGAGAGTAAGACACAGTGAGAGAGAAAGTGAGAGCGAGCACCCTGGCTGCCTGACCTGACTCGGTTATGTAAACAGATAAGTGTAGTGAAAGCAGCAGCAGTGAACAACAGGGAACATTGCCTAATGAGCAATGGCATGTACAAAGAGAGAGAGAGAGAGAGAGAGCGTTGGGTGTGTGTGTGTGTGTGTGTGTGTATTCTAAATGACCTGCATGCTTGTTCCACATTTGATTTTTAATTGGACAGATTTCTCAGCGAGCTCGCCAAATTAAAAAGGCAAGCGTGACACGTGCGACTCTTTTCTGTCCCGCCCTGCTCCCTCCTCCTCCCATCCTGCCGTCCTGTCCTATCTCCTTTTCATTGCCTCTCTTTCTCAGTCAAGATCTCTCTTCTGTTTTTCTTCCTCACTATCTGGTGTCTCTCTGACGGCCTCTTTACATAGCTGACCTCAATAGAAATGGCAGTATGAGGCAGGAATAGCCTGCCAGAAACAATATACCTTGACTGATAAAAAGCATGTGTTCTGTGCTGATAAAATGTTGGATTTGTTACAGATGAAGCCAGAATGGTTTCCAGTGAGGGTTTGCTTTTGTGTGCTATTTGGGACATCAGATAACCAGGTTTTTGGTTACGGGTGGCTGAACCATCAAATCAGGATATACACTCATTAAATGAATTGTTCATCTTGCTTTTAATCTTAGTTTGCTGCTCTCTGTACTGTGTTCTCGGTGCTTTGCCATTTTTTTCTACAGTACTTTGAAAACTTTGAGATCTGGATTGAATACAGTGTGTGTGTGTGTGTGTGTGTGGGGGGGGGGGGGGTCTCAGGGAGAAACAATAAAAGGACAACAGGAAGCTTCTTGCCTGCAAAAAGTGAAAATATTCATTAAGGATTCTGCTTCAATTGATGAGCTTCTGTGAATGTATACAGAAGACATGTTTTCACTTTTTGCAAGCACCATCCAGATAATAAATAAATAAATTTAAAAAATAATTTCTACTTAAAGATGACTTAATAGGCCAGGTCTGAAATTTTAACGAGGTCAAACGACGAGTCACAGAGGGACGATTTAAGCCTCTGAGTCGTCTAGCTTGTCAGCGAAGCACAGAATTGGAAACGGCATGAAAACCATACACTTCTGTTACAAAGGCCTTCTATTTTCCATTTGTTGTTCTCGTTGTCTATTTCCGGCTTCATCCATGTCATTCTGTTCTTCACCATTACAGCCATGCTCATAACAGCACAGAGTGCTGTCAATGCAAGTGAGACAACCCGAGCAGTTATATCAGCAACGCTACAGTGCACGCATACACACAAATACAGAACGATCGCTCACCACAACCACAAGTATTCACACTCAGTCCCAACAACTGAGACGTTACAGAACCTAATGACAATTTTTATTCTCACTTCCCTTAGGAGAACATAAGTACTAAAATCCTAAAATTCTTTTTTTCAAGGATGTTTCACTTTGGATTAAATTCAGCAGTATTTCTTCTTCTGTGCCTCCGCAATGCCACAGGACGCGCTGTACCAACACAGTCTGGGGGTTAATGCCAAAGGCTATAAAACTGGGCGGAACCTTGTCAGCAATTCATAAGCAAACTGCTGAACGTGGAATAGATGGAATATGTAGATACTGTAAACACACCTGAATGTGCACAATATACTGTAAATGTGAGTGATAGTGAAATCTCTGATCACTCTTATTACAGAAGTTTCTTCACTCCTCGCATTCTATCTTTCCTCACCTCAGTTTCTACGTATATATTCTTCTTCTTCTCCTATAAAGCTCTCTCCCTCCACCAAACCCTCTGTGTCTTTCAACTCCTTTCTATCTGTTCTCCGCTGTTGGCGTCTCTGTTTCATCCTCTCCCCTGCAGGATTACCATACTCTACTGAGGCCGTGGATGGGCAGGTCTGTCCCTGCCTTGAATATCAAACAGCCTGATGCTGCTCATGAGCTCTTTGTTTCAAATGTGTGAGAATGACAAAGAAATCTGACAGATACTGGAGACCAAGTGGCAGGGGGCGACTTGGAAACGCTGGGCTCTGAAACGGCTTGTCAGCAGCTATTAGCACTGGATCAATCACACAGTGTGGTTGTACATTTGATCAAAACTCAAAGCATTGATCTGAAATACTATGGGAATATCAAATACATTTAAGTTCACCGCTCCATGCTCCAGTAAAGTCAGTGTATTAGATATTTGTTACTTTGCCTATCTCCCTTTGACTTACATATATGGGTGTCTTTTTTCAGGAGACTGAAGCAGGATCAGCCATGGTGTGGAACACACACGTATGTATGTAGCCATCATAAGAGACCTACAGTATATTTCCTGCAAGCTTGCTGTAATGCAGCATCCTGGTCTGGACAAATATATACATTTCACACTGAAATCATCAGTCTGTAGCCTATTCTTGCTGCTAACAGAGAGTACAAAGGTTGGACAGTCTGAATAGTGGCCTCTTCCATGAAAAGGTAAATGCAGACATACTGGTCAGCTTAATTGAGAACAGGAACTGCCTCCTCTTCTCTTAGCATACAGGTTTTCATGCAGCCCTCACTGCATTTTAGAAAATATTTCAGGTAAACATCAACCACTCCTTGTTGTTTTTTTAGTCACCAGTGAACACTGAATTAAGTTATTTATGACCACCCTGGGGCAGAAAAACGTCCAAACAAACTCACAGAAACACAGCCCTGAGATACGATTGGCTTATCAAGCGCTAACCTACATAAGTAAAGAAATGCATACTTTCACATCCAGCAGGCACAGACCTACATGAGTATCCTGTTGGAGACATGTTTCTGTCCACCAGATTAAAGTAAGCCCAGTACTCACTGGCTTTAGCTCTGGTTTTATCCAGAAAAATATCTAGAGCTGCAAGATGGTTGACTTTCCTCACAAGTCACTGGTGTACCTCAGCTCTCTGCTTTATCAAATGGGGAGAAAGTGTACAGTGAGCTTGGTTTCTGGTAAAGGCTGCCTGTGGTTTTATGGGGTGGAGGGAGGGTTGAGAGCCAGGAGACTTTGGCGGGAGAACCAAAACAATGACCTGAAATTGGCTAAAAGCTTATTACAGCTGGGTGTGTGAGACTTTGGTGTGAATTCTCAGTGGCTGTGGCACTATGCGTGATCCCTCTCACATTGCAGGCAGTCCTTTTATTCATTGCTAATATCAAAAGAATTGCTTTACGGTCCACTAAAGATTTAAAATTTTTCATCAGCATCATGTTACCGACAGACTCACTTTCTGGTATTACGACTGAAACTCAGCTGTCCACCTAATGACCTGCTCAACCTACAATCTGGAAATGAAAAAGAAACAGTTAGACTCACCTCCATGAACATAGTCATGTAGTGTGCAGTCAGAGGGGCCCACCAAATGGATCAGACTGGACTGGCTGAAGCCAACTGTGTATTGTTCTGCAATGCAAATGCACAAACACGCACACAATAGAAACGTGAAAAAAAATATGTTTGCAATGGAAAACTTGCTAGTCTGTATTTTGCCCAAGCAAGCCAACACTGACAAAGACGACATGCTTCTGTATGCTGCCCCGGCAAAGTCACTGTACTGACATGCAGCTTGCTGAGCAAGTTAACATACCTTTTGGTGGATCCTCTGCAGTTGAGTAAACATGACAAAATTAGAGAATAAGCTATCAATTTTACTGTCACGATGAATGACTACATTTACAGGGCAAATACGCACCTTTAATCAACTTAACCTTTCTGTTACAAAAGTTCTTTCTTGTGTGTCCAAGATTAATAGCACGTTAATAGCACATTAATTAATGAAACCTCATGCAGGATTCTTCACTTACTCCATAGACATTGCCATTATTTGACCTCAGTATTTGGCAATATGTCAGTGTAATTATTTGTTTCAGAGTGTAACAACAGAAACATCTAAATGATTTAAATGTCCAAACCAACCATTCAGACATTTAACAATTACCAGAGCTAGCTAAAATAAAATGTCTTACACTGAAAATAATATTTGCTGCATTTCATTATCTTATATTATTATTAGCATTTACATAGTTGTAAAAGGTACAGCGATGGAAAATACATGTACATGTACTGTATTATGTATGCACTGTATTATGTGTACCTGAATGTTCTCCTGTTACAACAACCACTACACCTTATATTCCTCAACACTGATTGTACAAAAAAAAAAAATGTTAATTCAGGCTCAAATAGTTCTGTGTGGTGTCTCTGTGTTAAGTCGAGGTTAACAGTATTTGCAGATTAAACCATAATGACACTTTCGGTGACCACGTTGGCATCAGACATGAGAATTTCAGCTGATATTTGCACCATCTTTCAATCCACGTGTGAGCAAGAACATTAGCTACGCCTGAGATTTCTGTTGTATATTAACTGCATGTTAGGATTTGATTCGAGCCCTTTGGGTCGGCTGTCACCTGGGTTGGGCGGAGGTGGCACCACCTCTTCAATCCGTGCTTTGGTCTCCAGTCTCTCCATCTTCTGAGCCTCATAGCGCTTTCTTCCCGCCTCCTCTTGCTCTGCACTGGCATACTACAGACAGAACGTACACAGTATTAACATATGCACAGGTGTACACAGCCACTCAAATACCTGTCTCTGCATTGGCGCATGCAGTATGAGTAAAGAATTTGACCACATCGACATTCAAGACAAACAAGACAAGTGAAATGGATTTTCCCCACTGTTAAATGTCAATATTTTTATCTTGATCAGATGACCTTTCTCATGGACTCCCTCTCCTTGACTTCTGGTCATGTCATTTCTGATACATATGGAGGGACAGAGTCAGATAGAGACAGAGAGAAGCTGACAGGTAAAATGCCAAACTTGAAGGTCCATGAAGGTCAGAGCAACCAAGTTTCCATGTACCTTGATGGGCGGCACCTCCATGATCTTGTCGACATTCCGCAGAGAGCAGGGGACGTACCACAGCGCTGCCTTGTTGGCCAGCTTTTTGGCACCTGCAGTCACAGAGAAAAGGCTGAATTCTTGTACCGCGAAAAATGTCAGTAAAGGAATTTTACAGCTTTCTTTCACCAAATAAACTGACACAATTTTTGCTCAGTTTTGTCACTGTAAACCAATAGGCAAGAAGTTTTGACATGTCTTTTAAATAAAACAACAATGGAGAAAACGATGTTGAAATAGCTGTTGTCAAAACAGACACTTTTATTAACACCCCAATAAAAGCCATTCCAGTTCTTAACAAATCCATGAGCACTGCCTGAAGAATAGTCTTTTTTATAAGCAGCTTTTAGGAGAAACTATAAGGTGTTATGGAGTTAAAAACATAAGTATTGAATAAAACTGCTGAAACCCTGAGAACCTTTTATAGATCAGGTCTAAGCTACTCTTTGGGCCAAAGTGACCGTCTATTAGTGATTAGAAAGGTCAGTAAATAATGCTCATTGTTGGAGTATTGAGTTCTCTTTTTGAAATAAAGGACAATTATTTGAGTCGCTAAACTGTTTAGATTATAGATATTTAAAGTCTTGTTCCATCTTCTGGTGCATGTCTGGATATTACGTGTTATTTTTTGTCGTGTGTGAATATCTTGGAAAAATGTCGAAAACATTGTATCCCTTAGATTTTCCTCTCTTGTGAATCCCTAAATAAAACCATCTTGATCTTCAGTGACTTAAGTACACGTATGCATCTTCCTGTGAATAGATCTGATATTTCCATATACCTCCATATAGTACATGAAACGTTTTGGTGTTTGAAGGCTATGTTATTAGCTCTGCGTTCCTACAGAAACTTAAGAGAACCACAAGATCAGAAGACAGAAGTCATGGAAATCACATCTCATAGCAATCCGGCGAAGAAGTTGCCATAGTGATATCTGTTCTCTTCTGCCTACACTTTTTATCTTAATTCGCTAACAGAGAGTCAGGGGCTATTTTGAGTTTGTGTTGTTATGGCACACAAGGGAGGCACACAGATTAAAGACAGCACAGAACCAGCAGGTTCAAATTAAATCACGGTTTCAAAGTGTTAAAGGCTAGTACTTGTGGCTGCAGCATCTGATGAACTTAGTGCGTTAATGTGTATTATTAGAAATGAAGAGGTTCATTTATTTGATGCTATGGAATAAAGCACAATTTTTTTATCTAATAACAAAGTTTCCTTTAATTGTTGCTTTGCCTTTTTTTTTTTTACTATACTCAATTGTGTCAAATGCATACAAACGTAAGGCTGTATGAATGTGCACTGCATCTACATGGATCTAAAAATAGGACATCTCATAAATAAAGAAATCTTATTGAAAATAAAGAATTGCGACTGTGTGCTCTGTGATCAACGGTAAACCAGACTTTGCAGAAGAAAATGTAAAGTTAGGTGAACAGCGTGGGAGCAGCGACTTATGGCAGGCTACACTTGGGGAATAACATTTGCAGTTTACACCCGAGTTAAAAACCATGCAGCCAGCCGGGCCACGTTGCCATGCCGACCGCGCTTCTCGTCTCCTCCTCCTCCTCGTCTCATTGGCTGCCACCCTTGCCAGCAACCAGGAAGTTGCCCACAGGAGAAAAGGCATATTTACATATCATTGACTCTACCAAGAATGAGTGACTCCAGTGTATTATTAGCTCCTGCTGGACCTTTTAAGTGAACTGTGGTTAGGATGGAGGGAGGAAGAGAAGGAGTGATAGAGGGACGGGGGGGTGGGTGAAGCACTGGAATGAAACGGCCGGCTAACAACCATTCCCTTTCCAACTGATAACCTTTTTGACTGGAATGCAACCAGAGAAGTGGCTTTGAAAACCAAATCCCTCTCCACACAAATGAAGACAAAGTTAATGCATTGCCTTGACTGCACCCTTATGACCTTCATACTATTCCTTCTAAAACAGCACATATTACTCCTCATCATGCGTGCAGTATCGTGCATTTTGTTAAGGGAAAACCAACTTGGGACACCCCAAAGTCATAACATGTACCTTACTACTACATGTAGAACGTTAATCTGGATTCCATTCATCTTGTTTGTATTGTAAAAATGCCTATAGAAAAATTTGATCAATACTGACAAAAGGGTTTATTGTATGTGTTGGATCCTATGTGATTACAGAGAACTGAATTCGGTCACAAAGGAGGGCTCTAAGCAAGCAGGAGGGACAGCTGGCTTACTTAGTTAGCATTAATGAATTAGTGAAAAGGTTTTGGCTGCATCCACCCTCAACACAAGCGCCACAAATCTGCTCACTCAAATTTCGACACCCTATGGCGCAATGCTCGATAAACTGGCTAATAGCACAGTGACTTTGTGCAGGGTTTTTCAAATTCATCTGGTGGCAGCTTTAGATCAAGGAGCTCCATGAATGTAACAGGGCACTCTGGCAGCTATGATGACAGCTGAGACAAATAGCATCTGGCAGTGGCAGGTCCTTTATTTTTTTAAATTGATGGTGTATTTGGTGCATGAATGTGCAGCAAGACAACTGCATGTGAGCGGAAGGATATTACACCCCAGACAATCCAACTAGCATCACTTGGCTGATTTTACAAGAGTATAACATCAGCAAACAGAAAGCGAAACTCGCAAAAAAATGCAAAAGGCCCTGTCTAGAGCCAGTGTTTGGTTTGTCCGTTCTGGGCTACTGTAGAAACATGGCAGTGCAACATGGCCACCTCCTTGGAAGAGGACCTACTCCTTCTGTAAATAGTAACGTCTTATTATAAGGTAAGGAAAACACAACAATTCTTTTTTTCAGGTGATTATACACTAATGAAAACATACTTGTGAATATTATTTTTCATTCTGGCCAATAGATCCTCCTAAATGTTACACACTGGACCTTTAACTACAAAACAAACAGCACCAGTAGCTGTTGTCAAGCAGGCTTAGACACACAAGCAGACTCCCAAACACTTTGCTCTGTCATATTTAATTATGAATTAGAGCATTTTGGGGTATTCACATGGGTGCTTAAGTGGGTGAACCGTCCCTCCAGCACTACTTATGCATCATCCAATCCCTTTAATCTAAGTTTAAGGCATCAATCATTACTTCATGCCACTCTTGAAATGTCCTAAGTGCACATTTTCTGCATTCAGAAGCTCTGAACAGTCCTGAATCCCAGTCTGCACTACCCTAAGATCTTCAATCTCACATCTTGTCTCATCTTTCCTTTCCTCCTCTTTTTTCCTTTCTCCACAGTCCCTTTCCCTTTCCATCCACTACGCCTTCATCCATTTCTTTCAGCTCAAGCACCTTCACTTGATTTATTGCTGTCTTTTACTCATTCACCCCTCTGCTCTGCTCTCCCCTTTGACTCTTACCCACTACCCTTCATTCTTCCTCTGAGCAGAAAAAAAACCCCTTGTTTTCTTTTCTCCTTCCTGAACAGCATGTTCCAGGCTCAGAGACAGTGCAGTGAGGATCGTTCTTAGTGCTTGATCCCCATGATCAAAACCACAGATTTTCCATTGTGCTGAGCCAAGGCTCCATTACTTTTAACATGACTATAGTCCCACTGTGGGATGTTACAGCCTGATAGAAATAGATTAAATCATGCCAGGAGTAAAGTTTGGGAAAGGAGCATTTTGAGTGAAAAGGAATAGCCAAGAGTCAATTCAAGCATTATGGTATATTTCAACTGTCCGAGACTTAGTATTGAATATGTTATTGTGAGTACCTCTCTTCTCTTCTCAAGTACAATTCAGAACAGAGACCCAACTGTAAAACAAAAGGCTGCTCCACAGTTGATGGATTGCAGAGTGATTCTACATAAACATAGCTTGCTGTTGTACTCAAATGACCTTTAATTTGTGGTAGTGTTGTCTGTCCAGCTACACACCTCAGTATTGCCCTCAGGAAATTCTTCTGTGTGCCAGTCACATACTTAATTTTTAAAGGTCTCAAAGTATTTTTTAGTTTTACATCTTTTATTTACTGTTTAAATTTAGATTGGATAGATTTTACATCACAAACGTTACACATCTTATCTCTCTTGTTGTTAATGACTGAGCAATAAAAATTTTAAAAAAGCACGAATAATTACTTGTGCAACAAGCAGCAAGAACTTAACAAAAACTGAAAATTATCAGGGTTTTTTTAGGTGTATTTTGTGTGTGTACGTTCACGTAGCACTCTTTCAGTACGTGCAGTTTTGTTACCCACTAGGATCATGGCAGGAACTGTCATGCTTATTTTAAGCCTCAACCCACAATGCCTTGCTCTCAGCTCTGTCTACGTGTACGTGTGTGTGTGTGTGTGTGTGTGTGTGTGTGTGTGTGTGTGTGTGTGTCTTGAGGGGGCAGGATCTGTGTTTATGCAAATGTGTGCCTGAGTTTACTTGCAATACACGCATTATTACCTCTGTGGGAATTTTGTATACATGTGTGTTTGTTCCAAATGTGACTGTGCGCAAACAAGTGTGTATTCATACATTGATGTTCAGTGTTTTTTCTTTATGTGGCAATATCACATCACAGGCTTTGCCTGTGCAAAAGCCTGATTGTGTGTGTGTGTATGTGTGATACAGCACATGCAGTTCTCTAAAGTGGATCTATGTACATCATGTTTCCCACATGACGTGTGTGTGTGATTTTGACTGTGTGCATGTATACGAGTATATAGGACTGTGCAGTGTTCTAGGTATGATTGTGTATGTTCATGCATGTTTTTAAATACACTGGTATACTGGTATGTACCGATGTGTGTGGGTCTGTGTGTATCTCAGTACGCATGTGCGTTCCCCCCAGTGGGGACAATCATCACGGCTCGTGCCCACAGTAGGCAGCCTTCCCCTGGGGGGCCGTGACTGAGGGCCTGCCTGACGAGATGCTGCCTGACTGACTGTGGAACCTGGATGCTTGCCTCCTCCCCCAACACATTCACACCAGGAATAAACATGAATGCATAAATACAAAGATGCATGCACACAGAGCGTAATATACATACTGTCACAGTATACAAGGAGCATGCACATCTACATATATGCAAAGCTGCAAAAACATGCATATCTGCACAAACGCAGACCCTCTAATGTTCCCAAAGGTGCATCAATATATAAACCGAAATCACATATGCAAGGCTACAACCAAACAGTAAAATTCCTTCTCCTGTGTTCCTTTTCAAGACATCCACCAATCTTTTGCCTGGAAAAAGATCTAGCCGGGAACGTGTAAAACCCTCCTGCCTCAGTCTGAGACTTCTTTTAGAAAGAAGGGAAGTGTGTACTCAATGTGCATCTGTGTGGGTGTAAGAATGTGTAGGTGCCAGCATGTGCACATCAGGCTCTGTATGCACGCAGTTTGTCCCTACACGACCGCATGTGTGTGTGTCGGTATGTGTCGGGTACGTGCGCGCATCGTGTCGGAGCATGTGTGCAGGTACATCCACTTGGCGTCCGTGTCTGACTGGGCCACAGTGTGTGAGGCCTGATGCTAAGCCGACATGACAGAAGCAAATAATGTCTGCTCCCGTTATCTTCTCTTCCCCCTCGGCCCCGCAGGAACCTTTTAAAGGGCCAAACGCTGATGAAATCACACACAGATACCCCTGCACACACATGCATGTATGCAGTACAGATCAGTACAGCACACGTCCACTGTGCAGATACATACAAAGCGCACATGTGCACCACGCAAACACATAGCCGCAAAATGATGCATCTAAATGCGAGGCGCAATGAAAAACGCACAAATCTAACATAACCTTTCTCAGTTATTGACATATGAATGAGCTCCTGCACAAATCCACCATCTAAAACCAAACTATCTTCCATGGTTTGGATAGAAATAAATCTGTAAAAACACACGTTTCTATGGAAAACAGCTGTGTCAACTCAAATGCACACACCCATTTACACACATGTGACCTACTTCCTATAGCTGTGACCACCAAGTCGCAGCCTCTCCTCTGGCTCTCCTTTTAATGTTGTTGCTGCTTGCATTTCTGATGTGTGAACATAAACTAACGGGTTTCCTCTACGCAGTACTGGAAAATGATCTTTATACGCTGCTAATTAATTTTCCTAGATTGGGATAGATGGTTAATATGTGTTGTCCTTTTACTTTTTGTAGGGCTGACACATGATGGTGTTAAATATGAATCAGAGTGACGACAGAATTTGTATATATAATGTGGGCTATAAAGTGAGCGTATCCCATTACAGATGTTGTGTTTGGCCCATGCAGTCTCCAGAGAGCTCAACAGCAAAGTTTGGTGTCCCAGAGGAACTCACCTTCACTCCCGCTCTCAACACAAGCTGGAGTTATGCTCATCTACACTACACCCACACTGCCCTGACACTGAACCTACACTTTATATATGCATAGCTATGCACATCTTAATTATGAACAGCACTGAAAATGTTGGAAAAACTTAACATTTTCTGATACTAAAACATATTAACATGTGAAGCTGAGAATTGGCTCATCAAGTGAACTGTATCTGTTTTTCTTTTATTAGTGAATGTACAAATGTACAACCCTCTTGTTGACATCAAATGCTCATATGGCGAAGAAATGTTAAAATATGTTTCAAAAAGTGGAAATATCTGATATTTATAGCAAAGTACATCAGGATGTCTTGGCAAAATACAGCAGGTTTACAAGAGTGACTTTGTTTCTTGCATTGTTTTGTTTTTATATTAATAAATATAGAATACAGGAATAAACCATGGATTCCATTTTGTTCAAATGGTACGACTGCACCGAATCATAAATCTTGTTATGTGCATCAAACCAAACGGTGCCTTGAGTATTCTTTCCAAGAGCTCTTTACCTCTTCGGGGTCCTTCCTGACAGGCCATGTACTGTAGCGGGCTATCCGTGCCGATGCCTGTATGCGTGTACGCTGCTCTCCACCTGTCATCTCATAATTCTGCCTCCGCCTCCGTCAACCTGCTTCCAGCCCAGCAACCAGCCAGCCAACCAGTACAAGCCTGTTGCTAGGGCAACGGCTGTCTAGGGGATACTTCTTTTGTTTCTCACACTTCCTTTCCTTCATCCTTCTTTCTCTCTCTTCCATACTCGCCATCTTTCTGCTATATTTTTGCCCATATGACAGCTATGTCTTTCTGACACTCTCCTCACATCTGTCTTCCTGTCTCACTCCCTTTCGCTCCCTCATGCAGTCTCTGTCTCTGTCTCTGACTCTCTTGCTGATGGACAGGTTGCTCTGTTGCTACAGTACCCTCCCGCTACAAATTCATTAAAACACAAAAGGAAATCCAAAGTGAGGTTTCCTTTGTAATATATCAAGAAATTCCCCCTATGGTACTGAAACTCATTCACAACCTGCATTACCATGATATATTGTCTATACATGTATTAATAGATGTAGACATCATCTCACCCCCTTTGACATGAATTCAAGCCGTTTCAGTACAGTCAGCACATCACATTTGGTTGTTCGAGACAGTCTGTGCATCGCTCTTGCCACTGGCATTTAAAGGTTCAGAGATAACGCTAGGTCAGCTCAATGTGATCCTCCCTGCGTCTTTACTCAAAGGACTCTGGGCAGTGTGTGTGTGTGTGTGTGTGTGGGTGTGGGTGTGTATGCCTGCATAAATATGTGTGAGCATGCTTTTAGGTGTGCATAGCGCACATTATATGTGCACAAATCTTAATAATAAACAAGGATTCCAGACTGCATCACTTGGCAAACATTCTAAAACTGGATACCAACATGGCTCTTACTTTCTATTCCCCTGTCACATCACATAATGCACCACCTCATGAAAGCAGTGTTTCATGCTTCTCAGGGCTGCGTTACTTATCGTGTGCTGCCCTCTACTGATCAAACAGCAGAACATCACAACGATGTCTCTCTTTTTTTTCCCCCTCCTGATCTAATCAGACTGTTAAATGTTATATCCAGCATTTGGACAAATTACACTTTTTCTAATAAATAAAAACTGACCAAAAAACAAAGAAATGACAGTAGGATAGTAGGTTACATGATTTGTTAACTTAATAATAAAAATGAAAAATCTACTTTATACAATCCCGATGACAGTAAGTGACAGAATTGATTAAGGATTCCACAGTCGCTTTACATAACTTTTCCAGCCCGCATATGGCCAAATTCATGGCACTTAATGATTTAAATTTTGTGCATGACAGTGAGATCAGAGTATGTATTCTGACAACCTGCAGCCAAAATGATTCTAACTAACAAATGTGATCAAATTTAATAAGAAACTATAGGTGCATGCAGCATTTGGCAGGGTCAGAGCAGCCACTATACACAGATAGTAGAGGACAATGAACTGGTATAAATAATGAGGATGTGGGTTTTGGTGCAGCACGGTGTGAAATTTGGTGCAAATTGGATTTTGGTCTGGTCGCGGACTATGTAATCGCAACGTACCAGGTTCGAGTCCTGTTGCAGCCTCTGGTGTGACCATTTCACTGTCTGTCTTTCTGTGTGTCTTGTGTCTGTGTGGTGGGCGTGGCATCCCTCTCTCTCGTTCTACTGGCTCCTGGTTCATCTGACACACCTGCGTCCCACCCACTAATCAATGCTGCAGCACCTTAACCCTGGTCCTCCTTCCACTCATCGCCCACCTCATTGTATTCACGTGTTTCAGCGCGTTTTTGGGGACCTCGCTAACTGTAATTTCGTTGTGCTCAGAATCACAGCCCGCCTGCCCGCCTGTCCGCCAGCCTCACCACCAGCCTTGGACTCCGCTTTGCCTCACCTCTACCCACGGCTTCCTTTAATCCCCTTGGTCCCCGTCCACTCACTCCCCTCCCTTTATGCCACTGTATGCCTGGAAGTCTGGTCAATAAATTATTATTTTCTTAAGGCCATACCCTGTGTCTGTGTCCACATTTAAGTCTGCTATGGGAATCGTCGCAAGTCCAGCTCGTCATTCCCCAGCTCTCTCTCATCCTGCTTAATTTCCTGTCATCTCTACTGTCCCCGCTGACACCAATAAAGGGGATTAAACAGGCCTTTTGCACGGGAGACATTTTGACATGTCAAAGAAGAAAAGAAAATGAATGGTGGCTGAATCCCATTTAACTGCTTCATGTTCAGGGTCTTGCCATTGTCAACGTTGGCTCACTGTCAGGGCTTACTGGGATGCTTAAATAGAGCAAGGCCATCATTAATGTTATTAGGAACAACTGTGCTTATCAAAATGTCTGCTGTACATTCACTTGTAAAATAAACATTAACAGGTGCGTAGGGAAATAAAAACTAATGTAAATCATATTGTGGCATATTTGCCCCACCAATAATAACTGTTGTTTTATGAGAATCTACTTCAGAATAAAAAATATGATACAATATAATATAACTTACGTGTCTCACTTGCCTACATTACTGACAAACTGACTGGTACTGGACTCGTGCTGCTGCATGGCTTGATACATAGTTGCTATGAATTGCCATCTTGAGTTTGTCAGACGACGAGGTTTTGAATTGTTTTGCCTTTTTGCAGCCTTCAACACTCACGCACCGTTTGTAAATAGTGATTTTGGTTTAAAAACACATTAACTGGCACTTTCGCTTCTCTTGTCTCCTGTCCATGCCCCACTTTGAGCAAAGAGAGAGATCAAGAGAAAGGCATACCAATATCAATACAAGGGAGAGATGGATGAAGAGAAAAAGACAACAGAACTGAAACAATAAGTTGATTCATGGATTAGTCGACTGTTAGAGAACAAATCGACAACTACTTTGTAAACCGATTAACAGAGTAAGAGTAAACATGAGACTGTTTTGCTGCTTTTTTCTGTTTTAAATTATTGTAAATTTAATCTCTTTGAGCTTTGGACTGCTGATCGGACAAAACATGACATCTGAAGACGTCATCTTGGGCTCTGGGAAATTGTGATGGGCATTTTCACTATTTTACAGGCCAAATAATGAATGTATTAATCGGGTAAAATAACCAACACATTAATGAATAATGAAATCTAGCATTAGTTGCACCCCTAGTTATTATAGCATAGATTGTAGGTGGCAAGTATTTTTATATGCGCGTATGTGGGTGTGTATCGTTGTGTGTGTGTGTGTTTGTCATTCTTTTTTCTCCTCTGCAGTGATGTGGGCGAGAATGAGGCTAAAGGTGTACTTTATAAACAAAGGCAGAATTTGAACAATTTGCCTAGAATGAAATTTAATTTCATTACTCATGTGAATGAGTTTAAGTGTTACTCTGTAACATGTGCCTGTTGTCAAAGTATCAAATGCCAGCATCAAAATGAGTCACCTGTGAGGATGTTCTCAGCCATGACTTGGACCTGCACCTCTAGTGAGTGCTTGGAGGTGTAAGTGATCTCAGCGGTGACGTGGGCTACCTCGCCAATGAACACAGGGAACAGGAACTCTGTTTTCTCCACCCGAACCAGAGCTGCCAAGCAGCGGTCCTAGAGAGTAGAAACGGCAGAGGGAAAACTTATACAGATACGCATACATTCACAACATTAAAGAAAAAGTTCGTTTTTAAGATGCCATTAAGTAAACAATGACTTTCATCCCCCTCCACTGATGATTGGTGCAGAAAGCAACAGCATTAGCAAGCATCTGACATTTTCGTTCCAAAAAAACTGAGGTGCAGATGTAATATAGGGTAAAAAAAATCGAAACGTACTTACTGCCCTTGAAAATGTATCTAACCGGTTTAGTCCTACTGAATCTAATTATCTTATATTTAGATTTAAAATCTAGCCTGACTTGTTTTGAGTATGGATTGGATTATCTAGTGCTGACTATGCAAGGCTGTTTGACTTAATTCAAGAAAAGGTCACTTTCCTTGTCCTAATTTCATTTTATTTAGGGTTATGTTTAGCTGTCACAGAACCTCAGGTATGCTTTGACATACCAGCCTCTGTTTCACCTCCTCAGCATCCAATTTCGCGCTAATCGAAACGCATCACCTAACTGCTCATTTACCCAACAGCTCTACACTTGAAGGTTCAAAATCTGGTTGCGCATGCTACTATTTAGGTATTGCCTGTTTGAAGCTTTCTTATCTAGAAACAAGAATAGCACTAATCTTATTTTAAGTGATTTGATCTTGCTTTAAGACTTCTTGTAGCTGGACATCCGGTTTTTTGTTTTAAATTATCTTATCAAGTGAAAATCACATACTGCAATGGCAGCCACATTTGTTTGGTTCAAGCAAACAAAAACTCATATCTAAAATGTCTTCACTTAATTTTGATTTTGAGGATGTTTAAGGCAGAAAAGGTAACAAAGTCAGTGGCAAGACAATCTAAGGAACCTGCTGAAAACCAGTTTTATACTGAGTCAGGCCCAATTGTTCTTAATCCTTTCCTGTTTAAATAAATAAATAAAAGTATACTTAAATCCCTTTAGTGAAGGCTTTCTTTATCAGCCGCTATTTAAAATAAATGATAAGTGAATTTTTAAATTTGTTTAACCTGCTACGAGGGACTCTAAACCTTCTCCCACGGGGCAGTACCTGCTTTTAATTCATTAAAAGTAAGTAAGTGCAAGGCCAGGTGAAGAAACAGGAACAGAGTGGGAAAAAGATTTGTATTCACCAACATTGGACTGTAATGTCTCCAGTGCCACATCACGGAGATGCTAATCAGACACGTTTAAAAGGTACCATCATGTCCGTTGTATCTTCTGCAGTGATGCGGTCGACATACCTATCTGTTATGGTGAAGAAGGAGCTGAGCTGCAAGGCGAAGCTCTTTATTTCCCTGTCGATCTACGTTTCTACTCTCACCTATGGTCATGAGCTTTGGGTCATGACCGAAAGGACAAAATCCCGGATACAGGCGGCCGAAATAAGTTTCCTCCGTAGGGTGGCTGGGCGCTCCCTTAGAGATAGGGTGAGGAGCTCAGAGTAGAGCCGCTGCTCCTCCACATCGAGAGGAGTCAGCTGAGGTGGCTCGGGCATCTGTCCCGGATGCCCCCTGGACGCCTCCCTGGGGAGGTGTTCCGGGCAAGTCCAACCGGGAGGAGGCCCACGGGGAAGACCTAGGACACGGAGGGTCTCTCAGCTGCCCTGGGAACGCCTCGGTATTCCCCCGGAAGAGCTGGAGGACGTTTCTGGGGAGAGGGAAGGCTGCTCCCTGCTTAGACTGCTTCCCCTACGACCCGGCCCCGGATAAGTGGAAGAAGATGGATGGATGGATATTTCTTCTGTAATTGTGTATTTTCCTGGTTCACACAGGATGTTTTTATGTGAAGTGTTACTTGATGGAGAAACTGTTGAAAACTGTTCACGAGTTAAATAGCTCTTTGTGCCTCACTGTGTCAGAAATCTTAAAAGTTTCAAAATCATTGAATGGCAGACACTGTGATAAAATCCTGCTGACCCAAATTCTGATCTTGCCTGTCTTATATGATGGCATTCAGTGTAATGGCAGGTGAAAAAATCAGTGATTTTTACTGTTTACATTTGTAGTGTCTTGTTATCGACTTGTCAGTCATATGTAAAGCACTTTGAACTGCACTAACCTGTATGTATGAAAGGTGCATGAAAGTTTGATTGATTGTGATTCATTCAAAAGCATGCTACCTGTAAGTATTTTCATTCTTTATTACAATAGTTCAATGTTGTCACGTGTCGGCAAGTGGAGAACAGGGAAAGGACCCAAATGCAGACAGAGGAGGTAGAATGATGACCTGAATGGAGATCGTTAATGACGTACTGGCAGTTAGACAGGCGGCAAACAGGTACAAGCAGGCAGGCAGATGAACAGGCTGGCTTGCAGGCAGGTAGTTAGACAGACAACTAACAGATAACCGGCAGGCAGGTGACAAACACGTAGCAGGCATGAATCCAAATGACTAGTAAGACAAAGCCAACACAGTAACTGGGTTAACTGAACTGACAAAGAAACAAGGGGAGTGAACCGGTATATGTAGGGAGAGCTGATGAGGGAATGAAGTGCAGCTGAGGAGTGTACCAACACACTGCCTCACATTGTCAGTTCACTTTCCAGTTGTCCGCCTTGCTATTTTGGTTCCTGCTAAATTCAGATAGCACATACAGTAGACATATTGTGACCTAGAAGGAAGACGACAAGGAACGACGTGATCAGGACTTAGCCCCTCATAATTAGTAAGCAGCCTACGAGGTGTGTTTGAGTTTATGTAATTTTTACATGTTAAAGAATGCACTTTACTTGTCACTAGCCATGAGTGAAGTACTGAACAAACCCAAAACCATTACAAATGTTTCTTTCTAAACCAAAGTGTACTGTAGAATGTGCAAAATATATCATTGTGTCCATTAATATGTTTGTCTTATCTGAACGATGTAAGGACATCAGCAACTATGATCACAATGTTGTAGCAGTTGAGATGATAATAGAATGATGCAAGTCAAAAGTTGATTTAAGTTCACTAGGTGAAACGTGAAACCAAGACAGTGAGAAGGAAAACAAATCTGTTTTGAGGTAATACTGAATAAAAATAACATTAATGCAGTCATGCAGTTTGAAAAAAGGGGACTCGAAAGCTGTTATACAAGGTGAACTGTGGAATTTTGCCATGGTTTTCTTATTATTTGAAGACGACTGTGTCGATTTGAATAAATCAATAAACATTTTATGTCCTCTAAAGCAGTGGTTCCAAAAACCTTTTAACTCTAAATCCCTTAAAGTAAAGCAATGACCAGTAACCGCATGACTTACTAACGCGTTACTCTAATCCGACCACTTTTTTCAGTAACGAGTAATCTAACGCGTTACTATTTCAAAACCAGTAATAAGATTAAACTTACTTGTCCAAGTCACTGTGCGTTCATATGTTTTCCATTTTCCTTAATAAAAACATATTTTAGCTTTCTTGGGGAGCAAAGTCACGTATGCGACAAGGACAGTTCACGTCACGTCTAATAATACATATCACGCAGCGACACAAAGGTAAACAATAGAGGGAGGAGAGACACGTGCGTTTTCTAGCTGGAAATACGGACACTAATTTGAGTTTGTGTCAGCTAAAGGTGGCAACATTAAGGTTCGTTGTGGCGACAAAGCGTTATCTAGCTACAGAAACACTACGTCAAATTGAAAGAAACACTTGGGAGTCGCAGCGCTGCGCGGTCAAACTTACAGAGCGAGTCCCGCCAGACGGTGCGAAGCGGAGGGCAGGAGGCCCCCCACCACCCAAACAACAACAGCTGGACTTCTGGTAAAAACAAGTATTGATGCTGAGTGAATTCCAGAAAGACTGGCATTATTTTATATTTTATAAAAACGTATTTTTTCAGGAAGCAGTTTTTAAGTTCAGCTTAAAATCTTTGGCGACACATTGATGACATCACTGTTAAAAATGCACTTCCAATAAAGTGAGTGTTGGCAAAACCAGCTGTCATTGTTAGGCTGAGGCGTCGGGGGTGTTGTCGGCAGAGGCTGAACGTAACTAATACAGTAGCTTGTAATCTAACTTAGTTACTTTTCAGATCAAGTAATCTGTAAAGTAACTAAGTTACTTTTTAAAGGAGGAATCAGTAATCAGCAATTAGATTACTTCTTCAAAGTAACTGTGGCAACACTGGCAATGACTCATCACATTCTGAAGAGAGAAACAACTCTTCCAAAGAAGATTTTTTCCTTTGCCATATTTTTCATTTTTTCTATGTTTATAAAAGAAGTGGTTAATATAAGTAATGATAATCATTTCTTTCTTTCTTGAGCCGTTCACATGTATTGTGCTATGCAGACAATTTCTGCACTGCAGACTATTATGCACATTATATTTTATTTGTTTATTCAGGTGTTGAAAAGGAACACTTAGTACTGGACAAATGTATGATTGCACAATTCACATATTTTCCAGCTACAAATTTACATTATAACAGCTTAAGGAGACAAGTCCTGCGATCTTTAATAACCCACAGTAGTACAAGTGGGGGGTCTGAATGTAGTTGTTGTCTCTTACCCCGTTCTGTGTGTTGCAGTGTCGTGTGCCAACGATGCATCCAGCTTCCTCGATCATCTTGAGAATGATGCCGCCGTGGACGTTGCCCACAATGTTGGCATCATTTGGCCTCATGATCCTGCAGTAAAGAGAGCATTGGTTGGCATGACTGTGGCTCCATTAGGATTAGATGTGTTATTAGCATTATTAAAAGAGTTCTTGGCAGCCGGTTGGAAAATAAAATACTATTTATAAATGTAAATAGATCAATAAATGTGAAAACCTGACCAGCCATGCTAGGTGATCATTTTACCTTTCACATGTTTTTGAAACTTTTGAAGAGTGGGAGGCTGCAATAGGTTGAAACATACATACATCTTCTTACTCTAGAAACATTTGACACTTTAAATCAATTTTTTTTTTATATACGGGACTGGGGCAACAACTTGAGGCGGTCGGGGGCTGTGGAGGGCAGAAGATATACAGTAAGTCACAAAGCAGTCACTAACTGCATTTCAATCACTTGACATATTTAGTTAGTGATTTATTCAGTTGAATGAGACTGATACTTAGTTGAAGCAGGCATTGAGGTATGACAGGTTGTTTGTTGAACCCTTATACGTAAAAAAAAAAAAAGAAAGAACAAAATAAGCCAAGACGTTTGTTGACAAAAGGCTAGGAGAACAACACATCTGTTGTGATGTGATTCTAGACAGTCACTCGTGAGGTGAGAGGACTTCAATAGAGCACTTTTCATATGGTGTGCACACATAATGAGCTCAGCACTGATTTTGCAAAACATGCTGTTGGGAGTATTTTCTGCGTAATCAAGAGTATTGTGTGCTTTTTTGACTCCAACCTCGCCTCTCCATGTCTATCTGATGACTACATACAGTATCATTATCCCTGACAGTGTAATATGCTGTCATGCACATCAGCTGTTTCCAGTTCTTCACTGTGTGGGTTAAACTAGTCTTACCAGTTACAATCTAATCTGCTTACATGCCTAGAGGTCACACAGGTATGCGTCGTTGCACCGAGATCTGACTAATCATGTGAATCGGATGGTAAAGCTTTCCAGGAGTCTGGCCCCTATTTTCTAATAGAATAGAATTGATTGAACAATAGTCATGCTTAATGTTTTGTTTATGGTTGCAACAATAATCAACCATTTTAAGATTACAACTGATGCCATTTTGAAATGACTAATGTTCTTTGTTTATATGAATGACGGATGACTTCCTCTAAAAACAGTCTGAGTCAGAGTTGCATTAGACGTTTGGGAAATTTTACAATTGCAAGACTAATTAACCCTCTACGACACGCATTATGACAGACTTATAGAAAAAACTATTTGACCCTGTTTCTTTTCTTGGAATGGCTTATTAACTTTAAGTGCTGTAAAACATATATATTGGGAAAAAAATATTATTTTAAGGTACTTTATGATGTGTTGCCAGAGGGCAACGACCTAGAATAGTGGAAATAACTTAGAATAGGTGAAAGTTTACTTATGGTTAAATGTTTTTGTGTCGATTCAATTGGTGCCATTATAAGCTTTAACACAGTACTTGTTCTACACCTTTTACCGACTTTCCAACAACTTGTGCTTTCAATTATTCAATACTTTGTTGCTGAATAATGCTTTATATTCTTTGAATTGTTCTACGTTTTTCAATAATAGTTCAGGAAGAGCCAGTTCTGCCCTTTTTTTCCCCCTTTACCTTGCCATAGATTATGGCTGTGCTCACTGATGTAATGTTACCGGTATTCATATCTAATCCGAAGGAAAAGTGCCATTTCAATTCGATTTTATCCATTATATAAATGGTATAAATGCAGTCTTTAACATACAACTAATCAACATTATATCACTAGCATTGATGTTGGATTGTTTGTACAACTTAACAGATTGCAGCTACCTTGCTAGCTAACAGTAATGCCATTGCACAGTGTTGCCGCTTGGCAACACAGACATTTGATCAATTTACCAAAAACTAATTTCATTAAAACTTTTTAGAGTGGTGAATATGTCATCATAACATAGCTGAGGTGATGTTTCAGATTATGTGTATTTTGAACGTGGGCTGGTCCTTGTTTGTTGCTGACATTTTAGTTAGCTTTCAGCAACTGCCAACAACACAGTAGTGTGATAAATGCTACTATTGTGAAACGTATATAGCGTCAGACAGGTGTTGATTTACCTTTGTTTGTCACATCTATGATATGAGGCTGTGGTATATATTGAAAGGGCATTCTAATATTAATATTTTGCCCCCCCCCCCATTTACATACATAAAGCAAAAATGTTATACACTTTTTATAATATACTACATTCCTATCACCAGCACAAGCTACAGCCTGAAACATGACAAGAGTTCAATCAACACCACTCTGACATGGTGTGAACAATGGGAACGTTAAACAAAAGGCAGTATTTAATATCAGTATTTTTTTAGTATTCTGGTAATGATTTCGATTTTCCAAAAAACACAAAATGTGTGTGTGTGTGTGTGTGTGTGTGTGTGAGTGTGAGATGGGGAGCAAGACAGAGTGAACCAGACAGAGTATCCTGTATATTCAGCATCACTGGGTGTCTGTCTGTCTGTCTGTGTGTGTGTGTGTGTGTGTGGGCATCAGAGATTAACTACCTGCTGAGTTGATAGTTTGAGCCCTGCTGAGCTCCCACCTCCACCACTTCCCTGACATCTCTGCTGACTGGCTGACTCGCTTGGCGTTTCTCCGCCGCCGTCTTACCCGCTTCATCTGGTGCCCGGCCGCTCTGAGGCCTGAAGCAACGCATCCTTGCACTCTGGCTGACTCTCCGTCTTACTCCCCTAACCCACTTCCCTTCCGTATGATCTCGACATCCGCGTCTCCCTTTCCGATTCTGGGCCCTGACGTTGCTGCGGTGAGCGAAGTCGCGATGTCACGCCGCGCAGCGTTATCGTCGACCCCGCCTTTAGCTGTCGCGACTGGTCAAACTGGATCCCAACACACCCACTGATGCACAGAGGACCAGTAAAAAAATCCGGCATCCTCACACCTGGGTGTGTGCGCGACAGCTGACAGGCAGACATATCTCAGTAACATAGATAGGAGCCAACAGGCTCAGAGACACGCGCGAAGCACACTGAACAGTTAAGATAATGGGATCTCAGTGTTGGATTACAACGCGCATTTCCATTCGGCAACTGCCTAATCAAAACATCTCGCCATCCTAATTTTTCTTCAACAATCGCTATGAAATATAGAATTAGAACAACGGTGAAAATACCAGACCAAGATCAAAACCAAAACAGCTACAAGTGCCTGTGTCTGTTCAACATATTCCACGTAAATCCAGTCGGTTTTAGAAACGCCCCACGGGCAGACCAACAAACCAAACTAACAGGGGCGAACGCACAAAGCCACGGATCGTGCGAAGAAGTCGTGGCGGGCAGGCTTTTTGAAGCTGTAACGCCCACGCAGTGCACTTAAAGGTTGGCCTCGTCTTTTTTTCCACATTAACTCTCATTAGTTAGAATTAGTGCCATCTGGACCAGCTACACTCTTAAAATCTACCCTAGCTTGCAACTAACTAAAAAAGGCATAGTAGTGCCATGAACAAATGCATAAACCCCTAACCAGTCTCTTTGTGCTGCCTGCTGAAACAAACACAGCGCGCAAAGCTTTTACCTGTGACGGCTGGAACAGTGGCGGAAACTGTGAATTGGCTTCAGGAAAGCGCATCTGGGTGTCATTTCTGTCCCGCGTCCCCGACAAGTGTAGGACACCGCAAAGCGCAAAGAAGTGAGTGGGCTGGAGGGGATTGTGCATCACAGGCAGGACGGAACTGTACTTGAGCCATGGCAATCTTACATTGCCAAGTGAGGCAGGTGTTTGTCAGACACCCACACAACCGTATGTACAGACACACACTTCAAACACACAGCCCAATCCCACATATGTCTTACTGCATGTTTGCACGGACAGATACACACCTGTTGATTAGGCCTTACTTAAAAAGGACAGTTGAATTATCAAGACATTAGTGTTACCAACGACTGCCGGAAGGAAAACATTATATGTGCATTGTCCTGAAAAGAAGGTAAGCAATCACATAGAGAAAAATTCATCTCACTGGAAAAAGGATGTAATAAAAAAGTCAGATAGGTGGACTTGACAACATTCAAGTTTGCAGCCCAGGAAGAGGCGATATGACTACATCATCCGGTTTTATTTCAAAAAGAGACGACAAGACGTGACTTGTTTTTTCTAGAGAGTTAGAGGCACTTTATCACCGGGAGTTGGCGTGAAGGAGACAGAGAAATGACCAGGCCATTTGGGAACAGGAAGTCCATGTATCCCGGCGTGGCTTAAGTGGTAGGGTGTTTGAATGTGACGTAAGCAGATAAGGGCAGTGAGTCAATAGAAAGAGCGTCCGGGGGGGGCTAAAAACAAAGCAGCTTGCAGGGTTTTTCTGGACATGTCGTACGCTCATAATAAATTTTTGGGGAGGACGCTACAGTGGTCCAGAAAGTGGATCCCTGGCAATAAGCTCGACAAAGCCCCAGGTTCAGAGAGTGTTCATTTTGACTCAGCAAGGCAGAGTGCAGGAGAGTGAAAGGGCAAACGCACACAAATGTCCCAGTAGGCTTTGTCAAATGACTTTAATACCAATTTGAAACTACAGTGGAAAAATAGAAGTAAGACACACCATTTCACATTTTGACATCAAACAATCGTCTAGTGAGAAGAGCATCAAAGAGAAGCGTTGCCACAGCATTGCTGCTTTCGAGACACATTTTTGGGCGAGGTGAGTGGCCGCAATCACCGGCAAAGCCCTACATATAAAAACTAGCTGACTAACTGGCTATATTTGCATTCGCCCCCACCTTTAACTGTTCATCCTGTTTGAACTGAAGGTAAAGGTCATTCTTATTTTTGACAGAGACAAGCCAAGTTCAAGGAAATAGATACAACAAAAAAGTAACATCTCGTCATAAAATAATCCTCGGACACACTGACCATCACACAGAGTATAGTCCATGTCCAGTGAAACAGTTTCTATTCAGGTTCTGTGTGGGATCTAGAGCGGACGTCTCCATCTGCATCACGCTGCACCATCACACAAATATGGAACCATAATACACTATACAAACTGTTATGCCTATGTTGCTTATGTTTCAGGCTTGAACAGGTAAATCACATAAAGTCAAGGCGGCATCACAGCTCCCACTCAGGCTAGAATCACCTGATCAGTGTGAATTACATACCGTGTATTCAGCCTATCTGCAGGCTCTAAGTAAATGCGTTCAGGTTATTACTCAGTGATACGGAGACTGTATTATAAAATATTATAATTATAAGATACTATTTTTGCTTTCAGGATATGTTTACATAACATAAAATGTTGTCAAACTCTTATCTGTAACATGGACATTACGACCAGAAAGGTGGATATTTTCATTGTTCATTTTACCTGGGTTCAAGAGTTCAATATGTTCATAAAATTGTACCACTTAACTGTAATGCACCTTTTAAAACCGGGCTAACGCCATGACACGTATGTGGAAATTTCTTACAGTGGTAACTGAAGGGACAATGTGATTTTACTACCGTTCAGGGCAAAATATGATGACAGATTCAACAACAGAATCTACTTTCAGGGTCCCTGCTGAAGACAGCATTCAGTAAGTAAGGTTTTAAGTAACCACTTCATGGAGTGATTGTGGAATACATGCCTTAAATCTCAGCTTGAAAATGTCCTCGTTCCTTGAATCCGAAACATACCACACAAACCAGTGCGTGGTTCAACAGTGTGTCAAAATGTGGCACTAAATACACTGCCAATGAACGCAACTGACAAGACAGAACTGGACTTATCAATGACACAATAATCAGGATCAGGTTTATTGGCCAGGTATGTGTACACATACAAGGAATTTGACTCCGGTTTGCCGTTGCTCTGTATATGTACATACATAGAAGTAGACAAACATTTAGTAGACATAAGTGTGGCAATACAAAGCAACAACGGTAACATCTGTAAACAGTAGGACAATTAGTGCAAATGGTGCTGAAATAAATATTATTAATGTAACAGGTTGCTTTATATAAGCATGAGATAGGTGGCTTTTATTTGTGCAGTATGTACAGCGTGCTTAAGTCATAAATCTAATTTTATTGCTACTGTTTAAGGAGAATGTAAAGCTATGGGGCAAACTCTGGGGATTTTTAAAAGACAAATTCAAACATAATGTTCGGTTCTGACATGTAGACTATGACAACACTGCTGCTTTCAATGACAACTTTCAATTTTCACCTGAATTGACGGGGTTGGTTTCACAGACTGAGCTGCTGTACTGTGACAGAGCCATATGGCTCCCCCTACAGGCCAGCAAGAGTACAACAAACCCCGCATGCTGCTGGGATACGAAGCCGAGTCATTGCACAGGTATTTTAATAGGTAGCAGTCATTAGCGCTACACCGCTCACAGCCGGCGCATTTTGCTTTCAGTGTTCGTCCTCTGGTCATCGTCTTTGGGGAAATAGCCAAGTAAAGGGATCGACTACACGCAATTTAACGACACAGTACACAAAAAAACATTTACAGAGCCCAATAATTCAAGCCTGCGCTATAAAATAAAACTTTTATTGGAGTTTCGCTCAAAAAAAAAAAAAAGATGGCGACCTTAACGTGTCCTTGGTAGTTTTAGCGCGACCTACCGGTGCTAACGACATGCTACACAGATAATCTGCACCTCTGCCGGGACCCCACAGGCTAAAATAACCGGAAAACATGCAGATGGATTTGTAATAAACTAACCAAGACTATCCACCGGCAGAATACAGTGTGACTGTGCCGACAGCAGTGGAGCTACTGTGGACTATAGCAGGACCTGAAGCAGATTATCTGGGTTGTCATCCTGTCTGGGGCGACGCAACGACGCCGGCAACTCGCCACACCAGCACGTTATTGGCATGTGAAGGCTGCAAAGCACATGCGTTCGTGTGTCGCATCAAACGTCCTACCTGCACAACTGAAGGCAGGATGGTGGGTCGCGCGCCTGTGGTCCCGACATGCTGGTGCTGATGGCAACGTCTCGTGCTGCGGCGAGATCCCCGTGTGATGCGAAAGGGAAACCAGACTCCTCCTGTGTCCGCCGGCTGCTCTGCTCACAGCCTCGTTTAGAAATGAGTCATCTGGGGGGAAAGCACTTCACAGAAATTCCGAACAGTTGTTGTTTTTATGTAAATGTGGCGACACAAACGGGGTTCATTCAAATCGTCTTCTCCATATGCTACGCTCATACTACAAGATGACCAATTGGATGCAGTGGCCGATGCACGGCACATGATTGTGCAACAGAAATAGAAACCTCCTCCGTGTCGATACCTACAACCGTCGGAGGAGGGCAGCAGAGACCGCATTTACGTCGACGTAATTCAACGTAGGGGCCCCTGATGCGGGCGCGCTTGACCACAACCTCCGTCCCCGATGACTAACTAACGGTTTCATTTCAGTTCAAATCTGCTTGACAGCTGTGTCAGCCAGACCTTTGCTCAGTTAACAAAGAGGTGTTCCTTATAAGTAAACATTGCATATTAATATTTGCTGCCAAGGTTCAGTTCAAAGTCTGGTGACGCGGTCTTTATTTTTCATGCTCTTATTGTTGTAAGGCAGCCCCAGAATATTTTTTGACTCTTCCCTTGAAACAACAAGCATGTTAGCCCACTGTCTGTGTGGTATTTGTTGTGAATTGCTCTTTCCGTCCCTGTAATTCGAATGTGTGTTGAAATACACACATTCTCATATGTAAGTCGCTTTGGATAAAAGCGTCTGCTAAATGACTAAATGTAAATGTAAATAACGTTTTATTTTCATTTTGCATGTGACCATCACATAACCTTGCGTAATTACGCACGTGGTAATATGCTTACAAATGGCCATAAAGTGTAAAGAAAACAACAACACCAGATCTAACCACGATATCGTAGTTTTATTAGTGTTTATATAACATATATACAACATTTGCTGTAAAAAGCAAAAATAAAACACATCCCAATAGAGATACTGACAGTGACACATAATAGGTCTACAAATTCCATCTGCACAGACACTGAAGTCTATGGTGCAAATTCATACACACTGACCCTTTGGGTCTTACAGGGCTGTTTTAATGGCCCTTAATCACTTAGCCCGCAAAGAGGACTAAATATTTAACGTATACATACATGCAGATTTGAAAAATATACGACTGTCTAAACGTGTCGACTTATACCGGACAACAGACTCGTGCGCAAAACGTAAGTATATAATACTCAACCAATACGATTTAACGATGAATTCTGGCTTTTCATCAACGGAAACGAGGCGGTGAATCACTGTGCATATTTACAAGTGATGCTGTCTCAACATGTTGCCTACATATGAAACACTCTACAGTCTTTCCACAGGCCTCTACCAAGGTCTCCACATGGCCGCGCCGACAGCCTGCGGGCCTGGCTGCGCTCGACTGGGAGCCACTGCGCCGCTGCGGGACTGTCCCTCCGCTCTGGAGCTGGAGCTGGATTTGAGGCTCCGGAGTCTTTGTTGGATCTGAGGGAAAGTCCTGGAGCTCTGAGCGCAGCAGTTCAGGCAGGCCGGGGTGGCGGCGGCGGACGTGGACTGCTGGACGAAGTCGTTCACCCGCTGACACGCGTCTGGATCCAGGCTCGTTCTGGGAAGCAGAGCGGAGACGCGCTGGAGGCAGGCTTTGTAGCCTTCCTTGTAACTGTCTGCGGAGTCTGAAGAGGCAATGAAATGTTAGTTTCGTTGTTCAAAAGGTCCTCTGTAAATACACTAATGTCCCAAATAAAAGCGTTAAACAAGCAGAACCATAACTCACTTTTGGTGTTAACAGGGGGGATGTCGCTGAGGAACCTCACAGTCATTTCCAGGATGTCGGCTTTCTCAAGCTTGGAGTAGCGAGTCTTCTGGAATAAAATTATACAAAGCAAATGTTAAACATATAAGCGTAAACGTTGCCTTAACGTTAGTGCATTCTGAATAGTGTTGTCTGCATGTATTGAAATGCATATAGTAACTTACATCTCTGCCTGTGAGGGGAAGGATGAGGTTTTTCAAATGGTTCAGGCTTTCGTTGATACGCGCGCGCCTTCTTTTTTCCATCAGCGGTTTCATGGTCTGAAAAGATGAACACGTAACATTTAGCATTCCTTCATTACATTAAGTGTAAGGCGTCAGAGGAAATGTTTACGATAATGAAGCAAAATTCGGTGACTTTGCTTACCTTTCTGAGCTCAAGGGCCTCTTTTCTTTTGGCCACAGTTAGCCGTGGAGAAAAAGACTGGAGAGCTTCACAAGTTACGTTTGGAGACATTTTCAGCGTTGCCTTTGTGCCAGAGAAGCGTCCTCGAACAGGAGTCGGCGAAGATGTGCCTCTAACGGCCAAGGGCTGCAGTATATATCCAGGTTCGTGGCGTCGGTTTCCGTGCGTCACGGGTACGCCCCCAAGCCGACACGAAACGATTTGGATTGGCCATGTATTCCATGAAAACAACGCAAAACCATAAAGATTCAGTAAGATAGCCATCTGTCTTCTACTCTAATCCATGCGTAACAACTGCAGTGCGTGTCTGCGTTATGATCCATTGACTGAACCAAACAAAATGGGCGTCCAGAAGCTGTAGAAATGTGTGCGTAAAGAAGCTTACAATTTGGACCAACCCAGTGCTCATTCACCAAATACCAATTCTGCCAACTATAGTACACAATTAGGTTCATTATTTTATATAGCCTATAGTAGATGGAATAGGTTGTTTGTTATATATATATAATATATAACTGCATACCTGTGAATTTAGTAACTTTAACTGTATGTTTTGCCTACCTGCCCAGGGACTACGGGTGGAAAACAGCATCTTTGCTAAAATGCGATGCAATGCATCTCTCCATGTTATATACAGGGTTGATGTTTCATTGTGCACTCTCCCTGTTCAAATAAAAGAAAGAAAGAAAGAAAGAAAGAAAGAATATATATAAGCTGTGTGTGTGTGTGCGTAAACACGGTGGTCAGAGGTGGCTGGGAACAAAATGTATGCTATAGCATTCGTTTAGTTTGTAATCTAACTATGAAACATAACAGGCTACATTAAAAATAATCTTGTATCCACAACAAGATTTTTTCAGTTTGTATTATTAAGATTTGCTTGCCCGCTGAATTTCCTATTGCTGTTCGAAACCGAGATTTTATTGTATGTATTGTGCGTAATTTGCCAAAGTCTGCTTACATATCCTTTAGATATATCCTTTTTAAATAAACGTGCACACTTAGAACACCGGGTGCAATACGCACATTACTGGCATAGGGGTCAGGCTTGCGTGTGTATGGAAACGTGTCCACAGAGATACAGACGCATACTCCAAACTCATACCCAAGCCACGCTACTTTCAAACAACATCTGCTCTTAGATTTTGACAACAATAGTTTTGCATATGACGTTTTTATGCAGTTTCAGCCCGGGGGGAGTCTCTACCTGTAGGGTGTATCCCGCTGCTGCCTACGCCTCACGCAGGGCGGTGGGGGCTGAAAAACAGAGGGTGAGTATTAAGGCAGCATGCTCTACTTCAATCACAATGGCCACCTCGAAATATAACTCGAGGTTAACTTATTAGCTGATTTAACTATTTAGAGTATTTACTTGTGGACTAGGACTTGGTGTACGTAATAACCCACCATCGTGCCCTTCGAGGTCTGAAACAGCTTAGAGATTTTCAGATTTTAAATAAAGACTGTAGAGACATGACAATCCATCAAATACCACTGCACTCAGGGGAGCCACGCGCGCAGCACGCGCCACGGGGACCAGATGGCTCTCTGTCACCGAGCCTTCAAACACACCCCACGCCCCATCCTCCATCCACCCCGCCCCCCCAACCCCCGAAAAAAAACACTCACGCACATTCCTCCCGCACCCCACGAGCATCCTGGAGAGCCAATGTCGCCGTGCCACCACGGCCCTATCCACATCTCATCCATGCGCCCGCGCCCGCGCGCGCACAGACTGCATTGCATTCGAGCGCCTTTTCTATAAACTTTACACGCACGACACATGATCTCCACGCAGTTTTGGCGTGGGTAGCCCATCTGCATGCATCTTATGGGTCCATGTTGTTATTGTCCAACTGTAACAACCCCCCACCCCCCCCCCCCCCCCCTTTTGTAACCACGCCCCGCCACCGTCCCCTTCCCCCTGACTCCTGGAAATTTTTTCGTCCCCACCATCATTAAAAAC
>CM022479.1:11476195-11512700 GCA_011952105.1 Coreoperca whiteheadi | reverse complement strand
GTTATCTTTTTTTTGTTTTTTTGATTGGTTGTGGTTTTTTTTTTTTTTTTAATGGGGGTTTGTGGCTTTCTTTTGTTTGTTATTTTTTTTTTAAAAAAAAAAAAAGGGGGGGGGGGGGGGGGGGGGGGGATCCGTTTTTTGTGACAGCTGATGACTTTGTTCTATCAAAACGAAAATATAATTAATAAAATGACATTTAACTCGAAAGAGATGAGTTCGCAAACAGGCTACATACTGTGCACCCCGACTGCAAGTGTTGAACAATAACATCCATTGAACAAAGCCTTCAACCCCTTACTGCATCGGAAGGGTTTCTGGTTCAAACCAGCACACTGTGGTTTTACTTGCAGCTTCCATGTGTCAGTTTGTGGGAGTGCAAAGCATCAAACTGGGCGCAGCTCATCTGATCGTTCAACAAACAAGGGTTCAAACGGAGTAAAAGAACATGCAGTATGGGCAACATGGGCTATGCATTTCAATGAGAATTCATTTTCCTCATTACTCTATAACTTAAGTTGCTATTTGCTACTTTTCTACCAGCCGAACTTGGTGGTAGCCCACATATTATGATACCACTGTTCAGAATCAAACCATATATTGTGGTGCCAAAACAGGCAAATACTCATCCAATTGCACATCTCTGCCCATTAGAAGAGCACTCCAATGCTTTAGCATTGCTGTTATAGAGTTGGGCGACTAAAAGGGGACAAATGGAAACCACCCTAACTTTTCAGGAAAGGGGCCAACATATAGTCTATGGCCAAGACCCAATTTCTGTACGTGAATTTAAGATTTCTTCACGTTTTCCTCTTACATAATACAACACATTTTCAAAAACAGGCGATGTTGATTCTGCCATATGGGATGATGAATGTGACATAATGTTTATATATAATGTTTGATATTGGAGTTTGGCTTTTCTATTACTTGTATGTAATACATTATTTTCTCTATGTACTTTTTTTCTATGTATCTTTAGAATTGTTCATTTATTGTGGCTGTTTATCACCCTGGGCTTGCCTGTCAGCCTATTGGTGTGCTTTCCATTTTTCAAACATTCTGACCTGACAAACACCCGAGTAGGATCGAAACGTTGTCATTGTTAAACTTTTGTGGCACGATGTACGTGGGCACTGTTTTCTGATAGCCTAGCCTAGCACAATAGAAATACACTCCTTGAACTCGAGACTAAAAGGAGACGAACGGTCGACAGCATGGATCAAGCCCAAAAACGCTGTAACCTACAATTTCCATAATGCAACCCAATAGCAGCCTTCATTAGAACCTTCCTGCTACTTAAATGCTTGCTTTGTTTTCAAACCCCAAACTTACAGATTGTAAAGCAAGCAGAGACGACGACATCATCAGGTTTACTTTTTCAAACGTCGGAAAAGTTCCCTCCAGAGCCACAGAGGAAGTCATACAGGTGGCTGAGTAGTGCTCTTCTTGACGAGTAAACTGAACTCTGTACAATCAACCCAGTAACCAGAAAAAAATCAGACTAATCTGCAAAACTAAATTACATTCAATGACAATGTTTCAATGTTTTTTATATCCAGTTCCAATATTTCCTTTCTACAATACAATAGAGAAAGATTGTGTTGGAGGCCTTTGACGCCACCAAACTCAGACCCAAGCCCCACCCTAACCCTCCGTTGAACCTCCACACTCTCACATGCGTAAAGGTCACACTGCCCGCTACGTTGGCACTGAACGGTGGCGTTGGCCGTAAATGAGGTGCCGATTTGTCCAACGTGAACATGATTCCTAGGGGTGAAATCGATGGAGTGCTTCTTCAAGACAGTAATGTGCACAGATAATATAATGACCACATGAGGCCAAAACAGTGACACCTTGCTTTCAAAAGTTGATGCTGTTTTTGAAAAAGCACAAGCTGAACAATGTGAGTCTTTAGAGGTTACTCATAGGACTATGTTCATGCCCAATTTTAGTCCTCTTTCCTCCACTTTTTAGACAAAATGAATTTCTTTGCGAGGAGTTAGACCATGTAACACCTTCTCTAGTTCTACAATTATGTACATTACAGTTATGTGTGGTGCACTTTATGCCACTGTCTTCTGAACAGTTTTGTCCCTTAAGGGTTAAGCAGACATGTGTGCTTTTCTCTGCAAATGACCATGACGCACATTGTGTATTACACAACTGGTAAAAAGGAGAACAAATTAGGCTTTTTGGGAAATAAGTCCTGGTTTTATTTTGAGCTCTGCCAAATGCTTGCCTGTTCTTGGTTGTTGAGATGCCTTTTACAAACATGCCTCTTCTCAGTGCCTTCGCACTTGAGACTCTGGCACTCTGAGGTTTGCTACTAACGCTGCTGCCTGTATGTACATCATTGTGTTTTTTATAATGGGGCTGGCTGGCCCTCACTGGCTTCAGGCAGACTCACCCACTGATCCACAGTGATCTCCATATTTTGGCTTTTTTTGTTGTTCGAAACTAGTCTGGGAGCTGTTTATGCCAATGCAGGAACCTCTTTCTCTTTTATTTTTGAAAGAATTTTAAGCGACTGCATATCTGCTTCTACATTACTTGTTATGGTATATTTATTGCTGTTATTTTATCAATCTTATCCTTTTTGATTTGATATGTTTTGTGATCCATGACTATTTTATTCTAACTTCATCTAATTCATTATACGTCTGTAATGGAACCTCTACATTTCATGTGGCGGGCCAGAACACTGTTGTAAAAGAGATTTTTCATCTCAGTGAGGCCCTTTCCTTGTTTAATAAAGAAAATTAACATTGGCAGATGCTTTTCTCCAAACTGTAAATATGTGCCTTTATACTCAATGGGAACATTAACTTAATAGATAGGTTCACATATTTTTCTAAGTCTTACTTACATACTCACATGCCCATATGTACATTCAAAGAGTTTTTGGTCACTGTAAGCATTTCTCTGGGCCATACGGGTTGAGAGATCCCTTCATTGCGCAACTTTACTTGAAGAGATGGGGGACAGGACCTCGTTCTGTTTAAAATTAAGTTCAGCTAAAGCTAATGAGGCTTCGCCAGTCGGAAACAAGTGTACAAAATTCCCTCTTTGTGTTATTATCCCTCCACAGCAGCTCAGCAAGGAAACAGTGTCTGGAAACAAAAAGAGGAGTTTCATACGTCAAAAACCTTACTTTAGGAGATACCCACTTGATAACTCAGACTGATGAAGCCTTGGTTAAACATTAGAATGTGTTTTTTGCATACAAGGACTGTGGACTTTGTCCTCCATCACTTCCGCTGAAGTTGCACCAAGAACAGACGTCTTCACAGTCAGTGTGGACAGCAGGAATAATAACCGCGAGCGATAGGCTTTGATGCACATATGTGCATGTGGGAATTGTTTTGAGGTAGACTTGGAAAAGTGTGAACTTGTGCTTTATAGGACCATAACTGTGGTTTGGTATAGTTGCATGTCCTTTGCATTATTACTGACCATTTTCCACAGAATAGTTTTCATATACATTTCCTACCTCAAAATGGAGCCACTGGTTTCAGTTCATCCTAGTACAGTTTGACAGTCGACCTGGGGAGACATAAAATGTGCTTCAGATACAGTGGGTAAGCCATTAGGGAATATTTCCTCACTGTATATAGTCCATTCAACAATCCTCCAACATCCAAGATGTATGACTCGTCTGCCTAAAGACAGAGCATAAACAACTGCCCTCTCCGAAAATCCGGAATGTTGTAAAAAAGGATCATCTGAATTTGTTTATTGCATTTAAAAAGTTGTGGTTCAAATCCAGGAGGTTGGACCATCCTTGAATGCGCCCGACAGGGGGTTTTCATATGAGTCCCTGCTCACGTTGAATAAAAAGAAAGATTAGGTTACCTGTCTCAAACATGTTTCAAGTCTCAATAAGCTGATTTTCAAACCATATTGAAGTGAATGAAACTAATGGCTGCCTAAAAGCTAAGAAATCAAACTCCAAGATAGTCTTGAGAACAAGAGTAACTTCACCCCCTTACCAGGGAGCAAAAATGTTAACACTTTGTAAGATGCCCACATCTAAATTCCTTATAGATACATATACCTGCTTAATGTATTTTAGGCCAAGAGTTGCTATTGGCCTCCTTAAAAGGTGTTGTATGCGATTCTGGAGCTATCCAATACCGTGACAAATATCATTTGTGTTTTTCTCCCTTTTACAGAGCCAGCGCGGCGAACAAACACCGGACTTATTTTGTCTGCGCACACACTGAAAGGACAGCTGACTTTGACCAAAGAAAAAGAGAAGTGTGTTGGCTTAGAATCGCATACCCCACCTGTAAAGTTTTATGATGTCTTAAACAAATTCATATGGTATTGTAAGTTTACAAATAATACTAAAGTTGTACTTCATAAAGTCAAGTATTAGAATTGGTCATTAATACTCTGCCCATGTTCACTGAAATGTTAAATAGTCTTATCAACGTGATTTATTCATAATGACTGGAGAATGTAGTTGGTTAGCTCAGTGCACAGCTCATCGTCTGCTTCATGGAATGTTTAGTTGTAAAACAGACACACACTGCTTCCCACTAGGCTAAATGCATGTATATAAAAACTGTGTCCACTGACAGAGGCTTTTAAATACGACTTAGGCTATGTCAGTAAAACATAGCTCCACTGAGGAGGACATCATTAAGATTTATATGTTAGGTGTGGTTTGTGCAAAAGAAGCTGCAATAAGATACATCTGCAAGTATGTAGGCTGTATGATAGGATAAATAATAATAATAATAAGTAGCCTACTAATTTCAAAACATCCTTTAGGATACTAGCCAAAGATAACCAAGGCTTATTGTAATGGGTATACTGTGAGATGTAAAATAGTGTGACTACCAGTTTGCCTGTAAATCTTTTTTTTTTTTTTTAAGCCTGCTATTGACAAATCACAGGGATATGTTGACTAATAATTTTTAGGAAATGCAGCCTGCATGTTGTAAAATGACTGAGAAGTCTTTTTTGGATTATGTCAAATCCTGTCATTGACAGCTGCAGTCATCTCAGGGAGTGTCCCATCACACTACCAGTCCAACTCCTTTCCACCAATGAGGCGGCAACTCGAGAGGCGCCTCACATCGACAATAGAGCAGCTGCTCATCAGCATCCGCGGGCTCAGGCTCACCTGTGGCTTTATGCGTTTGCGCGCCTTTTTAAAAAGAAAATTCATTTCACATGAGCGGGATGCCTCTCATTAAGACTTCTGGGTTTAATGATACACTTGAGATGCTTAGACCACGCCGAAATCAAAGATCAACAACACAACACAACCATCTTCGACAAGAGTACATTTATTGAAAAGCTTTAGGCAATGACAAAACTGTTGAAGTTTCACAAAAACATGTTTTTCACTTACATAATGACAATGAATAATATATAGGCCTGATGCTATTCAACACATAGTGTTTACAGACTATTCTTTTGCACAGAACAAAATACTTTTAAGCCCATCGTGCAAACCTCAAACAAAATAACCCTTGGGGTTTTACAAAAGTGTTGTCTACAACCCATCTCTTTGAAACCCCAAAGAGGATTGCATTTTTAAAACGTCCATAGACTTGAGTTTCTTTGAGATCTGTGCTCGTGTGCCTTCTGGCGACTCCAACAATCCTTATTCGCTAATACTGCGGTTATAGGAACACAAATAGCATAAAGACCATCACACAATAACTAACACGCTTGAGGTGGATGTCCATCTACGGCTGCCGTGTAATCTACCAAGGTCTCCACATGGCCGCGCCGACAGCCTGCGGGCCTGGCTGCGCTCGGCTGGGAGCCACTGCGCCGCTGCCGCTGCGGGACTGTCCCTCCGCTCTGGAGCTGGAGCTGGATTTGAGGCTCCGGAGTCTTTGTTGGATCTGAGGGAAAGTCCTGGAGCTCTGAGCGCAGCAGTTCAGGCAGGCCGGGGTGGCGGCGGCGGACGTGGACTGCTGGACGAAGTCGTTCACCCGCTGACACGCGTCTGGATCCAGGCTCGTTCTGGGAAGCAGAGCGGAGACGCGCTGGAGGCAGGCTTTGTAGCCTTCCTTGTAACTGTCTGGGGAGTCTGGAGGGAGAAGAGATTTGATCAGTGGCTTGAATTGCATGCGTAGCCTATAATCTCAAATAGGATGGTGCGCGCAACGCACGTCGTAGTTCAAGAGCTGACGCTTACCTTGGACTGGAGTGAAAGGAAGGTCTCTGAGGAAACGGACGGTCATTTCCAGGATATCAGCCTTCTCCAGCTTGGAGTAGCGTGCGTTGTCTTTGCCAACCAGAGGAAGAATCAGGCTTTTCAAATGAGTGAGACTGTCGTTGATACGAGCACGTCTTCTCTTCTCCAGCAAGGGTTTAAGAGTCTAGAAGAGATGATGAAAGACGGTTATTCAGCGGCACTGTCGTAACGGTCCAATCAGAAACATTTCCTGTAACATAACAACTATGTCGTTTCTCTCTTTCCCTTACCTTTCTCAGTTCGTTGGCTTGTTTTCTCTGGGCCACGGTGGACCTGGCAGGCAGAGGCTGCTCGGCCTCGGTAGCGATGCTGGGACTCATTTCGTTTGCTGCTTGGTACTATGCTCTTAGAGGGGAGATGCTTGCTCTTGGAGCTGCTGAGCTGAAAGTGTGCCGCAGAGTGGGAGAGCCTCCTATTTATGTGGGTCCGGCGCGTCAGAGGGGAGGGAACGCACGCCATTGTGCTGGGGGGTTTGACACAGGGGGGGGGCGACGCCCTTGGGAGATGAGCGGAGCTCCTGTCTGGACCATCTGGTCCCGATGGGCCCCTGCGTCTACCGCTGGTATGCGGAGTTTCGCGATGAGGTTGCGCTTAATTCCGATTCAAATGGAAAGCTCTAACGTTCATCCGAGATCCAGCTACGCACACAAATCATTGTTGTTTTTCTTTCACATATAGGCTCTATCAGATAGCTGCTCTTTTGTAATTTTCTACAGTAAGGATTGCCTCTTTTCTCGCCCGGCTTTGTTATTAAATTGATATTTTTTTTCTGTTTATTGTCGTTTCTGGCTATTTCTGCTTCGAAGGGTTCCAACACAATGAGCGACCAAATCCGTAAAACATCGTTTTAGTTTAGTTTGATTGCACTGCTATAAATGACCACTTAAAAAGTAGGATCAAAATAATGAAAATACATAAATTCCGTCCGTTTATTAATGCTTATGGACTCGACTTGCCTACCCGCCACAACAAAAGAAACAGAGAACCAGATGAGTGATTCTGAGGTGACAGGACTAATCTATTCCTACAATTAATAAACCACATACCCAAGCCAAGCTATGCATGGATTAAGATCTGCTTGTGGACCCTCAGCACCCTATCAACAAGAGGGTGTTTACCTGCAGCAGAGAAGGGGGGGTGGACAACCTGCAACATAAGCAGAGAGGTGCGTGCATCTGCGGAGTATGAACATGGTAGAGGAGTGTATAAAGACAAGCCATGCAATACGCAAGTCTGCTCTGGCACTGCACGGACAACACGGTGAGGAAAAGGGCTATAATCCAGTAAAAGACGTACCTCTTTTGACGTGATAACCATTGTGTTCTGAACACAATATTATTAATAATGTTATATTTCACGTTAAACCGATTTTATTTCAACATCTTCGAAGAGTTTCAGTCAATCGCTGCTGCTGCTGCTGCTGGCCATTAAACCAAACCCAGCGCAGTGAGATGCCAGTGAGATTCACGCGTTCGGCACGCGCCACATCCGCGCGACAGATGGGAAAGCCGCCTTTCTTCTCATCCACCGTCTGTACCCACCACACACACTCCCTCCTCTGTCTCCCACTGTTGCGCCACTCTGCTGCTGCTCCCATCAGCATCACGGGCCCTGCTCCTGTTCTTGTGCCGCCTCACCATCACTGTGCTTTTTTGTGTGTGTGTCTTTTTTAACGGCGCAGTTATCATCCAAACCAAGTAGAAACAACACTGCACAGCATGGAAATCCCAAGCTGATACATTCACAGGAAAGACATAAAATAAAGCAAAACACTTTTTCAAAACCTTGTTTATATTTAAAGTGATGATGCGGGCAAACGACCTATAACAGATATTTTAGACCAAATTCAGTTACAGATCGTCTTGTGCTGAATATCACTGAACACATTTCAGACCGGCTTTACGCACAACATTTACGCACAGAATTGTTCACTGAAGCACCTCCAACCGTAGGGCTCAAAGGGAATACTGAATAGCGGGAACATGTTCACCACACAATATCGATTCGAATTTAAGTTAGGTTTATTTGCATTTGGAAACAAATGTAGGTTCAACAAGCACATCATATCATTTTGGCAAAAAAAAAAAAAAAAGAACGCTGCTCCTCGGCTGCAAGCTGCCCTGCTGTAGCTCGAGGGTTTTCAAAAAAACATTTTTTTTTTCATGCATTATAGATGCGCGATTTTGCACGCGTCCTGCCCCATGGGGCCCCAAATAACTGCCATCAAGTCCAGTCTGGGAACTGGTCCTTCGAGATAAGACCCCCAAAAAAGTCAAAGGGAGGCTTCAGTTGGGAGCCTTGTTGTCCTGGTTTCAGCGTGGGTATCCATCTGTGCAAGCTGAGACCAGAGTGATCCTTTTGTGAGGGACGTACAGAAAAGTGGATTCACAAAGAATTCTCCAGCAACTGTATGGGAAAGGCATATGATTAGCTTCTTTGTTTTCTTCCAGTTAAACTATAGGCTACTGAATTCAATGCCCAACTATCTATGTCGGATTTAAGTCAGATAAAGGGAAAACTGGCTAAATGTTTTATTACATATTATTATTACGGGCTGTTAAGAATTATTCTAAGTAGGCTATAACAACATCACCATCACGTTTTGGACAAGGGTATAATCTGGAGCAAAAGGTGAACAGGTGTCTTATGTATTCTTGAAGATGAATCCTTTAGTTTGAGTTTAAAATTCGGATAAATCAGAAGTTGGTCGTATAAACTGCATGAGACTGGCACGAGCCAAGGCGCGCGGGCAGATGGAGCCTGCGCAGGTTTATTGATGCGTGAAAGCAAACGCGTCGGCGGGCTACCTGCCGCGCTGAACTGATCGTCCCCATCACGGCCAGAAATCGGGACTTCTAGGTCTTTTAGCCCTGAAAGCGTGATTGCATCTGAGAAGATGTCTGGCATCCCAAGCCAAAATCTACGCCAGCATTATCCGCATCGTGCTGCAGCATCTGTAGGCTGTGGGACTGCTACTGCTGGCTGGTGTTTGGTCTGAGTTCAGCATTGAGACAAACATGTCAAAGGTTTGATTGAATTTGCTGTTGTTCCCAGTTTGTGATCAAATCTGACTTGACTTAATATCAATTTGATTAAAAATTGTCATTTTCTTTCACGAAAAGACACTAGGCTTTGTGTGCTGAAACATTCGGATTAAACCGTCATGTGTCATATAACTACTGACGTCGTTTTTATTATTCTCCTGAATTGCTAAAACCAGTTAGTAAAATGTATGATTTCAAAATTTGGTTCCACGTTCAAAATGTGTGGCGCGTTTGTTGAAATATAAGGACACTTAAAACGACTTCTTTCACAGAGCAGGTCTGTTTCCCCTGGAATCCTTGAACCAGGCAATCTGATGAAATGCTACAGTGAGATACTTTGTATCCATGTCAATTTATTAAAACGTGTCTGTTTATTTAAAGAAATTTAATAAGTCTGTCCATGCCTACTAAGAGCCTAACTGTTCACAAACTCATTAAAGGGCGACTGTATTTAAACATCTGAAATGTATTTCAGAGCGATGCTTACAAGTTCAAAATATTGCAATTGCAAGAACGTGAATTACACTAAATGCTATTATTGGCTCTATGGGTGAAATGTATCAGACTTAGTACTTTTGCATTTGTGAGTGTCTAAGAGGAAACAATGAGAAAAGTATTTGTAAACCTTTTTTTCTAGTGGAAAAAGCTGCAACACAGTACTTGTACAGTACAGTATTTGATTATAACTAATAGTCAAAATCCTAAATGATCGGTACTAACGGATGCTTCAGAAATACATTGAGGAGCAGAATGGTATTTTCTAGAAATAATCATACTGAGAGTTAGAGAACGGGTCACAGTGAATAGTTGTCTATTTATTGTTTTCTTTCACTATGAATCCATCACCCTTATCAGTTTGTTGACCTGTGACAGTAGCATAAATGGCTGTGTTGCCCTTCACGCTGCTTGGACAGGGAATTCTTAATTAGATTGATTGTATTTCTACCAGAAAAGTGAGCTTAACTGACTGTACCAGCTCCCATTTAATACCCTCCGAATACTCACTCTTCAGCAACATAACTCATCTGGGCGAGTTTGACAACAGCTTTCTCTTGGCTCTTGGGCACATCTCTCTGATTTTTCATGAGCTTCCAGCACAAAGCACAGTGTAGCGTAAAGCTACTCTCCATTTCCACTATGATTGTGTAGCAGTTATGTTGGGCTTTGATGCAAGTCACAGACAATGGAGAAAGTTCAACTAAATAACAGTTTCTTTTCTATCCTTTTATAATCTCTACCCAGCTCTTTTATTTATTATGAATTATTGAAGGGCATGAACTTTCCGACGAGTCAGTGAGCCATAAGATGTATTGTATATCATGTAACCATGATTCTTTGGTGCATACCGTCGCATGCTGCTTGATTTATAGTCACTCTCCACTTACAACTATTTAACAAAAAATAAATGTCTTTTCCTTAAAAAGCATGTCTGTGGCAAATGTTTTCAGGCTTTGATGAAAAAAGCTTAATTCAAGCTGCAGGAACTAGCTCCTTCCGTAGCTTTCAACTGCATCTCACAGTCTTTATCAGGAGATTGAGTTTGCTCAGTATGATGAAGGCCATGAGATGAGATTGAAAGCCCCGAAAAAAGCTAGAAAGTGGATCTTGAGTTAAGATGTTTTAAATATTTTTGTCAAATTGCTCTGTGGTCATGAACCACATTTAACGCTCAGGCTATTAATATCACAAACTTGAACTCTTTCCAGTGCTGACCAATAACATTACAAGTGAGAAAATAACACTCATTGTAATGTTACAAAGTCTGTTTTTTAAGTAATGCCCTCTTTAAGGCGAAGAGAAGGTCCCAAAACTGAAAGTTCTTTCTTGGTGGACCATGAGCAAAGAAACCTCATGAACAATTTCTTTCTTCTCCTCCATTGACACGACAGAAAGCCACAAGCGCATTGAATGGTAAATGGCTGCATTTATGTAGCGCTTTTATCCCAAGCGCTTAACAATTTGCTTCTCACACACCTATTCACACACACCGATGGCAGCCGGCCACCATGCAAGGCGCTGGCCTGACCATTGGTAGCAATTAAGGGTTCAGTGTCTTGCCCAAGGACACCTCAACACGTGGACAGAAGAAGCTGGAGATGGAAACCGCCAAACCTGTGATCAGTGGACGCATTGACATCATGGTCATGGAGTAAAAAAGGGGGAGGGGTGTGATTCAAGGGATTTTCGAGATATTGTAAGGTATACATACGCCCTTTCTCTGGCTACGTCTTAAGGGCTTCAACTGTGGCTTTGCATGTCTGATCAAGAGGAGTCAGGTGTGGGTGACTGGTTGACACTTTTGCTCTATGTGGTGGTGCTTTGTAAGGTGACCACTGTTCATGGTGCTGAAGAGGGAGAGGGTGTTTTGACAGGTGAAAGCCATCTGTGGTGCTAGATTCTGGTTCCGAAGTGCACCCATTCAAGCCTGACAGAGCACGTCATGTTGGTCCTCATGTAGTAAATGTTCTCTACCACCTCCATCCACCTACCTCATGTATAGAAAGCAAGCTGTTACATTAATCATATTAATTTCAGCACCATTTGCTCTTTGCACCATTGAACTCATACAGTATGTTACTGGCGTTGTTTTGCTTTGTATTGCCACTCTTGTGTCTACTTCTGTGTATGTACATAGAGAGCAACATAAAACAAATTCCTCGTATCTGTACACACAGACCTGGCCAATAAACCTGATTGTGAAGTTGAAGGGGTTCATGACCACAAAGACTGTTGGAACTGATGCGTTTTCTGTTGTTTAGATGCCCAAGATGACATCTTATCTGAAAATATGCACGAGATGTGTGTTAATGAAATAGAGAAGGGATTCCACTTTTAACTTTATCCTGAGAGGATCTTACTAACGGCCTGCAAGAATGAATGATCCATCGAACACCAACACTCTACAGTCTACAGTATGGAAAGGGACATTGGTCCAGATGGGTTTCATTAGGACTCAATCAAACAAAAAGATCCACGTTCATATAGTCTCACTTTGGTCATGTGCTGATTATCTTATCCTGAGTTACATACAAAAACTGCAGAAAAGTGCTAATAACTGTTTTGGCATAAGACCCAGAAAATAGATGGAACCTATGGTGACCGGCCACTTCAGGCTGTTCAAGCTAATGCAATCCTATACAGCAGCTCTGATAAATTCACCTGTAAACATTTATACATACATCTTAGTATGTTGACAGTAGAGACGCTCTTTGTGTGGCTTGGGGGAGGGGGGGCATGAAGGAAGTGTATGAAAATGGAAAATGAAAAAAATGTGAAAACTTTGTTTACAAATGTTTTGCATAGCGTTGTTTTGTAGGCTGCTGTTCTTTTGTGGAAGCACTGATGTGAGACACTGTCGCTTCTCCCTCTGGGGATGCAAAAGGAAGACCTATCAAACATTGCGAGGAAGCTTCTGACGCCTAAACCAACGCCATTTTCATAAAGCATCTGCCGCACCAGTGACGAAAATCCAAACTTTTATTCTCCTGCACGACGTCCATTTGACGTCACGGATTCTGCGTCAGCATCCCTGCGTGCTACATGAGACGTTAACAAAAGATACTGATGGGGATAACTTGTAGTGATCTCTACACAAAACACCACTAATCAAGCAGCCGAAATGACGCAGAAAAGTTGACCTCCTTATCAAACAGGCCTTTCGATTGACGTTATTTAAAAACTTAAATAGAAGTCCAAGAGCCTAAACAAAATCTTCCAATGATGTCAAATGTTTTTATCTCCCTGCTTGTTGTACACTGCATAAATCAGAGGGATGGCTCAGACAGGATTTGAATATCCAACCAAGCCTAACCAAGCCAAAAGCCAAGCTGTAAGGCAGAGCACACATCTGGTGGCGCACATTTGTTTTGCTCTTCAAAGTTGACAAAGGTAAACTTATAGCGTCGCATAGGCTTCTCCACCAATAGCTGTCGTCTCCAGCTCTGACAGACTCCTAACCCATGCGCGTCCGCGTCCGCGTGCGCTCCACAAAACAAGGCAGCGGTCTTTGTTTCGGGGAGAGGCGTGAATGATCAAATAGAGACACTATCTAAAACTTCAAAATAGGTTGCTGTTTATTTCTTTATCTTTGCGTAGATTATAGAGTATATTATGATATTAGGGATTGTAGCAGCCCCGGCTACAGGCGAGGCATTGGACAGGCAAGACAGGCGGCTTGTTGGCGGGGTTTTTTTTGTTTGTTTTTTTGAATATTGGATTTGTGGTTGAGGGGCCTGTGCTGCCATATCAGGGGCACGAGAACAGCACGAGCCAAGCGAACAAAGGCAGCAGATGGCTCTCCTGCTCCGATGAATTATTTTAAAGTTACAGGGACACAGGGACCATTAAGAGTTGTCCGGGGGGAAATTAAGGAATGGGGAAATACATTTACATTAAGCTATTCAGCAATGTAGAAGGAAATAGTCTCAAAGTGGTCTACTAATAATAAGGCAGATTTCTTGTTACTCATGTAATTATTAAAACTGTTCACAAAAATTAAATAATAAGAATAATGGCTGTATGCCTATCGCCGCCTTTCTGGATTTTTTTTTGGAACATTTGACCAGGAAATTGATGTGTTTTTATTACGCTTTCATTGAAAAGGAACATGGCAACAACAAATAGGAGCAATTAAATTGCTCTTCTTCTCGTCTAACTACTCTTGGAGAGAGCGTGCTATGTTGCAGTCTCTAATAGGCCTATACAAAATCAACTGTACCCTTATAGAATGTCAAATCTTAATATTTGCTGTGTTTTTCTAGGCGCTGCACGGTCCAGCACGGTCCTGCACGGTCCATCGGGAGCTCAGCAGAACCAGGCCGGGAGGGCGTGGCCTGTACGAGGTGTCCGCCCACAAAGAGCACGAGCCTCTGCCATTGAGCTGCCAAAGGGCGCTCAATACAACTGCAATCTTCAACCAGCACTGCTGCATGGGCTTTAAATGACGGGCAGAGGGGCAACCGAGTCACACCCTGGTATGTTATTGTTTTCGTTTTAAAAAATATAGTAATAGCCTATATTTATACCCGTTTGTGTTTTGAACATGTCCCTTAGGCCTGCGTGTAAGTATACAGGACTTAATTTAATCTCAAGGCACCGGGATTTACATGGAATCTCAGCTATAAGCTACTTATCTATAGACCCATCTCAATGTGCTGTTTTAATAGTCCATGGTCTTATACGTGAAATATTGTGTGTCCGTATTTGATGTATTGTTGTTTATGAGATTTGTCCAACAAGTAGAAAATGGCATCTACAGTAGGCTGTAACCAAGGCTGTTTAAACTGTAACACGTGTGTGTGTGTGTGTGTGTGTGTGTGGGGGGGCTACATTATACAATTAAATCAACAGAGAGAAACCATTTAAACCATTTTATCTCACATTAGACTGCTGTCTGACACCTTTCTTGACTTTCCCCTGACGCGGCATTGTTTAAAAGCCTGTCTTGTCCAATGAGTTCGACGGGCGTAGTTGTTTGTTTCAGAAAGTCTGACCGTAGACGTCCTCACTGCAGCTCCCGGGTGACTGGCTCGCAGTGGGAGAGACGTCGGTGCGTTCAAGGGGACAGAAGACAGCCAACGTACGTCTCAAGGCTGTGAGGTAGAGAGAAGGAACGAGACGAACTTTAGGATAACATGCTGCAACCCAAATTATCCCAAATAATCACCCGTTACTTCAGATTCCTAGCATGTTTATTCTTGCTTTTGTTCTCATGCTGTTGGATATTTCTAGAAATGTGGGTGTAATAGGCTACACGTTCCAGGGGTCGTCATGAAGGGAAACAACCACGAGCTATAAGTTATACAGAAAGTGAACAACTAGCCTATATGAAAAAGAGGTACGTCTAAAAGCAAGAGAAAACAGTTTTTATTTTCAATTGTTAAAACGTTTATTAAATATTTCAGTAAGTCTGTCTGAACCCTAAAAAAAAATGGAGGCCTGTCGACTTTTTAATGTTTGTTGGGATTATGATAGGGCAATCCGAATCACTCCATCATTCAGCAAATACGAGTCTAATCATTGGACATCAAAACAAAACAGTGGTAGGCTGAATGTCAGCATTTCAAAAAGCATCGTATTGCGCTGGCTTCTCCAAGCCACATTTTGGTTTTGAAGGAATACAGCTGCAGTGTTCATTTCCGGCATATAACCATCATTCATGGAGAGCGTGACTTAAAATCAGCCTTTTTAAAGTCCTCACGTCTCAAATGTAAAGACAATGGTCACAAATGCGAATGACCAAATGTATTACAAATTGAAATATAAAATACATTTCTAACAAAAACCAACTTTGTAATGGCTCCCGTAGAGATTGCTTCACAAGAGACCACTTTGAGGGGATTTCCTGACGTTTTAAATGTGATTATAAATTCCTTCCAGCTCAAGTATAGCTCTACCAAATGTATGCCGAACCCCCCCGAAAGGCTGCAAGGATGAAAAGGAAGGACAAACACAGAAAGGTTAAGGAAAAGATGCAACGCGTTGGTGGATGTGGGGATGGAGAAGGATAAATAAATTCATTTCCTCTCTTTGTGTGTGTTGGTCTTCTTTCAGCTGTCTAATAAAGTTTATTTTGTCTGGTCTCTTTTTTTAATAAACCGTATGTGAACTTCTTTGTATCGTTTGAACAACAGTTGTGTGAATTGTATTATTTATGTTAGGCTATATTATGTAAATATGTAATATAGGCTATGTGATGTAGCCTATTCATTAGGCTATTATTATTAGTAGTAGTAGTAGCATCAGTTTTAGTATTTCAGATCACACATTAAGGTACAGAACCGCTTCTCTCTGTGGCTCAACAGACTGAAGGCATCCTTACCGCACGCGCCCGGGTTCACTCAGGCGAAAGCAATTACTTTATGGCACGCGCCAACCAGCTGGGCCGCTGCGGATGGGCGCGAGGAGCTGCTCTACATAACCACAGGCCCACCGGTATACTGTGTATTTTGTCATTACCTTGTTTTAAAGGGGCTTTTTAAACTGACGCCTGACGTGGTAAAGGGAGATTTGAAAAACAAGTAAGATTATTATTAGCAGTAGTAGATGGTAGTAGCCTGATAGTAGTATTAATTGTATACAAATCGTCATCTAACTCAAACTCAGATTTTTAGAGGTGGTTATCGAGACTTGCTTTCTCTTAAAGATGCTCATGGGTCACCCGTGAAATCTCGGCCAGGCATGGTGTGCCCAACACTCACATTTAGGAGAACACTCGGCAAATGGTTCACTTTTATCAGAGAATTGGGCGCTTTCCTCTGCATCATAAGGTGTACTGGAGCGATTTGCCGTTGCAAACGGGCACTGGGTTCTCGTTTAAGCGGCATGAACCTGAGCAGACAATTTGAATGTTCCCGCGCAGCAGCAGATGTGACCGTACAATAGACGGGGCCCGCGCGTTGAATAATTGAGCCCAATTTGAATAACTGTCACACGTCTGACGCGTGCAAGACATATCCCAGCGTTCCCAGGCCGTGTGGGAAAACCGTTGGCAGCCCCTTTCCAGTTCAATGGGGATTTAGCTTCCCATTGCGTGATGTTGTGGGGAGCGCCTTTAAGGAACCCTGGGAAAACACTCCAGATCACCTACACATGATCCAATCTCGCATTTGACCCTCCTTCACTATAGAGCTGCAGCCGCACCAGAGAAGTGTTTGATAAATGAGGTCCAGACAAACTGGCAAATTAATAAATCAAATAGGCTTAATTGATAAATACACATCCTTTCAAAAAGACAGGCTACAGTCTGGCCGTTAAATAATCAATACCCCATTTTATAAAAAATAAAAATAAAATAAAAACCGGCTACCAAAATGTTTAATTTTGTGTTTAATGGCAATATGTGCGGTTACATTTTTTTGAATTTTTCAAACAAACTGTGGGTCAATCTTTTCCCTAAACGAAAAATCACTATGATCAGTTGTATTAATCCAGGGAGTCCTGCCTGGAAACATATATTGAAAACAAATAATAGTAGCCTATGACTATTGAAAAGCAATAAATATATTCAATCAAATGTATTATGATATTGTTCAAATACCTTAGGCCTTATAATGTAGGCCTAGCCTAGGCCTATATGTATTTTGTATCTGCAAGTAGGCCTAATATCCCTGTAATGGAGAATATGTAGGCCTGTACGAGATATTGTAGGCTATAATATCACTGATGTAGTGTCCCCCTAAATCGTGTTAGGGCGTTATTATTGCCCTTTTCCTTCAGGGAATTGCAGTCTACCATTTGTCCCGCGAGACCGCGCGTGGGAATTTCCCCCTCTCCTCCCCCAAATCGGCGCGTGCCTCTGACAGTTGGACGGGTGCAACAGATGGGCCAGAGAGGCACGCGCCGAGCACGAGACTCGCCCACACCCCCCACCCGCAGCACACCCCACCCCCACAGCAGGCAGAAGCCGCTTGAGCGGAAAAACCAATCAGCCTAATCTGACAGTGAAGGGGCAGAAAGTGCGGAACCTGGTGTGGGGCTGCACGTGTTCCTACGGTGGTGTTTGCTCCCAAAGTATCCCGCGAAAATAAGACACAACGCCAAATATAGATATAGCCTAGACAATAACCTCTAACCAACTAAACAAGACTGAACACGAGGAAGCTATCTTGGCTTGAATTCAAATAACCTTCCTTTTTCGGTGCGTAAAATAACCCTTCAAAGCAGTGATAGTCCATTGTTTTAATAAAAGGGCACCGTACGTCTTTTATTTTTGTAATTAGTAGCCTAGACGTTATTCGGATATGCTGACTGTCCAAACGTGTGCGCTACAGCTACAGGGATCTGGAGAAGCCAATAGAAAACGATGAGTTCGCGCCTGAACACCTCCGCAGGTGGTGCTACACCTTGGCAAATATGAAGCTTTCCTGCCACCGTTTGGTCGTTAAAGCTATTACAGTTCATCGCAATGTCAGGTTCATGGATATATGGGTAGCCCTATCTGCTATAGCCATCCCATTTACTTTCTTATAAAAACCCTGTCATTCAAGACAAGGTCAAACCACACTGAGGTCGTGATGCGTATGGTTCATTTTAAGTGGAAGTAAAAGCTGCGCAGAGAACCCTTTTCACTGAGTAGACTTTTGACTATTTGACTGTTTGATGTGTATGCTTGGACTTTTACTCAGGCATACTCAGATCCCACAGTGCACATCTACTCTGTTACATGTAAAGTCCTGCATTAAAGGTTTTAGGCTATAACTCGAGTAAAAGTACCCAGGTGTCTAGCCTACTATTACATTATTGGATTATTGTTACGGATAGTAACATGTAAGCAACATTTGCCTGTTGTAGCAGGTCGAGGTGGAGCTCATTTTAACTAGGTAGCCACTTAGTCAATATCAAATTATCATACTTTAGAGGATGATAATATGTTTTGTACATAAAATCGTAATATGCAATGTAACTAACTAACTAATGTCAGATTAAAGTCATGGGGTATCCCCCCCCCATGAACAGAGATGTATACAAGTTGCATAAAATGGCCAGACTCAAGTAAATAAATATGTTTGCATACCTCCAAATTATACTAAAGTGAGTGTATGTAATTAGTTACTTTCCACCACTGCACATCAGTTCAGTTCTTGGCACGGTTACAGTACTACACATGCATCAAGATTACAGCTTCTTTGTGACCACAGCCATATCTAATTTAGCTAAATAACAACCACTAAACTTCTACTATTAGTTAATTAGTTAAGTATTCTGTTGGGATACACAAGGTAGCTATAAAAAAAGAAAACAATATCGGTTTTAGCTACAAAAGCAGAAAATGCCGCGGCATGATCATTTATACTGACCGCTAAATTAAGAGTTGTGTTGATCACTACTGTTACAGCTACCGGCTAAAGCTCCGCAACAAGATTATGAACTTCGTGAATTCTTCGCCAAAGGAACACATGCGTAAAAAAAACAAAAAACTCTAGATGCTCAGTTTTCCCAACAGGCCGCCAGATGGGCCTCTACAGGGTGCACCTATGGGTGTCCAGTCATGCTCATTTCACAGCCGCATAAAATGAATGCCGGAGAAGACGGGGCGTGGTTTCAAAAAGCCCATAGCTGCAGTGAGTAAGTATTTAGCCGTGGGCATATACCTACTTGACTGACACCCACCACTACAGCTGTATATTGCCTAACTTTCTCTTGCGGGCTATACTCGGAGTTTTAAGTAGCCTCATCGTAGTACTGCCCCTTTAACTTCTGAGCCGATTTTCAGAAAGCAACAACCTGTAACAGGCTCAGCGATCCTCCCCCTAGATGGATTATTTAACAGGCGCTCAGTCCCATGTCGCCATCTGCTATAGGGAGAAAAAACACTGCGGAATATTCTCCGAGGCACATGATAGACGTTAGCAAACAGGGTAAACAAAACACATGAAACGAAAAATTAGTTTACTGGAACACAAAAACCGAACGTGTGCAACAGGTGCGCAGCATCCTGCGGGCGCCGGGGAGGAAAGAAAGCGGACAGCTGGGCCAAAGCGTCGGGCAAGACATGGAAAGCCGGTTAGTTTGTCACTCAGATAAAGAATAACGGACTGAGCTTTACTTCAACGTGTAAAAGGCATCGCATATCAAAATGTGCATGAACGGATACGGATCTTGCTTTTCACCATTTGGCTCTGGGAAGACGTGTGGCGACAACTGAGCCTTCCCACTAAACGAACCGGGTGACTGGGATGATCTGAAGGCCTTGCACATACAATGCTGAGCCCGTCCGCACGGTGAACCCGATCGGGCGCAACGCAAAGGAAGGAGCCGTCCCATCTGCCGCAGTCATGAAGGTGGAGGAGGACAGGACGCTGCTCGCCGCACGGCAAGGGGACGTGCAGACTCTGAAAGCGCAATTAGCGGCAAAGGCGCTCACCAGCGACGTCAAGGATGTGCTGGGGGCTTCGCCGGTCCATCACGCAGCCCGGGCCGGGAAGCTGACCTGCCTGCGCTTCCTGGTGGAGGAGGCAGGACTCCCGGGCAACTCCCTGGCGAACAACGGGGCAAGCCCGGCGCATGACGCAGCAGCCACCGGCAATCTGACCTGCTTACAGTGGCTGCTGACCCAGGGTGGATGTCGGCCAGAGGTGAGTGACTTGAGCTATAGTTGGACACGCTGGAGTGTAGCAGACAGCAGCCTAATTCTCTGTTTCCTCTGAGCTGGCTGCCATTTCTCAGCTGTGTAGCCTACTTGCCACACCCTATCTCTCTTTCTCCTCACCAATTGGGTCCAGTTGATAAGGAGCATATTTGAATTAATGCCAGTGTGGGTTTTTTTTATAGCAGCGCCACAAGGCAGGGTGACCCATTCTGCTCTTTTTCATAGAGGAAACCCACATACATTACAGTGTATTTAATTGAGAATTAAGTCACTAAATGTTTCAGTTAAAACATTTTCTTAAAAATGTTTCAATTAAAAACAAAAACACGTTTCAGTTACATTCTACACATTTTACAGGGCGCTTTTTACAGAATAAAGCAAATAAATATGGTTTCAACCTAATCATGACACCATTAATTAACTTCTAGTCCCCATTAGAATAAGCTGTTTATATCTAGCCTACATAGGGAGCGGGTCCCCTTCCACGGAGGCCGCCGTGTTGCGCTGCCATGTTTCAATAATCGCGCAGAATGGACAAACCAAACACTGGCTCAAGACGGGGCCGTTCACGTTTTTCGCGGCCACCGTAGTTTCTCCGTATATGCTTGGAACGGGAGGGTGATGCGAGTGGCATTCAAATGCTTGCAAACTGCAAGATGCCACTAAGTCCTACACACTGGACCTTTAAAGATATTCACTGGAAAGGTTTAACTTGAATGTAACTTCTAGTGCCCAATGTTCTGAAACTGCAGGACCCGAATCCTTTTATTGTGACTAGCGATCTGTTATATAAGAAAAGATAACTATCATCGAAGATTCGCAACTGCCTGCTAAAATTCACCAATACCAGATCAAGAACTTACCACGCAACATGGTGATCGAAAAAGTAGTCTGGCTCAAAAACACACACTGCTTCCTATCAAAGAAAAGAGATCCTCAGATATTCACAAGAGCCTGGACGCTGTTTCGTTACTGTTTTTGATGAAATATTGAAAGGCAGCATATGCTAACACTGCGAGGAATAGAAAATAAAGGCACCTAATTTAGTAAATAAACATGTTTGCATACCTCCAAATTATACTAAAGTGAGTGTATGTAATTAGTTACTTTCCACCACTGTACTCATCACAAAACATTGCAATTAAACTAGTTTTACTACCGCCCATGCATCTCCCACTTAAGTCATCAGTTCAGTTCTTGGCACGGTTACAGTACTACACATGCATCAAGATTACAGCTTGTTGTGATGTCTGGTAACTCACAAAACTTTAGCCCATGTAAAATACTGTCAACTGGTGCCCCTCAGAACTTTGTGACTTTTGTCATGGTTTCAGTTTAAAACTCACTATGCTGCACTGCCTCGTGTTCCCATGGCAATGAAGTATGCAAAACTAGATTTGCTAATGTAATATCCTTTATACAGCCCATAAAGTAACTCAAGAAGAGGACAAATTGAATTACATAATAACAGTGTAGTTTGATATGATAGTGGGGAAGATGTTTGTTAAGGAGTATGGTTAAACCTTCACATGGAGGATTAAATCTCATGAGCTCTTTTGACTCAATTCCCGCTTTTCCATGTCCCTGCTGGTAGTAAGATGCAAAGTAGTCACACCAGGGAAGGAATGCAGTATGCCTTTTGAAGGGGTCTTAGTAAAATCTGTAAAAGAGTTGTACATTACTGTTTTCTGATTTATACCCTCATGTACCACTAGGTTTATATGTGCATTTATTGACCAGCACTTGTAGCCATTATAGTCTGGTGTGCTTCTAATTCGGTTTCTCTTTAGTAACACGGTATAATCCAGCCGTCCCTTTTCTATACCTGCTTAATATTATGCAGAGTATCCTGCAAGGTATCCCAGCATGCTTCGGGTGAGAGGCAGAGTACTCTCTGGAAAGGTCCCCAGCCTATCACACAGGCAGACACAATATTCACAATTACTGGCAACGTAGATTTACTATTAACAACCTTAATAGAACATGCTCTACCAGGTGAGCTACCGGGGCGCCCCTAACTGATAAGATACTTGGCTGACATTTAGTAAAACCTATCAATTACTACTTGCAGTGGGTGGTAAATGCTAGCTTCCACTTTTCGCCTTTGTGTCTTTTGCTTTGTGTTACTGCGCTCTGATCCCGATTTTATTTTATGATAATGATGTTCATTTGAGGCACTTTTTCATTGATAAGACTCGAGTATTAATACACATCTATCCAAAGAGCATGCAAATGCAATTCTTTTCCATTTTCTGTGTTCCCTATTTGTCCATCTCTTGATACAAAGAATAAAAGTATGTAAACAAGTTTTAAAGGAACATGGAAGCCGTAACCTCATGTCTTTTTTGAATCCGTGTTAGATGAGAGAGTTGCAAAAGCTATGATTTGTGTGTCTTTTTTGTGAGATTTGCTTTTTTCTTTCTGGCTCAGCTGATTATACTGTAGGTTTGAGTGCAATTGTCAGTCTATGTAGCTTAGAATGCAGCAAGTTGGAAGATCAAGCTCAAGATGTATTACTTTTTCTCATGAAGAACGTTGCGTGTGTGGACAATTTTCACAAACAAGGTAGGCATTTATACAGGAGTTAAGCATGGACTTATTTCCTTGCTCAACTTTGAGCAATGAACGAAATTAACCAGCAGAATCATTCAAACTTAGTGTATATAAACAATATACGAAACATCAACCTATATGAAAATATCATGTGATCTATTTATCTCACACAGCACAAGAAGTTTTATGATTGATTCCCTTAATTTCAACAGTTGATACTAAAATACAGTAGCCAATAACAACAACAATTTATTCCTAAAATGAACTGTGGTGGAGCGGCGCTAGTCACTGATGCAGGTTGCTAGCTTAGTAACATGACTTTGTTCTGGTCTCTGGATGCCAACCAGGGCATGTTTCAAGGTCGTATGGTTTGCATGTTAATAAAGAAGTCTTTAATAGGTTGGAAATTTACTGATGGGTACTTCTTTCTCGAAACCGAGCGATTAAATCCTAATTTCAAAATGTAGAATCAGACTATGACATGGTTTCTACAGGAACATACAGTTCTGTATATTTTACAGTTGATTCACAATCTAATACCTCTTGGTATTGCCATTTTGCATAAAGAAATTATTTGGATAATTAGCTTTTTAATGGGACATTTACTGCATATTTCACCTCTGTTGCGCATTTGTTTGATTGACAGCACAGGGACAGTTCTGGTGCCACCGTTCTCCACCTTGCATCCCGCTTTAGTCACCATGAGATCACGGAGTGGCTGCTGAAGAGTGGCGAGGTGGACCCCGGGGCCATCACCGATACAGGCGCCCTACCTGTTCACTACGCTGCTGCCAAGGGAGACCTGCCCTCTCTCCGACTGTTACTGGGGCACAGCCCAAAGTAAGAGGAACATGGTTTTTGTTTTTACAGCAGTCTATAAGCTTCCTTTCACTGTGTTCAAAATCTGAACTAACTCTCAGTGTGATTTATAAGTTGTTGATCTTTTGTGCGGTGAATGCAAATGCCTTCGTTTAGAATACAATCTCTAAAAGCAGGCTGGGTGTCATTGATTGCGTGCCTAAAAACACACAGTACTCAACACAAATTGTACAAGATTTGATCTAAATATATCTTTTTCAAATGAAGTGTGATATTTAGGAATACGCAAGATACAATGGTATTATCACTTCATGATCCATATAACTGATCGGTGCTAAAATCTGTCTCTAGAAGTTACTTTCAATCATCACCGTTCTATTAGTCGCATCCTCTGTGGTTAGTCATTGTTGTACCTTTTTCAAACACATTTTTATGTATGTTACTGAAACTGGGAGTTTAAAAATTGAAACAAATATCTGAGGTTGTTTCTTAGCTGGAAGAACAGCAGTTAGGAGGACAGTCATGTTAACTGTTTAACAGATATTCTAAAGTTAGGATAAACAGCCCAAATCAGTATAAAAGTACATTATCAGAGTTATTTATATTGCATATACAGCAGCATATAAAGTACAACTCTCATACCTAATACACTACTCTCAACTACTACGCTACTCACTACTACTTAAATATATATATATATATATATATATAAATGTGGCAATTATTGTGGTAAGTTGGTAATTATTGTGACAGGCCTAGCTCTAGTTTTCTCCTACTGTTTGGAAGGAACTGATAGAGGCTGCAGTAGATCCACTGTTCATATTTTGATTTCAGACTAATATAGATACAGCCAGAGTTTTGCAGAGTTTTGGTCAGTAGATCAAGCATTGGGCCTATACTGTAGGTGGTATTTACAGCACTAACTGGCACTGGTGGGAAGCAACCTGAACTTTGCTTTTTTTGATAATTGTGGCGCAATCCAAATACTTTGTGTTCAAATCCCATTTAGAAAAAAACCTCTTAGGGGTTTTACTTTCCCAAAATAATGCACACTACTAAAACCCCGGGGGCTGCTTATGTAATATAGCAAGAATCATTTCCATAATATTGACACAAGTCTGAATAGCTGCCTGAGAGCCATGTCAATAATCAAAGAAGTGTGTGATCTAATATTTTTGTTACCCACCTGCACTGTTGATTGCAAAATTAGGTACAATGTAAGGCTGAAACTAACGCTCATTTTCATTATTGATTGATCTGACAATTATTTTCTCTTTCTCTTTGGTCTATAAAACATGATAAAACAGAGAAACATGCCCATCACCACATCCTAGAGCACAAAGTGACATCATTAAATGTTTTGTTTTATACGACAAACAGTCCAAACCCCCAAAATATTCAATTTACTATAATGCAAGAGCAAGAAAATCAGCAAATTCTCAAATTTGAGAACCTCAAACATCATCAAGCATTTGGCATTTAATCTTGAAAAATTATTTAAACAATGAATCTATTTTTAAAATTGTCACCGATTCATTTTCTATCAATTGAATAATCATTGCTCCTCTAGTGTATGTGTGTGTGTGTGTGTGTGTGTGTGTGATTACCCCTTGATGAATATCATCCCTAATCAGTGCAGTGTCAGACCCACCAGTGCCCTGTAGAGATAATACCCTGTCATATGGACGATTACATCGCAAAGGACGCAAGCGAGGCATTGGAACAACGGAATTGTCCTTTCTGGGCAGCAGCACTGAGCACACAGAGTTGTAAGGACAGGATGAGCACAAACCAACACCGCAGACTCATAAGCAGCAACCAGGTCATTTTCAGGTAATATCTGCTAAAAAATGAGGCAGGGTTAGGGTTACTGCACCCTCATTTTTTAAGTAATTTAAGTGCAGATTTGGACGCCCCAGTATTTAACAGCTGTTACGCAACTTTGACCAAATGTCTGAAGTTAGTATAACTGTATCATCCTCTAGAGTACCAAGCGAAAAGGTACATTGTAAAAGCTCATCGCTACTGTCAGATTCAGTACCCACCTAGTCTCAGGTGAGATATGAGAAAATATGCAGCATTGGCATTGTGATCTGTATTTTTGATGTATAGTGTATTATCATCAGATCACTGTAAAAACAAAACAGTTACAGTCGCTTGAGTAAACACTGAGGGAAGTTGTTAGAGCCATGTTATGACACTTAATCTTTCTAGTCTTTAGTCTCTAGTCTCATTGTATTTGTTTGATATTACAATATGGATGCATTGCAGCAATACATACAATTGCATTTAACTGACACATACAGCGGATGAACAGTGACTTGCTCAGTAGCGTGGCTGTTGATTGATACCTCCCTACAGAGAGTGGTAAACAATTAATACTTTTTAAACTTAAATTAGATATATTTAGTGATATTAAAGTGAATTCAGTACACAAACAGATCCCTCTGGGTAACGGTAAGTAAGCGAGACGACTGGCCTTGTTTTTCAATTTAGCGTTATTAATAGCAACACCTGTTGGGTTATAAAATAATAAAAAACTGCTGCCATAAGGAAATAGAAATGAATTGAATTTACGACTTAGTCTTTAAACTAATTGCTTTAGCTTTAATGACCTACTAACTTTGTGCTCTGCACCTACAATATTGTTCAGTTGCACCCCAGGCAGGCGCATAACTACTGAAAATTTAATGAGCCTCAGGGACATGGTAGCTCCCTGATAGCTGGGCCCCATTCACTCTTCTCCACCACCACTCCCACTGTTGCTGTTTACCGCCATCTCCACGGCGACACACAGTAGAGCCAACCGGCGATAAGATAATGAGGAAAACAAATACGTTTGAATAGACGGGCTGCTTTCTAGTCACTAGCCTCGGGCATTGTTTAGAATTGAGCTTTGCAGAAGAGAGATAGCTTTCTTGTTTCAGGGTTTATTACAAGCTGGAAATTTGTATCAGTGAGTTTTAAGAGTTAAGTGGATGGCTCAGAGTTTGCTGTACTTGAAAAATCACAAGGACAACATGAACCCTCGCTGTTACACCATCACTTTACTAACTGGGAGCCTATTGATGGTGCAACGTACTGAGTTGACAGAGGTTAAAGTAGACATACTAACAGGTAGTGAAGAGTAAACAAGCAACACCAACTACATTTGAAGTCTTTTGTTGCATTTGCTGATTGCAGCCAACCACTGAAACTCACTCAGTCTAGTCATCTATTTATTGGTTGGGTAAAAAAATACATGTACAAAATGCGATGAAAGGCCAGTGCTGGTTTAACCGTACTTGCAGTACTCACTGAGATGGTTGTACATGTGTTGTTTTTTTTTTATTGTATTTAGATAAAACTACAACAAATGTACCACAACAGATGAGTTTTCTTGTGAATGACATGCCCACAGGTCAAAAGTCCTCTGAAGCACTCAGGTACCGAGTCATAAAATTACCATAAAATGGATGCAGTATTCAGCTGTCTGCAATGTCGTACTTGTTAAGCGATCATCATTTTTGTGTTTACAATTGGCACAGCACAGATGCAGCTTTATTTCCCGATGTTTTAGTGTTTGATAGATTTACAAGCTACATCTGTATTGGTAGCTCGTTTGTCCGTCCATCCCAGAGAACCAAAACCAACAGGCTCATGTGCTGTGTCTCTGCTGATAGCCTCCGCACACAAAAGACTGAATGAATGAGAGAGGGTGAGAGAGGGGCTACAGACACGTTATGCAAGCAATTAGTGCAGATTAAGATCTTTGGGCAAACCATAATTCCAACATGCAGTTGGGAAGGGTAGACCTCTGCATTAGGATATTCGAGAAAGTTAGCTGCCTAAACATCAGTTGGAAAAGCACACAAGGTGGACTTCTAATTTCTTAATTAATCCTTTCTCACTTCTCTCGTTTACAGAGCAGTTGCTGAAAAAAGAATGGTTCATACAGTCCAGCATAATGGGAATTTATATGTACGTTAATTTCCTCACCCTCAAAGAAAATATCTTGTTCCAAAATGAGGCAGGAGTTCGTCCTTCATCCCAGTAGCTGATGTAGTAGCAAGGCAAAGCGTAAATGCTAGCATAGATTAGAAAAGCCTCAAAAGTCAAGACAGTTATTAATATTAATAACATAATTAATAAAGACGACAAAATAAAGTGATTTAGAATTAAACACTAGGAGTATTTTCAGGATATAAGTACCCTCTGTACTTCTTCTCTTAAGGTCATTTGTGTTGTTGAGGTTGGAAGAAATGGGGTATGTTCCTCTAAAGTCAGCCTGATGTTTAATGTGTAATGATGTAGCAGCTCACATCAAGAGCTCCAATTAGCGCTCTTTCAAAATTTGAGCAGTTGAGTGGTTAGTTCTGAAGTGAGGTGGTGTTCAACATTAAGTTTAGACATGGAGAGGTAAATAGGTGAGTAGAGTTTCTCACTCAGTCAATGGCTAAGCGGCACTTTAGCACTAATCTTCTTAATAACTTCTTGGTACAAGTTGGATCAAAACCCCTTTCTGTTTCTGTAACAAGAGGTTTAAAGTGAGAAAATACAAAGTAACGTGCCATTTTGAGAAGATTTTGGGTAAAGGGCCCGCAGTATTACAACAGTATTGTAAGTTGAAATCTTAGACGTGCAAATTCTTTAAGTGAAGGATTACATGCTCCGCTACAGGTTTTCGAAATCACTAGATAAACTGGCAATATGCATGGGTATTGAGGTAAACACAAGGCTGTTTTATTTAGCTATGAATAAGCGTAGCTTCATTTGGAAATATACCCTAAACCTCTGAGGTGTTTACTCATGTAGGACCACATCCAATGTCCCCATGTGTCCCTACAGGTGTTGTCCTCTTGTAGTTTTAGGGCTCTGTTAGCCCTGTTATAGATAAGAGCTGCTTTTTATGTAATAAGTAGATTTCCATGATAAAATGTAATACAAAAGAAACTTATGTCACATAGTTAAATAAAGTGCATACATTCTCCCAAAACATTCTTCATTATTTAGACAGGAAAAGCCATTAAGAAGCTAACAAGCCTTTAACAGGCATCATGACCATTAGTGCGACATCACTTACTTTACTAATGAAGATAACCTTGGTCTTTGTTACTGTGTACATGGGTGGAAGGGAGGGGACAGTGTACAGACAATTACTGAGCTGAATTGGAAATATATCAAATGTCTGCTACCTTAAAGAGTGTTTCCCCCCTCCCCCCTTGAGTGACTGACGAGGTAGCGCCCCTTGTGTGTCACTTGCTAGCTCTGCTGTCACACAAGGCTAACCTCTTTCTTAGCTCTTTGAAATCTACACCTGTTCTCCAAAAGCACTTGTCCAGTGGCGTGTTCAAGCCTCTTCACTTTGGAGGGCTGTGACAACGGCAGCGTGGGCTTTGTTAGAATCGTATTCGTCTTACCTCAAATACACTCAACTTTGTCACGAAGTTTGTGTTTGGTATTAATGACAAATGTAAGTTTCTGTCCTACACAGATCCCGGTGAGCGCGGGAACTTCAGCCCACTTTGGTTACACTCATGAATAATTAACCTGTCTGCCCACTTCCTGATGACAGAATCGCAGATTACTTCCCCTTCTTATTTTGAAATATTTAAGACGTGCTTGTTTTTACTTGGGACTTTACCCTCGATCTCCCAGACTTCCATAGTTTATTTTAACATTTTTGATGAAAAGCTAGCCTGTGTCTCAAACATAAGCATATGTCTGACTAAATGTATTTGGTGTACCTACAGTTTCCACAGAAGATGTTATTTTAAGAATGTGTATCTCTTTTCTGGCTCAGGATAGGATCTGATTGATCATAAGCACATATATCCTTGCGTGTTAAGATTTGGACAAGAACATGTTGTCGCCCACATGTTGTTATAATGCAGGGTCTTTAGGCACCAGAGTTTTGGCCTTGAGCCACATCCTTTTGAGCGAAAGTTTGGCAGGGTCATGTTTGTGTCTACAAGATCCACCCCTCGACTTAAGGCCTGCCTCTCATTTCCCTCACCTTGTCTACTCGTCGTCACTTACTCAGTCTGTCTTGGCCACTGGCAACCCTCCGTTAAGCACTAAGCATGTCGGGCAAAGCCAGTGGAGTGATAATCCTCTTAGAAGACTCGTTGCTCATTTGTGTGTCCAAATAAAGCACAACCTTATGGGATTTAGTGGGAAAGCACTTGTTCACTCCCTGACCTCCCGCTGTGACTGAAAAGATCTCGAATAAGGAGGAATACGGGCATTGGATGAGCTCTTGCATGGGGGGCAGGGCTAAGGGCCTCCGGAAATGAAGGGGAGCAGGATTTGTCTCAGCCTCAATGCTGTCTGCTCTGAATAGCCGTACGTTGACATTGACAATGGGACACAGTTACCGGTTACCTTCAGACAACATTTACACTTGCAACCTTTCCCGTTAAATCTAAAAAACACAAAACATTTGTGTTTCTGTCATATAAACAATGATTTGATTTCATTGTCGGGGAACCCAATTTGTGTATTGGCTAATTATGGAAATGAATTGATGTTTATGAATATAGACGAATCCGGGTTGTAGGCAGAAGTAGACAAGCCGCCATTACTGTGGTTGCCCCTCACTTGTTAACCCGTGTACAGCAATGTAAGGTATGTAAAGGTTTTCACTTTTGCCAAGAAATCTGTCTAGCAGATAAACCGGTTAGTTGCTGAAAATATAGTCCTCAAATGCAGATAAAATAAAGGTTATAGACTTAATTTTAAGACATTTTTTTAACTTAAACTTTTCAACAAAATTGAGGCCATTTTTAAAAGACAGCAGGTGTCTTTTTTTGGGCTGTGCTGTTATTAGCTGCTCCACCAACAAACTGAGACTTTGGTGAAGAAAAATGAAAAGCAAAAGCCGCAAGCCTCTGCTCAGTGAAATCAATTTAAGTTTCCTAAATCTGCCTTCATCTGTTGGAAGGTTTGACTGCTGACTGTGGTTAACCCAAGCAGCTCTGCGTTCACTGTCACTGTAAATGTAAATGTATTCCACTCTGCAACACACAAATCAGCTGCCGGATTCTTCTATATATTTGTAAAAATCCCTGTCGACTAAAAACATTTCTCTGGTCTGCATCTCAATGTTGAGTTTTACTGTCTAGTGGTAAAAATTGCAAGAACCAAAAAATTCTGGTGAAACACAGAATCACACAAATTCTGGATATAATTAAGGAATTTCTGTTTGGGAATTAAATGAGAGAAATTTTCACAGAAAGTACAAACTGTAATTATAAATGAAGTGACAAGTTAGTGAATGTGACGGTTTCTAGGCACAACAACAGATGCAAAATGGTGTTTGGTTTTTTGACAGGCTCTGTGTAATGCTTTTGCATTGAATTCAAATGATGCATTGCCATTTGAAATCCAAGCTCTCCTCTTTAGTTTATTAGGCCTGAAGAATAGTGCTGCAAAAAAGCCAGATTTTCATTGTACCTAAAATATATTGTATGTACAAATTACATTAATTACAGATTTTCACCTCTTCATTTGCTTGTGTTAAAAGCCTTTTGAGATCCTCTACAAAACAAAATATTTGAGGTGGGTAAAACCTTCATCCAGTCAGTAATGTTTATACCTATTAAGCTGAATCCATCACACAAGTGAAATCCCAGTGAGTTGCATGTAAAAAACCGCATCAGGCTGCGACTAAAAACCTCCATTTTAAAAATTTGGTCTCCATATGTCTCTTTATTTACCTTAGTGTTTAATTTCCCTACAGCGTTGTCAACTCTCAAACTAAGAATGGTGCCACGCCGCTCTACCTAGCCTGCCAGGAGGGTCATCTGGAGGTCGTCCAATACCTGGTCAAGGATTGTGGGGCAGATCCGAGCATCAGAGCCAATGACGGGATGACATCTCTGCATGCTGCTGCCCAGATGGGCCACAACACTGTCATCGTCTGGCTGGTATGTTTGAATGTGAAAACAAATACAGAGTACACTGATTTATTCCTAGATCCACTTCCCAAACCTAATGCGTTGTTATACTTTTATTCCATTTATTAAAACTAAATCTGATAAATAATAAATAATGAACTCACAGTTTTCTATGATCAGGAAAATTAATGTGGGATAATTTATTTTTTTTAAATATTATTAATTGACATTTTGAGTTTTAGTCTACACTGTATTTCATATCTAAAATGACTCTTCTTTAACACCAGAAGAACTTTTTTACATCATGATTTAACTCTTTTGATTGTCTAAAATCAAACATTTTATAGAGAACTGTCTAGAAAGCATGTATCTAAATTTAAATTTGACTTCATCATTTGTTCAAAAAATGTAAATAAACCCTAACCCCTGACCAGGTTTTTAACATTTGAATGTCAAGACAAATTTTCCCCTAACTTCTTCCCCAAAAGCAGCTTTCATTCATTCCTAAGGTTTTAGCAGATGAGTGTAACTTGTGTCGTTGTCCTCCCTCCTGTTTAGATGAGTTTCACAGAGATCAGCCTGACAGATAGGGATGGTGACGGGGCCACGGCCATGCACTTTGCAGCCAGTCGCGGTCACGCAAAGGTGCTCAGCTGGCTGCTGCTGCACAGCGGAGAGATTGTCACTGACAACTGGGGAGGGACCCCGCTTCACGACGCTGCAGAGAACGGTGAACTGGAGGTGTGTGTTTGTGTCTTATTTGGGGCTGAAGCCCTCCTATGTTTGTCCTGGTTTATTATTATTATTATTATAATAAATGCTTAAATTCCTATGAGCTAGAAACACAAAAATTGGACCAATAACTAGAAATGACTTGCATCTTCTTTTTTTAATAATAATGACGATACGAGCAAATAGCAGAGATGATGTAGCCTAATTTTATGTAAACAATAATTAGAGAAGTTATGTAGGAGCATTATGATTCTCGGTGCTCACATATCCATGCTGAGTTTCATATTTAACCATCTGTTTTGAATAAATGGCCTCTAGCTTATGATTTTAACACCACTCTGACCTACTACTTTGATTAATGTTTTGTTGTATCAAGTCTGGTCAGTCAGCTTTTTCAGCACAACTTTGATGGATTAAATGCAAAAACAAATTTTTTTTATGTCTGATATTTGCACTGCATAAAAAGGGTTTGAAATTGAACTCGAAGGAAATTAACCATAACTTACAGGGTGCTGACCCAAGTTTTGGACTGGAGAGAACAACAAAACTGGAACATGAGTCAGTAATGGTAACACAAAGCTTGCTCAGGCTGAAAACAACAAATTTAGTCTGGTTTCTACCCATCACTTGACAGGGGGGTTTCAAAACAGATGCTTTAAACTGCTTAAGTTTCTTAAATTCATTTTAGAGAGGAACAGGGAAGGTTTCCCCCACCATTTAGAAAGCACTAAAGTAAAGCATATCAACCCGACCCGAAAGTATTCTGCTTTTAGGGAGGATATTTCATTTTCTGTTATCTATAATACTGACTTATGAGCAAGACTGTGGCCATAAGTCTATGATGGTCATTGAAGAATCAGGTTATATTTTACATCCTCCTAGGGTGTGATAACTAATTCAAACATAGTTATGGATATTTCTTGATTTTGAATGATGGTATAATAAGCGTACATATAATATAACAACCGAACGAGTGTTTTATAAAGTACAATGTATATTTATTTTATACTGTACTAGTAATAGTGTACTAGTAATGTACTAAGTGGCGATATTTTTTATATTGTAGTGTAAATTGGCAAAAGCTATAATCTTTGGTCACTTTGGTCTATATCCGGGTAATGGAATTATTATTTATTTAATACTTTTTTACACAGTTTTCTGCAGAACTAATTATCTGCAAGGTTTTGAGTAAAGCTGTCACAGCTGTCACTTTTACTGTCAGTTTCTCCATCTTATTCATATCTGACTCCTAACACTTTCCTGTCTCCTCTGTCCTCTGTCTCTCTCATGTCCTTCTCCAGTGCTGTCAGATCCTTGTGGTCAATGGGGTGGACCTGGGCGTCAGGGACCAGGACGGCTTCACGGCAGCAGACCTGGCTGAATACAATGGCCACTCCCAGTGTGCCAAGTATCTGCACACTGTGGAGAACATGGTAAGAGACACAGCTGTGCCCATGCCCGCCACGTCTTGCTACCATGCATCCTGACCTCTGACCTCCCTGTGGACGCGGCCAAACCTAGAGGCAATTTACCAGCGAGGATCAAAGTATTTTAATTAAAGTTGAATCCTGTCTAAGAAAAAAAAAAAATTGTAAGAAAAAAAAATAGCTGTAGTTTATTCTATCTACTTAAGAAAGTTTTACATTTAGCAAAGTTGTACATTAATCTGTGATTTCAGCAGGATTTTTATCAGATCACTGGAGGTTCCTTAACGACTTTTATATCTAATAATATTAACATTATCAACAATATAACATTTAATTATTTTTTACATCATGAACAATATCCTGGACTGATTGGATTTTCCTAAAGGTTAACTGAATTATGTCAAATTGAATTATGACAAATCTGATATATAATATAGTTTATTTTCACAACTTTTTACTGTTTTTATGAAATCTGGTTATTTTAAGGCCATAACCTGTGACAGGGGGTCATCAGGAGGTCACGAGCCAAGAAGGTTTGTGATCCACGGCTTGAAGCGCTACACTGTTTGTTTGTTGGTGTAATAATTACACAATATCTTGGACACTGCTGGTTAGGTTCTCATCAAGCTGTCTTACCAATGTGTGTTTTGCATTTTTCGAACACTAATTGGTCTAATGGGAGCTGTTCTCTAAAAATGAGAAAACCTACAGTATTTGTTCGAGAAAGGACATGTGTGAAGGACGGCATGTGTTTGTTGTATCACTAACACAAATGCCCAACTTCCACCTCATCCCACTCTGCATAAAACTGTAATGAGTTATCATGTCTGCTACAGTGACTACATGCTCCATGACCAAACTGTAGTCTACATTCTGCTTAATATCAGTCAAAATTGTGATTTTAAATATTCTAATAATAATTAATATTTCCAATGCCTTACGTAGTTGCTACCCCAGAGCCAAAATACAACCTTTGAAAACACAAGACTGTACACATTGCAGAAAAAAAACAGCTGTTGCTGAGCCAACGTGTCCCTTGACTGACATCCGTTTATCTCTGCTAATTACAAGAGCTAATAACACTTGACATACAGTGGCCTCCACGGCTTCAACACACTGTAATCCCCATGTGGCCAGAAGAATAATAACTCTTCCACACTGAACTCTCTTTGGAGTGTGGGAAACATATTTCCCCCCGTTTGTATTCTTCCCTTTAGGGACATTCAGCCAACTTAGTCCTACGCTGTGGGAAAAGCAGACGGCCCCAGAGCCTTTTTGATCAGCTGTGAGATGTTTCATTAGTGTGCAGTAATTAAACTCGTAATTCCGTTCTCCTCGTGTAAGTCATCAGGGATGAAGAGGTGGTGGGATTTAAGAACTAATGAAGGAACAAGTAGATACTTTATAATAATTCATTTATGTGTCTCGTGTAATGACACTGAACCCTTTTACATCTAAATTAAATGAACCATGCTTTAATAATGAGTGATTACTTAAGAATTAATTGATAGATTCATGCATTTGTTGTTTTTTCTACTGTGGAAATCATATCCACATATTGGACAGTTGAAGAAAAGATATATTGACCATTAATTGCATCCTCTGACAGAGTGTGGAGCACCGTGTTTTGTCTCGGGACCCCTCAGCGGACCTTGAGTACAAGCAGCCGGACTCAGGCCTGTCGTCCCCAAACACCACCATGCCCCCCACCATGCCCCCCGCCAGCCAAGCAGCACAGTTTGACATCGGTTCACCATCCAGCTCCCTGTCCAACTACGACTCAGCCAACTCCAGCCAGTCCAGCACTGGGGAGAAAAGGAGCAGCTTAACAACGTCACGAGGCCCGCCCACTCAGCTGAACACAGTGGCACACACAGGTCTGCAATGCATGTAGTAAAAATAATACACTTTACTAAACTTTACACTCTAGACTAGAATTTGTTTTCTAAGGCGAACCAACAAGGTGACTAGAAATATACTTTGTATGATATCTTTCATTTTAATTCACTCCAAATGATGTCCCATTCTATTTTAAATTGAAATATCATTGGCTGATGAGCTCAACAGTCAGATATATTTTTATCAGCCCATAATCACAATGTTAGATGAAACAAGCTTTGCTGTCTTCAGTCATTTAGTCATAAAAACTCGACTGTTGTTTCTTTTACATGCCAAATACAGCATCTCAGCAATGGTGGAACTGTGCTATATACTGAAGCAAAGCGAACATCATGCAGCTTCCTTCCATTGCTTCCTTTTGTTCTAGGTCATTGGTGCATGGTATACTGGTGCTGCACCCTAGTGGTTTGTGTTTAGTTTGTTTTGGATGGATGGGCGAACCATCGTTAGAGTAACCCATGTTCGAATCGTGTAACAAATGGAGCAAATCTTGAAAGGTTAACTTAATGCTTTGATTTGTTCATTTAAATCAGCAATAGACCATGTTTGGGTTCTTGTGAGAAACTCAGTAAGTCAGTCTACAATAAACCTGCCTACATGGACTGTGTCTTTGTCACAGGTGCGTCAGAGTCAGCCATTTCAGACATGCAGGCGTATATGGACATGCTAAACCCAGACATTGGCTCTGACATGCCCAAGAAGAATGTGATACCTGCTGATGCCATCTCCAAGCCCCCGCCACCACCGACCTATCCACCCCCCCCCCCCCCCCCCACCTCCCCCCCGGGCCCCCCCCCCCCCCCCCCCCCCCCCCCCCCTTTTTCCCAACCAAATTTGTTTTAAAA
>CM022479.1:11434829-11476170 GCA_011952105.1 Coreoperca whiteheadi | reverse complement strand
TGCCCCCTCCACCCCCAAGCTACCCAGCACCACAGCCCCCTCAGGAGCCATCGTCAGCTGAGTTCTTGAAGGTGAAAAGCAACTTGCGGCACGTGGAGAGCAACACCGGCAAAATGGAGGTAAGGACGGAGGTTGAAGCTGTTTGTAAGTCCAGTCGTTACATTTTTTTAAATTGTTTGTGCTTGTCCATCAAACGGTGTAGTAATTCCTAGTCTTTCTTATATGGGATGATGCAAGGCATGTGGCAGTAAATTACATACAGTAGGTTAGGCAATTGTAGCTCAAATATGCTCCCTTTATTTCATTAAAACTTCAGATATCTGAAATTTTGGGGAAACATTTTTTTTCTCAAAGTAGCTGTTTTGCTGACCTCGTGACATGATGAATGATATGGAACAATCCTAAAGAAGCAGAAGGACCAGGATGTTTGGGATAAATTGGCCATTAGCTGCCATTTTCCCTTGAGTCTAATCAGTTGGGCAATTGCGCTTGTGTAACAATGTGCCTTGTCTGGGTTCCCACAATGATGTTATTGTGTAAGCCTGGCTAACGAGGCTAACAACGATCCCCATTACTGTGGCAGGTCCTCTGGGTTGACACACACAATGGTTGTTGTGATGGGTTTGATCTTAATTCTAGTAATTAATCTGGCTTCAGATCACTCAAAGGTGGGTTTAAAGAGCTGACAACATTAGTTTCAGTGCTGCTTCTGGTGGTTCAGACCTGCTGCGAAGTACAGTACATTAAGACCGGTTGTGAAGTTGCTAGTCTAATCGAACTGTAATTGAGTTGTTCAGAGAACATTGTAATTATGACAGAAGATAACCAGTCTGAGAGATCATAATGAACAACTCATGAAGAATGTAATTCCTGATTGTTACCATGTATTCCAGTATGATAGTAAGACATGAGTCTCTGTCCAGATGCTTTAGATTCATCCAAACACTACAAAAGTAATTGTCAAATGGCGAACCTCTAAAGCGGTCGAATTAATGTTTGTCAGTGCTGTACTGTTCCATCTAAAAGCAGAGGTACAGTATAAAATCAAGGAGCTGCCGAACCAGCTGATTTGCAAGAAAAATCTATTGTTCAGACAGAAAGACTGTTTGTATAGATTTGCTATGCAAGGTCAGTCGTTGTTGTTAGCTGTTAAAGGTTCACAGTGTCCTGTCTCCAGGGTGAGCTCTGTGTGTCTGTTTGCATGTGCATGCATACGCCATCAGCCATATGGGGGAGTGTTTTCAATTAGTGCCAACCCCTCACCTCTCTCCACCCCCTCTCCACCCAGGTGACCAGCCGGGGCGCACTCTTATTAACAATTTATCAAAAGCCTGGGCTCAGAACACATGCACACATAAACGCCCACAAGTAAGATTAGTGCAGTACCATGTACTGTACATTGGGTAAAACAATATAACTTGGGCGCCATAGTAACAGGGAACAGTAAACTCATCCTGGAACATAGCCGATCAGACGGACCTATCTAAAAATTGTAAACATATTACAGCATGGTGTGTAGAAACCAATTTAAAAACTCTTACTATTGACTCACTACAAGAAACCTGTTGAATGCAGTTGTGAGTTGTTGGGTTTTTTTGTTTTTATGACTACATAGGCTGTTGCTTCTCTCACCTCATTTATCTGTATTTGCTTTGACTGAAGTCAAATGTTGTTGGGGAGCAGCCACACGCAACATTTGCCTCTTACTTTTTAAATTCTTTAGACCTACTGTAGTCCCTCCAGAAAACTTGGAATCTGAGATTAGTATATTTTCTGCAATTATTGCTGCTAATTCATCGCACTGAAGACTAGAATATTCTAATACTCCTAAATCCCAAGAGATTTGAGTGCGGTCAGCCGTGACGAGGGCAGCACCTGGGTCTTTTTGTTTTGCATAAGAAGCCAAGGACAGGGTTGGGGAGTGGTTGGTTTGCGGGCTGGTGGTGACATAATTGCCACTACTGTGGCCGGCCCGATAGGTTATTGATGAGGGCTGTGGGTAAAGTGAGAGGGCAGGTAGAGTGACAGGCGTAGCGCTGAGCAGAGAGGATTTGGTGACAGCTACTCTCCGTGCTCCGCTGGGCTTTGTGGATGAGCCTCTGTCCAGACTGGAAGAGAGCTGCAGGAGAGGATTCTTAACGCCAAGGTAAGGGGTTAAGAAGAATAAGAACGCAACTTTTTTTTTTAACCAGTGGCAAAAGTGATGTAGAAGTTTGGGATGCAAAGATATTCCAAGTTGTTTTGCGCATTTTGGCTAATCTCCAGGTTCTGGAGCTGTCTCAGCTACTATATGGTTGGACATTGAATGTGTTGCACCTGCTGTCATGTTTATGTCATGTTTATTTGTGTATTCTCCTTTGCCTTCCTGTTGTAATAGGTTGTTGTAAATTATGCATGTAACTTTGTACTCATTTTAAAATGACACAAACAGCCTACCTGTGTATGGCCTTTAATAATAATAATAATCTGAGGCTTTTGCAAAACCACATGCAGATGGAGTGAACCATATCAAACTGCAACCAGGCTAAACAACCTTTGATAATGCAACCAAAAACCTGAGACTGTAAAAACAACTATATAACAATGACTTTATGCTGACAGACAGAGCCGTATAATAAGAAGAGAGGCTGTCTGTCTGTGTGTACTTTTGTGTGAGAGATGGGAGGAGGGCACCTTAAATGCTTTGTACATTTGCTATTGTTCGCCCACCTCCCTGGAGGATGACAATCAAACCATCTGTAGCGCTCCCCTGCTTACATTACCATGAGTCAACACAACTAAACAGGCTTATAGGAACTCAGAGGATGACACCACAAAAGGAGAAGAGGTCAGGGGTCAGCTGTAAATGATTTCTGCTTGATGTCTGAGGCTCTTGTCTGGATTTCGTGAGAAGCATTAAAATGTAAATGAACGCAAGTCTGATGCTGATCCCTGGATTTGAAAGGCAAAGTAACTGTATTGCTATGATGGCTCAGGCACGCTTTTAGGTGACCGCTTTCAAGGTTAATTTTTGAAAATATACAATAAAAGGGGCCTTCCTTTTTCACCTTTGCTCACCATTTTAGCGATTCACTTTTTTGGAAAAAAGTAATGCGTAGGAAAAGATTTAATGCAATAATATTGAGCCGCGCACTAAATGCAAATGACCTGAAGAAGCATGTTAGTCATTATGGCTGCTCAAAATGCAAAGTGAGCTCATCCGCTGCTAATGTCTGGTTTCTCTGAAATGCATACAGTTTGACCCACATATATTCGAATAGCACCATACAAGGAAGATTCTCAGATTGCCAGGAGTTCAATATCCTTTACAGCTCCAGTTGGCTGAGATAGATGCCAGAGCGGAATGTGAGAGTGCTCAACTTAAAGGGCCAACTTAGTGACCTCTGACCCGACTGTGGACAGAGGGGTCTCTCTTACATTGGTGCAAAAGCTTCATGTGAACTCTTATGTTCTGTGAGCCAGCAGTCTTTACATGAAACATAAATGCTATTGTTTCCCTGGAGCTGAATTAAAGCCTTGTTCTGTTACTTAAAAAAGGCTGCTTTGGTCACACGAGAGAGCTAATCTGGCAACAAAAGCTACTAAGGTATGTTTTACAGTGTGTTGTCCCATAAATGACAAGCTCATTCCAAAAGCACTGTTTAGCCATAATATAACCTGCCATTCACCACACAGTATACTCAAATGTCAATGATGCTGTTATTTTGTCAACCAAATACCCCTGTTGGCAACTATGTTCCACTATGGGCTGCAAACAATAATCATTTTCATTACTGATTAATGTGCCGATAGGTTTCTTGAATATTGTTTAATTGTTTTTTTATTTATGTTTTATTTATATCTAATCTATATCTATATAATTAGAGCCCACGCTCACATCTCCAAATTGCTTGTTTTGTCCAACCAACAGTCCAAAATCCAAACATATTCAATTTACTATCACCTAAGACAAAGAATTGCAGCAAATCCTCACAGTTAACAAGCTGGCACTAGGGATTGCTTGGTTATTCAAACAAGAAAACAGTTGACCATTTACTTAAATCGACAAAGTCTTTCAGCTAAAAGTGCTAAAACAAAATGGCAATGTCTAACTCTCTTACAAATCTCTTTCCTAGCTAAATGGGATGAAGCTTAATTTATCATTTCTGTGCTAATAAAAACAAAATTCTGGAAAACATATAGACAGACGCTAATGAGTTGGTTGAACCAAAGCTATTTAAAGCCGTTCATTTTTCTCACTCTCGTTTTTTTTTTTTTTTTTTTTTTTTTTATCTCTTAAGCAGTTGACTCCCGGAGAAAGCCACGACAAACTGCGGCGTGCGGATTCAAACAGGAGGTCGAGGAGCTTCAGCAAGCAGCCCAGCACTGGGGACTACTACAAGACCTTGGGCAGCGACACAGCCGAGCCCCGAGGGAGCAAAGCAATGGCGCCCAACGAGGAGGTAAGCCAGATCTCTGCTGTTTCTAACAAGATTCAAGGTCGTGACAACATCACACATCATCCAATTCATTAAATAGAGTAAATGTATACATAACATGTCCAATGTCCAATATGTTCATTGTATAAAGAGGTCCCTCTGCCATCTTGTGCTTGTCTAATGTTTTAGAAAATCTATTCTTGTTATATTTGCCTTGCAATACTGTATGCTATGCGTGGGAAGGTTACCACAGACACTGTTACAAAAGTGGGTCTGCATTTCTCTGTATCCACAATTAATTACCATGAAACCAACAAGCACTGCCAGGAAAATGCCACCATGACTTAAACGTTGTAAATGGTAAATTGTTAATTATATTATTCATGGTGGTGCATGGAAACAAACATACTGAGCTATCATGGCTTACTTTTTTCCTTCAGAGGGCATTTGCTGCAATTTATCCATCGAAAAATGTCATCTGACATCCACATGGAAATAATCCCTCAGAACTAGGTCACCTCACAAACTTCATTGTCATTTCCTTTTGATGTGGTGCAGCTTTGTTCATCAGGGAAGCAGCTGATTTCAAACCAAGTGTGATATTATAAAGTAGTTATTTGGTAACACTTTAATATACTGTTCCCTGATTGTACTGTTTTGGGTTGTGTGGGCATCTCAGTCCCTTGTTAGGACCTATTCAGGGTGAGGTTTAGCTAGGGGATGGTGTATTGGCATTGGGTTACCACACTGACTGCACTATTTGCCTGTGCATTATGCCACTCAGCATGTTACGTAATCTTGTTTCCTCTTGAGCTTTTGTTTGCCACCTGATGCAAACTCATCAGGTCATTGCTTGTTGAGTCTCCACCCCATTGTGTAAACTGTCATAGAAACCAACAATGGAACAAACTCAGGACAATTCCAGACAAGCGAGCGCTAAGCGAGAAGTCACCAATGACTCATATTTACATTTTTTTCTATGGTCAAGGATCTGTTGTATGTATTAGCTTGTGTTAGCAACTTCTTGTGATACCTGTATGATTTGTTTCTATTTGTAATCAATTAATGCCTGTTATTTTCTCTTTTATAAATCGAGAAACAAGTCTGTGAGATTAGATTTAAGCATAAATATGTATAAAGATGTAAAAGGTAAATTTGAGGCCGACATTCAGGTATTATGTGGAGAGAACATTCACATTTTCACAGTGATTTTCTGATCGACACAAACACTGTGATTAACTATATTTCCTTTGATTCAAATGTGGTAACAAAAACATGTAAAATGTAATGGATCTTGTTATTTTTATTTGTACTGTAGATGGATATTATATAGATTTGCGAATTAAACATTTCGATAAGGCTTCTGCTGATTAAAGGTGTCAGTGATTACCTTTTGTTTTTGACTCAAATAGCTCAAAAGGTATAAACCTAATCCTGATCTCATGAAAGAAAGTTTGCACAAGTAAACATATTTTAGATGCTAGATTACAAGTTTAAAACACATTTGCCATTGTACATGCCCTAAAAACTATTCATCAAGCAATATTTCTGTCTGCGACTGCAGGTTCTCCCCAAGATTATTGGTTAAACTTCCTGGTTTTTGCCACATACCCGCACAGGCAGCTGAATGAATAGAGTCTGTTAGGCTCTCTACAATGTCCCTGGAGAGGTGTCCGTATAATCTCAAGGGTATCAGCAGTGGGGGGTGTTCTGGGTGATACGGGGTACAATCCACATTGAGCCAATTAAGGTCTCAGTGGGGCCCCTCCTGGTCTCAGAGGCACCCTAGCAGATGGACCGGCTAATCAATGGGAGCAACGGCACGTGCTGCCAAGTCCCATATGGAGATCCCTCCCCCAAACTCTCTGGGGGGGGTTGAAAAGTAAAGGGGGCAACATGATGAGCACGCGTCTGAAGAATGAAGGAGGGGCGGGGTCGAGTTAAATGTCATGGTCCATTAACTTGCCTCTAGCAGAGTTATGGCACGCTTTCAGAGCGTGTCAGACATGTGCGTGCTGGGGTGGGGGGGTTGCACAGGGCGTGGGGGTTAAAGCACTATCACTTGCAGTGACAGATGGCTTCTTCCCACTGTTTTCCCTCACTTTCCCCCTAGAGATTAGGTCATATTAGCTCTGTTAATAGCAATAGGGTATTATGTCTTTATGAGCTGATTAAAGATGGCAGGAAGCAGAGGGAGGACACGTTTAATAGGGCTGCATACATCTGTCACTGTCGACAGTCTCTGGGCAAGAATGTAATGCTCGCTCCGTCCAGCAGGAGTTTCAACTGGCATGCCGATGCAAGCAGGGAAAGCAAATACACTGTTTCGTGTTTAATTGAATATTTTCAATAAATAAATAAATATGTTAAAACAAGTCAGAAAAGGGTATTTTAAAGAAGCAAATGTGTTAATTGTTGAATGTGTTTATTTATTTATTATTTTTCTAAATTAATTAATGTCTTTTTAAGAATCTACAGCTAGCAATTGGAATGCTGAAATCACACTGATTCCCAGAGGCAAAAAAAAGCTTTGCAAATTTTATCATCAATGTTCAAGGGGTGTTTAAATTTAAGTGGACAATTTCATTTCATGGGCCACCTGTCACATCCCTGTTATCCGTGACCAACTATTTATCCAAGAGAGTAATACAACAATGTGGTTGCTAGGAGAAACAACCAGTTAATGGGTATAAAATATGACGAACTAATTCTGCTCTGTACCTCCTTCTTGTCGCATCAGGGCTCCTTGTTATTGGAGGAGCCTACCGACAACCCTGCCCACAGCTCTGAGAATGGCACCACGGAGGAATCGGTCGCGCCCCCACCTCCTCCACCTCCGCCCCCTCTTCCCCCAAGCAACGCGACACCGACACCCCCTCCACCTCCTCCATTGCCCCCAGAGACGCAAGCCACCCAGAATCACTCTGCGAGCAGCATCTCCACCAACCAACGACGCCCATCTTCTTCATCAGGAAGTGAGTGTTCCTCAACTAACAGTCTTTCTCCATCCTTTTATTTTATTAGTTTCTCTTAATTTCCTACTTTTTTCTGGAACTAAGCCTCTGTTTAAAGTTCTTAAAAAAGAAAAAGGCAATACATTTATGCACATTTTATTCTGGTGAAATGTATGCTTATAAATATTATTGGATAATTTACCCTAGAAAGTAGACCCCCTGCTATTAATGAAGATGAGTTGAGCCTGACCCTAGCATCCTAAATAACAGATTCTAAATTAATGATGTAGGGCTACCATTACCATGAGAACTGGTTTAGGGTTCAGCCATTTCCTTAAGTGTCCCACACTGCCCTGGATGCTGCTGTCTGATAGTGTACACACTGTTCTAGTTGCAGGGAAATGTTAACTGTTGTGTAATGTTGTCAGTTTCTTAAGTGGTAAAAATGACCACCTCATTGTGGGGTAAGATGTGGCAGTTTGCCCAATGCAATGTCTTTCTCCAAAATACACAACACCAGTCCCCGAATTTCACCCAACAAGCTTCGACAATAGAAAAGTTGTTAAATTTGATCATGCTTAATAAAATGTGTGATCCCTGTTAAAGTTCAAGATCATATAACTTACTATTACCATTTCTACAGGACTTAACAGAAATATCTAATAACCAATTCATAATTAACCACAAGACAACATTAAGTAATGAATTATATAAGAAATAACAAACTTGGAAGCAAATTAAGCACCACACACTATCGTATCAAAGAAATATGCATAACCTGACTTTTGAACCTCAGAGAAGATGAGGAAAATGTCCCAAAGTAATCATTAGTTGTAATTAGTAATCAAAAAACGGGAAAATGGGAAAAACCTTAAGTTTTGGGTCGGTTAGTGTTCAAGAGGAATCCAAGATGGCTGGGCATGCAACAGGTGCTCATAAGTCAAACAACAGTAACATGAAGAGTGACGAGCTAAAACATATGGGACAAACATGACATTTTTTTCTCCTTTGGCAATAATTTAAAATATTATACTAATGCTGTTCTAGTTAATTTTCTTGATTGTCAAGCCAACACTGTTCGTCTTCCAATTTTGCCCAAGAGTTTTTCTCTCCATTCACCCCTTAATGTGAATTTGTTTTTACATGTTCCTTCTTTCACCTGCTCAATCTCCACCTGTTTCTCTCCATTTTTGTTTGTTTTGTTTTTTTCCCCCCTTTTTTCCTGCCATGGTCTGTCCTCACTGCTACTCTGTCAAGGCGGGGATATGTCTGCCTCTCAGGCAGAGGGAGGGGCACCAAGACAAATGAAGAGTAAGTACAGATTGGGAACCAGTCTTTAAACTAAATCAGTTCACTTGGTTACACATATCGAATTTGGGGTTCACAATGGGCCTTTACACTTTCCTTTACATTTAAAAATCATAATCTAGAGTCATATGAATATTTTTCCACTCTCTGTTGCTGACTTGTTGGAGAAAACAGTGATTCAACTTGTGTATCCAGCTCATCAAAGCAAGAAAAGAAAAAAATCACTATTTTTAAAGAAAGTCATTTCACTGACAGGAGAAGTCATACAAAAGACCAACACCTACAGAAAGCAGCTGTCTAACTCTAGGAAGTTCACTGCTAATTAAAACACCATCACAATTACCAGTAACAGAGTCAGAAAGATATCAAACAACACATGTGAATCCTCAAAACAGTGGCTGAACTGAATCAGTTTCTTGTACAAGCCTTAATTCTCTGTTTATTTTCTTAAATTTTTTACAGTATTAAAAATTGACCATCACAGTAGAAAATCTTTCTGGTTGACCTCAGACCATAAATGTTTAAGGTAATTAATTAATAATAATAAGTATATAATAACTAATGTTTTTTTTCTCTTGAAAATTAGATTTTTATCTATAAAATACAGTGAAGAGAAACCAAGAAAAAAACGTTTCACCTGTAGTCTGGTTTGAGAATATACTTTAAAATCAACAGCATTTAAAAATGATAGAACATAAAAAAAGGGAAATGCTAGTTTGGAACAGAATTTCTGGTGAGACGTAAATGTGTCATGGACACAGCATGTTAAGAAGCTCATTATGTCAAACAAAGGTTTAAGTGAAGGATCAATTACAGTAGAGGCTTTAGCTTTGTCTCATTGCTGACAAGCAGCTCATAGGGCAGTATACACTAATAAACATCAATTAAGCTGTAAACTATGAATTGCTTCATTTAGGCACATTTTAACAATGTATGTATTATAGGCTTTTTTCCTCATCTGTCTATGCTCCACCTGCTGCCTAATGGTGAGACAGCAATAAAATACTTAAAGTTAAAGAGTACTGTGTGCTCAATAATGGCATGATTTCTGCTTCAGCATTATTAAGGTAATAAACAGGCAGTTTGGTGGACATAAAATGAAATGCCACCAACACATCTGAGAGCCCAAGATGAATTTACAGCTCAGATACTTGTTGAGACGACAGCAACAAACCAGGTGGCTGATTGAAAATGCTCCTGCAACAATGTAAATGGTTAGAAGTTGTTTACTGTATTCTAATCATCAACAGGGGGAAGAAGCTTATACTTTTTATATTGTCCAGGACACATCTGAAGCGATCAGGAACAACGTGTGCTCACTAATGATATGAGTTGTTCTACAGATTTAAACAGGTAATAAACAGGCAGTTTGGTGGTCATAAAATGAAAATCCACACATCTGAGAGCTCAAGATGAGTTTACAGCTCAGATGCCAGCTCATTGTGACGATGGCAACAAACCAGGTGGCTTGTGAATGCCGCTGCAACAATGTAGACGGTTAGAAGTTCCCTATTGTTTTCTTTTGAAAACAAGAGAATGGAGAGGATCCTACTTTTTATATTACAGGACACATCTCTATCTGAAGTGCTTTGCGACTAACAGCAACAAAAAACTAACCCAGAGCAGAAAACCTTTTGTGCTGTGAGAGGCTATTCATCATGTTCTCTACCTGTCACAGCTCCACCCTCCTTTACACTCACTCTGGCAGACCTGCTGAGTTCACACCCCTAGCCTAAACAGAATTTAACTATCACAAACACACAACCTTTGACCCAAACGGACAAATACGAAGGTGTATTCAAACAGATAAGTACACCAACTTTAGATCAAGTGTAAGTATTATTTTTTTTGTGCCTTTAAACACATCTGATTGTGGATAATCAAGTGTGCTGGAGCTCTGCAATGAAGATTTGTCAGGGGAAAATGGCTGAAGGTAGGCTGTACATATTGCCAAAATTAGAAATCTGTAATGGAATAAATGTGAGGTGAGACTGTATTCATGTCATGAATGCGTGTTTGATTGAATTGTGTGTCAGGTTTGCTGCGGTGAGGATTGGTCCGTTAGGGTGGACTAACAAGCTGGGGATTGAAGGGCGACTGTGTGTGTGTGTGTGTGTGTGTGTGTGTGTGTGTGTGTGTGTGTGTGTGTGTGCGCCTAAATGCATCTGTCCGTGTGTGTCTGGATGCGTGTGCTAATTCCTGGCCGGCTTGCCAATGGCTCGCTGTCACTTCCAGTTACTGGTGATTCCTTTAGATTTCCCCCGACTGTGATGATGGGTCTTTAATAGAAAGCTGCTTTCTCCTCCCCAAGAGAGAGAGACAGAGAGAGGGAGAGCCAGGGAGAGTGAGGAGGGGTGGCAGGCTAGTGAGGCTTTGTGTCCAGCTAGACCATTGTGGTCGACGCAACAGGAAACATTTTTACGGGAGGACTTTTTTCCCCCCATTCCCCAAGTAGAAAATGAGTGATCACTGAGGGACTGAGGATATTCAATTCATTGGAGGTTTACGTTCACTAAAACAGGTGAGGTAGCTGTTGGCTATTGGGGCCAAAATATGTGAAATTTAAATGTTGTAATTAGCTGTACATTACATTATTACATTTTATTAGAGCATTTTACAGCCACATCTTAAAGGTTTGTGCATAGATCAAACTAAACTAATAGCTACATTGTAACTTTCCCATTGACATTGGAGTTTACTGTTTGAATATATTTGTATGTGGTTATTCATGTGTTAATGTAACCGTTTTGACATTTCAAATTTCTTTCATTTTTTCTGTCCTTAAAAAGTGAAAACCAAGTTGCATTGTGATAGCAATCCAGGTCATAGTTGAAGTCTGAAAAACACTTTAAACAGATTAGGGTGCATGGAAGCTGAATGTATATATTTTACCATAGACCTACTTTATAAAAAAGTTTCAAGTTCAGCAGTAGCTTAGCAGCGTATACATCATGTATGTGCCTCCTTGCTTTGGGTTCACTATAGTGAAATAATTTTGAATTGGTCCTTCTAATCCCGGCTCACTGCAATTGTTGATTGATGTCACAATTGCCTAATGTGCTGAATTCTTATTGGTGTATTTGCAATGTCTTTGAAATTTATTCACTGGAGTTTGGTAGCTGGGAAGCCATTTGATTAATCCAAATTGTGTCAAACCATTTCAGAGAGGCACGTCTTAAACAAATCCTGAACCCCTAGAGTTATAAGGACAAATGCCAATTGAAGTAAACAAATCTAAAAAGAAACTCATCAAGCTTATCAGTGAGAGCCAGTGGCTCAGTACACCATAATGACCTCCCATCACTGTGCAACATGCTTCAGGTCAGCATTGTTACCTGCCTGATCGGATGAAATATTTAACACTGAAATGCCACCCAACCCTCCTTCAGTGTATCTCTCTCACTCTCTCTATCTTTCTCTCCCTCTGTTCTGTCGTTCTATCTACCCGGTTTCACTTTTCTGCTTCATCCTTTTGTCTGCAGGCACAAAATCTTTCAACATGATGTCCCCCACTGGCGACAACTCGGAGCTGCTGGCAGAGATCAAAGCAGGGAAGAGCCTCAAGCCTACACCTCATAGTAAAGGCTACACCACTGTCTTTTCCAACAGCGGACCCACAGGCAACAATGTATGTTCACAGCCTTACTCCACTACCGATGATACATTTATGTCACTGACATACAGAATTGCTAATTTTTGAAATTTAGCCACAGTTTTTGCAATTACTAATGGATTTGATGTCACTCTGCCCTAAATGAATCTGGAGAAATTAAGCTAAATCAAAGAAGAGAATAGGTATCCAGCGACATGCCTATGTTCACTGACCACATCATTGTCAGTCCCACAGTAATGCTTCCTTCATGATCACATCATCTGAATTTCATTTGATGGAAACAAGAAAAAGTAATTCACTGATGATTCAGGGTTGTTACCCCAGTATTTAATTGCCATGTTTTAATAAGTTTGGAAACTGTGCACAATGTTAGCGAGGCGACACCAGAGCTCACTGACCTTAATGAATAGATCAGCTCAATCATGGAAACTGTAGAACTGTACTTGGCTCTATTTAGAAACAACAGTATTTCTAACCCAGTTTCTAATTCTAATGTTTCGTAAAGAAATAGAGTCGGAAATACTGTGATTAGTCCTTTCTCCGCTATACAATGCCACTTTGCATTGCTCCTTCTAAACTGTGTGTCGCTCTACGGTGTTGTCATTGGTCCCTTAAGGCTAAGAAGGAAAAGGCAACCTATAACCTCAATTACTTAACACACATTACAATGTCATCATTCATACTGAATGAGTCAGAGTCAACATGGTCAAAAGCCATACGAGTTAAACTTAAGCCACTGCAAGTAAGGGCTAATTAATGTGTAAGAATCTGGAAGAAATCTTTGCATCATGTGACGCATTACATTTCCACAAGAATGCCTAATACTGCCTATTAGCTGTATGTGTCTAAGGATGTAGTTAGGAGAGTAGTTAGTGGTTAAAAATATCTACCAGTTATCAGTCTTGTCTTTCATCATGTTCTCCTGTCCATCACTGTCTTTTTTTTTTCTCCAGGAAAGCACCGCATCTCCACCTGAGACCCGCACATCTAGCCCACCAGCCAAGCCGTCATCCCCTCCCCCATGTAATACATCTGTCACCTCACCACCCACCACCCCTAGTCCCAGCCCCAGTCCAACTGGCTCTGGGTCTGCCAGGACCATGTCGACCTCTGCGAGCTACGAGCAACTGTCAGCCAACTCTGTGATCAATGGGAACAGTGGTGGTGGCATGGCAGGAGCAGAGTCGGGGCGGAAGATGAGCCTTGCAGATGTGGAGGCGCTAGTTCCCACTCATGACGAACAGGGAAAAGCGATCCCAGAATGGAAGAGGCAGGTGATGGTGCGAAAGCTTCAGGTCAAGATGCAAGAGGAGGAGGAGCACAAGCGCAAGGTAAGCAAAATGAGGCAAGGCTGTAGAAAGGTCCAGAAGTTTTGTTGTGTCTTAGCTATCCCATTTGTGCTCCCGTAAATTTAAAATGATATGCAACCTTGATTATATATGGCTTCAATTTCAAATAATTGACAACACAAAAGGGATAGCTGGTGCTTGGATTTGAGTGTGGACTTGAAAAATGAGGTTGTATAAATGTTTGTTTAGTATTCATGCACGACACACGTTTTCCTCTTTTTTTGACTTGTCACACAGTTAGTTCAGGGTGAAACATCCAATGGGAGTCAAGACTACAAGTTCACAAGTTCATTTAGCATCTATGCTTTCTCGACATTATAGCTGAAGGAGAGTGTGTGTGTACTGTCAAACAACTTGATGACCTTTTGAGCATTTCTCAGTTTAATTGCCATCACCATGGCCGATTTTTTTCAATAAGGGTTTCACTCTGTCAAACTGAACTTGTTTCGCAAACAAGCTTTGTTTATAAATTTGATTATTTGGCTTTAGAATCAATTACATCTACCCGTCTATCAGTTTCTTTCTTGATGAATAGTCACTGCAGTGTGTGGTAATATGATGTGCATTTAGACACGGTATTAATTAGTAATTAATACTGTAGCAATCTAAACACTTGTTAGTCCTGTGTAATACAAGAAGGACTCCATGCAATGTGTGATTTGATTGATTCAATTTGACTTACTAATAATTTATTGCTATCAAGGATTGCAATCTTATACTCTTACATTTCTCTCCAGTATCCTTTAGTGATACTGACATGTAGTGTTTTGTTTATTTGTTGAGATGCAGTGGCATTATTAGAATGTGTACCTGGCTCTCAGAACTAGAAATAGTAAACTCAGCTGAACATAGAGTATTTCAGTGATATATTTTCCCCTGTGAATAACACATTGAAAGATAACTTAGTAGTAATTGCATGAAGCCGCATTGGACCTAGCTTGCTCTAAATGTAGACATGTGCTCACTATTTTGTTAAATTATTTCTTTGATTCTTAATTCATCTCTGCATGTTTCTTTTTTTCATATTTATAGCCTTTATCATTGGCAAGAGACTCTTTGGGGTGCAGTGAATTGAATACTTGGCTACAATACCCCATCACAACATTAACGCACTTGACTAATCGATTCACAGTGTGGGCTGGTGTTTGATGATGGAGTTCTGCGGCTCCAAGTTTTTACATGCTGATTTAGTGGTGTGATGCCGGGCCCATTCACACTACAGGTCAACCAGTAATAATAACAAAAATACTTTAAAAAAGAAAAAAATACATTTGTATACCACTTTACTCTTAAAGTATCAAAATACTGCAAATAAAATGTGCGTGCAGTGAGGGTAAAAACCTGAATGCCATCTCCTTGAAGTTGTTTTTTTTTTTTTTTTTACAGGCAGATCATGATATGTTAAAGAGTAACTCCACACCAAGTCAGATCATAAAAACCTTAGTTGCACTGACCTATTTGGGTTGACATTTTCAACTCTGTGGCACCTCTAACCATACCCAGTGTGGTTTCCTATCATTGTTGGGTGTGGACTGTCTGTTGCACTGGTGTCAGTAAAGTAATGTAACATTACACTATGGTGCAGTGTGACATATTTGGTTTGCAGATAAATTCAATATTTAACTGCTGGATTTAAGTAAAAGCAGAATTTTCAGCATTTGTGTAGTTACTCTTTAACCGAGAACATAAAAACTCATGAAAATGGTAGAGATAAACTGTAAAGAGGGATTAAGCAAATATAGATGTAAAAGATCTGCAATGTCAAGTGCCTAAAAAACTAGATGTTGCAAACCTGTAACACTTAACAATATTCTATACACATCAATATTGGTATAATGAATATATTTTATCAGTTAATTCTCTTTGTTTTCTTTGACTCAAAATTAAAAGTAGAAAGTTCTGTGCTTGTAATGAGGCAGTGCCATTGCACCACTAAATCCATGTAAATCGTGTGTGTCAAGATGGATTTGCACTGAAGTGTGTGTTCACACCAGGAACTTCGAGCTGAAGGAATCCCTCCCTCCTTCCCTTTTTTTTTTTCTTGTCTTTTGGTCTCCTTTGACCTCTGATTTAGTTTGCGGCAAGTGGGCACTACCAGCCTCAGGAATGGCACTTCTCCCACATCCACAATGCCATTTTGGGCCCATTTGGAGAACTGATGACAGAGGAGGACCTAAACCGTATTGAGAAGCAAATTGAGAACCTCCAGGTCATGCACAAGGTCTCAGAAGTCGAGAAGGAGCTGGAAGAACTGGAGCGGGAGCTTCACCAGCTCCTACCAGTGTCTGCCGCCCTCAATCACGGGCACTTCTCAGTCAATCCAAAGCAGGTACATGGCCAAGCTGAAGATCTTCCAGCCTGGTGCAACAAGATTTCTACCTTGCTCAAGAGTATGGCCATTCTTCTTGCCACTCTGGGGGGGAAAGCAATAGACATCTTGGACCTTATATGTCCTGAATATTCTCAAGAAGAGGCAAAGAATGTGTGCACAGGTCAGTCTGAACCAGCAGGATCAGTTGGGACTGGATTTATTGAACGGTCTCAGTCCTTCTCCACAAGAGACGATGTGGAGAAGGAGATAAAACAGTGTGGAGTTTCAGTGAAGAACCTCAAGGCCAATTATGAAATTCAGAATCAGTCGCAGTCTGCAGATAACAAAACAAATAGGGTGTACAAACGCAAGAGGTCACTCCCTGTGGCAAGTGAGTCTAGTTATCGTCCAGAGACAATTTGTGTGGATGATATGCCTTGTCCCTCTGCTGAGGTCCTTCAATCCTATACCAATGAAGATTTACCTTCAGTGGAGGAATCAGTCTTACCACTTGTTGAAGAGCCAGTTATCATCGCATCTCATGCTCCTCAGACGTATGTGCCCTCTGAGGTAATGGCTCCAACTACCAATGAACAGTTCAATGCAGACCCGATTTTAAATAATAATCAACTAACAAGAAGCTTGGAGGTGCAGACAGATCTAAGCTGTGTCCAGGAATGCATTGAAATGAGGAAAGAGAGAATCATCTTCCTGTTCTTTGAACACTGGCGGAAGTACACTATTTCTGAATCTTATCGGACTAAATATACTGGCAGGAGAGGAAATCATTTAGACGTGGGCTGGGAGGACTACAACCATTTTAGTGTACAGATGGGTGGGGAGATGCAAAGTGAAGACGACAAACTCCTCCTTTTCATGAAGTCAAAGCAGGTAGTAGGGAATCTGATTGGCCACTGGAGGACAATCATGAGTCAAGTGCCCACGCGCCAGATCCGCAGGCTGAGTCGTGCCCAGATGATCTACTGGCCAGAGCACTTCTTGCCACACATCAACGGGTCACCTGTGAGCTACGAAAGCCTAACCCTTGACCTCTTCATGCTTGGATACTTCCAGTTGCTGGAAATGAACATGTCTCGCAGTGAGCGCAAATTCCGCCATCTCTTGTGCTATGAGATGTTTGATCGTCTTGGTACCCACAAATGGGAGGTCATGAGGCAGTTTCACAAGGAGGTCATGGAGGAAATTGAGAATGGGAAGCGAGACTGGGCAGATGGTTTTGAAGACATAAAACTCAAGTATTTTGGAGACTCCGATGATGGGGGAGGTGTGATGACAGCTTCTCTAAATTCCATGTCTCCTGACATGTCCATTATGCCAATGCAGGAGTCACTCCCTCCACCACCTTCTCATCCTCCACCTCCTCCGCCACCTACCCATCCTCCACCCCCACCTCCAAATGCACAGTCTACTCCACCCACACCATCACCACAAGGTTCCCTACCAGCCTCACAATTAAATGTTTCTCCATCATCACCTACTGCATCTCAGGATGGTGTATCTGACAATTGCCAGTGTGTGGAGCAGAGAACCTTGAATGACAATGCTCAGGAGGATGTAAAAGCCAGTGAGCAAGTGTCATCAAATGAGGCAGTAGTTTCTAATGGGAAAAGTTCAGAGCAGAACCATATGCAGAGCTTGACAGCCAAAACTGTACAACACACTGATTCTACAGCAAAAGCTGAGACACTGCAGGACACAAAAGAAAGCTCAGTACCAGATCCAGAAAAAGATGCTGCACCTGTTACTGTTAAAATCATAGAGGAACCATATTTTGCTAAACCTCCACCCAGAGATGAACATAATGAAGACTCAATAAGAGTTATCTATGAGCTAAAAGAGTTCAGCAATGAGGAGATCATCAGATACATTGACCGAAGCTTTGCCTTTTGGAAAGAAAAGGAAGCTGAACTTTTTGATATCTAATAACTATATGAAATAAGGGTCTATACAACCAGAGAGGAAATGCATAAAGAGCAGGATCAGGAAAACAAACCTGCAAAGTGGAGTATGCTGAGAAAGGAAACTAATCTGGCTTTTAGGCCATGTCACATAAGGGACTTAACTCCAGCAAAGCAAAGAGCATCCACTTAGGTGTACTGAATTTACCGTTTGCATATGCGGAAGTGGATGAACAAAAAGCCTGTGATGTCAAAAGACACATACATTTGCTATAACCATTTAATTTTGAATTGTGTTGAACCAAGAGCTTTTTGAGTCTAGTATGATTGATTGCCATGGTACACTACTTATAGGAAAACACGTTTTTAAAGTAAAAGATTTGCCATAAATGCCATCTTTGATTTTGGTAAAACTCTGCACACTTTGTTTGTATTGAATACTTGTTGTATTTCATGTTGAAATAGCCTCAGTGACTCACTATCTCAGAGAGGCAAGGTATTCAGTTCACAGTCTAAAACCTATTATTTTAAGCAATCTTTGTTGTTTGAAGGCAAAGAAACTAGGTCTTCAATGGGCTTGAAGAGTGTATGGTTACTTCGTGGTTTACAAATGGCCCATAGATACAAAGATTAACAGGTAAGGTAAATGAAAGGTCTGGAGAAACAGTTCAGAGTTTGGTACTTTTTCATTAGTAATTCAGAACTCGAAAATTGCACATTTCTGTCAACAAATGAAAGCATTCACTTGACAAAGCTATTATCATCTAAATGTAACATCAAATTAAGGGTTTGTAATTGTTCCATGAAGACTGTTGCATCTTTTTGTTACTCTATTTATAATTTGAGTGTTTTTGAGAGATTTGCTCAAACTTTCCATAATTTGGTTTCTACATTGCTATTAGAAATAAAGTTTGATGACATTTTTGTGATTATATGATTTCAGTAGTTCTTTCCAAAATCATTCTACATTAAAAGTTGGGTGTAATCAACTGAAACACATGGCCAACAGAATATTTCAATTATCTGAATCACACTGCTATACGTACCAATGAAAGAGCCACTGTGAAACAACAAGCTCTTGAGTGTGTAATCCTCTGCTGCGACGCTTGTAGCAGTGAAGAACCAAACTATTCTCATAGTGTCTCTTCTGCAGCATCAAGATTACCTTCAAATAACCCTCTTAGCACCACCTGCTGTCATGCTATCAGTGGCTTACAGGAGCCATAAGGAGGTTACAGTGAATCTTGATCAACTCAAAATCCAAAATGGAAGGCAGTCAGCTGGTAAACTTAAAGGCATATATATAGATTTGTATATATTTACAGTATTTGTTACAGATTCGGTGAATGTAAATAATGACTGAGCGGTAATGTTTTCAATACCAACATTGAAGTTATACAGTGTAAGTCATGTACAGAACTATTAATAGTTCCACTTTTAATCTGCCAAGCTTGCACACTGCACAAGGGCAAATATGTGTATTTACAGTGTTGCTTACACATATGCAAGTGACTGTCAAGTCAACACTAAATTCAGACAGACATAAATCCATTGGCAAATAAAACAAATACACACAAACAACAATTACATTTATATTGTAATTCTAATCCCACTTCAACAGAATATGTCCAGACTACATAGAGGTTTATGTATTGTATGTCTAGGAAATCATATGGAAAGATTTTACTAAATATAAATCTATATAGTCCAAGTACTGTTTATAGTTTATAGTTATACAACTAGGTCTGCTCGGGCATGAAATAGACACCCCAAACTAGCCTGTATCCACATCTTTCAAATTCAACCTGACTCACACTGCCAAATTCATGACCCACAGCTCAAAATAAAAGTAGGTTATAATTGCCAATTGCCTATTCCTTTAACATGTTTAGCGGCAATAACACTACACAAATTGCCACCAACTACCAGCGCATGATTTCTGTAATATCATAATAAAGCATCTGCCTACCTGTTAGTAACATCAAGGTCAGCTTGCCTTTTACTAATATGGGCCAGATGATCTTTATGGATAAATGTGAATTCAGAGCTTCTTACTCAGAGGAACACGACAATTCACACAGTCATAATACAGAATGGTGTACAGGCACAATTATACGTCATACAAGTTTTACCTGAATTATTGAGAATTTTGGGAATTATGTCTTTTAACAATTTTTATTGCATCTATTGTTGATTATAATGGATGCTTCCCAGGCTAATGCAATGTATTGGCTACAGTAAACTCTGGCTCACATTGATGTAGTCCATTGGCACAAAACAGGCGACATGAACCTGACCCAGGTTTTGAGTCCCGTTGGGTATAGGTTGGGTAGCAGAATTTTAATTGTCACTTAATTGTTCCTTTTTTCATTGTTTTTCTCTGAAATTGCCCAGCAACTCTTTAGCAGTTACAATTGTTTAGCTTAACTATTCCCTTCACTTTTTAAATTGTTATGGAATTTATTGCCCACAGGATTGCATTTTAAAGAAATAGGCTGTTGACTTTTCCTCCAGCCGTTATTAACTCAGTAATAAAAGGACAATGGTCATAGGTTAAATTCCTGTGTGGACCCTGCATGTTCTCTCCACGTTCATTTGGGTTCCATTCAGTGCTCTAGTTACCTCTCAAAGACAGTTGTGTGGATGGAGGATTTACTAATGTTAATGTCTGTGATTAAATGTGAGTTGAATGGACAGTGCATAACATAATAGAGGTTCAGGAAGTCACTAATAAACTACTCCCACTCATGAAAGTTGGTTTGTATACATGCACCAGCTAAACACTACATTGGCCTTTAGTAAATTTGCTGTAAAGCTACTGTTGTTTGTCAAATTGGTCTCTACGTCGACACTACCAAAAACATACTTTCCTACTGTTCATATTAATATTCTAAAATACGCAACCCTGGGTAAACCAGGTACAATTCATAGGTTTATACAGTACCATGACCTTTTGTAATCAAGTCTCTTTCAAACTACTTTTATACACCATCAGGTAGAGATTTCCGTCACCTGAAAAATTAAACATAAACACAACTGCATTTTAGGGTGTCATGGTTGTCATGCCTCTGGCCTGCACGACCCATTTTAAGGTACCAAACGCAAGCAAATCTGTGACTTGTGGATGAGCAGTAAGTAGTCTTATTCTAGTGTTAATACAATCCACATTTGACCACTGGAATTAATTACCAGTGCACACGTGGACTTCAGCTCCCTATCCATAGCAAATCTATCACCCAATTGTATTTATTTTTTCTTGCTCTGTAATTCCCAGGGGAATCATTAACAATTAACTGTGTAGCTACTCTTACCTGGATTCATGTTTGCCAGGGCAAGTGAAAAGCTTTAGTAAGAGGAATTCAAAAGGGTAATGTATCTTGTCAGGTGAAGATGAGAAATCCAAGATGCCTGCCCTCTTTCTCTCCCCCTGCTCCACCTCCTTGTGCACCTGTCACAGACAAGGCAAATAGATTATCTTGTTGTATAGATGGGGAGAAATATATCAGTTATCTATTTCTTATGTTTTATATTCTTTAATATCAGTTTTATATTTATGACTCTTGACTCTTTCTACTATGTTTATTGTTTTTGCACCAAAACACCAAAGCAAATTCCTTGTATGTGTGACCCTACTATATAAAGCTGATTCTTATTCTAATTCTGACTGTAAAGAAGTGCTCTGTTTTTTATAACACCATTCTATCACATGTAGACTATTTCCCAAAGATATGGTCAGGTGAAGAAGGATCTAGGAAAACTGCAGCTGGCTCAGAACAAAGCAGCTCGTCTTTCCCTTCGATGCATACTAAGGTCTAATGTAAACAACATGCATGCCATTCTCTCCTGGTTGAAAGCATCACTCCTTATTTTTGTTAGAAACATTAATCTGTTGTAAATTCCTAATTATTTGAATAGTCAACTTTAGCTCTAACATACTTAACCCACCAGACATGCCACCAGAGGTCTCTACACAGTTCCAAAATCTAGAACCCAATCAAAGCAACGCACAGTATTGTACCGAGCCATGGTTGCATTGGACTCACTTCCAGCTCTGATTGCTCAGGCACACAATAAAGCAAGCTTTAAAAAACTAATTAAGCAACATCTAATAGCCCTACAATTCGAACCATATTTTGTACATTTTCTTTTTTTTATGTAGAGGACTATCCTTATGTATGTACCAATATGTTGTAAAATTTCACTTTGTATGTATATTCAGTTTTTAGGAATTTATTATATATTAATATATATGAAGTGTATATGAATAAACATATGTATAGTAATATGTCTGAGAAAAAGAATATTGTTAGTTACTTTTTCTGTTTTTAATATCATGTGGTTGTTTTGTCTGTAAGTGTCTTCATGCATGTTGTCATGCTTTTATGTTTTGTGCGGACCTCAGGAAGAGTAGCGGATGTTCAGCATCAGCTAATGGGGATCCTAAACAGTGACTTGCTATACGCTATATGCAGTATTTAGTCTTTTAAGGCTTTCATTTCTGTATATTGGTTGGAGTAACGTTTCATCAGTTTTTTCTCTATGCAGATGTTTTCCTGCCCTCTCCAGCATGTAGAGAGGCTTTATGTGAGACTGCAGGCATGAAACACCACAATACTACCTTTGATAGAGTGTGATTAATTTGATTTGATTGTGGGTTTCAAAGCCCTTGACAAGACCACATTTTATATATATACACAGAGAGAGATTTTATTTATAAGCATTACAACAGTCTAGAAACTTTAGTTTCAGAAAGCAGGGTTATTGAGTAATCTGGATAACTTTGCCAAATAAGACCCTGGAAATGCCAAAATACTACAAAACAAATTGATGTAAGTATTTGAAAACTGAAATGAGTGGTTAATGACTTTGATTTACACATGTGAAGTGTCTGATGTAATACATAACAGTGGGACACAGTTTATTGCATTGAAGATCCATCAAATCATGTCTTATTTGATTTCGTATACATATCGTTTTAATAATTTCCGCTGTATCGCCAAGTCCTAACTTGCATGTTTTCCCATATAAAATGTTTACATGGCCCTCCTAGATTGATAGGATTGATGATGATTGAACCTGTGACGTTATAGGGTACTGTAGCGTCACATTTCAATCATTTCTATAACCATATGCTCATGATGGCGTACTGCAACAATAAAGACTGTGGCATATGTACTGTGTTTCACAAGTAGAGGAGGGTTACAGATGCAATGTATTTTTAGCTGATGGTCGTGATGTATTTAGCATAGTTAGATCCTTAGATGATAAAACAACCATGGTAAATTTAACTTAAAACTTCACTTGACATTTACCTGTGGGGGCTCTCTTCACCAGGTGGTGAGGTCATGCAAAGCAGGATAGGAGGGCTGCTGTTTCAGTTAAAATCCTTTTACTGACTGGTATGGGCCCCTATCTTTGTCTCTCCCCTGACCCTTCTGTCCCACTACAGGCTGAGGAGGAGGCTGCGCGCCTGGCATCAATGCCAGCCTGGAGGAGAGACATGATGAAGAAGAAAATGGACGAAGAGAGGTGAGTAACAAAGCGGTGTTGCTGTGGATGTCTGTTTTTCATCTTATCTTGTATTTACTATATCCTGGGCCAGTAGGGGGAGATTGTGCTCAATGTGTTTGTTAGTGTGTTAGTATGTTTCTTCACCAAGACACCCTTGGAAATAAGGATGTTAAGTTCTTGCTAAAATTGACAATACTTTGTACCATCATTTGTTTTCCAATTTTCATACATATACTCTCTGGCCACCTTATTAGATAGACTGAGCTGAGATGTTGTACCAGTTAGGATTCTCTCTCGCCTGCAGGTGAGCCTGAATACTTTAAGGTCATTATTTAACAACAGGCAGGAAATTATCCAGAGATTTTGGTCTACACTGTCTGCAATACTATCCTGCTGTTTTTTTTCAGGGGCAGGTTAATGCTGCCTCATCCAAAGGCTGAGATCTGTACATGATGCTGAATTAATGCCTAGAACAATCTTGAGGTGCATACGTTGTACGTTGTACGTTTGCACACTATCTTGATGGACTGTTTTGACTAACACGTGCATCTCTTTGTGGTCAGTGTTTAGATAAGCTGTGGCATTCAAACAATACTAAGTTGGACTAAGTGCCAAGAAAACATTGCCTGCACCATTACACCACCATAATGTCCCATTTGTTCCAGATAAAATGGACACAAGAGAAAGTGTATGTTGTTGGACTAGGTGTCTTTCAATGCTACAAGCATTCAGTTAGAATGGCATGCTTTTGATTTTCTGCCAGTACAGACTGTTTAGACATTCTGTGATTTTGCACTCAGAGGCCCTTCTGAACAACACGGTGGTACTGAGCTACTTCATTATTAGTGATGTCATGCCTTGCCTTTTAGCTTGAACAATTGATGCAGTTCTCCTGACAGCTCTTATCTGCGATTATATTCACCCAAAGGAATCCTGCTTTGCAAAACGAATTCACGGTAGAGCACAAAGTCCTATTTCTGATAGTGGAACTAGAATATTTGGCACAAGTGCTTGCAGTACAGTATGCATAGAGACATACAGTATAATGCCTCTTGCCCAATGGAATGTAATATAACTCAAGTAGCAACTGACTACTGGTGCATGTGGGTTTGGTCTGCAGTATTAGATGGATTTTAACTCAAGATGGTTTAATTATGAGATGCAAAGTTGCATGTTTGTTCTCTTCCAACCTTCTATAAAATTATATGCAACAGTCTTCATCTGTCTTTACGGATTGTATTCAAAGTTTTGTTGATCTGTTTGGAACGATATTTCTTAATTTTTGTGTCGCTTTATAATTTTTCAGCTACAGTCACCTCAAGTGAATGTTGATTGTGTGAAAATAACACTTTTTATTTTGTCATTTGCAAGCCTTACAATAATGGCCTTTGCTTTAACTTGTGGAATAACGGTTGTTGCTGGATAAGATATTTACACCTGTTCTTCTTGTGCTTATGTTCTCCTGATGTGACAGGGAACAAAAAAGGTAAGAACAAATATTCATTCCACATAATAATGTTTACATAACATTGACATTGTATAATCTACTGAATGATAAGAAAACATCTCCAGAATTTCCTAATTTGAGTAGAGACTAGGAATCTAAAATAAAGGCTTTTATCAAGTGGCCAAAACTTACCGGTAACATTACCGGTATGTCCCATGGCGATCCATGGGGGAAAGCCTAGTTAAAAATCACACAGGGTTATGAAGATTTATCAAAAATGATTCAGGGGAAAACAACAGATGTTTACATATTGTTTTCTTGTTTACAGTAGCAAAAAACTAAATACTAACTAAGCCCTTGTTAATACCAAAAGGGGGAGGAAAAAAAGAGCACTGAGGTTTCTTTGTATCATAAACACTGGTACAGTGAGAAAACGTGGTTTTGTTGTTGTTGTAACAGCAAGTTATGGGCATGTCATCTTACACTCAAGTATAATTCTACACATATACAAAAGTAAAAAACAAAGTTCAATTGTATAAATTCTCACAGTTCTATCTCAAAGATAAAAGCTAACAGGCATTAGCTATCCCAGGGCTCATGCTAATGCTATAAACTAGCGTTAACCCTCCACCAAACCACCACACACCCATACCTGTCATTTTGGGCCCTAGCCTTAAAACACTATTCCTGCAGGCAGGAACAGGTCACATTGTTGAGTAAGCAATGGTACATGCGCTTATGGGTGTTATCTAATTTCTACTGGTACAAAAGGAAACAAAATGCTTAGCTAGCATCGCCGTGTTTCTAAAACATTTGGACAGTTAAGCCAGCCAACGCAGTCTTTTCCAAAACGTCTTACAGTAGCTAGCTAGCTTACTTCAAAAAGGTTCCATCGTAGCGGCCACAGGCTCGACTCCCGCCGCAGTTTCGACACAGGTGTTTTACGCGTTTTCCAATTTATTCCCATGTGGGCTGAGCAGCCAGTCCCGTTATCGCAACGGAGCAACATAATGTCGTGTTTTGTTTTGTTTTTTATTGTATTTTATTTCGGTTTTTTCCGTGTTTTTTCCTTCACCCTGCTAACCTCAGTGCTCACAAACACCCTTTTCACAGCAGACATTTTGGCATGCTGTAGCAGGAAAAGCACAGGTGTAATTGATAACATTAACAACTACTGCATTCCATTCAGGTGAGCTAGTGTCAGGGTCCTGGGGCCTCATTTATAAACGTTGCGTACGCACAAAAGAAGGTGTACGCCGCTCTCTACGCAATAATTTGTGTTTATAAAAAGCAAACTTGACGGGAAAATGTGCGGTCCTTCACGCGAGCTCTGACCCAGGCGTACGCACAAAAACGGATAGATAAAAATGTCTTCATAGGCTATGGAATCATGGTATTCATGCATACGCCTTTATGTTTATGTCTCAATCATTCAGAAAGCTGCAAGAAGTGACATTTGCACTGAACTAGTTCCCATTTCCACGTAGATTATAACCGACATCTGTAGCTTGTGAGATCCACTTAAATGGATGGAAACAAAATGCCCCATCACAATGCGTAATGACGCACAATGGCTGATCTTGCGCTCTTAGAAGATGTGGCAAACGGAAGGATTCGGAGTGAACGCATCTTCAGACAACCAGAAAACTTGCTGGCAAAGGAGGACGAGTGGCTTATGAGCCGGTTCCGACTTCCTCGAGCCGTCCTGTTGGACCTCTGCGGGGCAGACACACTCTGGGGATGGCGCGCTAGACGCTTTTTTGCCTCGACTTTGATGTCCGACCATTTCTTTTTTGATTTCGGCCACGGCCCGAGGTTGTGAGGCTACAGCATTTACGGCGTCTGCAACCTTTTGCCACTCAAGTGCCTTTCTGGCATTAGTAATGTCCACACTGTGCCCTCCAAACAACATTTTTCTCCTCTTTTCCACCTCGCCAACCATAACGTCTACTTCACATTGAGTGAAGTTACGTTTTATTGATTTCCTCTCTGCCTTTGCCTTGATTTCGCAATCGATGCCTTTTAACTTGTGGGCGTTTCACGGACTATTTATGGGCAACTATGGGCGTGACATGAAGCCGCAAAAGCTGCGCTACATTTAGAACTGATTGTGATTTATTAAGGGAAAACTGCGTAGGATGTGCACGGTTTTATAAATCCGAATATTTCTTTGTACGCACGTCCTATGTTTCAGCCGTGCGCCACTTCTGACGCAAATCCTACGCAAAGTTTAATAAATGAGGCCCCTGAATATGTCGTTCAATTTTCTAAAGTTGATTTTTAGAAATAAAGTCGCTAAGAGGGTCTAAGTTGCTAAGTCTACTGACAAACTGGCCAAGTTTAAGTGTAATAATAAAGAAAACGAATCTAATTTATCCTACAACACACATTAGAAAACTAGACTAACTGTTTCTATATTGTAACTAACTTTTTGTGTTTGTGTATATTATGTAGTAATATAAAAGCTAGTTTAGTGTGGAATTGGATTATTGTTTTATTAGATGGCCTACTAACACATTTTCTTTGAAGAAAACCTCATAAAAGCTTCCTGTACAATTCTAACTGCTATTTTGTTTGTCCACCTTTCGTCATGGCTGCATCTAGAAAAGTGGAGCAGCAGGCCAAACAGGCCAAGGAGATGGAGGAGAAGACGGAGCTGGAGCGACTACGGACCCTGGGCTACGACGAGACCAAGCTGGCCCCCTGGCAGCGGCAGATCATTCTGAAGAAAGGGGATATAGCCAAACAGTGAACCGGGCCCTCTCCCTCTCCTCTGCCCTGCAGCACTCCCCTCCCTCACACACCCACCCCAAGGCCTTCACTGAACACCTCCCCCTCTCTGAACCTCCACCCTGCACTGAACACTGGACAGTGGGGAAGAGCTTGTCTCCTCTAAACCCTGTCTCAATCTTCGGCCTCCAGAAACACAGGACCATGCCGTGGTTGCTGCTGTCCACACCGGCTTTGAGGCTCAACTTCGGTGAAACGCAGCGACGTGACCCACCGACGCCTCATGTCTCATGGACACAAACTCTTGGTCTTTTAGTGCTAACAATAGCTGGGGCATGCACTGATTCTCCTCGCTTAAGACATTTGCGATAAATGCATGATTATCTGTAGTATATATCTATTTGCTTTTCTGCAAATCAATAGGAGCTATATCTCATAGAAGATTTACTCAAACAAAGAGGCTTGTGATAGATGGAAAGGGGCTACTAGTGAGAATTTTTGCCATGGGGGAAAAAAACCTGTCCTTGCATGTATATTTTCCCTTTATTAGCCACACTCACCATTATGTAACTAATGGAAAAGTAGCTCCATAACAGTTGTCATCTAAAGATGGCGTGGACATACTCAGCAAAGGCTTATTAAACCCTGAAGCAGCTAATGCATTCTGTACGGAGAACAATATCACATCTTTAACAGTCTATATACTTAGTCATGAGATTTTTGTATCAAGCTCATAGAAGCACTTTCTAAATGGCTTCATTTTACTGCCAGAGTTGTAACACTGCTCAAACTACTCTGTTTCTTTAGATATGCTTGTTGTCATTTCTCTGTGGATTTGGAATATTGATATATATCCTATTTTAAATAATGTAAAGATTATGTAGCTGTGCAAATTGAATTTTATTAATTATCACTGGAAAACCGCATTGTTCCAATTTCATTTTTCTATATGTGACCTAAATGTTATGCTATCGTGATCATGAATGTGAAATGTTGTGTGCATGTGTTGCATAATGGGTATCAAGCATGTTGTGATTTATTATTGACCCCAGGACCCTGGATTTTCAGTGAAAAACAAAGACACACAATGTGAGTACAATCCTGCTAGGTTTCTACTTGGACATGGCCTTATTTATAAAAAAAAAAAAAAAGCAAAGCAAGGCAAATGTAAAGAGCAGCATCTTACACCGGACATCTCATCTCCACACTGAATATTGCAAAAGTAGAGAAAAGACATGTATCCTGTTCCAGCCTTTGGCGCACTAACCTGTACGATAAATCTTTGATCAACTGATCTACTTACAGAATGCAGGGTGCTCTCTGTCTGCCAGAAACAGCCGTAACGTCAAAATTGCATGGTTCCTTAGACAATACCTGCTGTGCATTAGTAATCTACAGCTGTTAGTGTAAAGAGTCCAGTTTCATTACTCGACCTGATGTCTTTGACTCAAACATCTGATTATATATAAGATGAACAAGACTTATACAATGCAGTGAATCATTCATTCTAGACATTCGGACAGATCATTTTTACGTGACACGAAGGGCAGGTCGATTATTATACAGCTATAGCTATTGGTAACTTCTCTGGTCTTAATAGTTCCTTCCAGTTCCAGGTTTTCAAGCATTCCTGGGATTCACACATTTGTTGGGCATGGGTTCATCTATTTGGGGACTACATACAGAAATGTGGGGGGGGGGGTTGGCAGATCTGAGGAGACACATGTTAAATGTCAGCAGAGCATGAATCGGTGCACTGACCCTCACAATCATGCCGGACGACCGGCTGACCGTGACACATGCTGTAAGTATTCCCACGTGACGGAAACTCTTCTCTATGTTTACTACATTTATGTTGGATGTGCATTTTTTACAAACGTAGGGTATCGGGCGTACACATCATGTAGTCATGAAAGACATGGTCCTGGTTGGGCAATCATTTGGAAATAATCTAATTCACTGTCATCAGATGCCATATGATGTTGAAATTGAAAATGATGTAAACATCATTGCCATTTGATTTTCTAGATATATTTCAACTCTGTATATAGTGACCCTCTCAGAATTGTATCGTTTTATTGTTTCCATATTGCATTATATTACATGTCTCAGCCTTGCTTGAATAGAATGTTGGCTAAGTCATGTATAATTCTATTTTCAGACTGTTAATAATGAAGACAATAAATGTAATCAACAAACAATGTCCTCCGTTTGCCTGTTCTATTGGACTGAGTAATAGATTCATTTTTAAACTGAATTGTGGATTGTGCACACCGGGTTTTAACTCCAATATGAGGAACATGCTATGTGTAAAACAATGTACAATCACACATCACAGCTTGAACAAAAAGTAGGGGAATTACATATCAGAATGAGATTTGAAACAACCAATAAACCACCAAAAACAATAATAATAAAGTTTAAAAAATAATAGTTATATGCAATAAAAATAAACTAAGAATAAATAAACAAACAAATGAATACAAAACTAAAATTCATTTAAAATAAGGGCTACATATTGTTAAGTACAGTTTTCATGTGTTTCAGACACATTTGACATTTATTTACGGCTTGCCGCTTTTCAAGAAATACTTTTATTAAAAAACCAAACATCTCTGTAATTTCTTGAAGATTTTTGAATGCTTGTATTTTTGCATGCGGACTGCAACACAACGCAGTGGAAATGAATCAGCGATTAGACTGTAGTGTCTCCTATTAGTAAGCAGAGGGCGCCAATGAGCTACTTGTTGCCAATCAGGTTGTCCGACGTCAACAATCATCAGAAAGAAAGGAACACAGTAGAAACTCGATGGACGAGCAAATAAATGAGGGCATGTTATCGGCGTGTATTTTGCAAAATGATTAGAGCTGGGGAGGTGGGGAGGTCAAACTCCACCGGACGTTTTCAATGCCTTTGATTGAAAACCGGCCGAGTGTTTAGTGGTCGAGAAAAAAAAAAGTAGTTAAAGTAGTTAGTCCAGTTTCACAGAAACAGCTGTTAAGTCCAAATGTTAAACTGCTTTTCTGTGAAAAGTAGCTTTCGTAGCTGCGGGCCTCCGCCTGCTTTCACCTGAACTGGCACCTTTCGATGTTTGATCGATACTCACCTGGTGGTGACGTAGGCAGCAGGGATTAATGGGCGCCCTGCAAACCGAGGAGGAAGTGAGTGAGTAACAAGAAAATAAGTGAGCGAGCGGAGCGGAGGACCGCAGCTGCTGCCGAAGCGGCACTTCTTCAGCGCGCCGGACAGCAGCTCTCCCAGAAGCGCCGGACTGACCCCGCGACTGCCATTTCGCGACAGGGCTGGCGTTTGCGAGGTCCCCTCACGCAGGTAAGGCAGCTGCTGAACTGCTCACAGTCCCCGCGCACGCTGAACTGCGTCTCACCTCGCCGTTTTAAGAACCATGGGAATGTGAGGCAGACATTTTTTTGCTCCCACCCTAATCCGTCTCTCAGGCGGCGACGTTATTGGAAACTCAGACTGCGACTGAACGGGACACAAAAACAAGCAAAATGATTAATTTTGCTGTAGGTGTTCCAACTGTTCTGTACTTTAAAACGGCAGTTAAGGCGACTAAAATGTCTTCTTTTTTTTTTCAAAAATCTCATTTTAAGCATGTAACAGCATGTTTGTGAGGCTACATAATAACTTGCGTCTTGACACTTGACATTGTACTCCGCACATGGCAGGTTAGGAGCGTTTGTCAGAATCGATTAGTTGGGGGGGTTTTTTGTAGCTTCTGCGGCGCACAGATTCGCCGGAGCGGGTCTCCCTTTGTGCGCATTTGTGTGTTTGCAAATGCGGTGTAGCAGTGAGTCACGGGTTGCGTCCGTCTGTACGAGTTTGAGGACTGACACAACTGACTGACCGAGTGTGTGAGTGGCGAATCGGGTCCCGGGTGAGGCGCCCTTCCTCGATGGGAAGAGATCTGTAGGTGAGTGGTGGTATTTGAGGGTCACCCGGACAAGAGACATATTACCTCTGCTGTAGTTGTTTTCCCATGTCTCCGTTTGAGGTGCTAGTTTAAACATGTTTCCTGCCTGTAGTTTTAAGTTGTGCCTCCTGGTTATGCATGTAAAAGCTGTGATCCCCCCCCCCTCCTCCCCCTCCAATGTTGTAGGTGCTGAAGAGCTCAGTGACCAGCCAAGGTGAAGGCCGGGGTGGTGACGCCATGTCCCACAGCCAGTCAGACAGCTGCATGGGCGACCAGGCCCCTCTAATTCTGGAGAGCCACTTCTCCTCAGAACTCCATATATCTGAGCCGGGCGACGATTGCTGCCCGTCACAAAGCTCCCCCATGCCCCAATCTGAAACATCCGCGCCCCAGGAAGATGTAGTAGACCGCATGGTGCTGCCTTTGCAGCGGGTGGTTTTGAGCACCCAGAGTCCTGCAGCGCGGAAGGTTGGCACGCACCAGCTCATCCCCAAGAATTTGGCTGTGGCCAGCCGTAAACCCCGCCACCACACCACTGTGGTGACGTTCCCAGTGGGACTGGAGATCTCCAGCAGTGAGACCCGGAGCCGTCACTCAACCCAGGGCCCAGATGTGTCCTGGGAGGATTATGACAGTGATGGAGACGGCTTTTCTTTGAGGAGGAACGGCAGGAACAAGTCATACAGAGCCGCTGTGACCAGCCTGGACATTGACGCCATGTCGACGGGACGGGCGGCTGCAGCCACCCTGAAACCTGTCAGAGAGGATAGAGCACCCATTCCTGGTCCGGCTCGCAGCACTGCACGCAAGGTACATAGGCTGAGGGGTTTGGGGTCAAAGGGCAGAATTGCTCTATTTCCATTTACCACAAAGTCCTAGTTAATCAAATGGAATTTGTAGTTGCAGTTGGCTAATAATAATAATACTTTAAAAAGAGAATTTTATCCACTTACATGTTGGATATTATGAGTGTTTTGTAATGGGGGGGGGGCTACTGGAAGCAGCCAGTTTCAAGCAAATTTACACAAATGACCGTGTCAATTTCAATGCCAGTCCCGATAAAACAGAGCCCAGCTGATACAGTTTTGTTCTTCTAATCGCCTCATAGGTCACAGCCAGCATAGCCAATAGCGTTGGCGGTGATCTCTGTCAAATTCTCCTTTTTGGTCATAGGATGATGGCGAGTTTCCACAACTGGTTCCTATCATCCAGACCACTACCAGTGTTGAGGAAGTCCTCATGGGGTTTTTCCCCAGACTATACTTAAAAAAAAGGACAAATGCTACATTTAACGATGGAAAGAAAGAGACCGTGCTGAAGAGGGAATGAGATGTCAGGAGAAAAAAAAGATACAATAAAAACAGAGTATTATTCAGGCACATGCATACCACAGTGTTAAACTCAGGCTGCACTGCTGTCTCCCCTCCAGCGAACCCTGGGGAGAAAGAGGAACCAGAACCACCGTGGGTCCTTCAAAGATGGTACGTTCATTAATGTGTCACGAGTCTGTACACCTCTCTAAATTTGGCTACAGGACTACAGCGAGATGGGGAAATAACAATGACGTTTAGCTGCTTCTTTTTATTTTATATATTGGATTGCAGAGCAATTATGTGTTGTGGAATTTCTCAATGAAAATGTTCCAAAAGACTGGACTTGATATGTGGATGCCGTAATCGCCATGGCATAGCTTAGAGAACATCCCGACAGGAGTGGACCGAACAGGAAATCCCTCCCAGCATTCTGACTGTCAGAGTGTTGAGTCCTGTATGTTGAACTTTGATGTCCCCGTACCTCCAGACACTGCCTCTTCTCCAGTTTTTTTTGTTTTTTTGTTTCCAGTTCTAATTTTGTGGACTTGAGAAGGTTTGATTTTAAGAGTTGTTAACTGAAATGAACGCTGACATTTTCAGGTGTTTTTGTTCTACTCTCAAAGATGCAGAAAAACATTTCATTTCTTTCTCAATATCATGATCAGATTTCACCTGCGTATTTAACACTGAGACTCAAACCTGTGACCTTTCACTAACATAATGGTCTCTGTATCATTTCAGTAATGAAACACTCTAAGCAAAAACCTGCATTTGAATCTAACTTACTATCAGCTCAGGTATTTTCACCCTTGTTTTGTTGTTGTTGTTGTTGCTGTTGTGCTATGTGACGTAAAGAGTCACGCGAATCCAAATCGCAAACCCATCGCACACTGAGACTGAGTTGGAACTTACGTGATGTTTGTTGACGCCGATGCGATCCTCAGCTACGCCGCGCCTCTACCAGGAGATCCGTGAGCGAGGGCTGCACTCCACCAACCAGGACGAGCTGCTGGATGACTTTGTGGTGGTGGAGCCTCCCGTGGAGGACCAGGGCATCGTGGTGAAGAGTTACCGGCCTGCACAGCTCACCTGGAGCCAACTGCCGCAGGTAAACCTCTGTCCGCACCGACAGACAAAGGGCAAGCAAAATCAAATTCAACTTGATTCAGAGTTCTGCAAAGGTGTTTGAATTACTAACGTCATTCAGTTATAATTATACAAGTGTAGCAGTACATAAATCCATTTCAGTCATCCCTCCCTTCGACAGAGAGTGTTTGTCTTCTGATAAAATGTTGTTTCTTCTCGCTCTTTAACTTGAGCTAAAAGTTTAATTTAGTTTAAAAGGGTGCGTTATAAAAGCCTGCAATCTTACATGCATTCGCTGCTTCCTTGTCTTACAGGCTTGAGACATTGCCATTTTTGTTTTTTACCGTCTTCAAAACTCTCAAATATACAGCAGAATGTGGAGCGTACCGTTTTGATTTTGTGTGTTTTTGTTTTTATTCTCTTACGAAGGTGAGGGACACGGATATCCTGACATTGATCTCACCTCAAGAGAGAAAGAGACAAGAGGTAAGTGTGTGTGTGTGTGCACACGCGCTCTTGTAGAGGCATATTTGTGAGGACCAGTTTTACGTTTTAGAGGACATTTTTGGACCGGTCCTCACTTTACAAGAGACCTTGACGGGCTGTTTGAGGGTTAAGACTTGGTTTTTGGGTCAGGGTTAGAATTAGGTTTAGGGTAAGGGTTGGGGTTAGGCACTTAGTTGTGATTGTTAAGGTTAGGGTAAGGGGCTGGGGAATGCATTATGTCAATGAAAGTCCTCACAAGTATAGCTGTACAAACGTGTGTGTGTGTGTGCGCGTGCACACAGGTATGCATCACGTGCACCTCCAATGTCCTAGAAGGGATTGTATTATTTACTTTAACGTACTAGAGGAAGCAGGACAGCTCTCATGCTGCTCAATGGCAGAACATTGTTCAGTACTAAAAAATCTAAATAAAAACACAAACGCTTCTTTCTGTCACAGACCTCTGAAACAGTAGAATGCAGGGCAACCGTAAGACATGTTGTGTTTCGATTTAGGTGCAAAGATCATGAATTTCAGCAAATAAAATGTGCAGTTTAAGAAACCGAAGCTTTTCCACAAAAGGAAAATGAAGGGCTTCTTTAACGTGTACTTTACAGACATTGATTTTCATCTTGCCAACATTGTCTGGCAACAGGTTCAAACCCATTCTCAGAGGATTTGTCAAAAGGCTTTCTAGGAAATAAAGGAATTCAGTGAGGCGTGGAAAACAGGTTGTGGTGATGTGGGTTTAACAACAAAGCCAGTTACATATCATCACAAAATAACTCCTGGGAAGCAAGTGAACATCGCAGACTGGTACCATCTTTATAGTGTAACACCATCTGCCGGTGGATTTTCTCTTTTGTAATGTGTCTTCACTAGCAGTTTAACAACAGAGGTTGTGTCAATACCAAAGGTCCACCCTGAATAAAGCCACACCCTGCCAATGTGATCACACTCAGCCCGTCTCCTGAGCAGGTGTTTGTCTCGCTCTTGTGTGCCTTTTTCATGGGTTTAGATTTAGTGCTTAAGCAGTGTGCTCCAGATTTGCATCCATTATGGCAACTTTTAATGGTAATTTTTAGGGGTATGAAAGCATTTTGCTGAAACTTGTGGCTAACTTAGATGAACTACAAATATTGCTCTTCTAGTGGGCATGCTGTAATATCAGGAAGATTTGAGCAGCAAACAAAGTTAACCCCACTTTACCAGATTTACCAGGCAGACTATGAGTTACTATTCTTTAATGACATTTTGAGCTTTGAGTCTAAAACATCAATGTTGGTCTGATATTTATAGGAAGTAGTATTCTTGAATTAGTTCAACTAATGCCCTTTGGTCCTTTCTGAGCCACTTCACCTTTACAGGAAAGAGGGGTGTGGAAGGTGTGTCATCACCACCTGATAGCTCACTTACTCTAAGCTCCTGACCACAAACAGCAGAGGTTAACTGAACCCTCCGTTTCAAAATATTTATACTGTCTTACAGTTTAAAAACTACTCTGGACATGAAACAACCGCTGCTGATATGTCCGCCATTTCTGGCACTGTTTTGTAGTCTGCTGGTATATGTTTCAGTATCAGATTGTGGATTCACCATTTTGTCTTGATTTTGAAGAACTTAAATACAACTCTGCTCCATTAGACTATGCATAAAAGCCACACTTGAATGGAGCAAGTAGAGGCCATTTCTCTGGATGTTGTTAAAAGGATTTTCTGTGTAAATCACCAAATAATCCAGAGTAGGAAAAAGCAGGTTGAAGGAAAGTGGGTGCCCCCAATAAGTAAATAGGGAACAAACGTTCATCAAAAAAATAACCGATGGCACCTAACAGAGCAACACTGGGCGGATAAAGCTGGAAAGAAAGTACGTGTTGCAAAGGTGAATTGCGCCTTTTACATTCATGTTATTTGGTATGTGTGGACTTTCGACAGGCCATTTTCGAGATCATCACATCAGAGCATTCGTACCTGCACAGCCTGGGCATCCTGTTGCGTCACTTCCGGAACAGTGAGGCTCTGAGGAAAACGATGACGGCCACAGAGCACCATCACCTCTTCTCCAACATCTCTGTCATCCACCAAGTCAGCCAACGGTGGGCACAACACTCTTATAGTCTTACTGTTGTGTGTATGCGTGTGAGAAGGTGATGGAAATTTTGTTGTGGTGGGGGTTCATCACTTTGTTCAAAAAAAGGATCTGATGATACTATCAGCGTGTGAAGCAGGCTAATAGACTTTATCTGCATACAGTATTGACTGTACAGGCTTTAAATGGGGCTGCACATTGGGTTTTTTTTGGTCATACAGTTGAGTTGGATTCTTACTGAGACATGGTTTCAAGTGGAAAGTTGCTTGATTTAAAGTTTCAAGTAGAGTATTTGCCCTCAGCATGTCTTTAGTATCCATTGACATGTTAAAACACGTTAGCCAAACTGGTTCTGCAGCCTAGCTACTGAGTGGTATTCCCGGGCTTTAGGATGATAACGTGCTTGAGAGCAGTCGGTTTTGCTCTGTGCATTGCTGACTACATCATTTTGAGGGAAAACAAATCCAGTTTTAGCAGCAAGAGAAGAAGTGTCCTGCTAGAATTGATCCTCTTGTTCTGTTTACAAGTAAAACTAGAAGGCAGAAGGTGTCTCAGAAGCTGCTGAATGACATTTCTGACTTACATTTTCTGTGTGTCAATGTGTCCTGTGGTTGCTTCCTGAGTTGGGCTGTTTTGCAGGTGACATTTTACTCTCTTTTGTTTCAAAAGGAACTTATCCAAAGGTGGGGCTTTACATCTTTTGTCATGTGGTTAATGCAAATAACGGAAGGTATTTACAAAGCTTTGGCAAAAGGGATCACCTGGACCTTATAGTAAACATACCATTTTACATAGTTTAATACAGGTGCATCTAACTCAATTAGAATGTCATGGAAAGTTAATCTAGTTAAGTAATTCAACTCAAACTGTGAAACGCATATTAAATAAATTCCATGTACACAGCCTGAAGTAGTTTAAGTCTTTGGTTCTTTTTAAATTGTGATTTTGGCTCACATTTAACAAAAACCCACCAATTCACTATCCATTAGAATACGTCATAAGACCAACTTAGAAAAAAAATAAATAAATAATGAGTTGTTGGCCTTCTGGAAAGTATGTTCATTTACTGTACCTGTACTCAATACTTGGTAGGGGTTCCTTTTTCTTTAATTACTGCCTCAATTTGGCATGGCATGGAGGTGATCAGTTTGTCAGCGATTCCCAGTTTGTTTGTTTTTTGGTCTCTTGTTTCTCATTTTCCTCTTGACAATACTCCAGATTCTCTATGGGGTTCAAGTCTGGTGAGTTTGCTGGCCAGTCAAGCACACCAACACCATGGTCATTTAACCAACTTTTGGTGCTTTTTGTAATGTGGGCAGGTGCCAAATCTTGCTGGAAAATTAAATCCGCTTCTTCAAGAAGCTGGTCAGCAGACGGAAGCATGAGGTGCGCCAAAACCCAACACCAGCAGATGACATTGCACCCCAAATAATCACAGACTGTATAAACCTAACACTGGACTTCAAGCAACTTGGGCTATGAGCTCCTCCACCCTTCCTCCAGACTCTAGGACCTTGGATTCCAAATGAAATACAAAACTTGCTCTCATCTGAAGAGGGGACTTTTGACAACTGTGCAACAGTCCAGTTCTTCTACTCCTTTACCTAGGTAAGATGCCTCTGACGGCATCTGTGGTTCAGGAGTGGCTTAACAAGAGGGAATACGACTGCAGCCAAATTCCTTGCCACGTCTGTGTGTGGTGGCTCTAGATGCCTTGACCTCAGCCTCAGGTCATTCCTTGTGAAGTTCACTCAAAATCTTGAATTTTTGCTTGACAGTCCTCATAAGGCTGCGGTTCTCTCAGTTGGTTGGGCATCGTTTTCTTCCACGCTGCGTCCTTCCACTCAACTTTCTGTTCACGGAGTGCTGTATCCAAGCATGTTAACAGCCAGCTTCTTTGGCAATGAATGTTTGCGGCTTACCCTCCTGGTGTAGCCTAGTGAACCAAACTGAGAGACCATTTTGAAGGCTGAGGAAACCTTTGCAGGTGTTTTGAGTTGATTAGCTGATTGGCATGTCACCATATTCTAAATTGTTGCGATGGTGAATTGGTGGGTTTTTGTTAAATTAAAAGAACCAAAGACTTTTTAGTCTGTGTGCATTGAATTGATTTAATATACCAGTTTCACAATTTCAGTTGAATTACTGACAGACACCAACTTTTCCACGACATTCTAATTTATTGAGATGCACCTGTATCTTGGAATCTTGAAACTAGTTTGTGTCTTCAGGATTGTTCAGAAGTTCACATTGTTCAGAATCCACTGAGTTAAATGGAGACCAACTTGGTTTTGACAGTCAGATTGAACCTTATAGCCCCAAGGTGACAATTTGTTGTAAGATAAAGTTTCTAGTTCATATTAGATTGTCGTATCTGTCTCAGAATGCTACTAACACTGAATTGAAAACACAGATAAATTCATCTGTACATTGATGGTTCAAGTATCATTATCACACTCTATTATCCTGACATTTAAAACCTAGAAGGTCTCACATTCAGTTCAGCCTGAACATACTCAGTCCTGCTCAGGTGGTCATTCTGTGGAGGGAAAAAGTCCTTTAAATTTCTTTACAAACGTCGCCCTCTCTCCCCATTTTCAGGTTTTTTGAGGACCTTGAACGGCGTCACTATGACAACCCAGTGATCCGGGACATTAGCGATATTGTTCAGAATCACGCTGCCCACCACTTTGAACCCTATATCGTCTACTGCTCCAACGAGACCTTCCAGCAGAGGACCCTGCAGAACCTGCTGTGAGTGTCAAAACAAATTGTAAAAATAGCATGTTATGCCACGCACATTTTTTGCCCTTTAGCTCCCCCTAGTGGTCGATTTGAATGAAATTTTCAGGTACTTCTGTGGACACATCCTGTAAGTTTTGTGACGATTGGCCCAACATTGCTGACTTTGGTCTGTGTATGTGCTGAGCCATGCCCCTTTTTGAAGTTCATTGGTCAATATCTTGAAAACTAAATAAGATATTAATAAGCTATATAGAAACTTTTGATAAACTTGGTCCAACGATGATCCACCGAATATTTGATAGCAATCGGACCCACGAGTTTAGGAGGAGATGTCAAAAATGTGTTTTTCAAAAAATTCTAAATGGCAGAAAATCTAGGACTTTACTGGTCCAAGAGGCTTTTTTTTTTTTAGAGCACATTGAGCTGGAATTTCGGAAATGGAAATGACTAGAAATTTCAAATAATTTGGAATTACGGTCTGAGGCCTGTTCAAAATGTTTGGGCCTTAATTACAGCACCACCATATCGTAGTAGTAATAAGAAGAAGAAGCCAGCAGAAACATTGTCGGTTTTCAGCCCCTTCGGTTTTCGAACCCCCAACAAGCTGTTACAGTAGTAACACGGCAGGATGAGCTAAACTTCCCTCTTTCTTTCCGTCTATTAGGACCAGTAACACTGTGTTCAAGGAGACCCTGAAGCAAATTGAGGGGAGCAGTGAATGCGGTGGCCTGCCCATGATCTCTTTCCTCATCCTTCCCATGCAGCGGGTCACTAGACTGCCACTGCTGCTGGACGTCAGTTTAACCTTTACTTTTAACGACTCTCAACCTCTATGGCTTGTGTACCCACAAATATGAAACCAGCCTCGTTGCTGGTGTAACCCCTGCCATCAAAGTTTATTTATTTATTTTTAGTCTATTGGAAGACATATCAGCTGAAAATACCTATTACTTAAGAAATAGATTAAAATCCTTTTTAAAACACCCTAACATTGCCTGGGGGACCCCTCTGTGGGTTCATAGCCAGCAGACTGAGAGCCACTTTATCTATATTTCCATAAGTGTGTGTATAGATATTAGATTGACTGTCACTCCATAAAGGTCATTCTTTATCTGATAGGGTTATTTCAGCATGCATTCGCCACATTATCTCCACGTTCTTCTATTTTGCCAGTCTCATGGTGTCATAGAGGCATGTGTCATGGGGCGGCTGTGGCTTTGTGGAAGAGCGGGTCGTCCACCAATTGGAAGGTCGACGGGCCGATCCCGGCTTCCCCCAGCCCACGTGTCAAAGTTTCCTTGAGCAAGATACTGAACCCCAAATCGCTCCTGGGGGCTGTGTCTTTGGTGTGTGAGAATGGTTAGGTTACTATGTACTGATGGGCAAAGTGTATCAGTGTGTGAATGTGATACGTAACGTGAAAGCGCTTTACAAGTTCAGTCCGTTTACTGTAGAGACACATCTTTTTGGGTGACATGAAATAAAAATGACAAAATTAGAAAAGTATGGGAACAAATGAATAAAAACCATACACACAACTATAACTTTGTTTATGTACACTGGAGTTTATAGTTATTAATGATTTGGGGATTCAGCTTCATGGCATGTACAGTGGTGCAGAAGGTTGTTTTGCCTACAGAAGTAAATAACTGGTACTAAGTTTCATACTTTTGTTCTCACCTCACAGACAATCTGCCAGAAAACTCCAGACAAGACAGCGGAGTACTATGCTGCTGTTTGGGCGCTGCACGCCATCAGCAAGGTAGAGATCTTTCAGAACAGCTCAGCTGAATGCCTGCAAAGCACTCTTTTTGCCCCACAGCTCTCGTTTGAGAGTAGACTATGAGGTCAGTGTGTTTTTATGGTTGTGATCATCGTTATGTCGTCGTCGTGTGACTATTATTCCAACAGTTGGTCGCAAGCTGCAATGATGGCGCTAGGCGGATGGAGAGGACCGAGCAGATGTACACCATCCAGAAACAGATGGATTTTGGTAAAATCAAGGTAAGAGCCGGCCATACCGTTTCTGCACAAACACAGGGTTTGACTTGTTAGGCAAAATGTCGGCTATGGGTGTAAATCTAAAAAGCAAGGTACATAATGGAACTTGGAAAATGCTTTGAACCGA
>CM022479.1:11330887-11434804 GCA_011952105.1 Coreoperca whiteheadi | reverse complement strand
GAGTTGATTAGCTGATTGGCATGTCACCATATTCTAAATTGTTGCGATGGTGAATTGGTGGGTTTTTGTTAAATTAAAAGAACCAAAGACTTAAACTACTTTTAGTCTGTGTGCATTGAATTGATTTAATATACCAGTTTCACAATTTGAGTTGAATTACTGACAGACACCAACTTTTCCACGACATTCTAATTTATTGAGATGCACCTGTATCTTGGAATCTTGAAACTAGTTTGTGTCTTCAGGATTGTTCAGAAGTTCACATTGTTCAGAATCCACTGAGTTAAATGGAGACCAACTTGGTTTTGACAGTCAGATTGAACCTTATAGCCCCAAGGTGACAATTTGTTGTAAGATAAAGTTGCTAGTTCATATTAGATTGTCGTATCTGTCTCAGAATGCTACTAACACTGAATTGAAAACACAGATAAATTCATCTGTACATTGATGGTTCAAGTATCATTATCACACTCTATTATCCTGACATTTAAAACCTAGAAGGTCTCACATTCAGTTCAGCCTGAACATACTCAGTCCTGCTCAGGTGGTCATTCTGTGGAGGGAAAAAGTCCTTTAAATTTCTTTACAAACGTCGCCCTCTCTCCCCATTTTCAGGTTTTTTGAGGACCTTGAACGGCGTCACTATGACAACCCAGTGATCCGGGACATTAGCGATATTGTTCAGAATCACGCTGCCCACCACTTTGAACCCTATATCGTCTACTGCTCCAACGAGACCTTCCAGCAGAGGACCCTGCAGAACCTGCTGTGAGTGTCAAAACAAATTGTAAAAATAGCATGTTATGCCACGCACATTTTTTGCCCTTTAGCTCCCCCTAGTGGTCGATTTGAATGAAATTTTCAGGTACTTCTGTGGACACATCCTGTAAGTTTTGTGACGATTGGCCCAACATTGCTGACTTTGGTCTGTGTATGTGCTGAGCCATGCCCCTTTTTGAAGTTCATTGGTCAATATCTTGAAAACTAAATAAGATATTAATAAGCTATATAGAAACTTTTGATAAACTTGGTCCAACGATGATCCACCGAATATTTGATAGCAATCGGACCCACGAGTTTAGGAGGAGATGTCAAAAATGTGTTTTTCAAAAAATTCTAAATGGCAGAAAATCTAGGACTTTACTGGTCCAAGAGGCTTTTTTTTTTTTAGAGCACATTGAGCTGGAATTTCGGAAATGGAAATGACTAGAAATTTCAAATAATTTGGAATTACGGTCTGAGGCCTGTTCAAAATGTTTGGGCCTTAATTACAGCACCACCATATCGTAGTAGTAATAAGAAGAAGAAGCCAGCAGAAACATTGTCGGTTTTCAGCCCCTTCGGTTTTCGAACCCCCAACAAGCTGTTACAGTAGTAACACGGCAGGATGAGCTAAACTTCCCTCTTTCTTTCCGTCTATTAGGACCAGTAACACTGTGTTCAAGGAGACCCTGAAGCAAATTGAGGGGAGCAGTGAATGCGGTGGCCTGCCCATGATCTCTTTCCTCATCCTTCCCATGCAGCGGGTCACTAGACTGCCACTGCTGCTGGACGTCAGTTTAACCTTTACTTTTAACGACTCTCAACCTCTATGGCTTGTGTACCCACAAATATGAAACCAGCCTCGTTGCTGGTGTAACCCCTGCCATCAAAGTTTATTTATTTATTTTTAGTCTATTGGAAGACATATCAGCTGAAAATACCTATTACTTAAGAAATAGATTAAAATCCTTTTTAAAACACCCTAACATTGCCTGGGGGACCCCTCTGTGGGTTCATAGCCAGCAGACTGAGAGCCACTTTATCTATATTTCCATAAGTGTGTGTATAGATATTAGATTGACTGTCACTCCATAAAGGTCATTCTTTATCTGATAGGGTTATTTCAGCATGCATTCGCCACATTATCTCCACGTTCTTCTATTTTGCCAGTCTCATGGTGTCATAGAGGCATGTGTCATGGGGCGGCTGTGGCTTTGTGGAAGAGCGGGTCGTCCACCAATTGGAAGGTCGACGGGCCGATCCCGGCTTCCCCCAGCCCACGTGTCAAAGTTTCCTTGAGCAAGATACTGAACCCCAAATCGCTCCTGGGGGCTGTGTCTTTGGTGTGTGAGAATGGTTAGGTTACTATGTACTGATGGGCAAAGTGTATCAGTGTGTGAATGTGATACGTAACGTGAAAGCGCTTTACAAGTTCAGTCCGTTTACTGTAGAGACACATCTTTTTGGGTGACATGAAATAAAAATGACAAAATTAGAAAAGTATGGGAACAAATGAATAAAAACCATACACACAACTATAACTTTGTTTATGTACACTGGAGTTTATAGTTATTAATGATTTTGGGATTCAGCTTCATGGCATGTACAGTGGTGCAGAAGGTTGTTTTGCCTACAGAAGTAAATAACTGGTACTAAGTTTCATACTTTTGTTCTCACCTCACAAGGTAAGAGCCGGCCATACCGTTTCTGCACAAACACAGGGTTTGACTTGTTAGGCAAAATGTCGGCTATGGGTGTAAATCTAAAAAGCAAGGTACATAATGGAACTTGGAAAATGCTTTGAACCAATTCTCCTTATGTAGTAATGGTGCAGCTCCAGTACAACCAAAAACATCTTAGTCCAGTTTGCTTACGCGGACTGATAACGCTTGTGTCCGTACAGCCATTTCCTCTGGTGTCATCATCGCGGTGGCTGAAGAAGCGTGGTGAGCTGGCAGTGTGCACTGAAGAGCTCAGCATCTGGAGGGCTTTCAGCAACCGGAGCAACTACCTGTTTGTCTTCAATGACGTACTGATCGTGACCAAGAAGAAGAGGTCAGTGGGACTGAAATATCCAGACTTCATTTTGAAAAGTATTCACTTAAAGTCTAAAATACTATTTTGTGGGAAAAGGTTTTTACAAAAGTTAAACTGCTGATATTGTTGCGGATTAATATTCAAATCTGTCAAACAATCTAATAGGATCCCTTAAGATGCATTCAGCCTCCTGTAATATCCTGTTCTGGCATTAGAAACAAAGAAACCAGGGCAGGAAGCTAATGTTTCTAACCTTTGGACATATTGCATTGTGAATTTCCAAACTTCAAGCTTCTTTCACAGACCAAATCATGCTTAAGATTGTAAAAGAACCTAATTGGGCATCTGCTAAAACGGGGGCTGCTAGAGAAGACAAATGACAGAACCCTGGCCAGTTTTTGAAGGATTTAACGAGCTTTGTGGGCTTTCCCTGGTGACTCCTGTGGACACTGAGTAGGTCCAGCTGCTGGCAGGCAGGGAACATGAGAAACGGAGAGGAAGGGGACAGAGAAAGGAAAGCGTATGGATGTAGTGCGTGCATACTTGAGATTCTTCGATCGTGCATTCAGCGTGTCAGCGCGACAGACTACAGCTTTCTGTTTTGAGTTAGGGAGAAACCAAACAATGTCAGCTCAGAGGAAGGAGTTGCCCGCAACACTGGAGTCCTTTTCAGGGTTGTAAAGTCGACACATATCTAGGAAATGCTATTAGCAGATAGTCAAGGAATGTGGTTACACACATACAGAGTAAAATTGCATCTGGGTTTAGCTACACTATAATGTGTTAGACTATACTCACATGATATCTGTGAGTGTTGCTGCACATTGGGAACAGTGGACACAAGTTGTCTGAAAATAAATAAACTATCCTGTAAATGGACATATGAGTTAAAACAGTTTTTGTCCAGTGAGGAGAGCTTTGTGGTGATGGACTACGCCACTCTGGCCAATGTGGAGGTGGAGGCCGGGGAGGATGCAGGAGGACGGACGTCTCCGCCTGCCAAGAACAGCTCCAGCTACTATCTTTCCTTCAGGCTGCTGATGAGCAGGAAGAGTGATGGGAGAGCGGAGCAGATCTCCCTGGTGGCCGAGTCCAGGTACTGCTGCTCTCAGCTCCCCAGCTAAGCCATGAACCAAGTGGGGAATTTTATATTTGAAAACACCACATTTCATTATAATAAGCTGATATTAGGTACAATTTCATCTGAAGGTTATGGTTAAGGTGGCCTCTGGGAAACAGGGTCCTGTTGTGATTTTTTTCAAAATCAGAATCACAGCTATAGGGTTTTTCCAGAGTAGGGGAGGCTGTCGCGAGCAGTCGAGCCACACTGGCATGGTGCACAGCAAGCTAAGGTTGTTTACCCGGACGTCTTGCAGGTGTGCTAGTCACAAACCACAGTAAGAGCCTGTCACCTGCAGCCATTTTAGTACACTGTGGTTGTTTCTGTTTAAACTGATGCACTGACCAAAAAGAATGTGTCTAACACGATTAGATCTATATTTACTGATAGAATAGCACTGCTAACTTGGCGACAATCACATTGCATGTCCTATAACTTCTTCACAATAAAAACGTCCTGCTGGTTCGCCAGTGGAAAGCTTTTAATGTGATGCAGCAACCGCAGGAGGTTTGGTTTGCTTAACACAGCTCCAATACGGCTGACAGCGACCAGTAGGTCTACACAGTAAAATGAGGCTGCTGCAGGAGAGAGGAAGAAACTCCAAACCACAGAGATTCAGGTAGAAGCTACAAAAGTACTGAGAGCTGAACACAGACCTTTTGTAAAAGAAGCCTCCCCTCTTAGCCGCTGTGGACACAGCTGAGACAGTCGCGGGTTGGCCGTGGTCGGCCCTGTCACCAAGCAGGACCAGAGTAGCGCGGCTCAGGGCAGCGATCCCCTACTGTGAAGCTGTAGTGGAAACGCATGTCATCACTGCGCGGTGATGAGGGGGGGGGGAAACCCTGCTGGAAACCAAATCTGATGTTTTGTGCCCGGCTCCCGCTACTCAGACCAGAAGAACACTTCACACATCTGTTTCACGAGTTGGGATCAGATGTTTCAAATACACCCCTGGTCACTAGTCTAACCTGCAAAGATACATTTATTTGAGACGTTTGGGTGCTAGACCTTCACCGAAACGCTGCAAATAAATGCATTATTGCAAGTTAGACTAGTGTGCGGGAGTTTATTGGCTCCCTCTACTGACAGAAGTCTTAATGCCAGCTTAAAATGGTCCCATGCATTTAGTCCATTCAAGAAAACCGACTTTTTGCGCTATCACATGTACAATAGACTACATTGGGTATGGAGTCATACTTAACAATGCCTTTTTTGTCTCTGTTGCCAAGGGTGGACCGGGCACGATGGATAGTTGCTCTTACAGAACACAAGCAGGCAGGTGTCTCCACTCCTACGGCTGGTAAGTCAGCGCGATTTATTTACCAAGGGAGTCTTTCTTTGAAGTACACTTTGAGTGCACTTTGGGTTTGACCAGACTTTTCAGTAGGCCTACATGTAATCTTTAAAATTGGCAACTTAATGACAAATCTGTTCTCTTACCTTTCATGTGTAAATTATTCATTTGTGTGTAGGGAAGGCAGTATGCTGCACGGAAAACCGGCTGTTCGCATTCATTATGCATTTTAAATCAGCCTGGAACTATTTTAAAATGCAATCTTATTCACATACATATCAGAGCTGCATACGTTAACCCTTCTTTTCAAGATTTTTAACTATTTCTTAACACATTCTTGATCTATGTGAACCCTGACTTTGGGTTCAAAATGTTTTAATTACTTTAATAAATCTAAAAAAAAAAAACATACATACTCACATTTCACTGTATATGAAACAGATGTAGGCCTATGTGATCCTACAGTGTGTGCCAAACGTGCCTTGGACATGTACATGTAATCTTGTTCATACAAATGCACACCCTTAATGGCATATTGAAAACAAAACCGTCACGCACGCAGCACTCACAGCGGCTGTTTGCGTAATGGCTCTTGTTTTAAGAGTGAGTGTATCTGTTTCATATTTGATATCGTTATCAAAGGGTGTGCCTTTTCAGGGAAACTGACAGATGCCGGGAAGCAATGTGATGCGTTGTCAATAATCAGCAGTGTGGCACAGGATGTGTTTTTACACTAAAGACAACAGGGTTCTTAATCTCTTCACAGCAGGCCAATAAGATGAACCACATACAAAGTGCTATAAAACACTAACAGGAAATAAAAGTTTTCGTTTGGCACACACTGCATTATGGGAATGTGTTTCAGGTCTGCCACAGTATGAGGCCACGAAAGCCTACATGCCAAAGGAGCCAGATGAATTAGGACTGCAACAGGCTGAGCTTGTCATCGTCCTGCAGAAAGAGGAAGGTGAGGCCCTGTGTGTGTGTGTGCCCTTGTACAGCCATCTTTGTGAGGACCAGTTTGCGTTTTAGACCTTGGGAGTGAGGACATTTTTGGAAAGTGAGGGCATTTTGGCCGGTCCTCACTTTTCAACACACCTCCAAGGGGCTGTTAGAGGGTTAAGACTTGGTTTTAGGGTTTGGGTTCGAAGTAGGATTGGGTTAGGCGATTAGTTGTGATGGTTAGGGGCAGGGGAATGCATTATGTCAATGAAAGTCCTCGCAAGTGTAGCTGTACAAACGTGTGTGTAGCTCCATCACTGCCTGTTGTTCGACATACTTGATCTTCATGCCCAGTGTGCCGTCTTCTACAATTCACATAAAAGCATGCAAGGGTGCTTAAAAAGGTCACTTTTAACTCTTACTGTCTGCTCTTCCTAGCGTGGTGCTATGGCGAGAGAATGCGAGATGGAGAGAGAGGCTGGTTTCCTGCTAGCTGTGCCACAGAGATCACCAACCCCACTGCAATGGAGAACAATGTGCAACGCATGAAGCGCCTGCGCAAAGAGACCAATGTTTGAGCGTCTCTCCGGACGTACAGAATTAAAAAAAAATAATCACTTTCTGGTAGATTGGTGAAGCTCATATGTCCGGTCTTTGTTGAGACTGCATCGCTTGTGAATCCTACTGAACAGAGGAAAACTATCAATTAGTGTAATTACTGATCCAGAAGTCCATTACCAAGATCTGAAATGACCATTACTGCTGTCCTGGTGGCCCAGTGGTCTAAGATAAATACAATGTAACCATGAGGTTCCTGGGTTGAATCCAGCCAGTGGCCATTTTTCACCTTGTTTTCTCCTGTCGAGACTGTCCATCAGGTTAAAAATCAACATAACGATTTTTTGCAGAGCTTATTATGTATTAAGGTATTTTCGGTCCAACCTTCTATATGTGCAGCCAATAAAATGGATATTTGCAATAGCAGGATATACTGGCCAACATATATTTACACCCCTTGTACAGCACTACCCCACTATTATTTTTTTGGTTTGAATGTAAAGTTAAGCTTACTAGCTGAAGCAAAAACATTAACGGCAGATGCAGCCTAGGATTTAATTTAAATCTATAAGGTACAATATGTAATTATTTTTTCGAGATACACTATAGTATGAGAAGTCGCATGCAAGAAAAACCTACACTTTGCTCTCATGAGTATTGTCATTTGTCAAGGAACTCATCAATGTTGGTTACACTGCTTGTTGTAGCACATTGTGTTGGTGTCAAAGATGCTGTGCAGGGTTTCCTTGTTATCCTGGTGTCAAAGAGAACTTCACCACAGAATAATCAAAGTTTTAGTAAAACATTTGCTTTTTGATATGCAGTTCCATTGTTGAATTTGGTTAAATGACACTGCATCACACACGGCTGTATTTTCTAGATAAATTAATGTGAAATGAAAAACACTCCAACCTAACTGCATACTATGTAACAAGGTAACATGTAAGATGGTTTGTCATTGTTTAGAGCTGTATGATTGAAAAATAAAGCCAACACTTTTCCTGGTTTCTGGACTTTTATTTGAGCTTGCATTTTGTTAAAATGTTTGAATACATAAAAAGTTATTTAAAAATGTCAAACTGACCAGATATCAAATTCCATTTTTTCTTTAAAAACCATTTGGTGTAAAAACTTAGGACAGATTTAGAAAAACATTTGCCGTTTCCCCAAAACATTTTGTAGCTGTCACATAAAAATAATGGAAAAAAAACAGGTCTGCATAGATTCTGCAGGCAATCGGTGGTAATCTGGTCAAATGCATGGTGCAAGCTTGTGACGATCGTCAAGTCAAATCTTTATTGCTCAGATCTTGTTTGATGTTTCATCTTGTTGACAAAAAAAACTGTAAAAAAAGAGGAAAGAGCTAATTAGTCCATTGTTCATCTGTACGATGAATTTCCAATCATTGGGTTTCATCAGTGGCATGCTGCACCATGAGTTGCCTGAAAATGTGCATCATCACCAGATAACAGAAAAAGAATCCAAAGCCGCTGCTCATATGGAAAAGAGACAATAGCAAGTGGGCTCTATGGTGTCAGACAGTTTGCTTTATCAAATCCACTGCATTACCTCATGCTTTGGAGCAGCCACTACACAGCCTAAAGACTGCAAATGACAAGCTAGGCAGAAATTTGAAAAAACACAATAAATAAAAGACCTAAGCAGCTATTAAACTTTAATGTTATTTTAAATGTCCTAATATGACCTCATTGTTTTTTTTTTTAAGATTTTTTTTTGGCCTTTACACTAGGGGTGGAACAGTACACAAAATCCACAGTTCGAGTACGTTTTCAGTACAGCAGGAAAACAGTTTTTGAAAAATGTAAACATTCAGCAGTGGCTCATTGGCCATGATTCTTACTGTACCAGTTAATGCACTCAAATACTGTCATGTTGTCAATAAGAAAAAATAAAGTAACACAAACGTCAGTAATGCTCCAGGATAAGACTCTGACCTGTTGATAATTCCAGAACAGCTGCAGCTGGGGCTTGTTTATACAGTGCAGCACAACAGACTGACTGAAATACACATGTGAAGGCACATTGTAGCGGGGCTCAAGCACTTTGACCGTATGCTTAAGTTCTTTATTCTGTATGAAGAATTCTCGTTGCATAGCTGCAGTAACACTCCTATAGCCTTAGTTATTGATTTGGCTGAGTCTGAATCTGCACTGAGAGGCTGCCTGAACCCTGTGGGGAGAAACTCTCCCGCCAGTCTGTTTTGGTCTCGCTAATCGACACGCTCAGGTGATGCCCTCGTAAATGACACGTTTGAAGTTTTTCCACAGACTTCAGTTGAACCATGTCGCATACAGTTTGACACTCCGTTGCCCATCGTAACTAACCGGGAAACAGAGAGGATCTAAATGTCAGGGAGTCTCTCATTTGTGTTTACCATTCGAGGCAGCGACAGACATGAGCTCGACTAACATGCTACAGCTGATAGACAGCAACTGGTGCACTGCCAAAACGTTCCAGGTAAAACTTGCTATAGAATTTGTTTTCGCGCACGCTTGTAGTAGACAAATATACTATTTTGACAGTAATAGTTTGGGCCACAGAGCGAACCAATCCAAGGAAGTCACATACCGAACAGTTAGTTGTTAGTGATAACAGGGAGAGAGATAGGGGGATTACATGCAGCAAAGGGCCCAGGCAAGACGGACCCGGAGCAGCCACCTTAAGGTTATAGACTCACCCGGACGATGGTAAAAGATGGTAGGTGCCGGTGGGCAGGTTGTTTCCTACTCATCCCCACCCTGCTGGGCCTCGGGAGCGGACGTCTTCTCTGCAGATGGGTCACCTCCTGTCTTGGGCTCCTTGGTTTCCTGGCCAGGTTTGCCACCAGTCTGTGGGCGTCTGCGGCGGTAGTTGAAGTTACGGCGGTAGCGCCGCTGGCGGGGCTGTTGGTTCTGACCACCTTCGCCGCCCTGATTCTCCTTGTCCTCCTCGCCGTCCCGCACCGGTCTGGGACGGGGTGGACCCCTGGAGGTGACGGGCAAAAAGCATGAGGACGTAAGCAAACATTAGGTACACAGTGGCTAAGAAATGGCAACATCATGCAAAGAACACATCATGCACTTTCAAAATCTAGACAATTGCTGCAAAAAAATAAAAAGTTGACATGCGCCAAATTTGGATGCACAGCTGCAATTTGAGGTTAGGCTGCAATAAAAGGAGAGCTTCTCTGGCCAAAACAGGCGGCATTTGTTTACTCAGATTAATTTTAAGAGGCAAATTTAGGTTGGTGGAGTCTGGGCTGATCCAGACAGTCCAGTGCTTTACTCTCCTATTGTTGCAGCCCTGCGTCAATGAAGCCAACATGCAAACCTTGGTCTGAACCTTGGTCGGAAGCCTCTGTAGTAGTTCTGCCTCACTGGTTTGTTGCCCTGGTCTGGACCTCCCTGGCTCTCGTCACCCTCACCTCCCTGAAGGCAAACAGATTGAACAACTACTGACACGTTTTTTTATTTTCCAGAGCCAACACACAGGCAAACAAACTTTAGAACATATGTTATGTTGTGTACTGTCGGTTGTAATGAAACTGGCCAGCTTGTTGAGGCTGATAAACGTGCATAAGGCAGCGCCGACGTAGCTGAGATTAGGGGCTGATTTGAGTCAATTTGCAAGAAAGATATTGGTAAGACCCCCGATACACCAAGATTTATTGTTCACAACCACGTGAGTGTTCGAGAGGAGAGGGTTTAGAGTTGAGTATGACATCAACATATCAAGGGTCCCGACTTGGTCTTGGAACGGCTGGGTGCCCTGTGACTGCGTACCTCAGTCATCTCTCCGCGTGGTGCGTTGGTGTACGGGGGCCGGCGGCCGTAGCGTCTACGTACAAAGTATGGCGGGTAGCGTCGTCTGCCAGGGTAAGCGGGCCTGCGCTGCTGTGGCTGCGTGTCTCCTTCAGGGGCGCTCTCTCCCCCATCTCTGCTTTTGTCACGGCCTCCGCTGCTTGGCTCACCCTCTCCGTCACTCTGGTAGTTCTCTGGATAGTCTCCACCGCGGGGAGGGCCCCTTCTTCGGGGATAACGCCTGTAGCGGTTCCTGTCAGCGGCGTACTTACTTCCCTGGACCGCAATGCCTCCTGGGCCGGTGACATTTGCCGCCTCTGCTCCCTGTGCACAGTGGCATTTTAAAGGAAATGTTATCACCCAAATTAATGATCTAGGCAACAACAATTAAAAGGATGAAATCGAAACTTTGGACATAGTCACAAAACACACTGAATTACCAACCAAAGCACAGCTTACCTTCTCTCCCTCAACTACATCAAACTCCACAGTTTCTCCATCTCCAACACTGCGAAGGTATTTCCTCGGGTTGTTCTTTTTGATGGCTGTCTGAAAACCATGAATAGTTCAGATGTGAGGTTTGCTTAATCACAAATAAATAAATAAATAAATAAATAATTCAAGAAAATAACACTACCTACAACTTACCTGGTGTACAAAAACGTCCTCTTTCGTATCATTTCTAAACAAAGGAAGAAAAACTCTAGTTAGTGTCTCGCTGAGCCACGGAATGCAGCAATGTATCTGCAGACAGATTGCAACTAAACCACCAAGTGTAAGGATTAATCATGTACTGCACATACAGCATGGAGGACAGCAGACAAATCGTCTGGTCAGCTTTGTAAGCAAATCAAAGCCATAATAGGATTGGGGATGTTCCTTCACACACTCACTCACACACACACACACAAGATGATATCAGGGTCTTCAAGAAGCAGGGATGGGGGGTGGGGTCAACATACCTATTGATGAATCCATATCCATTCCTGACGTTGAACCATTTGACTGTACCCAAGACTTTTGTTGCTGCAAGGAAACACAATAACACTAAATTATCCAAGTTTAAGCGTCAGTCTTTTCCTTTCCGGTGTTACGCTGACAGCATGCTGCCAGTATAACATGAAAAGCGTCAACCCAACGTGTCCGTGTTTCACAAGATTCTCTACAGCTAAGAAACCTTGAAGGAATCAAATAACGACACATAATGAAAAACAAACCAAGCCCACAGATAATGTGGAAGTTATATTTAGCTCCCAACTGTCGCTCTTTATATAGATCCTGATGCGTAGGGGTGCCTGTGCCAGCTGCACTTGGTATGAGGGCATGGGTCAAGAGCAGCATGAGCCATTAATGACTATGCGGATCTTAAGATTTCTTATTAAGCACGTTATCAGTGCGTCTGTCTCACGAGCTCCTGTGGTATGGAATGTCAAAGATGGATGCCGTGATAAAGTGCGCTGTGGTCGCGGATAACATTTCAGAGTTCAATTACTACAGACCTACTGCCCCATTTTAAGCCGCCCTGCTCGGCACTTGAGCGTTCACACGTGGTAGAGTCGCGCCCGGATACGCTAGCAAGCAGCGTGCCCAGCTGGCTTGTTAGCATAGTAGCTAACTGGGGCTCAACCATGTGGTTGGATTAATGCCAGCAAGCGGAAACTACCGCAGCACATCGGATAGCACATTTTGTCGCCAAACGTTATGAAAGAATAAAAAAAATGCCGTTTGTTGTGATTGGTTTCAACAAACACACAACTAAACTGCGAAAGAATTCCGTGAAATCACACGGCGGACATTTTGAGTGGCCCCTTCAGCCCAGTAAATAGCAAGCGTTAGCTGGCTAGCCTAACGTAGCTAACGTTAGCCCACGAGCCACAACTGCTGGATAAGTTGCTAGGCCATAATGCTAGCCCTTAAACTCGAGCGGAATTCTACAACCCGTTGACAGGTGTATTCGAATGAATTTAGAAACCGGCCTTGTCGTGACTGTTTCGCCAACTAGGTTCGCCACACGATTGTGCGTATGTTTCGACTATTTCTGGAGTTAGAAATAACGGCACGGAATCAGCCTCGTTTCGTGTGAACAAAGGGACGGCCAGCAGCTAACGTTAGCCCGATTTCGACGGCAGTTGTCGACTCTTACAAAATAACTTCGGCTTCCACGATGTGTGATTAACTGTTGGAAAATTATAGCTAATAACGTTTTAATGGCTCGACGGTAACTGCTACTGCCCGACTACATACAATTTTATGTCGAGTGACACAAGTGTTAGCGTAGAGAGAAGGAGCCTAAAACAGCGTCAACGGACGGGCATGTGACGGCCAGCCGGCAGCACGGCATTCTGTGGCGGCTATTGGACGTTAGGAGGCCGATGAACATGAGCGAGTAACCGGCTAAAATTGAAGGATTAAATCCACATTACCAATCATTTCTCGTCTAAAATCAATGTCACTTGGAGAAATGTATCACTTAGAACTGATGTGAGAAGAATACCAAGCAGTAGTAAATAGGTAACGCTGACATTTATTATACGACCATTGATCGATCTTCCAACTGAAATGTTTAAGTCTCTGTTGCTAGCTAGCGTTAACGTCAGGACTAACGATTCGCTTGACAGCAAAAGGACATTTTTTTGCCTTGCTTAAAAAAATCCTCCCAACTTCAATAACGTTACCCGACTTAAATCAAACACTACTTCAATGAGACATCCCACACGGTATACAAAATCGGGGAAAATGTAAGAGGTACTATTAGCAAAATTAACGCGTTGTAATCTGCCGATTTCAAATGTAACGCGAGTTAACGGCAACATCAGATTGTGAACGTGGTAAATTCAACGGTTAATTGAGTCAGTGATCGGCTCGTTGACTCTAGCAGCAGCCGTCGCCTCTGTGTCCCAAACCACGTTAGCTAACTTAGCTGACTAGCTCATTTCCAGTAGTCTTACCGATGACCTTCTTATCCCCCGCGGAAGCTGCGGCTGCCGGGCTGGATGGGCTCTCCGCATCGGCAGCAGGCTGCGGCGGTTGTTGCGTCTCGGCCTCGCTGCTCATGGTTACTTCTGGTTGGTAATGGCTTCTGCCGGCGGCGGCTCTCTGCTGTGTTTCCCGGTGCTAGATGGTAACCTGGGCCGGCGGTGGTGGGGGCTACTGCCTTGGGGCTCTCTGCTTTCCTCTTTCCGCTCCCGTTGCCGATCGAACTGGGCAGAATGAGACCCTGTACCGGGGAATGTTCCTGCTCGCGGGTCCGCCCAACTACGTCCCGAATTGGTTGGAATCTGTAACGGCGAACAAAACGCGGTCCTATTGGCTACAGTCATTGTCTATTTCCTTTGAGAGAAGCGGTTGCTAAAAATGATTGGCTAAAGGAGAATGTACCTGTCTGTTGTCGCCTCCCCACAGTGATATCAAAGCCAGACAAGTCAAACAAGTCAGACGGACGGCCGTGACAGTGACGGAGTGCCTGCTTGCGTGTCTCATGTTAGTTGACGGATTTGAACACAATGTACAAATATTTCATTATTGTTATCTGTTTCACACGGATTCGCAACATTTCGAGCCCAGTTTTGGCTCTTCCTCGGTGCATTAGTGTGTTGCGAGTCCCTCTGAAACAGATCGTAGGCTACCTATTTTTTGAACTCAGCGCCTGGCCCAAAAAGATGCGCGTGTGTTTTACACACTGATTGCTAGGATTATTATGTCATACTTACACAAAATGGCGTCATACAATTGTCTCAAAACACACAGCGTGACGGAGATTATCTCCATTTCATGTTTTTAATGTTTGGGCAAAGCAGGTCTTCAATTCAGTTGTCCTATTCTGCTGAACAGCTATCTGTCAATAAGAGATCCATTGGGAATAAAAGTAGTTTATTATGTCTCTTAACTGAAGCCTTGGAATATAATTGTCATTTTGGGTGCTTGCCTAAGATTGGATGAAAAGGTTGTTTGTATGGCTGCCATCACTACTGGCAAAATATGAAATGCCTAAAGACATTACACGCCCACGTGCACTGGGTGCAGCCCCTGTGGAAATGTATTGAGGGATAACTGCCCTTAATTAAGGGAATGATTAGGAAAGCCTCAATATTTTATTCAGGGAACATGATGTAAATGTTGTCATTAATGTTTACTGCATTGTCACAGTTGCAGTGGTAGTACCTCTCAAACATACACGGTTTAGGACGAGGGCTCGTTTGATGTGCTGTACAGACTTGTTTTCATATGTTCTGTTTTGATATGTAACCTGTTGTAATGTTTTTTTCATTGTCCCTAACAAATAAGCTAGTTCCCGTCAGCCTGTGAACAGCCTACCAATGACGGCAGCTATATACTGTTACACCTGAACACAGAACAACTGAAGCCACTATTTCATATCACAGGACATCTCTGAAGGTATCCCTACTATTACTGATGAAACGGGATCGTGTGTTGTAAGAGATTAGCCCCAATCATTAGTTGACTGTTTTGAATAAATATCAGGACACGTTACACGACAACCACCACAATTTAAACACCAAGCATGGGTTTTGATTGTGTCCTGATATTATTTGGGATTTAAAATGTTGTCTGTCCCAGATGTTTGCACTTAACACATTTTAAGGGTACACTAAAGCTCTAATAGTGACAGTGAATCCTGATACATTAACAAACAATTTGCTTCTCCTCTCATATTGCCCTGCACAATAAACTGGTTAAATGGAGTCATTATCCCAAGTGAATTCATAAAGTCCACTTCTACTAGCACAGAGCAGACAGATTCACAGACTGAGTGTGAGACAACCCCACCACAGCCCCCCACCCATTGTCATGTTAATGCTCCACTGGCACTGTTTATGAGCACTGGCTGATGTGTGAAGAGCTCGCTGTTAATGGCCGAGCCCTGTTCTCCCTCACAAAGATGGGCTTTAGCATTGACCCCAGAAAGCCTCCCCACGAAGAGAGATCCCCCCCCATAAAAAGAAAAAAAAAAGCTTCTTCCTGCCTCCATAAGAACAAAGTATCCATCTGAAAGGATTCTTTTGTGCCAAGAAAACGGGGTCCCAGGCAGAAGAGGGAGAGCGTGGCTGGGGGAGGGGGTCTGGTGGCTTGGATTTGTATGGGTGGCTGGGATAAGAAGAGGTAGCCATAAGTTCAGCAGAGGATTGCTTTCTGGAGTGTGTGCCTTGGAGGACTCTCGTGGCTTTCACTGCAAAGTGTTTCCGTCCTTTGCCGCATGGCGATGTGGATGAGATTATTACCCACCGTCACTTCAGAGTCCAACTATACATCTCTGCACAACTCCTCATTGATACATTCAATTTCTTTCTAGGCTAAAGACTCTGAGTGAAACATCCCCATTTTTTCTATGGTCAGAAACATAAGAGGACGTGAAAATTAAAATCTAATAAAAGTGACCAAAAACAATGCATAAAACTCTGGGTACACAGTGTTCTTACAGTATTAAATGCAGAGTTAGATTCAGAGAAGTAAAAAAAATAAAATAAAATGGATATGTGACTAGTTTCTTAGATACACATTAAATTGGTGGATTCAAATAAATAAAGATGGCCTGATAGACAACTAATAATGTCAGATGTCTGTTTGCGCTCAGCATGGCTACTGTTAATATTGTAATAAATACATATATTTTGTGAAACTGGTTAACAACAATTCAAATTCCTTGTTACTGCTGTGAGCCTAATGTCAAAACTAAGTGTGCATACCTGAAATTGTACTGGTACTTACTTACTATTAAAACTTTGAATACCGACAATGTAACAACCCAATGATGTTAAGGGAAACTCTTAAGTATGATGCCATTTACAGATGTCAACAGATGTTTGCAAACAGACAAGATCTCTTAGAGAAATGTTATAAAAATGTAAAACAATTTATTGATCATAAATGATATACAGTGTGATTGAATTAGGAATGAGAATGTTTCACATGCCAAACAATTTCTTTTAGGCTTAAAAAAAAGTCAAATTTCCTTTTTATGACAGGATACACAAATTGTCTCCATTTGGACTCGGAAAAACATCAGCAGCAGCGTTGAACATCAAGTTCCACAAAATAAACTTTAAACCCATATACTAAACATCCTGTCAGTACCAAAACCCACCTCAGATGTAAACAATCTAATTTGGGTTTGGCTGCATTGGTTAACCTGGAATAAGGTATACCAAACTAAGAAAATGGCCAAAATAATGTACTGCTGAAGTTTATAATGCCCTTCAAAGTGCATTATGGGAGAAGGCATCTGTACAGGAGAAAAAAATATGTGGGTTGATGTTTGCTGATGAGTATTCAAATAACTGAGACACTACTTCATGTGTATGTAGTTCTCGCATTGGTGTTGTGAGCAAGCTGGATCACATCTCTCCGCACTGTGCAATGACGATGGGGAGCTTGGGCTTGTTGTTGGGGCCCGTAGGAACATTCTGATGGGAGGAAGGAGCACATAGTTTGAACAAAATACTCAACTTTAAAACAGTGATTTAAACATTACACCCAACTAAAATGATTTATGCACAAAAGCAATAATCTAATTACTTATTACATAAACATGATGCAGCACAAGATTGATTTACTGCAAGTGTAAACCATTGGGTTTCAGTCACAGGTTGGATGCCTGCTTTGAAATATTTGAGTTTTAAACATCACTGTGGAGATGAAAATGTTCAGGACCATGAACGATAAAGGTTCTGTAAATGAGATTCTGAACATTAATATAGCAGCAAACAACTATTTGCTATATAAAGACATAGTGGCGTCCTGATGCCTGTGTTGTTATGGCAGCTTCTCCACAGCCGCAGCGGCAGCGCCTCCATGTTAGTGGATGAGAGTCCCTCGTGTGAAACTGTTCGTCTGTGAGGAGAGCTTTTTTACCCCGTATCTAACGCGGTGAATTAAGGATTCATTTCAACCCAACCAGAGCTGGTGATTGGTGGAACAGTGGAAAGACTAAAAAAAGACAGATTTGGTGAGTTTTATTTAGTTTCTGTCCACTTTGAATAAGATTTTTCTTACGATGATCCTGCGAGGTAAAATTACTTTTTTTTGCAATGGAGTCTGGTGTGCGCCCATTTGTTTTGGTCTGAGATGCAGGTGTTCCAAAGTGACATTTAGTGGCAGCAAATGTTGCTTATGGCTCATCTAAAAATGTTAAACAAGCATTAACAAATTCTGAAATACGCAAGTAGTACACCTCAAAACTGATGTGATAGATGCATGAAATAATTGGGGGACGTAACAAATCAGTGCATGAAGTTCAGTAGGGCCTTGTCACTTGAAACATGTTGCACAATTGTTTTTAATTAAGCTTAAATAAATGTTTTTATTTACACCATTGATTAGTGGTTCTTCATTGATTTATTCCTGCAAAAGTAACCAGAGGATACAATTCTAGCCATTGTAAAAAAAATGTATTAATATTACAATGAGTTTTTACCTCGATTTTTCTCATGATCAGCAAACCATCCACCACTTTTCCTGAAACAGTGGCGAACAAGACAATTTAACTCAGAACACATAAACAAATTGAAATAATAAATATGAATGCAGAATTAATAATGTAGACTTACTCACCAAAAACAACATGCTTCCCATCTAACCAATCACATTTAGTGCAGGTAATGAAAAACTGGCAACCATTTGTCCCTGGACCACTGTTTGCCTGAGTAAGAAACACACTATTGAGGAAGAATGGCAGTTTTAAAACAGCAAAACAGCATTTGTCTATATTGGTTAGGCTTAACTCACTTTGAATGGTTTAATCAAATCTTATTTTAAAACAGGATGTACGAAATGATTGCAGGAAACCCAACATCTTGATTTGGATGGAGTCAAAGTAAATAAACTCTTTCCTGATCCAACAGTGTCCCTAACTTCTGAGCATGGATGTACATACATACCATGGACAGAAGACCAGGCGCCGAATGCTTCATTCTGAAGTTTTCATCTGCAAACGGACCTCTGTAGATGCTGCAGATACCAGTTCCGTCACCCTTCACGAAAAAAACAAACAAACAAAAAAAAAACAGCACATAAGATAGGGCTCACAAAGTAAAGAGAGAGAACGCTATGCATTCAAAAAGTTTAGATGTGCTGTAATTCACAACATGTCCACCAGGGGGGCAAAAGACTGCAGTATTGTCCTCCTGCTCAATTCAAAAATTCAACTGCAGTTTGTCTGAGATCATGGCAAGATTTATTTAGTTTATTAAAGACAAGAAATGGTCGATAGTTTCATGAGTGCTTCTGAGATCATGCCTTAGTTAATCCAGCAACATACTATATATTTTATCCACTGAGGATACCTACCACCTTGTCGTCAGATTTTGGGGAAAAAGGCCTACTAGTTCACCAGCTTTAAAATATCACCTTCTTTATATTGTTTATGGGAAAAATCTCCCTTTACCTTATTTCACACTCCAATCTATCTATCACTGTCCACTCAAGCAATAATCCCATCAGAGATTACTGTTGGTTTCCGTTACTCTTCCCTTTTTGTCTACTCAGGTGAGGTTTAGCACTTAGAAGATGCAAAACATTTTTGCTTGCTTTAACAAACAGGCTTCTCTGAAAAGATAATACTGTACGTCTACTTGAGTCTGAAATGCTTTTATAGTTTACTGTGGCCTTAATCCAAGCCATAAATGCAAACAATGACAGATGTAAACATTAAACCTTCACCTTTATTGTCATCCTAAAGATACAATAAGAGCACTTAGCTGACAGCAGAAGAGGTGTGCATGTACTTACATTTACAAAGTCCCCCCCTTGTATCATAAAGTCTTTGATGACCCTGTCGATGAACAATAAAACCATCAGTGCAGTCAGATTTGCTGAGGTAAAAGCAGATGTAGACATGCTGATACACAGAAAAAAAAGCCACAATAAATGTAAAACAATTAAATAAAGGGTAAAACCTTCAAAGAGGGGGTTTATAGAGACTGTAGTTCCCTTAACAACACAAAATGTTGCCTCTAAAACTAGAAATATTAAGAAAAACTGGGACAGAAACAGCCTGAAAGCCAGGGCTGACAGTTGATACCCAGGGGAGGCGGCTCCAGGAGACAATCAGGTTAAATAACAACTCTAAAAGCCACCAGAGGCTGTGGGTTTTCCCACTTGAATTAAAACCATTTAAACGACAGTAAAAATCCTTAAACACAATCATTCCAACATCCAAGCACAATGTGAGCTATGCAAATCCAGCTGCCGTGTTCTGTACCTGTGGAACGTGCAACCTTTGTAACCAATAGGGACGCCATCCTTCCTGTGGGTCAGAAGTTTGAGAAAGTCAAACATACTGCAATGTACCACAAGCTACCACATCTCACAAAGCAGGCTTGCATATGAATGTGATGTGGATTTTGTCAGTAAATGAGGGAGTAATGTAGTGCTATTTATCCATCTAGATTGTTTTGGAGATATCTACCATAGAGATATCTGCCTTTTTTGATTATAATGGGACTATATGGCATTCGGCTTGTGCTGCTCAAAGCGCCCCAAAATACATAAATAAATATATATATATAAATAAATAAATAATACAACACCAATATTTCTTTCCAGAAATCAAGATAAACCACAGATTTGTTGTTAGCAGTTTAATGTAGGGACTATTTTCTTTCTACCGATAGTTACCACACGAGACTCCTCACAGCAGGGTCTGAGTAATTTCTGGAAAGAGACGTTGCTGTCAAGTTTTTGTATGTATTTTTGATTTTGGGGCGAATTGTCCCTTTAAGTAGCAGCTGTCCAACCACCATTTAAAGGATCCCTTTCTAGCAGCTGTAACTGGCTGTGGTGTTCATGAAAATTCTCTTTAAAATTTGACTATCCATGTGTATGGATCCACTACCGTCTTTGCATATGGGAACAGCACAAAGAGCACCTGTTCCTGTTAAATGGCCTTACACTGCATGCAGAGCATTCATCAGCCTCAGCGACTCAGAATAGCTGCCAGTAAACGTGCAGATCCTCTACTGTGGTTAAAAGCTGGCACTACACATTGCTTCCTTTGGCTTTCTCCAAATAAGCGCATTCGGACGAAGAAATAGTAGAGAAAGACAGCTCATTTGACTATTAGCCTTACTTAGTACAGGGTTAGTGTTGCTGAGACTTTTAGCTGTACATTTGAAGTGTTGTGTAAAAACTTGTTTAGCGATACATACAGCGATCATGTACACAGGTAAATCACCCCTCCAAGACCTGAATAAGCATATATGTGGCCGAATAATTAGGTCTCTTGAGATCAGGTTTCTCCTGATCCCTTAACCTGATTCTCATTTTCATGTTTCTGAAAATCCGGTTGCTGCCAAATACTGGGACTAATCAGATTCCCTAAGTGCATGTTAAGACAATATATGAATATGTGGCCAGTAAAGGACGGCGAAGTAGTATTTGTGTACCATCAAAAAAAATACAGCCCATCACTGCCTTACCTGAACTCTCCAGTGCAGAACTGCCTGTAAGAGATGATGAAACTGTAAGTAACATCTTTGAAGACTCAGAAACAGTCTAATTCGTGTTCACACATACACACACACACACACACACATCTCATTTCTCTGAAATTACAAAAAAAACAAACAAACAGACCAAGTGATCCAATAATCTGAGCAGCCGGTGATGCAGACTTTTCTCCTTACCGGAAATTCTCCGCGGTCTTTGGAACCACATCAGCAAACAGCTCTACCTTCATCCGTCCGACATCCTGACATACAGTTGAGAACACTTTAGTGTAAACAAGATGAACACACCAAACAGAGAGATACCCAAGTGAGACAGAAACGTATACACCTAAAAACGTGGGACAAATAGTCTCGCCTCAGGCAAAAATAAACTGGGTGAAGAGAAAGGGCTCATTCTTGTTTCTGGAAGCAAGTCTATGACACTGATGGCCTCATCTGGACTAACTAGTTACACCCAGAGACTTGGCAAAAGAATTAAGCTCCATGATATGTTCCAGTGAATAACTGGTATAGGATTTCTTCTCGCCTTTCTTCCTTCTACTTCAGGCGTTCGATACAATGACTTTGTTGTGGTTCCCAGTGGTCAAAGCATATCTAATAGAAACATGTAAATGAGAAGACACCACAGTCTTGATGCACCACATCACCGGACATTAAATCCTTTATGAACTGTGTGTTGACGCGCGTGTTTGGCAGCGTGGGTGTCTTTTCCACCCAGGCGTCCCACGACCCAGAGGGGCATGCAAGTGGCCGACTGCTACAACAATGTCTGCGCGTGAAATCCAACAGTGTGCTGGTGTCAAAAGAGCGGTGCGTGTCCCCATGACATCACTGCACAACTGTCCCCTCGCTCCACACAGACGACTCACCGTAAAACAAGCAGCCACTGGATCTTCCGTCTTTGCCATTTAGACAATACAGTATGTTAACAGTTTTGAGACGACAATATGAAATACAGCAGCGTAAGCGTACAGAAAGTGTTGATGCTGAACAAACATCAACCGCAAAACATTTGCTCTGCTGAGGGTTTTCTGCCTAACAGGTAAGACCGCTTACAACACTTAAATAACTAGCAGTTTCTTGTCAAATAATACACCGATTTAAGGGTCTAGTGTGCTGCTGAACTACTTTTGCTGTGACGCTGGTATAAGGACGTCAAAGTCCAAAGGTCACTTCGGATTCGTTGAAACATTGACATAACTATAAAGAAGGTGAGAAAGGGTATCAAGTGTACTGAACTGCGTTAGATAAACGACAGAAAGGGTTTTACGAAACAGTCATGTTCAAGATTACAAACTCCACACCTACTTGAACTCCCCTGCAGCTTCGTGTGCCTAGAAGCACATGGAAATTAATATTCAAACCGAGAGCAAACAGTCGCACACAGCAAACAAGCCAAGCCCCTGATAGAAAATTAAGTATTAATCACCGTTTCTTACTTTACAGATACGGTTCTGGGAAGTAGCTGCATGTGCGTGTTCGACCGAACACTCTGGCGAAGCGTATTAGAGGTGTAGACCTGCAGAGGTGCATTTGTGACTAATTATTTCTGTTTATTGACATTTCTCATTGTTTAAAACCATAGCCTTACGCTTACAGGTGGATCGTTCTGGGACTATATGTAGTCAAATTAAATTGTTGGGCGATTAAATCAAATAGCTGTTCCAAGCTATGCATGTAAAGCTAATTTATACTGTAAAACTCATATAATGTCATCATAATGCAATGTGAAAATGACATGCTTTTACACATGGAGGAATCGTTACATTGCTTTTCAACTTGTACCCCTGAGCTACTGCATCAGGGGTATTTCTGCATACATAGTTAACACTGTAGCCAGAGTATAATTATAGCTGGTCAAAACCCTAGACATAACTTTTCAACAAAGAACTTCAAGGATTTCATTAAAAGCACGGTAATAACAGCTGTTTTTGTTCAGGTAGGCAAGTATTTCTAGGAAGTAACCTTATGCCTCCAACATTCAACACCTGATGCGGTTTCCTGGGATTCAAGTGTAATTGTATAGGGACATGGTGCTGGCGAACAAAACAAGTCACAGGGTGCGGTTTCAACTAACAAGTATTGTTAGTAGAACCTGCGTTTCCACATGGGCTAGGACATACAAATCAATGTAACAAGAGGCAGTCACCTCTGGGGCATATGGGTGGAGGAAACCGGCTTACTTGCAGACAGAGAAGATGTGTCCCTTCATTTGTTTGCATTCATATTAGGAAGGTGGAGCCATAAAGACCTGGCTAAAAGGGAACTACTCCACCTGACAACAGTCACCACGAGTCTTGATGAAAGCATTCTGGACTAGCAAATTTACACCGCTGCAAGAGTTAAGCATCTGGATCTCTAACACTCACTGGACTAGGACAACCTTGGGCACAGAGGTACAGACTTATTAGGGTCACACGTTTTATTTGATTTATTTTTTCCTGTTGAGTAAATGCTAAATGCTTTTCGCATGGCAGAACTTGCTATACCTGTCATCAGTGTGAATTTATGGAAATTCAGGTTGGTGTGTGCACGCTGCTGGAATCAAATACCATTGCTGTAAGAGGTTGACAAGGAAGTGACTACAAAAAAAAAGGAAGTCCGAAATGATTATCACGTCAGTGCACACAAGAATGGAAGTACTAAGCAAGGCTAAAAAATATAATACAAACTAAAATATGTTAAATCGATAGTGAGCTGCTGTTACAAAGAGTTTCCCCTCGGGGATTTGAGAAGCAAAGTGTCTCAAATCTGCAATGATAAAAGTCAATACGAATGTCTTTCGCAGGGATAAAACTGACAAGACAGTGTACTCTCTACTGAAAGTGATTGCAACTGGAATCATCAGTGTTTTAGATTCACGGTATATAATTGTTTGCCGGGGCCAGCGTTTGACCCGTCTTTCTGGTTTTTCCTCGTCGGCAGAAAACAAAATGGAGGGACAGTGGTGCCAACTGCGCTACGCTGGACATACACCTTGTTAACTGCCCAAAGTGTTGGGAATGATAAGAAACAGAACTATCAGTTTATGATTACGCCAAATCTGGTGACAAAATAATGTATAAGATTTCATACATCTATCGTTTGGTGGACTGTTGCACGAGTCTCAGGTACTGGTGCTGTGTACTGTCCGAGTTTCCCCAAAGTGTTTTATAGCAGAGGTGAGCCACCTAACCTGAAACAAAATTCAGCTCCGCTAATATCATTAAAAACAGGGAAAAAGCGCAGCGGTGCTGTCTCATGCAGCAAAGTCATTATATTCAGTATGGCTGTTATTATGGCTGTCATCTACTTACTAAATTGATGACGAGACAAGATGGGTGAGGATCTGGCCTAGATGGCTTCCAACCTTGGCTAAACTTTTTCCTTGGCTGTCGAACCCTGGTACCCACTCAACCATGTCTCACTACTTCTTGCGTGACCAGCCACAGGTTGTTGACTCATGCATCTACACATTCTTTTTCTTCTTTTTTCTAATTATTAATTGCAGTCCATCCTTTGTACAGCCACAGTTCCTGACCAATATGATCTTGTCTTTCACAGCATTTCCTGGAGCACCTTGATATGGAAACGAGCACTGTTGCAATAACACAAAGGCCGCTTTAGTCGCCAGCGTCTCCGGAAACGAGCCATACCGTCAAAATGCTGGCCATTGTAGAGCAATGGGAGGGCGGGTCTGGCTGTCATACAGACAACACTGAGAAGTATTTGTCACTCATGCTTTTCAAGTTGGGACTGGACGCAATGGTCTTTTACTTATGCTACCGGAAGCTGTATACCTCCTTTTTAAGCATGTGTAGCCTGTCCATCGTCCTGGCTGACTTGGTGATGCCATTTCTTATGGCAACGGTGTGGTTTGTTGGGGCTGAAAGGTCTCTTGTCTCACCCTGCTTCCTCCTGGCTAATGGCTCGGCAACATATGGAGCACTGCCGCTGCCCATGATGTGCCTGGGTTTATTGGACTACTGTTTAGAAGATACCTACCTCGGCAACCAGAGCGCCTTCTGCAAATTTCTAAGGAACACCGTGTTGACATTGCTGGTGTGGACGCTAGCCGTTATTAACTCCTTTGGTTCCGTCAAAGCGGAGCTGACAGAACTGGACTATGTGACAGGGATAAAGCTTCTGGTGTGTGAAGTAGCGGAGTCTGCGCTGATTACCTACTTCATTTTGGGGCTTTTCACAGCAGTAATTTGTACAATGCTCCCCTTTTGGTCAAGGATTCCCCAGTGGGTGAAAGAGGCTGACATGTTATCTGAAATGAGGGAAGAACAAGAGAACCAGAGGAGCGACTTGTTGTTCACCTCAACCAGCTGCATGGATGCAAAGAACTGTGAGGAGAATTCTGTGAAGGAGACCATGTGGCCACGACCACCTCTGTGGTTGAGCCTAACACTGGGATTTGGCATGTTTTGGATGCCGTATCTCGCGCTGTCTGTGGCCTGCCTGGTCTTAGGCTTTGGAGTACCTGCCTACATCACTGTTAACCTTCTGTGGTTGGAGTGCGTCAACAGTCTACTGGTGGGTGTGGTGTTCTGGGTAAAGAGCGAGATGCTGGGGCCATACAGCCATCTGCCAGAAAACGTGTGCTTATGGCAAATTTACTGGCATTTGAGCAAAGGAACACGACAGCAGCAACTCCCTATAGCTTTGTTTAACCCATCAAAAGGGAAGAGAAACACTCTCCTCTATGTGTAATACAAAAAAAAAGGTGAACAACAAAACCTGTTGCATCACACAGGCCTGACAGCCAACAGCAAGTGAAAACCGTGATGCGGGAAAGTGAAAAAATAACTTCATGGAAATGAGCGAGCATCTGTGAATGGTTCACAAGTGTGAATGCTGTGTTAGATGCTTAAACTGACTTATGACTGATAGTTAAAAAGCCTGGACAGAGAAAGGCATCCACCACCTCTCCGTCAGCACACGCCGAAGTGCTTTTGAGCAAAGAAATAACAAGAGACAGTCACTGGATATCCAAATGTAATTGTGTGTTGCTAAAAGCTGTGACCATTAAGCTAAACGTTTGCAAATATTTACAGAGATGACCATAAATGTTCTATATTCTACATTAATTCGTATGTGTTTGTCCTTTCAATTTATTTAAATTTTAGACTTGAGGGAAATGCTATGATGACTCATGATTTATATCTATTCCCTTTTGACTTTCTTTCCTAAACATGTATGGCTTTCAAAGTGCTTAAAGTGCAATAAATATCCCAAAACAAAGTCCTCCGTTTTTCTTTCACTAAACCACGCATTTTTCTACCATTTGTTTTTTAAAATCTGTAATTATTCTGCAATATACGTTTAATGTGTCTCAATCTATCTGAAGAGGTTCCAAAGTTTATTCTTGACCTTAATGACGATCATGTGATATGATGGAAAGCTCCAGAGCAGCTACCTAATGGACATTGTGATGGGACTGTTTTCTCAACTGCTGTTTCCAAGGTCAACAATGAACTTTGAACCTCAGCTTTTAAACCAACATGGATGAGAAATCCTATAAATGCACAGAATTTTGAACATCTACAATTCGACGTCAACCCCCATCTGCGGATGAAGATTAAGTTATATGATTGAAAGCTCCAGAGCAGCTACATCCACCTTCTGAGATTTATCAATTAGTCATAACTGAAAATATAGGTCTATTCCTTTACTACAGTGTACAATAACTTGGATTTAGTTGTTGCCTGCTGTTAGCCTGTACTAAAAAGGCTTATTTACTCAATCAGCATCTTGCTATGAGCAATGGGATCCTACATACATGCAGTTTGCTGCAGTTACAACAGTCTCGGTTATTTCACATGACGGATTTTTGTCTGTGCCAGTTTTCCTGCACTCTTCTCGCTGGGCTTAAGTGGGTGAGGGTCAATGGGAAAGAGGTGACATCACATACTTCTGCGAACCAATCAGAATTAAGCGATATCTGAATCAAAATCTGATGCCAGGTATGGGGGTTGTTTGCTCACGTTGCCAGCGCAGTCAGTGAAATCTGATCAGGACGCACCCACACGGTCATTATGAAGCAGATGGGCTTTGATGATACCTAAGGCTGTTTTTCTCAGACCTTTAACTTTGCTTATTGATTTTTTAGTAATGAATATTGAATGGTATAGAGAAGTATTTTGATATGAAACCAAGTTTTCAGCAGCTTTAAATATGGGAATGATAGCAGGTCCCAATCCTGTGCGTTACATTTCGGGGGTGGGCTAGCTGACTGGAAAAAGGAAACCATCCAACCAAAGGCATACCAGAATCAAGGAATCCCCCAAATCCTCACTTTCTGCATTCACTCACAGAAAACTAGTATATGAGAGGAAGCGAATGTGAGAGGCTCGAGACTCGCAGGCTCGCAGGATGTAAACATTACTCACTAGGTGATCTAATAGCTCAATACTGCTAGCTTCCTTCTGCGCAGTGATACAGTTGGAGGGTGTAGTTCAGTAGAAAGAAAATAGTTCCTACATGAAACTGTTCACAACAAGGTCTGTGGATAATCTTGAGTAACCGGGTCACGACTTCTGAAAGGAGACACTGCTGTTGAGTTTTTCAAATGTTGGCGCTTTGAGCACAACAAGCCAAGGGCCATCTAGTTCCGCATTATATTCGAGAGAAGGCAGACAGACACCTCAACGGCCGATATCGCCAAAACGCAGAAACTCACACCGATACAATCTAGATGGATAAATAGCACTACAGAAATATGTATTTTTGATTTTGGGGTGAACTGTCCCTTTAAGATAGAGTAGGCAATGGAGAAGGTGAGTCTGAAAAATATTTGTACATTTATAGACCAGCATAAATGATGCTAAATAGGACAGCAGCCACTAGTAGTGTGCAAGTTAGATTTAAAAAATAGAAATGCACCTTTTGCAGGCATTGTGAAGCACGCTGCCATTGTGTTTGAGATTAAAGTGTCACCAGATTACAGTCAAAATATAATACAAATCCCAATTAAACTACACAGCAATTGTTTGAAATTGTTTTCTTATGCGTTCCACCGATTTGGCCTATGGAGGGAGAGGCTACATGGTACTCTGGAAGGGCTACTTCATTAAGTTTGCAACATGCACTGAAACGTGCAATAAACCAATAAATGCAGCAAATGCACGGATTGTGTATTGAGCTTAAAATAACATATGCATTTCCAGTGATATGTTGGCCTCAGGTATGGGGGCCAGGGACGTCATTTCACCTTTGAACACAATTTAGAGAACAGTTTATGATTTCAAAATAAAATTAAAATGCTACTGTGGAAATAATCTCAATGTTATCGTGAAGACGCTTGAACGAGGCTTTATGTCATGCCACTGAAAGATACCATACCGCCAAACCACTTTCAGCCACGTTGTTCTTCTTACAAAGTGAAGTGTGCAAAGGTGATGCGCTGTCAGGTCAGCTCTCGTCTTACAGACCACAACACGAACAAAGCAACGTTACTATCTTACGAACTGAATCCAAAACGATAACACCCAGACAGTAATTGCACTACCAGACGCTCACCACAATAGAAACCGCTAGATAAATGTAGAGTCCGCATATTGATCAGTGTTATGTGTATCAGATATGTTTATAAAAGGCAGCCGTTTAAATACCGCCGACGTAACGTTAGATCACTGGGCCACAACTTTTCACATTATGGTGAGATGTGGTTAGCGTTAACTCAACGTTAGCTGCGTAAGTCATTGTTAGCGGAACTCTCTCATCTACTCACCTGCCCTCCGATGGTTATGTCGAAGAAAACAATCGGGTTGTTTGGATTTGTTGACTGAACAGACATTGTGACACTTTCGTCGCTTTGAAAGACTGGGTAAATATGCTATTTGACCGATTACACGCGAATAATTTGAAACTCCAGCATATGCGCTGTTGGGACCCAACGGCGTCTCGGGAGGGACATGTTACGGTTCGCAGTTGGGGACAAAATACTACCGTCGCGAGAAAGCGCGATAGTAAAAGCACGGATAAATGGGGCGCCGTCTGGGGCGTGCGTCAGATTTGTCGTTTAGCCGATAAATAACAACAAACCACAACATTTACTTTTATTATTAGGTAGCTTCGTGATTACTCGTCTTGTTGCACTGAACCTGTAAAGCCGTGTTCTTTATTGCAGTAGAATGCCTGCAGCTGCCCATAATCCCTAAAGCATACAGACTCCAGTCAACCAGCAAAGTCAATAATATCTGGCTTTATATTTCTAAAAGGTTTATCTTAAAACGACCTTTCCTATTGTAATTTCTAAGACGTAATAAATGTTTCTGGGTAATTTGGGGAAAATTCACCGAGGGAATGTTTTTTATCACTGCATTTTAGTTCTGGTCCGGTTCCTGTTCACACTGACGTTTTACAACCGAACACTGACGTGTTACAAACATGAAGTTAAACACACTGACAAGTATCTCGTTAATTGGACAGTTTTCGCGATTTTCTTCCTGCATCATCGGAGTGGAATCAAATTCCGGTGACTGACAGACGTTTTCACTTGGGAGGCAGAAGGAGGAGAGACTAGTAAACGCGGTAGGATTTAATCTACTCTAGCGATACTTAAGCAAAACTCAAGAACCTGTCAGTGTGAAAGGCAGACAATAATGGATCAAACACAAGAAAACGAGTGGAAAGCAATAATTGAATTAATCAGGGTGGTGGGAAATATCACCCGATTAAATTTACCAGAGCAATCTAGGAAGAGATTGGTAAAATTAAATATGCCACATTTCTGAACAACAAATGAGTGTTGTAGCATGCAGCGAGCAAACAACAGCAAGAAAAGATACTGAGAATGTCGTCACTAAATGGGCAAAGGGAGAAGGCTCATGTCCCTGGAGCAATGGCAGAGGAGTCATTTCTGCAGTCCCACTGAGTATGTCTACGGAAGATGTTAAAAATTAGATTAAAGGAGGCAAATTTATGGATGCCACAAGGCTTAATAGTAGAAGAGATGGCTCACTGAAGGATTCCCTATGGGTAGTGGTGCAGTTTGAGAAAACTCTCCCTAAGGCAGTGCAAATAGGTAACATTTACATTTAGTCATTTAGCAGACGCTTTTATCCAAAGCAACTTACATAGGAGGAAGACAATGGAAGCAATTATAACAACACAAGGTAACAAAAAGCATAAGTGCACCAGATACTAGTCTGTTAAAGCCCAGCACACTATACAAAGCGAAGGGTAGGAAATTGTTTTTTGTTTTTTTTGTTTTATGAAAAGAGATAGAAAGGAAGAAGAGTTAGTGATTGTCAGTTAGGTGTTGACAGAAGAGATGGGTTTTAAGGAGATTTTTAAAGGTGGCTACAGAATCTGCTGATCTTGTAGGAGCAGGCAGATCATTCCACCAATGTGGAACGGAGAAGGTGCACGAGAGTGATTTCTTTCCTTTTTGGCGTGGTACCACCAGACGTTGTTCGTTTGCAGAGCGCAGGGGTCTGGCAGGAACATAGGTCTGTATTAGCGAGCAAAGATATGATGGTGCAGAACCAGTGGTGGTCTTGTAGGCCAAGAGCATCGCTTTGAACCTGATGCGGGCAACAACAGGGAGCCAGTGTAACCTAATGAAGAGAGGGGTTACGTGTGCTCTCTTCGGTTCATTGAAGACCACTCTTGCCGCCGCGTTCTGGATCATCTGCAGAGGTTTGGTTCTGCAAGCAGGGAGTCCAGCCAGCAGCGCGTTGCAATAGTCCAGTTTGGACAAGACGAGAGCCTGGACTAGGACTTGTGTAGTCTGCTCAGATAGGAAAGGTCTGATTTTCCTGATGTTGAAGAGAATTAATCAACAATGAATCTACATGAACAACAGCGTGAGGGAATACACACCCAAACCACTCAGGTGCTATGCATGCCAAAGAATGAGGCACACGGCACAGCAGTGTAAAGGAAAACTAAGGTGTGCGAGTTGTGGAGGTAAAAATTAGTACGGAAAATGTGAAAAGGATGCCAAGGTTAAGTGCTGTAACTGCAGGAGGAGAGCACAGTGCTGCGTTTGCTGCAGAGGAGTAAAATTAGGGGATGTCTGGTCCATGTTTAAGAAAATGAATGGGAAAAGGAAGTCAGTTTGAAATCCCACTATTGGTTGATGAGGGGAGACTGGCAGTGTCAGACAAAGAGAAGGTGGGTGTGTTAGGTAAGGCATTGCAGTATATAGTGGTGAACACCTTGGTGATACCCATAGGCAGCAGAAAGAAGAAGATAGTAGTTTGTTAAAAGGAAGTGGGGAAGACAATTCAGGATTGCTGGGAATATTCCAAGTTCCAGGGGTGTGGGTTTGGGTGGACAAGGGAAGAAAGAGCATGGACATATGGGATGGGAACCTTAGAATTCACCAGGTCAGCCCCGATTAGCAGCATACCCCCTCGCCTTCTCCCAGAAATAAAGATGGACATGAGTATGGAAAAGACAAAAGAATGGTGAATGAATGAAATGGCAATTAAAACAAGGATGTAACTCATGAAAAGGTATCACAATTATCTCAAAATATACACAGATTGGTTATAAGAACAAACAAGAGGGTGTGGGAGATGGTGTGTATGTCCCTGAGTGTAAAATAACTATCTCTAAAAGACTGCCTGACCAATTATCTGAATATACAGCAGAAATAGTGGCATCCATTATTGGGTTACAGTGGGTTGAAGAGGTCAGACCTGATAGGGCGGTGGTATGCACGGACTCAATAGCCATCTTGGAAAGCATACAGTCAACAAAAACAGTCAGAGAAAATTTGCTTATTGAACTATAGCTTGGTAAGATTTCATAGAGGTGGTGTAGATGTTCAGTTCTGTTGGGTACCAGCACATGAGGGAACGAGTGTGCTGATAAACTAGCAAAAAGTGCATTACAAAAGGTAAGAACAGTACCTGTCCCACTTGGGAAAGGAGAAGGAAAAACAGTTTTTAGGAAGAAAGGAATGGAGATATGGCAGGAAAGATGGGAGGAAGACCAGAAAGGAAGCGGGTAACATCAAATACGAAACTCAGTCATAAGAACTATAAAGAAAGGAACAAAAGGGAGGAAATCATCATAACAAGACTCCGATTGGATCACACAGGATTCAATGGAACTATGTTTGTACTGGGGAAAATTAACAGTAGGAACTCTGGAGGCAAAGAAAATGTGGAACATATCGTATTGGACTGGGGGGGCGGGGGTAAGAGCCACCAGGAAGGTGACACAAGGCTGGTAGGAAGAATTTCCATAATGTAGTAAAATGACATGATACACACTCTTGGTCAGTAGGTTGCAGTATGCACCTTAAAGTTGTTTGCAAACCGCCAGAAAAACGATAGAGGAGAAGGACAATAATAATAATGATAATACAATTGCTTCTGCTGTGTATATTTTCTTTGGTGTCACAAATAGCTCACCAATAAAGAACTGATTATAAGCAGTATTAGACTCTAAATCATGTTATGAATAATGCTGTAGACATCTTGCACAGTAATGATTCAATGATGCTGTGGGATCAGTCACACACTTTTTAATGGACTTAATGAACTGACCAAGTACACAGAGTGGGATACAAGCACAGTCTCTTAAACACCTTTTGACCATAAATCAGGGAAAAGGCCTGGTTACCAAATGAGTTGCATAAATATATATATACACGGCGTGTTGCAGGAATGAGTCCCAAAACCCGGAAATGGGTTCGCATTTTAGCACTTCCGATTCCCTGACTTCGAGATAGGGAACCGGAAGCGCTAAAATGCTAAAAGCCTTAAATAAGCTCTGTGGATAACACAAGGTATTTTCACGTTTTGTTCTACGGCAGTAAATACCGCACTCTTGCATTTCGAAGAACTTACGTGTCTTAAAAAGGTGCGATATATAAAAAGAGGCCAAATGGAGACTACAGAGGCTGTCGGGGTCATTAAACGTCATCACGCCGAACACGGAAAACCATCTACTCACTAGTCCCTCTTTGCAGACACGTTGTGTCGAGTTTTTGTGATGTATTCTACAGCCATGGTTTATACTCGCACTCCTGCAAAGTATTCTAGGTCACGCTAAGAGGAAATGCTTGTGTAGAAGAGGTAAGCGCGCAAAATCGCATTACTGGTTGCAAGCTTAGTGGTGGTGACGTTAAAGTCATGCGACCGCGGTGTGGTACGTTTATATCCTAACGTTAGCTTTTTACTTCTGATGATCACATTTACGCTTCAAAAACGCATAGTGCTGTTCATTTACGTTTATTATCTTGGTGAACAAAACGTGTAAGTATCAAACTTTTGTTTGCCACAGAGCTTATTTTCTGCAATCACCCAAAATCAAATGTGTCGAGGGAACCAGTGCGGTACTAACTTCCGGGTTGGCCTCAAGGAAACTGCCAAAGAAGGAAGAGTCATTACATCATCATCATGACGTTCTACACTAAAACCCAACACATCTACGTCGTATGACGTTTGATGAAGAAACTCCTCTACCAAACGGAAGAACACACTTCAGATAATACATCACTGGCTGATTTATCAAAATGTGCGCAGTCGTTTATTTACTCCAAATAATATCCAAAGATGATTCTAGGCATACTCAACAGGCTCATGGCGAATCAAATTAAAATGCTCACCATGACAAATAAAAGCTAAGTGAAAAGTGTCCCTTGAAAATATTGAGTTTAGGATCTAAATCTGTAGCCCATTCTTCATTCCTTCTCTTCCTTTTATTATCGAGCCGGGCTACTTTACAATGATTGACAGGGCTAAAAATGGCTGTTACAGGAATTCCAATGAAACGTTTACAATATTTTCAAGGGGCACTTCACTTGCAACTCTTTTTCCATTTGTCATGGTCAGCATTTTAATTGGACTCACCGTGAACCCTGTTGAGTATGCCTATAATCACCTTTGGACACTATTTGGAGACCAACAGCAAGTAAACCCATGCGCACATTTTGAAAAAAATCAGTCAGTAATGTATTCTTTGGAGTGTGTTCTTTCATTTGCTAGCGGAATTTATTCATCAAACGTCATACTATGTAGACATGTTGAGTTTTAGTGTGTTTCTACAGGCTTCAATAGAACTGGCACCAAGCAGAGCATAGGATGGTTATATGGTTATTATTTTGAAAATCATGCTAAAATCATATATCTTCCATCATAAAATACTGTGGATGGTTTGTTTGCTTTCATGTCACAAGCAAACCACACCAGAGTGTGCTTGGAAGCGAGCCGAGACCACCCCTTTTGAAAGCTCTTGGTCCGGGTGTTTGGTCCGCACCATAGTTCCATTGACAGCTCTCACACCATCCCAAACGAGCCGCTGCTATGAAACGCAAGCGCACCAGGGTGTGTTTATGGTTTTAACCGAACCAAACAGGTTAGGTGCAGGTTACGTCTGCAGAATGTCAGTGTTGTGTTGGACATTGTATTGTTATTTTCCAGCACTGCGCCCTCTACACCCAAACAGGCTTACTGGCTAACAGACATTATGTTTTTTGGTAAGGGTTTTATTTTCACAATAAAACGGAATTTTACAATTTAACATAATGCAAAGGTGGCTCCGCAAAAAAAACCCAACAAAATGGCAAAGTGACTACAAAGATTTGTCAAAGCTGTTCTAAAGCACCATGATCAACAAAAAAAACATTTAGCAATAGAGGCGTCAACAGACTAGTGGGTCTGCAGGGGGACAAAACTAGCAAAAGCAAAATGACTTAAAAGAAAGAAAAGTCTATGTAAAGTAATATGGTTTCTTGACATTGACACCGTATTCTGTGAGGGCAGGAGTCAGGTCCTCCATAGTCAGAGTGTACTTCTTATCCTATATATAGAGAAGAAGAAAAAATAGAAAACGACAAGTTATCAGGAACAAAATAATCAGAGCATTTAAAACGCAGTTGACAACTACCTCTGTCACCATATTCTAACAAAGCTCCTCTTTTCCTCACACACAGCACTGTCAAAACATTGTATGCAGGTATTCCATTTAAAGCACATGTTAAAAACACTGACCTTTGTCTTACTCCTTGAGCTTCCTGAGGCAGTGCCCTTCATTTTACAGTACTGTAGTGCATCGTTGGCAATGTCTGAGATAAACTTCTGAGAAGCGAGGGAGATCAAGCGGATTCTAAAGCAATAAAAAGGAAAATCATTGTTGAAAATCATAGCCTGTTTCTATCCATTTATAATGGAAAAACAATTAAGTCAGATCAAAGAGTACCTCTGGTCTCATTTCCGATTTTCACTTCAAAAATATCAGTACAGAAAGTATCACAAAGGTGACAATAAATGATCTACTTAGGCTAAAGAGTCTGTACTTTATGCTTAGTCATTCCGAAGAGTCCGGAAAATTAGCAGCAGTACTAATAGATAGCCTGGGCTTTCTTAAAATAAATTAAAACCCTATTTGATAAGTCAGACAGGCATGGCAGTCAATTTAGCATCAAATCAGTTTTTCTTAGCTTGTAAAATTGTTTACATTAGCATTAACTCGACGCAAACCACAATCTTACCAGGTATATTACCTGACTGAAAGCTGTTGAACTAAATTCAGACAACACTGCCGTCATCACGAGCAGTAATTAAAACATCTATGCAAACTACTTCAGCAGATGATTCAAATTGTGTGTCCCCAAATCATTATAAGATAATGAGCTATGTGGCTCAGATTTCTTTTAAAAATCTACTTACTGACTTTATGATCTCGCCTTGTCAAACATAATTCCCCACTTTCCTATCCCGGTTGACAAACTGTGGCAGGGCTCTAGCGTGTCCCATGGTATTGATTAAACATTCAGAAAAGGGTCACATCATCCTTTTTAAGAATCTATACATCCATTGCCTGCTAGGTTACAAGGGATTTTTTAAATTCATAATTTCAACATTTAACTACAATTCAGTTTCTCCTAACAAGTTATTTAAAAATCTAAATAGGCTGGTAAATGGACTGCTTTTAACCAAAGGGCTTTACAACGTGCCTCATTGACCCATTCAAAAAGCAGTCTACCTACAGGTGGTCGAGCACGCAGTATGTCCCTGCCCTGTAAATTGGTGGTTAGGACTTTAACAACTAATAAGAGCACTGTGATTCGTGTCAACGGGGTGTCGGGCAGAAACAACCCACGTCAGTACCTACGTACGCCAGACGCTTGAGAAATGTACATTAGCCTCCCCCCAAAGTGCCAGCAGACAATTTATTTCAGCATCTGTCCTCCGTACCTCTCCGCTAGTAGCAGCATGGATTCTGCTCAGCTGCTCTGATACACTTCAGTCCCTCTGGATTTAACGGCGTTGTTGTGTGTTGCATTGCGAGTGACACAAAAGACACTTTAAAATCCGATTTGAACGGCCAGAGCATCCGGACCGAGATGCGTCTGTAGAAATCTGACTGGAATTGGAATCGCATTTCAAACCACTCCAAATGTGGCTTGGATCCAATTTGCAAAAATCGCATTTCATGTGGATTTTTTTCCCCAGGCATTCTAAAAATCAATCACGATACAATCTGGATATGCCAAAAAATGGATTTGGGCTGGCAGTCTGAACAAGGCCATTGAGTCAGTCATAACTTACATTCTTGGATCAGAAGCCTCAAAGCCAGCCCGGTTGAGGTAGTATCCCGTAACTGCATCAGGAATCTGAAAAAAATGAAAAGAGCAGACTTCATCTTGTGGTCACGATCCATACGGCACACTTTCACTGCTACAGAAACCTACTTATGAAAAACATTTATTGTATGTCTGCCATTCGGTGACGGTCAGTCAAATGAACTGTAGCAAGAACCCTGGTACAGCCTCTGATCGCTCAAGGAAACTAATTATCACTTTCTAAGGAGTACTGTGGTTGGTAAATAAGAAAATGTCATTTTCACCAAGGATCGGGGGATTTGAAGTTGTCACGAATGTCTTTTTCAGTTATTTAATTCACTGGATAAGCCAAAAACACACAAATACTGTGCCCCATCTGTATATTTTATATACAAATAGTTTCTCAAATGAATTTCCATTTAATTTGGTGATGGTGATTAGTTTACGGTGGCTGGCAGTACCGACTACGGTGCCAGCTGTTTCCAACACAGAGAAGAATTTAGCTGTTAATAACTTCAACATGTGCAGTGTTGATGATTAATTTCTGGTCTTGCCGACAACGTGTCCCCTACCTGTGAATGCAAGCACATATGGTAGGTAAGACGACTGACAAGACTTGACTTACTGTGGGAGTGTACTCTTCCAGCTGCATGAGGAAATCTGCCAGGGGGGTGGTGGAGACGGCAGGCTTTACATCGCCGTTGGTGATGCCACCGGGCACATAGACACCGTTGGAGACGGACGTGTCTGCTGCTGGTGTCACCATGGCCGCTGAGGCTGAAGCCGCAGCTGCAACGAACGCGTTTGGGGTGACTTTATGTGAAATTAAAGAAACAAAATTGTATACCTATCTGCTGCATTTCACAAATAATGAGATGTTTCAGTTTTCACTCGTAGGGAAAGGTGCTTTGCAGTATTGCCTAAACCAAGGTTGTGCAAAGTCCAAAATTCCAGGTCCACACGATGATGCATGCAAAATGATTAACGTACTTGCAGATATTTTGGGACAGACAAACAAACAAACAAATCATCCATCTTCAGTAGGAGAAAAATAACAGCTAACCTACTGTGAACTGACTGTTTAGCTTAGCATCGTGGACTATAACACAACGTTACCATTACTCGTGACCGACGGGATACTGCTGACGCTGCTTGTTGCATTATCATTTCCGATGCAATTACTTGACGTTGAAGACGGCGTAGATGAAACTCCAGTTGTGACAGACTGATTAACGCTGTCAATGTTCATGTTGAGGTCGACGTTAGCTAACGCGCTAACCCTGGCTAGCTAGCACAGAGAAATGTCCAAATATGCCCAAAAGCGCGATTCCGTGCTATGTAGCTTTCAGACCAGTCTCCAACGAAACACCGTGTTGTTTAGTAAAGCTGGTTTTGCAACTCGGAGGATATTAAAATCACAGAATCAGGCGCTAGCTAGCATCAGAAATGGCATTTAGCTACCGTGCAGCAGAGAGCTGAGCTCGTGCGCTTCAGAGCTAATCGCGTCATGTGACCCCAGCTGGTACGGATGTATCGGATTTGACGAAGGTAGCCCGCAGGTAGGTCGACCATTACATTTGATATTCTCTCTTCGTTTGTTGGATTGTAGACTTTTTTTAATTTGGTTGTGTCAGCAACTAACTAGGTAGACAACTGTATAGCTAACAGGTAATTAGTAATAGGGATTTATTTGCGCTACAAAAATCCCTTCAACTGACGTGTTATCTGCTAATTGCTAATTACATTTACATTTACATTTAGTCATTTAGCAGACGCCTTTATCCAAAGCGACTTACATTTGAGGAAGACAATGGAAGCAATATAACAACACAAGGTAACAAAAAGCATAAGTGCATCAAAAAACGAGTCTGGTTAAAGCCCAGCACAGTATACAAAGCTAAGGATAGGAAGGGTTTCTTTTTTTTTTTTTTAATTGTGTTTGTTAAACCTAGTTTATCACATCGGTCATTGTGACGTACAAGAGACAAAATATATAAAAGACAAAATATAATAATAATTATCTGAATATGTATTGAAATGTTGCCTTCAGTGCTGTCGGAAATATTTCACGATATCTGTAGCGCGGCGCATTGAGGTATGTGGTGTAATGGAGATATTTGACTTGCTTGTTAACCAAAACGACAAAAGAGCCTCTTTGAGCATAGCAATCTTTGGATTACGAAGACTGTTTTATAAAGAGATGTAGGGGACGTCGCCTCACCGCGCTCTAATTTACATCACTCTGACGACTGTCCGTGATATGACTCAAACGTGACCTCAACGACCCTCACGTGGAAGCGACGTCATTTCTCACCAGTCTGCAGACAGTGGTTCAGCGTGTTGTCGAACAGAAGAGTCAGTTGCCTCTCTCAGAAAGGCATTGTCACCATTAGTGGGCTTTGTCTGAAATAACCGGTGGTGAAAGATTTGGACACTGTCTTCAAGATACTTAATCACAAAAAACCCCGAGCTGTCTGCTTTCAAATTTCTCCATCGATGCTATCCAGCAAAACATTATTTGCAAAATATAAGAAATGGCAAAATTGCTCTCTCGGTGGACTTGATGCTTATTTTTTGGAACGGATTTGCCCAATATATACGTTGTAATATTTCTGCTCATTTTTCATTCTTATACAAATATGTGCTGTTTGTTTTTTATGTCTGCAGTTCAGAACAAAAACAGTGTTATATTACAACAAATCCAGCTGCCTGGTACAACTCTATATGCCTTATTACCCGGATGCCTAATAATATCCAGGCATGTGAGTGCATTGATCTCCCTGCAACGATTTTCAAACTACAAGCACAGTTTTCGAGGAGCCGTGAATGCAGCAGGAGGGCCTCGTGCCTGCGGTAGGGGGCGCTTCGGGAACCTTCGGGACCGCCTCGCGGTTGGCTTTATTGTTCGAAGAAGTGACCCACCGCTGTTGTGTCGAAGTCAGTAGCCTCGTTCAGATGTGTTTGTTGTGTCTGCACAAAATCGGACCAACGCGGAAGACTGACAGAAGGTGTTGACAGCTGTATGGGACAAAACAGGTACTTAGCCAAACAGCCATGTCATAACAATAACTGACAAGTATTACTTACCAGAAACACACATTTTAATGGGCTACTTGCTCTCATACAATAACTGTAAGGGTCTTTAATCGGCGCATTTGGAAGGATAAAGGGGTGTTTTAAATTGTTAATTTAGTCCACCTTCAAACCACCTCGATGTAACGTTATGGAATTAACAACCCAGATTATAGGAAGTACGATGTCCCTGACAGGGACTGCACATGTGTTCACCTCTGACTGATAAGCGTTTATTGTACCCCAGGCATTGTGTAAAATGTGTCTTGTCTTAACAAGCTTTGATTTGTGTCAAAGTTCCCGGGGTGCCAGAATGACTTCCCCTGTTCGTGTCATCGTGGTGGGAGCTGGCAGCCGAGGGGAGATCTACTCCCAGTTTGCATCCATCCACCCTCAACGTGTGAAGGTCAGCAGAGAGTTCATGAGCCTTTGTGTTCATTTTGCTGATTAATACTTTTTAGAGTTGTAAATGCAGGGCTTTTCCTCATAATGGAGTATTCCCCCTGTTGTAGTGCTGCTTTACTTAAGTAAATGATCTACACTTACTTTATACTTTTCCACTACTGCGAGGTTATTAAGCTGTAATGTCTAACAGACCACTTGTTATGCCCACTTCATGTACTCAACTTCACCATTTCAGGTTGTCGGAGTAGCTGACCCAAGGAAATTTGGCCGCACTAAACTTCAGCGGCAACACAAAATTGCAGATGAAAACACATTTGAAGGTGAGCATCAAAAGAAAAAAATGCCTTCAATGGCTTATAATTGAGTGCCACATACTAAATTGTCGAATGGTCTTTTGCTCAAACTAGACTGGCACAGTATAGTTGAACGAGAGAAGTTTGCAGACGCAGTGTTAATTTGTACTCCAGACCGCCTTCATAAGGTAAACATACAATATATGTGTATATTCTCTCTATATATGTAACTGTCAATTTTAGCCTTCTGTGCACACACCTCATTTATCGGTGTATTAACCTAGTTTGTGTTCCCCAGGAACCTGCGGTGGCCTTTGCAAAGAAGGGCTACCATGTTCTGCTGGAGAAACCAATGGCAGTGAGTGTTTTGTAAATAAACATAAACCATCTTAGTACAGAGTATAACTTTAACCTTGGGTGAGATGGGTGTTAATGATTTTTTCATTATTATTTTGCATGTTAGTTTTTCATGTTGTATTTTGATTAAGAATTACCCTTTTTTTTAAATCACTATTTTTTTCATGACATTTCAGTGCAATTTAATACGTACAGTGTAAAGATTAGATTTCTTTTAAGTACATATTTTGACAAATATACTACTTTGTCCCTAAAGGGCCAGTTCACCCCAAAATCAAAAATACATAGATTTCCTCTTAGCTGTAGTGTTATTTGGAGATATCGGCCTTACAGATGTCTGCATTTTTCGATCATAATGGGACTATATGGCACTCGGCTTGTGGTGCTCAAAGCGCCCCTAAAAAAAAAAAACTCAACAGCAATGTCTCTTTCCAGAAATCATGACCCGGTTACTCAAGATATTCCACAGACCCTGTTGTGAGCAGTGTATTCTAGGAACTATCGGTAGAAAGAAAATAGTCCCTACATGAAACTGCTCACAACAAATCTGTGGATTATCTCCCACTAGTCCCATTATATTCAAACAATGCAGACATCTCTACGGGCCAGTATCTCCAAAACTCTGCAACTCACACCAATACCATCTAGATGGATAAATAGCACTTCAGGTAAGAGGGAAAATATGTGTTTTTGATTTTAGGGTGTCCCTTTGCAAGTGTCAGTTTCTGAAATACGAAAACTGTCTTCTCTCTTTTTGATTGCACGCGTGTGCCACGCTCGCTTCCTTGCGACACTAATGTGTTCACATGACTTTAGACGACTGTAGAAGACTGCACAGCGATTGTGGAGGCTTGCACTCAGAATGGTGTGATGCTATCAGTGGGTCACGTTCTCCGGTATGATCCCGTCATCCACAAGATAAAGGTGAACACCTTCTGTCACACTCTCCACTTATGAAAACATCCGACAGATTTCTTCACCGGACAAGGGTCACAGTTTTGGGCTTAAAGATGTCAATTTGGATACCTAAACCTGAGTTTTAATAAGGGGAGCTAAGCATATTTTGGCTGTTTCAATTACAGAACGCTGAAACTTTTTCTCACACTGGGTAAAAGTGGTGAAGAAAATCCCAATGTCCAAATTCAGATTTTTGCCTCGTTTTGGTTGAAAAAATGTAATGAATCGTTTTCTAGGAGCTGATAGATGCGGGAGTCGTAGGGAATGTGATCCATATTCAGCACTTTGAGCCGGTAAGAATGCAGAAAGAAAAAAAAGAAAATAATACTGCAAATCCCCAGGTCTCCTCATTCAATAAACAGTAACAGTATTCTTGCTTTTACTACATTCATTTTTTAAATAAATTAGTCTTGTCAACCTCTTGTTCCAGGTTGGGTTTTACCACTTTGCTCACTCATTTGTTCGGGGGAACTGGAGGAATGAAGCAGAGAGCTCCTTTGCTCTTTTGGCTAAATCGTGCCATGACATCGACCTAATACATCACTGGGCTGGAGCACGCAGGTAAACCATTAGACAGCGGTTAGTGATCGACTCCATGCTCGTCTGATGTTCAGAAGTGAGATGCACTTAACACTAAAATAAATAAGTAGGTTGGTCAACAGGGTGATATAAGTGTATCAGTTTGTGGAAAGCCTCTATTCAAACAATGCTAGCAGGAAGTAGACCCCTCACCCTGGTGGTTTTGTTGGGCCACAGTCTCTGGGTTTCCAGGTGTTTCCAAAGTGTTTTCTGTGAGTTCATTCTGTTTTTCCCAAGATGACCCGTTAACATTGCTGTTTGCACTTGGCAGGTGTGTGAAAGTGTCATCATTTGGATCTGTCAGCCACTTCCGAAAAGAGAACAAGGTGTGTGGCCTGTTCACAGTACGTGGCCTAATGCAAAGAAATCATCACCGTCACAAAGGAAGCTAGTAGCCCCTGCAGATATGAACAAACTGCTTTGATTGTATTTTGTGCTGTAGTTTTACAAATGAATCCTTTTCATTGCAGATGTATAAATGCTATGGGAAACAGCACATAATATTACTGCACTTAAATCCTTTTCAACGTTGCGGGGTTGTGTTTGTTTGTGTGTCACATGTTATATCAATCTCTGCACTTTTGCTAACAGAAATCACTATACTAAGCATGAATATAAAATGTGATGTTGCTAGTTTTGTGTCAGCCAACAGGTGCTGCAGATCGCTGCCTGGATTGTTCAGTAGAAAGAGACTGTCCATACTCGGCGTGCAAGATCTACCTGAATAGAGTGAAACAGGTTCACTTTTCACCAATTATCTACTATACTTTACCATCTGTGAACATATTTTTTTACTTGCTATACATCATTTTAGTATATGTCCTGTATGTATGTATGTATTCTAGGGTCACACTGGCTGGCCTGTGTCAGTCATATGTCCGAGCTCATACCCAGACATCGAGTCGGTAACTGAGGCTCTGAGGACCGGACCATATGGCCGCTGTGTCTACAAGTGTGACAACGATGTCTGCAGTAACCAGGTTAGGAAACACCGGCTTTAAAACCCACCCAAGACTGGCCCTCAATCTCCATGGCACAACATCTAACACATTAAGTTTTGTTTCTGCTTACAAACAACTCAAAGCCCACCCAGTATCCATGGTGGTATCAAACATAAGGTTAAAATATAGTATCAGGTCATTTCAGCTAACATTTTCCGACTGCTGCTAATATATCCAGACCCTAAGAGTGACCTGACATGTTAGAAATCAAATTAAACAATCATATGTCAAAGACAGTCTCACTCTTCCCAAAAGGCCCAAAAAGTAAGGAAGACTTTCAAATAAAACAGTGAAGTATAGTCAGATGTTACTGTGTGGCATTACTGTATTTGTTCTGCTTTAAACAGGCTGGACTGCCTAGTTGCAACTGTCTCTTCTCACTACTGCTCACAATGCCTCTTTTATTGTTTACATCCTTTCCTGTTTCCAGAATTTTATATTGTCATTTACTTATGTAATATGTGTCCTTTTTTTCTAACTTTCTAAAAACTCTGTCCATTTTCAAAGATAGGTATTTAAACCGAACATTTATAATTTACTTTACTTTTAAAAATACTGTCTTTATGGCACTTAAGTTATGTGTGGTCATTATTTACATTTAGAATCACCTTTTCCCTCATGTCTTGACTTTTTTGTCTGACCTGCTTGCCCAGGTTGTTAACATGGAGTTTGAAGGGGGTGTGACTGCAGCCTTTTCAATGGTGGCGTTCACTGAGGAGATGTGCAAGCGAAAAACAACCATCTATGGCAGTAAGGTAGGACTGGAAGGATTGTGAATTGCAGAAAAGACAAGGGAAAGAAATGCTTATACTTAGCATTAATACACACAAGCAATGCTACAAAGTAAGTAAGCCAGCAGGAAAACAATGCATCAACTTCTGGCTCACAGAAATCAAAGTAATTATACCTAACCAAAAGTTGAAACAGGACAAAGTTGGAAGCATGCTAAAGTGTAAAATATTACTGTATGCTGCAGCATTAAGTGCCCCCTGTCATGGAAATAAGGGGTATGTGGGGTGTACTACTTTTGGTCATATAGTGTCCCTTCATAGTGACATGTTATCAATCCAATTTTAGAAATAACAGTTGCTACTTTAAGATGTTTACACACCTGAACGTTTTAAGAGAATCACTTGACGACAGGCGGAGAAACTCATTAAGTTAACTCAGCTCAAACGTGGTTAAGCTCAACTTAACTGTAATGTAACTGCGACGTAGCCTTTAAGACCAGAAAAGCATGAAGCCACTGTATCATGGAACGACCAAAGAAAATCAGATTGTGAGATATGCTTGCCGAGCGCTAACTCTGCTCCTAAGAACGATGCATCAGCTAAATGTATACCGATATAATGAACCGTGTCTTCACAGGGGGAGCTGTCATATGATGGCCATGAGATATGCGTGTTTGACTTTCTGACCCAGAGATCCACAAAGCACACGGCACGCAATAATGCCCCGGGGCAGTTTGGCATGAGTGGACATGGTGGAGCGGACTACCACCTTATGGATGCCTTTGTCTCTGCTGTGGCTGTGAGTGCTTATAAATGCTATTATTGTTTTATTTTGCCAATGTATAGTTTCCTGCGTGTTTTTCTCCTTGGCCCACTCCAGAATCAACTCATTTGGTGGTTGCAGTATATGAACAGCTTGGATTTGAATCTTTACCTTAGACTGACAGCTGACCTGTACTTGCAGTTGTTTTGGGAACATGAAGGAATATGGACTGATTAAGAATATTCACTGTATTTACATTTTTGTGGGAGAGGCACTGATACTAAATCCATGTGAAGGATTTGGAAACACTGACTGTGATGGTTGATTAGCCGTGTGTGTGTGTTTGCGCGCGCAGAACAATGATCCATCCCTGATCCGCTCGGGTCCTGAAGAGACGCTGCTGAGCCATTTGCTGGTGTTTGAAGCTGAGCGTTCACGACTGGAGAGCAGGGTGGTGCACTGTGGTGCCGTTAACCCGAGCTAGACGACGGAAAAAACACTTGGACAGTAAAATGATTTCACCTTACAAATCAAACACTATAAGGCCAAACCTTGGCATGTAATTAGGCTGACTGTTTAGTTCATGTTGCTCAGGGACTCTCTGTGACTGAGCGAGTGAATAAGCGAACCGGTTTAGTTTTTAAATTATATAAGCACTATGCCACAAACTTGACCGTAATGTTTATGTGAAGTACTCTATTATTTCTACTAAACTGTTGTGAATCTATGTAATATAAATTGTCTTTGAATCATTTTTTGCTCTTAATGTTATCCCACACACAATATGACTTTTCCCCACCTGTGTCTGCGTGCAGAATACACTGAAATCTCCGGACATTCATGTATGCTGACCTGTTTGACGCCAGTAGATCTGTCACCCTGAACGGCTTCTTGAAATGTAAACTACTACTGAGCTATGGAGAGAATACATTTATTGAATTCACAAGTACAACTGACTATGAACAACTTTATATAAATACACGATAAACAAATATGCCATTAGCTCTCACTTCTTTAAAGTTACCGTAAGCAGGTTACTTCTTGTTAGATAACTGATACATCGAAGCTTTACGGCATATTGTGTCTAGCTAAACATTCATAAAAAAAAAAAAAACTATACTATAAAATAGCTTTTGGAAAATTTAAACATTGCAGACTTGTTTCCGGTGGCTCAGTATACAGTACCTCATGGCAGCTCTAAGGAGCCGCACCGAATGTAAAAATCAGGTCAGTCTGTCTTCCTTTTCCTCTGAATCTGAGGGATAAATAATGGGAAACCTCCTTTTTGTCATGTCTGCCAGGGCATATAATAAACCTAATGAAATTAGCTATTAGATGATAGCTTTTGAATCAAAAGCAGGCTACTGTATGTACTGTTAGGTAGACATAAAAGGGTTAATAATCTACATGTGGGATACCAGAGATTCATAACTTCTGTAATGTAATTACGTTCACTGAAAGGGTGGCTTATAACATTTGTTTAAGTACTGCACACACACACATATATATATATATACATACACACACTCACCCACTTATTGACCAGTATCAGGAGATCCGCTCTACTCAGTGGCACCTTTGCCTCCAGCAGCAGTGACTCCACCAAGTCTGGGTCATCACTGTGGCGTCACAGAGGTTGTAAATTCATATGTGCCGTTTTTTCATGCATCCATCAAACCAAAAAGCTAATAAGAGGGTTAGTAATGACTAAGCTATTGCTAAAAGTCGCATGTGACTGATTACTCTGGCTGAGTGCCATGTCTGATATCTACACACACTCACAATTTCATAAAGCACCTACTCGGGTGCGGCTGTCGCAGCAGCAGTGCTCAGGTTGACCGCTGGGGGGGGTTATTCCCAGGCGCTGACCAGCAATGGTACTGAGACTGTCAATGTCCTGGAGGAGAGAAAGTGCATTAATATGCAGTAGCAACAGGAACAGTTTCTAGGCTCCCATGTTCAAGTTAAAATTTCTTTTCACAAATAGGAGGAGACCGCCCATGGCCTTTAAGATTCCAGAAATCTACATCCGAGAGCGCGGTGGTGTGGGGCTCAGAGGCATCAATGGATGGCATAAAACATGAGGCAGTAGCTGGCTGAATATACAAAGACTAGAAACTAAATACTGCTCCATGTCTGCATGTGGTTTGTACTGGCTGTTGTGACAGGATCTCAACTCTCTGCTGATGTATCATATCCACATACCCACTGGCTAAGGTTGTCCTGGAAGTGAAGATACGAGCATAGGGCGAGAAACTGAAGTGAACCTCGTACGCTACACGGCCCTTAATTTACCTATCAGATCCAATGGATGAATCCTGCGCCACAGTTGCTGTATATAAGAAAGGATGTACGGCAATTAGTTTTTATTAGTCTTGGGTTACACAGCTCCCCATAGGGACTTTTATTGATGAATGTCTCCTTATCCAGCTTTTTACAAACCAACTTACTAAAGGCATTTATCATTCAAAATGGCATGTTGGTTCAAAATGATTAGATAAAGAAAATTCACAAACGTGAGAAAAAAAACGTTCAGCAGGATTGAAATCACAGAGTATAGTTGGGCTATACTGTAGTAATGTTGTAATATAAACAGTTAATTATATAATAACTTTTTATGTTTATATATATAATGAATAAATAAGTAACAATAGAAAAACCCCTTTTGTCCTCTTTGCCAGGCATTTAGTTAGTCATGAAGTAACATCTTTTAAACACAAGGTGTCACTAGTTCATTTAATTAGAAGTCAGCAGGCCACTGGCTTGGAGTGACAGTGGTCTGTTGTGGTAAACTAATTTTGTGTTCAAAGCATGAGCTGTATGGTCACCTTTTCTGCGGTCAATGTCCTGGTTATTACGTGCAATAGCCTTGGAGCCTAGGAAAGCCTTAAAGTTGCAGTAATGACAGTTTCTTGTTCCAGGTTGGTCCTTTCTACAATGTACTAAGCCACATCATTCTGGTCCCTAAGCATGGACTGTTTTTCCTGGATCTTCACCCTAGGTGTAGCCACAAATTGGACGGTTATACTTTATCTTCATGAATCTAAGCTGTTAGCAATGGGGGAAAAAAAAAAAAAGTATAATATATTAGTAAATAGTAAGCAGCAGACATGCAAGTGGGCCTCAACTGTACGACTTCAGCAAATTAAGTCTACTCTTGTGCATTTATCGTTCTCCATTAGATATGAAGACATAAAAAAGGTTGACAATCACAGCTAGCACGCTCCGCTGAATGAGAGTGCAACTGCTTCTTCGTAAGCACTGTTGTCACTGTCAAAATAAAGCCATCTTCTTTCATATACCTGATGAGAAAAGCTATGACTATGCACTCTGTGTTCAGTGGGTCACAAAAAAATGCAGCTAGATTTAGAGTGCTGCAAAATGGTTTACCTGGCATGGAAGGCCTCAGTGCATTTAGTCATCAGGTTACAAATATCCTTGCAAGTGGCATGCAGCTCCTGGATGAAATAAGAGTTAACTGTCTACAGTTGCAAAAAATTACCGCTTTAATACCCCTTCACTAGCCATCCCATACCTCCACTATCAACAGCCAACTCTTGTCACAAAACCCTCCAGCATTAGGGATGGTGCTTAATCGTCTGTTGTAAACTCATTGAATTAAATTTCCTTTCTGCGATTTCCTGTACAAATAAGAGGAATGGAAGCATCATTCTGGCACCTCGTCCTTGGTATTCCCCCCCAGTTGCTACATATACAGTGCCTTGCGAAAGTATTCGGCCCCCTTGAACTTTGCGACCTTTTGCCACATTTCAGGCTTCAAACAGAGATATAAAACTAATTTTTTGTGAAAAATCAACAACAAGTGGGATACAATCATGAAGTGGAATGAAATTTGATATTTCAAACTTTAACAAATTAAAAACTGAAAAATTGGGCATGCAAAATTATTCAGCCCCCTTAAGTTAATACTTTGTAGCGCCACCTTTTGCTGCGATTACAGCTGTAAGTCGCTTGGGGTATGTCCCTATCAGTTTTGCACATCGAGAGACTGAAATTCTTGTCCATTCCTACCTTGAAAAACAGCTCGAGCTCAGGGAGGTTGGATGAAGAGCATTTGTGAACAGCAGTTTTCAGTTCTTTCCACAGATTCTCGATTGGATTCAGGTCTGGACTTTGACATTCTAACACCTGGATAGGTTTATTTTTGAACCATTCCATTGTAGATTTTGCTTTATGTTTTGGATCATTGGCTTGGTGGAAGACATCTCTCCACCCCAGTCTCAGGTCTTTTGCAGACTCCATCAGGTTTTCTTCGAGAATGGCCCTGTATTTGGCTCCATCCATCTTCCCATCAATTTTAACCATCTTCCTTGTCCCTGCTGAAGAAAAGCAGGCCCAAACCATGATGCTGCCACCACCACCATGTTTGACAGTGGGGATGGTGTGTTCAGGGTGATGAGCGGTGTTGCTTTTACGCCAAACATAACATTTTGCATTGTTGCCAAAAAGTTCAATTTTTGTTTCATCTGACCAGAGCACCTTCTTCCACATGTTTGGTGTGTCTCCCAGGTGGCTTGTGGCAAACTTTAAACGACACTTTTTATGGATCTTTAAGAAATGGCTCTCTTCTTGCCACTCCTCCGTAAAGGCCAGATTTGTGCAGTATACTACTGATTGTTGTCCTATGGACAGAGTCTCCCACCTCAGCTGTAGATCTCTGCAGTTCATCCAGAGTGATCATGGGCCTCTTGGCTGCATCTCTGATCAGTCTTCTCCTTGTAGGAGCTGAAAGTTTAGAGGGACGGCCAGGTCTTGGTAGATTTGCAGTGGTCTGATACGTTTTCCATTTCAATATTATCGCTTGCACAGTGCTCCTTGGGATGTTTAACGCTTGGGAAATCTTTTTGTATCCAAATCCGGCTTTAAACTTCTTCACAACAGTATCTCGGACACAGTGCAGGTGCATTTATACGGAGACTTGATTACACACAGGTGGATTGTATTTATCATCATTAGTCATTTAGGTCAACATTGGATCATTCAGAGATCCTCACTGAACTACTGGAGAGAGTTGGCTGCACTGAAAGTAAAAGGGCTGAATAATTTTGCACGCCCAATTTTTCAGTTTTTGATTTGTTAAAAAAGTTTGAAATATCCAATAAATTTCGTTCCACTTCATTATTGTGTCCCACTTGTTGTTGATTCTTCACAAAAAAAATTACAGTTTTATATCTTTATGTTTGAAGCTTGAAATGTGGCAAAAGGTCGCAAAGTTCAAGGGGGCCAAATACTTTCGCAAGGCACTGTATATTATACATATAGGATGTGGCAGCAGCAAAATGCTAACCTACCTTATCCAGCTGAGACTGAACATGCAAGAACAGTTTCCTCTCCACCTGCAGTGTCTTAAGGTCTTCACAACTCTCCATTCCTGGTCATCAGCTTATTGAAGCATTTGCGACCCTAGAGAAGAAACATACCTTAATTAATATTTGTGTTTACTAGTAACAGGTGTTATGGTTGAGTAAGACTAACACTGACCCTGTACAGGCTATTCTATTCTATTAATCGTGTGGCTATTAGTAAGTTGCTTTTGTCAGATTTCATACTGGGGTGTGTAGTTCCCCCAGCAGTTCCCTGTCCCTCCGGCCTCCTCTCCCAATTCAAAATCTGAAAAACAAAGCCAACAAGTAGGGTCAACTCTGGTAAGGAAATCAGGAGGAATTCTCTGTATGCGGTATTCTGTGAATGGTCCATGGGAAAAACACACCTCACCTGATCTGTCTTTGATGGGTAAGTAAGCAACCAAGTTTAATGTAGGTGCACCTAACCTAATGTAATTAGTTAGGGTTAAAGTACAACCAACCGTTAACATAAGTTATCAGTTATTTTGAATTCCAAGCTAGCGAGATAGCAATGTCAGAAGCACTCTGCTGTGGAATGTACTGAGATAATTAACAGTTACCGTAGTTAATTAGTTATGTTACATCAGCAGAGACCTAAAATATATACAATGCAGTGAAATAAATGAAATTAAATACCATTTTGTAGCTATGATATTACTTATGTGTATCAGAAATCTGGTAACAATTTACAACAGAAATGACCACAGGGTGAGCAGATTAAACAGCCAGCACTTGACCAACTCACTTTTAGGGGTGATGGTGCTTATGACTTCAGATAGCCAGTCAAGCTATTTAAGCTTTACTGAAAGCAATTAAACATTTCGTCAAGAATGCGCTGAATTTTTTACAGCAAATAATATTGGAAAAATGAACATTTCTTGTTATGGGATTCAGCCGTTGGCACCCATTTTGTGACTGGATTGCAGGTCTAAACTCGCTGAGGCAAATGATGCCTGCAGGTATCTTTCCAGAAGCAGCTGCTGCTCATTGCTTTTGTCATCATCATGTCTTTTGTTTTCTACAACCATTAGTTTTATTGCAATAAAATCTAAACAAGTAGGTAAAGCCAACCGGGTAATTACACACAGGCTTCCGAATACAGTATGACTCACATTACATCACACTCAGGTAAGCCAGCGCTACAATTTTATCAAGAAATCCCATTCCATCGTGGAGGGAGGTGTCCTTAATAACCCTCTGAACACAATAATGTCAACAACAGCACACCATTCCTGGACCTTGCAACACATCCAGGATGACTAATTCTGGAGTGTGTCCCAGAGTCCATACACCCAAGATGGACTGACACAGTTATAAAACTATTGTGGCAAGAAGGGTGTGTAGAGAAAACTGAAAGAAATGACGAAATTGTTGAATCACAGAAAAACTTTGTCCTGGTGCCAGGACAGTTTTACAGCAGTGGTGTCAATTGGCACTCCTTCAGGCACGGTGTCATTTTCCGTTTGATGTAATTCTTTGAGCGGTTTCTGAGCGAACCACAAGCATACGGAATGAAACCTTAATCATGTTAACCTCTCTTTATCTTTTTTTAGAGTGATAAAGATTGACCTGGAGGAGTTCCCTCATCCTGTCTTCATGAAGATGACTGGTCTTCACAAGAACCGGTTGGGCACACACACACACAAACACACACACAAAATGCCAGATAGACTGGCGACGTGCTCCTGGAGACAAGTTTGCAAACTGAGTCAGCAGCTGGATTTTTGAATGACTCAACCAGTCCACCACAGAGCCCTTTCGTTTCTCAGAGCCCTGCCCTCAACCCTCCCTCATACACAGGCACGCTTGCCTTACGCAAGGCCTTACCTCACCGCAGCATCACTTCCTCCCACTTTACTAAGAAACATCTGCAAATAGCCGAAAGTATTATAGAAATATTTTCCAGGGAGGTAAATCAGCTCAGTGGTCAATATTATTGGAAAGGTTATGTAAGGATTTATTTTGTTTTGTTTTATCCGTGGATTCTGATTCTTCTCACTGTCTCCTTCGTTTCATTTTTATGGTTGAGGCTCTATTTTTTCCAAGAATAGTGTAGACCGAAGACATGCCGTGGTGAGTGAATTTTCTGCCAAGCCAATAATCCTGTGATCCTCCGAGTCATTTATTGGATGAATCAGACATGTTGCCAGGAAGAGACTCCTACATCTGCTTTGGCTTTTCTCAGACTCTACCTATTTTCATGTAGCAATAGCTGCTGGAGGGCTGTTATAGTAGCACACTGCGCGTTGCTCCCTTACAAGAAAGAGGCATCTGTGAACAAGGAAGTGGAGGAGGAAAGCAAGGAGGGGAGCAGTAAACTGTAAAACATCATGCAGTCAGACTCTTGTCGGTGACTCAACAGGAAATGATGGAGCGGGGAGTAAGTAAGGTGAGAGGAGGAAAGGGAGGAGCGTGGGAGTGTAGGAGAGATAAAATGAGGAAAAAAGAAGATTTACTTTGTCATGCCTCAGGACTCTGAGCTATGTTGTGGTAAAAGACAGACGGATGAGAAACCATACCATGGTTTTCTGAGGAAATCTGGAGGCTGTAAAAACACTAATGTGCCCCCGCCACCGCTACTCCGCACTATGGAGTCATGACGGAGCACACACACACACACACACACACACACACACACACACACACGGTGGGTAAATAAGCAGCAGTTGAACAACAGTATTACCAAACTTGACTATCTTCCGCTGCCCTCCTGAAATGTGACCCTGTATGTTGTGTGGTGATTCAAAAAGACTTTGACCTCAGAACAGTTTGTGAACCCTGCGAAGACGAGCAAATATTGACAGTTTCTTTCCGTCACATCTGTTTACCCAAAATGAACAACACTCAGTATGCCTATGTCCTGGTGAGCAGTCTTTTTGTTAGTGCCACCAAATAATATGTTTTTCTCTGATGCTGCGGTGATTTATGCAGACAGTTGCTACTGAGGAGCGAAAGAAAAAAAAAAGTCAAGTCCATTGCCCATACACAGTTTCTCTGGATAAAAAGTGCAAAGCTCATTTCAGCGGACACTCTTAATGAACTGGAGATGAGCTTCACAGGGCTGCGGAAGGCTTCCCGCTGGGCCTGCAGACCCTCTGCCCACATTGAGGCCTGGAATCACTGGTGGGGAAGCTGGCCGGGCCTCCACTGCGGCATCCTGGGGCAAAGAATCGTTCTTTTCATGCTCGGGTCTCTGCCGTTCATTGAAGCTATCACCGTGAAATCAGATGTCACGGGGTTTAAATCTATTTCATCCTTGCCATTTCCTCAATCACTTCATTGCCTGCTGACTGTTTAGTTTTTCTCTGTTGGTACCCTGGGGGGGGGGGATTTGTGTGTTTTCCCACCCCTGATCCATTCATTTGTTGTAGCTACATTTTATTCACAGGACACCTTCCTGGCCTGTAATTCTAAATGTGTAATTTAAAACAATGCAAATAAATTTAGCATTAGAATAGATTTCACAGAAAGTATTTTCTTTTGGCCCTCAGTGCCGTTCCTGAGCTACCCAACAATCAAAGGAAGCACAGACATCATTCTTCAGCCTGTCCTCCTCTTCCTCCCGGTGGCTGTTGGCTCTCTGATAACTGAGCTGCCTCCTTACGGGATGAGGTCAAAGGCCGTGGTGCGAAGCCCACTCAGACATTTGAGGAGCCTGATTCCTTCCTGACGCCTCCAACTTGTCAGACCCAACTGCAAATCCATTAGATTAAAAAAGATTAAACGAAGGGTGTGTTTTTCCAATCACGCATAAATCTGCAGACTGTAGCGATAACGTCTGATTGAATGGTACTGATTCATAACTTAATCCCTTATTTATAAAACTAATTCATAAAAAATGTATATATGCCCTCTGTTTGGCAGTCTGCTTGGAAATAAAAACATCAAACATGACTGTTTCATGACAGGGTGAAGGAAGTGGTGGGTAGTGACAAATAGCAATAAACTAGACCTGAGAATTTCATAAGAATTCCTCTAGTTTTTCACAATTATTGCAACATCAGTCCAGACTTGAATGATGATGCCCATTGTTTCAGCTCTGGCACCCTACTACAGAGTTTACACAACTACTCAAAATTGATTTAATGGGTTAGGAATTTTAACTTCTTACAACACATAGCAGCTGTAGCTGAGGATTTTTACCATCGTCTGTTTTGCATCCGAAAAAACGTAACTGTGACACGCGTCTTTTTATTTGTTACCGCCTCGAACGTTGAATTACAGGAACGACAGAATTACGATTAAACGGAATGTGGAACTCAAACATAAGACAGGTCGACCGTGACTTTGAAAACAGCAGCAGGCTTGTCCGTCAGCGGTCTGTAACGGGCCTCTAATCACTATTACATGTTTGTACACAGCTGGTTCCTCTATAAGAGAACTCCCTGTGTCACCATGTCAGCACATCAACCTACACAAATGTATTTACCATAGAACACGTATGTTAACACCTACTTACTTCATTTCCTATTCCAGCTCGAGACGTTGTTAAATGAGTGGTGGGCAGACATTTATCTTCTGAGATATGTCTCATTTCAGGGATTATCTGCTTCTCAGCCTTTTTTTTGGTGAGATGTGAAACAGAGCTGCTCCACCAACCCATCTTGAGCTTTCAGGAATTATTATTGCTGTTTATTATCAACATGTACTCACTACTCCTGCTCCAACCTCGATGTGTCTTGTTTTTAATCAAACTGGGCGTAAATATAAGGCCTTTATTTTGGTCTGGCTTTGATAGTCAATCTTTAATTTTGCAGCAGCGCGAGGGATTTCCTTCAGAGCAATCCATCATCTTTGAAAAAGCACAAGGGGGGGGGGGGTTGTTACAGATGTGGGAGGTGGGCTTCTGACTGCACTGACAGCTGTTAGGGACGGAGGTCTCTCAGAGCAGGAAATGACTTGACCTCCCCTGTGGGAGACTGGCCCACCCCGACAACAACCCCCACAGCTTGGAGCATCCTGGGTCGCCACAAGCGCCCACAGAGGGCGGCGGAGCAACAGCAAAGCGGCAGAGACGATTGAATCTGCTGGTCCGGGGCGGGCAAATGTTTGAAATTTTGGATGGTGCCGTGACACCTCTACAGTATTGAGAGTTTCCAAATCAAGACGTGAGCAGCACCGCTCGAAGACAAAAGCGTTGCACAGCTGAGAGCAGTTTTACCTCTTTATGTCCCACTGGAATTACATACAACCAATCACTTCATTGCACAACAGGAAGTTGATCAAACAGCTTAGTTGCTGAAAAGTTTGAGTATTCCTTTGAGCAAACAGATTACGTTGGTGGAAGAGGGACAGTTGATTGCAGCAATAGAAGCACATTACCTGTGGTGTATTTATTTAGTGGGTTTGTGATTTACAGTAGGTATATAGGTATAAGGCACTCCTTAATCCATATGTGATTTTATTAGAGTATTACAACAGTGCAACGATAGGACAGAAGGCGGGGAGGTCACAGTGTCATTTGGCATCTCTTTTATTCTTTTATTCAGCACTTAGTGATATTTAATGTGACTGCTTGCCTGAGAATTTATTTGGATTGTTACCACTGTAAAAAGATCATTTGGCAGTCTGGGGGAAGACTGTAGGCGCGGTGTGGTCTGGACTCTGCGGTGAAAACGAGAATGGCCGGCACTCACTTCCCTGTTATTTTCTAGTAAATGGCCTCCTGTATTGTCCTCCTGCCTCTCTCAGCGTGGGTGAAGACAAACACAGACAGTGAACTCCTGTGTGACATGCAGGCTTCAAAACAAGTCCTCATCCACCACGACTGGGCTGCCAATCTCGTACTTGTTCTTCTCTATCAGTCGTATATTGTACTCACGCCAGAAGCCACCCACACACCCTCTGACTCCCACACAGGTCAGACCAAAATTGTTTACTGCCTTATGAAGGGTAATTTCCCATACACTCATTAGACAAAATGATTCCAAGTCTGGAGGTCTCTGGGCATTGTTGCTATTCTACCTACAGAGTTACTGTGTGTAGGGGAAACATTGGTTGCAAAAACGGAAAATCTGGCTTTCTTATTCATGAACATTCACAGAAATGATCTTGGAATAAATAAATGAAATGCTAATAGTACTGAGCATAGAGATTTTAGCTAGAGCCTTGAAGTAGTCACATGTCTATCATTGATTTCCACATATTTTCTATTCCACTGGCAGTGAGGACATACATTTTGTGGATGATGATAGCTGCAACCGGAGTGAGTGTCTGTGTGAATATGGGCTTATCTGACCCATATTTTCAACTGAAAATCCACCAGGCTGACAGATTTGTCTGGGTTTACAGTGGTGGAGGAAGTATTTAAATCCTTTAGGCCTACTGCATGCCATTTACAGTACATCAAAAGTACTAATTATGCTGAATGGCCTTGTTATTGGATTGTTATAGCGTGTTTTGTATGTAAAATTTTAATCTATAAAGTGACTAGTGACTATTGTTTTCAGTGAATTGTAGTGGATAAAAAAAAAATACAGTCAGGCCTAAGTAGGCTTTATAAAAATACACACCAATGTAGATGTGTATGCTGGTTTATAAACCATAGGCTAGGCCTACTTTTCCGAATGGTTTTTATTTTTTAGGGGGATTTTTTTCCCTTTAAGACGGACCTGGGTGGAGTTACAGTGAAGGGCTCCGGGTGCTGGATGCATTTATAAGGAGATGTGGAAAGCCGCGTCACCATGACAAAATGAGTTTCACCTCCCAGTGTTGTTGACAGAGGAGGGATGTTGCACATGGTTCAGTTTTGACAGGGAGACTGGCTCGCTGGAGACCGTACGAGCCACAGCTGGGCTTTCCCACGTTGGACAGGAGCAGGTCGGCCGAGCCCGACTTCACGTGATGGACAACTAGTCTGCGTTTTCATGGTAAGACGTCCTTCCAGTTGACCATGAAACTAACACCTTCTTTGATGGAAATTGGGCTTTAAAATCCGCTTTACCTGGGCGATCTGGAGCAGTGTTATATTTGATGTGAACGGGGAAGCTGGCCTCTTTAAAACCGCAGGCACAATACTCCGCGCAGGGAACGTCACCTAAAATGTAAAAAGAATCGGGAGACGCGGCCGTCGGCCCCAGATTACAGTGGCTTTAGTTGTTTCTCCGAAAAGACAATTTAGCTGGACTGCGTGTGTGGACTGGTTCAGCTCCTCTGTCAGGTGTTTTTGTCTGTAAGCAGCGGGACAGAGTGCTCTCCTGACCCGCCGTTTGATCGAGACGGGATGGGTGAGTCCGGGACTGCTCGGGCCATCCCCGGTCCGCCGCTAGAGGGCGCTGAAGGGCGAGCCAGCCGGCAGTGCGTGCCAAAATAGTTCAGTCGGTGTGTGGAGTTTGGTCCAACTTAATATCTACTTATCTATCTGTATCTGCAGCTATCTGGTTATGCAATACAGAATATCTATTTTAATCAATAACCATTTGATTTGAAATGCACTGAAAATGTAGTAGTATTGATAGCCTAGTTCTAAAATTGAAATAAGAAAATCAAGCAAATGCTGCACATTGTTAACAGTATTATGTTTGACTATGGTATTTAGTGTGGTATTGTTGCTTCACTGATGCCTATATTACATTCATGAAAGGTTAAATATTCTCACACAGCTCGCTCAGGTCATTTTTAGATGACTTTTTTCACATTTCAAAGCCGCATTTGAATTTGCTAGAGGTAATACAATTTTGGATAAATAGTTCACCCGATAATAATATTGGGCTTTTTTCTGGTTTGGCTTTTTTTCTACCCTTTGCAGACATGTGGGACTATAGGCATTGTATGATTACCAAATTATTAATGCAAATTTGTGAATGACTGAAGTGATTGATTTGATTTAAAGCATAACTGAGTCAATGTTACAGTCCATAGCAGTCACTCACTCACTGACTCACAAAGTGGCAAATTTGCGAAATGAGAACCAGCTCAGCTGTCATTTTTTTTCAGTTCTACTACCAACACCTAGTGATTCAGCTTCAATAAACAGATATGGCGCTTAATAATCCGAACAGTGTTTAAATGATTTATATCATTACAAACTGCATGACCATTATTGAGTAAACGGCAGTATAATTCATGGATGAAATGAGCCAGTCCCAGAGACTAATGATCCACCAGTATCCACCCCGCACCGTGAGGAGGATTTAAGTCTAGATTCAAAGATTGTATTTTTCACATGCTCATGCACTACTTTGCGCAGTGAGATGTAGAGTGGCATTGTCTTGAGGATGTGCTAACTATGCTAGTGTGCAACAAAAGATTAAGATTAGGAGTCAAAATTGGAATCAGAAAAATAAAGTATAAACATTTAAAGATAAAAAAAGTTATTAAAACGCTAAAGTGTATAATGGCCTGGTGGGCAGTGGGCCAGGATATAAAAATGTGAATTAAACGATTGAGTTCCCTGTTAGAATGAAATTTCTTAGATATACAACCTAGAATATAAGACATATAAAATGTACTGTCACACTGTATACAGTGTGTCACAGGTGTAAGACAAACTATACAATTTTGTACACTCTTTAAAAGATGAAGGAGAAATGTTTTGGAAAATGAAGAACTGCATTTCAGTTTTCAGTCCTGTTCACAACACAACTGGTTTGTTAGTAGACTATAAAATGTTATGAAAGTCCCAGTCACACATTTAGATATCTTGCCTTTAATAATCTACACTTGTCTATTTAGAATATTTAGTTAAAGAAACTTCCATCTAGGCTGCAAATACTGGGGTTGAAAACTGATCTTTTAAGTCACATACTAGTGCATTGTTTAGTACAACTAATGTTGTGGTGGAAATATATAATGAAGGCATTTGGGAAGATTTCTGTACACCCTGCTAAGCTCGGAGTGTTACGTGGCCACTAGAGTTTACAGGGAGTTGTAAGTAGGTGATGTAAAGCACATACTTCATGCCAGCACCTTAATTAAATCCTCTGTAAAGGTCCAGTCAGGGAATGGCCTATTGCCTGAAAAAAAGTGAGGTAGGGAAAGCCAAGGACAACACATCAAGGCTCCTGCATGAGATAAACAAACTGTTTTTTAGCCTCTGCCTTGTCCCTCCAACATTGCCAATCCTCCTGCTGGGGATTTGCGGCACAGGCTCATACCTTGGCAAAGTCTGCTTGTCTCCATAGCGTATCTTCAGTCTTAACCTCATGGGAGAGTTCACTTGTATTTTCAGGCTTGCTTCACTGCGCACCAAAGTGACACAAAGGCCCATTCATGCCTGAGAGTGCCTCCATTCATGGACACTGAGTACTTGCTGGTAGAATTCGTAATTGTTCAGCGTCTTCCATCTCCGAGGCTCACTGGCGGAAATGATGCCACAGTGGGTTGTTTTAAGGATGACATAAATATTCAAATAGACGCATGGGCCACTGTTTTGTTTGTGCTGGGTTATTTTGTTGCATTATGCATGCTCTGCATTGTTTGCTTCCCACATTGGCTGTAGACTTATAAGTGATATGAAACAAAGCAGGACTTTGAAGAATAAGATTGCAGTGTGATAGTAAAATGAAGACTTTGCTTTGCCCTCCGGGCAAGTAGGAGGGATGGGTTAGTGGTTTGCAAATGAAGCATCCATCAGTTCTTAATGAAGTAAAGTAGTTGATTTGACTTTATTAAGAAAAACAGTTGGTGTCCATGTTAGATTTGCATTAGAAATATTGTTTAAAAACTCGGAAGAGACATGTTTAAGTTTGAACTATAATGTGGAAAATTCTCTATTTCAAATGAAAGTAACCCCGCATTGCTGTGTTTAAATTTTTCTTTTTTTGAAACTAGATGCTCAATTAAGTTTGACTAGAACTTTCTGATCATGAAGCTAAATGAAGACATTGCTTGATTTGCCTCCGACATGACAGAGTCAGGGCCGCGGGGGTACTGAGCAGCATCCCTGCTGGAAGCCGGAAGGAAATGAATGCTTTGATTGTGGAGTCTGCGACAGGGCTAGAGACCTGCTGACACAGGGGCTTCGCTCAGTTAAACTCCTGCAGTTGTCAAATGGTCTGTTTAAGGTAACCTTTGACCTTCCACCTTGTGAGTAAAGCCAATATTTTAATGAGCTGAAAATGTAATTATTGTTCGGCAATTTATCAAACATCTGTTGAACAAGCAGAACACAAACTTGCAGAAATGCAAAGTCTTCGAATGCCCCCCCCCCACAGTCAACTCACTGCCCACTCTTAATCCGCATGTTATGTGAGCTTATATATTTTATCGGTTATCGTATCGGTAGCGACAGCAACAAACACATATATGGGTTATCTTTGCCTAAAACTTCCATATCAGTGCATCTCTAAGGACGACCATCACCTGACCCAGAATACATGTGTTCATCTCCATGCAAATGTGATATCAGTTATCAATTCATGTCATAGCAGGAGGCAGGAAGCAGCCGTCATGTATGTAGTTAAATATTGGAATGGCGAGCATATGAATCAAGCAACGTAGAGGCATCTGTGTCTATATAAGCATATACATTCAACTCTGGCATGACATGTCTTTCTTTTACTCATTCGCGTTTAAAACTGAAAGCACAACTTTCGCTGACTGTACAAAATCTTCTTTCATTACTCTGCAGATAGCGACATATTTCATTTTTTGGTCACGAGCTGCTAGTCTCAAGAACACTTTAATACGGACATGTATCATTACCTGCTTAAAAAACACTAGATAACACTTTTACTTACAAGATATTTCCTCGTCAGTTGCAGTGTGATGTCTTTAACTGTACTTTGAAATGAAAAATGACACTATATTATTATTTAATAAGCAAAAATATATTCAAATAAATCAAACCTGCTTGTGCTTAAGTGTGTTTGTAAGCATGGTGCTTTGGCGTGCCGTCTCAGTGGCCTCATTGGTCTCATTCAGCATCACAAGAATTCTGCACAATTAGCCCCTGTTGTAAGGACGGATACTTCAGGGTTTGCATGGTCACAGAGAGGAAGGAGGGCAAGAAGTGCTCCTGCCCACCCACGTCTGACCCAGAGCTTGAGCAATAGCCTGCTCATCAGACAAATGGCTTTAAGCTGGAGCCACAAAAGAGATGGCAGCATGGCAGCTGCCCGGGCAGACTGAAGTAATTTACTGGCCTTTTGTTGTGACTGTTGTTTCTTAGAGGCTCACCTGAAGCAATGCAGCGTTTCAGGAATGTAAGTTGTTATTTACTCTACCTAGTAAATATTCAAGACAATTTCAAGATGAAAAAATCTCTTTCTTAGTACTTAATAGGTGATACATGCGTTTGTGTTTTGAGCCTCTAAGTATTTGCACTAGAGTATTTGTTCTGACCTTTGACCTGCCTGGTAGGATGAGTGCGTGCAACTGGGTGTGCTGGATGGGGTTGTGTTCCAGATGTACGCTGTTTATATGCCCTGTGTGTCGCCATTTCACATTGATGAAGGTGTGACGAATGAAAGGAGTGATGTAATGCAAAAGCCAAATGATTTCTTTCACGCTCTTTATGTTTAAAGGCTAATTCTGACACACCTGCCATAACAAGTGTTGTGAATGTACAAGTCTTCCTGTTGTAGCCAGGTGAATCCCCTACCACTCCGTTTTCTGTTTGTCTCAAACAGCTTACTACTGGCTAGAATGAAGCCGTGATGGGTTTGATGGAGCTGACTTGTGTTGGAGCTTTAGACCGATACCAAACAGACCTTCATGCTTTTTAAGAACACAACTTCTGCCACAACATGGCTGAGAGTCCGAATAACTACTGGGGACAGCATGACCTGAACAGGTACGCAAACACCACTCGAATACCGAAATAAACAAAATGTAAGCAAGAATAAGTTGTTATAATGTAGTGCGACAATACAAAAACGACTTTTAGCACATGATATAATTTACATTTAGTCATTTAGCAGACGCTTTTATCCAAAGCGACGTACATAGGAGGAAGACAATGGAAGCAATTATAACAACACAAGGTAACAAAAAGCATAAGTGCACCAAAAGCGAGTCTGTTAAAGCCCAGCACAGTATACAAAGCTAAGGATAGGAATATCCTCTTATATCAGGGGTTTAATCCTGGGACAATCCATATTAAATATTTGGCACAGTACTTTTATAATTTTGTAATTTTTGTAAAGAGAATGAAAAATAACACAAAAAAATCAATTAGTTCAATACGGCATTCCTGCATTCTAAAACAAATCTTTAAGATGTTATAAAAGATGAAAACCTGCAGTTGTTTAAGTTAGTTAATTAGTTAAAAAAAAGTTCACTTGAAATGGTTCGTAGTTAATCCTCTATGTGTCTGTGATCATAATCCATCATATTCTGTCATGATGTCAATTTTATTTAAATAGCCCCAAATCACAAATTTACCTTGACAATCTGTACAACATACGACTCCCTCTATCCTTGGACCCATGACATCGGATAAGGAAAGACAAAAAAACACCAACATTTAACGGGAAAAAAGGGAAAAATCTCAGCAAAAGCAACAGAGGAGGGATCCCTCTTCCAGAACGGATAGACAATGTGAAACATGTTGTCCATGCAGAGTAGACAGTATTCACAATGTAAAAAAAGATAATATGGAGAAAAAAAACGAATGACAATATTAGGTGAATAAAGAGCAAACATGCATGAAGAGTTTGGCTTAGAGAAGACTTCTGTTGAAGCATGGCGTGCTTGCTCTTTTACATAGAATGACTTACTCATGACAGGTTCTTTGCAGGAATGATTTACATGCATGCATGCACGCACAGCTCTGTATGGATTTCTCAACCTCTCTTGCTTTGCAGAGTGTGCTTTGGCCTGAGTGCTGACATGGAACACAACCCGGCGGAGCTTCAGCAGCAGCAAATCGCCAAGGAGTTTAACGGTGAGTCTTTTAGATATTATTTCTTACATTTCGGTAACTATAAAATGTTTGTACCACAAAGGAAACTGCAGATTGAAACCTGTCTACATCTAGCATCGGTTCAATTAACTTGGATGCATCTGACACTTCGGATGATTTGAACGCTTTGGGACTTTGACAGAATCTGAAGTTAATATTGCTTATGGATATTATAATATTAGCATGAATCTGTATAATATTAGCGTGAATCTGTACTTATTGATAATTGTTAAACCTTGAGATAGAAGGGAACGTGTTCAAAACACACAGCCCACACAAGTATGAATCTGTGAGATTAAATAGAAATAAACTAAACTAAACAATGATAACATTTTACAGCAAGTGACATTTGAGGGTTTGACAAGTGCTATAAAAGTGTTGCTATGCCAAATCATTCATTTTCTTAACGCTGTCATCATTTTTAAACTGGGTTGAGTCATACAGTTCTGCCAGGTCAAATCGATAAGTTTGCCTTCGCTTGACAAACTAGAGTTCAAACCCTGTTTGACTGATAAAACAGCATGCAGACAGGGTTTAGGTGAGTTTGTCATCGCTGGACTGAGCTGCGCAGCAGAGAGAGCGGGTGAGGGAGGAGGGGGAGCTATTGCTCTCTGGTCACCAGCTGTTCCTGCAGTCTGGGGCACGTCGGATGTTTCCACAGAGAAGGTTATGGGAAGCTCCGTTAAGATTATGGCCTGCCCCGTAGATAATGACGATTCCCGTGTTAATCAGGGTGTTGTGGCTGATGTTTGAGGAAGAGGGTGATAGGTTAAGCGGTTGATTTCAGCATGTTTTTTTACTCCCGTCTCCTGTACGGTATCTTCAGCACAACAGGAGCTTCTTTTTCCTAAGTAGAGTGGGTAGCCCATTCCCCCTGGTATTTTTTCCCTCCTACACCATCACAAAACTCGAGTAAAGACTTCGTTTTTCCCATTGCAAGTTGTTTTCCATGTTTCTTCCTCTGAGAATTGTTTCTGCACTGAAGGAAACAACAGTGATAGCAAAACCTTGTACAAAGCAGCGGTATCTTGGTGTAAAGTACAATTTAGCATTTCCTGAAGTCGGTTGTTTTTCCCTTTCCCAGGCCACATCTCCCTCACCCAGCCACCTTTCTACTCTGATACTTCCCGTCTAACGTGCAATAACATGCTGCAGCCCCATGAGGGAGACCAGGTGGTCCCTTCTTCCCAGAGACGGACAGTGTTTGGGAGCCACCAGAGAGAAGCCAAACCCCTGCCGCCTCTGCCTGACCCTGAGGAGCTCATGTCTGATGAGGCAGCTGATAGCGAGGTGGAGTTTTTTACTAGTGACCGCCGGCGCCTTTTGCCCAAAAGCTGCCCCAAGGCCATATGCAGGGGCATGAAAAGAGACTGTGGCCAAGTAAATTACGCCTACCAGGAGAGCTCGTTGCAGGCTGGTGGTGCTGGGTTTGGCTCCATGGCGTTCTCTTGGCCAGGCAGAGAGGGCAGACCAACAGGTAGAGGGAGCGGGTTTGGAGCCAACATCTGGTCACTAGCTCCCCAGAGAGAAGACCATCAGCATGTGGTGTCAGCAGGCGGGGCTGCTTTGTGTAGCAAACAGCCGGACCAACACCAACAACCCAGACTCCGGTTTTCCTGTTCAGGCCCTCCTTCCGAGCCTCTCCACAGCGGCACCACATCCTGCCCCACTGACAAGCCACAAATCCCCCCTCGTATCCCCATCCCGCCAAAACCTGCTGCTCTTTCAAAGACTGCGAGCGCCAACGAGGAAGACAAGCCTCCCAAAATTCCACCAAGGGTCCCTTTAGTCCCGCCCTGCCCACCACGCACCCCGAGTCCCAAAAGCCTTCCAATTTATATCAATGGTGTGATGCCGGCCACACAGAGTTTTGCGGCTAACCCAAAATATGTGAGCAAGGCATTACAGAGGCAGCAGAGTGAAAGGGCGCCACCTGCAGCTCAGTTTTCTCCCTGCATTGTTCCCATTTTGAAGGATGGCAGACAGGCCAGCGCTACCCACTACATCCTCCTGCCGCCGGGCCGACCGCCGTACTCGGACAGACGAGAAAGACTCCAGAGTGAACCGGCCAGGACGGGGAGCAGCGGCATCTGGCAGAACAGATAGAAGCCCTGGCTTATGTCACTGCCCGAAACGTGATGAGTACAAAACTGGGACTGTCTTCATAAATAACCACGTGACACACTATTGTACACAGTGCGTGAAAACATCCACAGGCTACTTTCACGTCACATTGGTGTTCTTTTCAGTGACTGATGCATTTCAAGGTCACTTATGTCACACAACACTGTGAGGTTTGTTTCTGTTATTAACTGAACATTGTACCGGTCAGTATTTTAGCGACGTCTCCTGTAGTAAAACATAACATTCCAGTATTTTCACTAATAGTGGATAATTGTTTTTACCTCCTATAACCATTTTGAATTTTCTCACAGGGAAAATGTCTCATCACTCATTCATTTTTAGGTCTGACCATACGCCATAAGCTCACATCACTTAAACAACCTGAGCTACTGCTATATTTCTTACAAGAGAGCAAATAAATACTGTATGTACAAGCTGGGCTTGTACCAAACTTTTCATCCCATGTGCGTTATTTTTTTATGACAATGCTGCTTGAAATCTTTTAATGTATTGATAGATGTAATGTTTTACTGAATCCTTCTCACATTAGGATTTATGGTAAATGTAACCATGAGCAATGTGGCCGATATCAGAACGACACAACACAACGAAAAAAACATGCTTTAAACTACAGTGATGCCAAACACTTGCTCCTGCCTTATGCAGCTTTCACCATCAGAAAGCTGATCTTTTTATTTCTAAGTTACGCCCGACTACATCCTACCTACAAAATACTCAACATTCTCATTTTAAGCTTTGACCCTTTCAATCACATTCTATGGTCATGATCACCGTTTACTTCAGTTTAATTTATTTAAAGCAACATTCTGTGAGCCGAATACAAACAAAAGAGCGGCACCAAAATTCTGAACACATGGCTGAAACCTGCTGTCACCCTTGGATTGATTGACAGGTCTTTCAATACCCATGAAGAACACTAGTCAACAAGTAATTCATGTTTTCTGATGCTGTTAAAGGTTTTACATCAGTAGCGTTTGTATGCACGGGAGTAAAAGAGGCCTTCATTTCCAATCATGGTCAGTTGACGCATTTTTAACCACTATGATGAATGTTTTTAATTATGTATGTGCATTTAGCTCAAACAATGTATGTATGTACAGACTGGGCCTTGAATGCTTCTTTTGTGTGTGTGTGTGGACATGGAAATCATGTTACGTTTTCACTGTTGAGGTGCAGACCCACGTCTACAACCTTTGTTACATCAACAGGTTGGAAGTTCTCATGAAGGTTGTGTGTCACATTTGGCCCAAGCAAAAGCTGTTTCTAAGTTCATAATGTTGTTTGTTGTCAAAAGTAAATAATTGTAAAATTGTGGTTTTAATCTATTTATAGAAATAAAATAACTTATTCATTCTATGATAGGCTCAGTCTTCTTTTTCCATACCAGAACTATGATATCTACCTATGGAAAGCTTTTTTTTTTTTTTTTTTTTCTTTTTTTCATGCCTTTTCATTATTTATTTTACATTAGAGCCTCAGGAAACTACAGCCTTCCTTTGAAGAGACAGTTAACATATCACCTCCTCATCTTGCCAGTGATACTGTCCCACGAATCGCTCAAGAAAACCATAATTTGAAAAAAAAAAAAAAAAAAGCAGAGATTGTTGAGGTTCAAATATTCTAGGAAACTTTAATTTACTAAATCGGATCGACTGTAAATTTGTGTCCTGCTGCTATGAGATTAAATTGACACAGTCGAAGTTTTTTTTGTGTGCTTTTACAATAAACACATAGCTGGAAAATGTATTACAACCTACAGTGGTGAAGTACATGTTAACACAGTATCCTTACTTAAAATACTCCTGCACCTAGATTAACCTAAGAGGGAAATCAGCTTTAGATATACCATGTTTACTTGAAAAATGTCAAATGTTTCCAATCATAATCAAGCGTTTTGTATGCCACAAAGAATGATTGTTTGTGCTCTCTCTGAAAGCTTGAGAAAAACTGAAAAAAAAAAAACATTTCAACTTGAGTTCTGAGACAAATTTTAATGGAGCATGAACAGTAGATCAAAAATGCTCACAAACACATGAACTGCAGGATGATTGATGTACATAAAATAAAAGGCTACAGATGGTATTTTCCTTTGTCAGCTGTGTTATGGTGACGATAATATGACAGTGCCTTTGGTGGGAGAGTCTTCAGGAATGCACAAATAGCCATTTCTTGTCCATGCTACATTATCTCTTCACACTTCATGATTACAGATAATTTGCCATCATACCAAATGGCATTTGGGTGTCACGGTCATTCACCAGATAAAAAAGTACAAACCATACAACTATGGTATTGTACCAAATCGTGCTCACATGTGTTGCATGTCGTCCGTCTCTCTTTTCTCTAAACTCCACATTTATTTTCACTCTCCATTAGAACGGTCTAATGAAGCAGACCTGTCACAACGTAATCTTGGAAACAACTAACATTGTTTAAGGATCTACCTTTCACATGTGTCAGAATTTCCAAACTCCACAATTGATTAAATCCAAGTCGGTTTCATTCATTTGTAATCACTTATGTGTTAAACATCTAATCAAAATGACATGGCTCAAAAAACTGTTATTCTACTATGAAATAATTCCTTGTGCTTGCAAAATAAGTTAAAAAATAAACACATTAAAACCTTTACTAATCCCTCCTTTCACCCCCACCCCGCTGTCCCCTCACCCCTACAGTTCCTTATAGGCCTTACTGAATTTGACCTGTGGTCTTCTACAGGCGCGGCCTCAGCCGTCTCATCTCCTCGGGCTGAGGTCCTTCGTGCAGCCTCGGGGCTGTCAGAGATGGGATCTCTGACAGATCACTTTACCGCCAGGCCCGGTTGAGCAGTTTGACTTCTGCCAGGCGTTTGCTGATCATGGTGGCAAAGAAAAGGGCAAAGAGCACGCTACTGATCAGCATATAGTCGTAGTCGTCTTTTAGTACGTCAAACTGCTTTGAGGGATAGACGCGTGTCTGGTAGATGTCGAGACCATATGCCACCACCTACAAGGAAAAAAGTAGCATTGTCATATTTATGTTGAATTGACCTGAAAAAGGAGAAAGCGATGTTTTTGGCTGTATCAACACCTATTTTGGATCGATTTAATATGTTATGGGTATACCATTATTCAATATTGTGTCAAAAAAATGCTCTCCTCTGGGTGCTCAAAACTAATAAGAAAAACATAAATATCATATTTTCTTCATCCTGGGGCGCCACGTTTGGGGCTGAGTCCCCACCAGCAGCGGCCCTGGTTCGAGTGGGACCCGTGGCCCTTTTCCTGCATGTCTTTCCCCTCTCTCTCCCCACGTTTCCTGTCTCTCTTCAGCTGTCACCGTTAAATAAAGGCAAAAAAAATGCCACAAAAACAAGAAGGATTTCATCCTAAAATAACCTAAAGTTATCCAGCATGCCAGTGGTCGTTGGCAATGGCAATATCATGAAATACTGGCACTGGGGAAGATTTTAGAAGACAAAACACCACAAAGTGGAAGTTCAAGAAAAAAAAAAGAACAAGAAAACAATCTTTTCCCAAGACATCATTGACAAAATGCCTACCTTGGTAAAGGCCACATGCTATGCCTGTCAGTATTGTGATGGCAGACTCACCAGGCAGGTCGACTCCAGTCCAGAGGGGGCAGTGTAAATTCCTCGCACTCTTGATACAGTCTGATTGTAGTTGATGAACCAATCTGTACGGATCAGCAACTCTGGTGCGTAGGGTATCAGGTTCTCTTCACTGGAGATCAAGTGAAAAGGTCAGACACAGAGAAAAACACAAATCTGTGAAATATGATGACAGACTGAGTGACTCACCGGCTTTGCTCAGTCACTATTTCTGGCCTCCGAGGGTCAAGGAACATCTTGGGTAATGACAAAATCCCTCCAGATGGCAAGCCAACTGTGACAAAGACAACAAACGAAACACATTTGTTTATGAGAAAGGGCGGGTTACTTTCAAATTAAAAGACACAGTGATACGCTGCAGAAAGTAAGACTGGACCTAGGTGAAACCTACTGAGCAGATGGCGGCTGGTGATGCCCTTCTCAGTCAGTGTGGCCTCCAGGGTAGAAATGGACGAGGGGAAAATGTAAGACTGCTGAAGCACCTGAGGAGCATGTGGCCGATCCAGTGAGCTGAACACAGTGCTGTTGTAGAGCTCCATCCCTTCATACAGCTCAATTACAGAGAACTCGTTCCTGCGAGACTTGGTGCTCCAGTATTCGTACTGCAGAGTCCAACAGAGGCAGGGGACACATTCAGTAGTAAGATCACCTGTGTTCCCCTTTAACAGTTGTCTATTAATATGTTCAGAGCGGTTTTAGTGGTCAATGATACTCACCACCACCCAGTTTTCAGAGTGCACAACATGCACCGGTCCTCTGGCCTTTCTCTGAACAGCCTCGTGGATGATGCGACCAGTCACGCCATCGATCAGAAGGATCCCGACAAAGCTTCGCTCCTGATGCAAATCTGTGCTCTCAGTCACCACAGCCAGTAGGTTGGGGTTCAGGTACTTTAAGAAATGAGATGAAACACAATTCAGCTTCTTAATCAAGGCTAAAAAAGACATTTTGCACTGGGTACAAATTTGTAGTAATGCATGTTTCCCTACCACTCAGTAAAACACCTAAATTCTGGCTCATCTTTACAACCATGACTACTTAGAATGTTTCTGATTTCCCAAATATGTCAAATATATCTGATTTGGGACTTAGCAGATTACACATGGGCAATATGATGAACCAAACAACAGAGTTGCTATATCAACGGGACAATCAATTTGAGCTTTTTAAAATTTCTGTTGTGGCCAACTACAGTTTGGATATATTGACCTTAATTCGTAAGGAATCTGCCTTGTAGATGGAAAATAAGCTTTTACAACCTTTTTGGACCAGCTACAATTTAAAACAGGGTTATTTTCAGTCACATCTTAACAAACATGTTAAATATAAAATAAGGCACCCACACACACACACACACACACACACACCACTGATAAAGCTCTAAGCAGGGGATAGAAACCAGTATGTGGTTTGTCCTGTCACACACTTTGTATTGTTGGGTGCAATGAACATTACAGTCTCCAGAATGCCCCGACAGGGTTTTACAGGGTTGTATTGTTATTGTACATTTTGGGGATTCATGAGAGAGTGCAGGAGTAGAATATGATTCATTTCATACATGGCAAAAAATATAAGCAGGAACTACAGTAAGGCATGTTGAGTCCTAGTAGAAAAAAAACGGTTTATTCTTATTAGGAGTCAGTGGTGGAGAGGGGATATGATTCACTGGGGAAACAGTGACATGACGTACAGTATTTCTTGGAAAGATGATTTTTCAGCATACATCAGAACACTGTGAGTGACCGTGTCTCCGAGTGAAGTGGGAAAGAGAGAAGTCGAGACAGCATTGACCAACACTCCTTCCAAACCACAGCGTTAGTAAGGTTTTAGGGGATGTTAATATACCTTATAGAGGACACTACGGTCTCCCATTACTCTGCCCTGGGAGTGCACATGCTCATTGGGCCTTTTCCCTTTCACCGAGACAATCCTCTGTACCTCGGTCGGGATGACGACCTCCCAGATCAGCTCGGTGGACAGGTCCTGAGCGCACAAAAAACATCCCGAGTAATTCTTTCACTCATTTGTGAGTATCATTTCATGTTAACTCACTGTGACAGCCGGAGCAACAAACATCCCTCTGGCTATAATGTTCCTTCTTAGAATATTTTAAGCAATATAGTGCATGTCCATTTGCTTTTCACACTAAGAAGTATAGTGTTCCTCTGATTTTCCTTCAAACTGAGAGAAACTCTCAATTAAAACATAAATATAAAAACACACCCTTAAAAAAAAGTCACTCTTGATCTATTAAGCATTTGTTATGTAAAATATATTTGAGAATTCTTGGACGCTTTTTCATCACTGTAAAATTATCTCTGCAAAAGCTGAAGACTAGGCTTTCTAAAACTAGTCTAAAGCTCTTGAGCCCTGATGTGCAAAAGAATCTTGAATCTAGTTCCAGCAGAAGAAGGTTCAACTTGCCGTTCGTAGCCTGTAGCCAGAAAGTCTTCCCTGGCTGGAGTCAACGAGATAAAAGAATATGGATGAGGCCATCTCCTGGAGCTGCTGCAGTACATTCTTTGTTGAGGGAAAAGCAGACACCTGTGGAAAAACAATAGACGGATACAATTTTTACAAGTCGTTTCAGGGTGACCAATCTCTCGCACAAAGAAGAATCTCCCAAAAAAGAAGAATTCCATTACAATTCAATTCTACATTTATGTATCGTGTTGTAATAATGCAGTTTATGTGGACAGGGGCTGAATCTAAAGGAAGAAAGGCTGGAGCTGTCGAGTGTTGGCCTGATGGGTGTGGATACAGAGAGGAAAATGGCTTTGAGACACACAACACGCACGTCTGTATCTGTCGAATGTGTCGAGCGGGTGGGTGAGGAGCTTTACAGTTTGCCACTGACCTTGTACTGGTCATCAACAAGAAGTAAGACCTTAGCATAATCCTGGTCCATGAGAGGCAGCATGAGTGACTGAAGAATTGGCTGAGGGAGAGCAGGTGGGGTGATGTGACTCTTCTTTCCGAAGATGGGATTAAATACGTGGAGTGTGGCCAGGCCTGTGTCCTTAGAGAACAGAACCAAAGAAAAATGGAAGAAATGGCAAAAATAAATACACGGCACAAAAACACAGACCAGTGCGTTCCTTTAAAGTGCTGCTGCAGCAGAAAAACAGCGTTTCCCACGCTTATAAGGCACGTGCAGTGAAAAGCCCCTCACTGCGGATTTCACAGTAAAGTCATTTGCTTTTTTATTGTGTGGCGCACAAGATAATGAAACGGACTCCCGCCCTGAAGCTCTTCACCCACAGAGCTCAGAGCCCTTGTTATGAGATACCTTGTCTTTGATGAGCAGCGTGCACTGTGGCGGATGAGGGAAGTGTGCGGTGGTCCGTTGCACCATTAGTTTGAAGGCTGCATTAGATGGGATGTTGACCAGGTAGTGCCTCCATAAAATACTGCCGGTCTTGCTGTCAATCCCAAAGAGCTTAAAAAAAAAAAAAAAAAAAAAGCAAACGATGAACTGTACAGGAACAACAATAGAGTTTCAGAGAGGCCTGATGGAGTCTATTTATTATTGTTTCATTTCACTTTAGGCCTGCCTGACCGACCATAGACAAAATAAACAGAAACTAGTTTGACCACAAATGTGCAGCACAGCTCATCTCTCGCGAAACGCTAACTCAGTTAGAGGGTAGCCTTTAGTCGCGTACCTTCCCAGATGCAGTAACCATAACCATCATCTTCTGCAAGTTGAACTCATCCCTGGAGAGGTTCTCAATGGTCACGTCGTTTTTCACTTGACTGCGAGGCTTCCGTGCATCGTAGAACAGCTTCCAGAGGTGGGCGATCCAGGCCTGCAGCAAGATGAGCTGAGAGGAGAGCCTCTTCAGCACCATGGACATCAGGCCGTCTAGACAAAATAGAGTGAGAACACAGATTTTGCTTATTGGCTTTCAGTGGATTCAATTCACATTTAAAAAGATGTAATCTGAGCATCACAGCTTATTAAACGTAGGTGTACATTGTAGTATTGTCTTTGCAGGAAAAGCAGGCTCTACAAATCACTGTATATGTAAAAACTAGAATACTGTAAATAAATACATGTTTAGCAGCTTATTTCTCACATCACTAATGAAACAAGTGCAACCAAACAACAAGATACGGAACAGAACATATTTGGCTTGGTAAAAATTGTGAAATCAAGCAAGGGGAGGGTCGTGACTCAAAGAACGGTTTAGTGGATATGGTGAGGGATTTTCAGTCAACGGGAGATCCTTGCCTTGAGAACCATTATCAAGTTTTATTGAAGAGTGTTACCTTGAATGGCTGAATCCAAGAGCAGCAATAAAACAAAAACAGGACAAAAACAAAAAGAAAGTGAAGCCAACAGCAAGCAAGAGAACATACCTAAGAACCAGTTTTTACGAGGCCACGAGGCCTGTTGCAACCTCTAAAATAAAGACAAATACAACTTTGATGATTAAATGCAGGTGCTGAGCAGTTGAAGATAGAATAAAAGCAATAGCAACAATTCAGTGGACTTAATTTGTAGTTCTATATTAGTGGAAAATCTCAAAACGATGAAACAAGCTTGACAAAATTTGCTAGAACAAGAAAATCAGAGAACTACTAAGAACGACTGAAAACAGTAGATAAAAGACTGAATATTAATCCACAGCAGAGATTAGTGCTTAAGGTTGGAAACTTGGGAAGGAAAAAAAAAAAAAAAAAAAAACACCAAGGGATTCTGGTTTGACATTTACCGGCCTTTTTGCCAAACTCTCCCTCCAGCTCTGCCTGCGTTCCTGTGAGAGGCAGATCCACCATTTCCATTGTCACCACGTCTGACAGCGCCTCCTCTCTTGTCCACATAACACGCCCTGGAAAACAACACTCATTATTCTTCTGTCATTATTAATTCCACACCCTGTGACAGTGTGCCGCTTGTGTTGACGCTTTCCATGAATTCCGACGCGACACATTTTCCCCCTCCTCATGCTTGCGGAAAGGACAAGTCTATGCGTACATTATGGAATCCGAGAGCCTGTTTGTGCGCCACACAGTGGTCAGATGTTGGCAGTATTTATGATGACGATTATGAAGTGGAATATACCCAAATGTTATCATGAGGCAAAGCGTGGCTCACCAGTCTATTTGCTCTTTGGAAAGATATGCTGGATCTCAACAGTGAAAACAATAAGGGACGGACTCGCTCACATAAATCAAAAGTTTCATGCCATTCCACCTGTTCGCTATTGGCTGCCGGCTATAAACCCTGTGCGATTCCCTACAAACCACCATCTGCAGAAACCCATTTAAGGAGAAGATGGCCTCATTGGTTTTTGTGGGCTCTGGCAAAATAAAATTCCTGAAAAGAAGAAAAATTAAAAAAAAAAAAAAAAAAGTTCTGTTTCTTTTGTTACTATGAGCAGGATTGTAAAATGTTCTGACTTTGGCGCCCCTCAGAGGTAGAAACAAAAAAAGAGACACAGTGGCAGAGAGCAGTGCATGCCACTACCTCAGATAACATTAACCAGCGCAGACTGACAGAGCACTCTGTCTAACACTGAAGCTTCCTGCGTTTGCGATCCATACCCGGTTGTTGTATGAAAGTGAGTGTGTGGTCTTCTGTCTGCACCATGACCCTGTAGCCAACGGAATCGTCTTTCTTGAGGAACGCCTGTACATACAGCTGCAAGACAGAATACAAATGCCCTGTCGTGTTATATAATGCAAAGAAAACGCTGCATGGTTAAAACTGAGCCATCTCTTCCAAAGTACTCTCAGCTGCTCTGAAAGCAATCATATTAAATTTGAAGCCTTGGCGACTTGACCAGCCAGATATCAAACATGCTGGAGAATCCCTGGGGAGAAATTTAGACTCACCTTCTCTGGTTTTCCAGCATTTGGATCCATATTGAAAATCAGCGTTGTGTCTAGAAGTCTGCGTCCAGTTTCTGCACTGAAGAGGTTTAGACTGGAAGCCTACAGGGAAGGCAACAGATAATCAGAGCTTTCAAACTGGTCGAAAAAAAGAAATGGATAGATTTCATTGGTCTTTAAAAGAAGTACTGACTGAAGCTCGAAAGGTGTCAAGTATCTCTAGAACTTTGTTTCCAAGCAGCCACATAAAAAAAGCCCAGCTAAGAAGTGTTTCTCAGCTTGAGGGTAACACATTTAATCTGTTGATCAAAATCAACATGCGAATAACGCATAACACAAACCTGCTGAGACATACACCATAGTTTGCCAAGAGAGCACAATGGCAAACCGCACTTTGCAAAATCTGAATGTATGATTTCCCATTAACTCACAGTTTTATTCTTGGGCGACATGACAGCAGCAACAGTCTTCCCTCCGGTGGTAGCAAATGAAACCAGCGTGGCCTACGAATCGAGACAAATGCGTCACCGACAATTTTCACAAAGCGCTGCTTGAATAATAAAAAATAAAATAGTACATTTTGGAAAACAACCGCAGGGGGGCACAAGCCAGTGTCTTCATGTGCCAGTCCCAAATCTGGATAAATGCAGAGGGTTGTGTCAGGAAGGGCATCCGACGTAAAACACATGCCAAACTAAAAATGCGAATCATGACAATGACTTCCATACCGGATCGGTCGGGGCCCGGGTTAACAACGACCGCCACCGGTGCTGTTGACCTACAGGGTACCGGTGGAAATTGGATTACTGTTGGTCGAAGACAAAGAAGGAGAGGAGGAAGGTGTGTTCGTAGGCAGAGAGAGAAGAGGAAAGCTAATAATGTAGGACTGACAGTAGGGACTTTGAACGTTGGGACTATGACAGGGAAGGCTAGAGAGTTGATTGACATGATGCAGAGAAGGAAGGTGGACATACTGTGTGTCCAGGAGACCAGGTGGAAAGGTAGCAAGGCTAGAAGCTTAGGAGCAGGGTTCAAGTTGTTCTACCATGGGTCGGATAGGAAGATAAACGGAGTAGGAGTTATCCTGAAAGAGGAGTTTGTGAGGAATGTTCTAGAGGTGAAAAGAGTGTCAGACAGGTTGATGAGCCTGAAGCTGGAAATTGAAGGGGTGATGTTCAATGTTGTGAGTGGTTATGCCCCACAGGTAGGATGTGAGTTAGAAGAGAAGGAGAAATTCTGGAGTGAGTTAGATGAAGTGATGCAGAGCATCCCCAGAGGTGAGAGAGTGGTGATTGGTGCAGATTTCAACGGGCATGTAGGTGAAGGGAACAGAGGTGATGAGAATGTGATAGGCAGGTTTGGTCTTCAGGACAGGAACGCAGAAGGACAGATGGTGGTAGACTTTGCAAAGAGGATGGAAACGGCTGTAGTGAACACTTTCTTCCAGAAGAGGCAGGAACATAGGGTGACATATAAGAGCAGAGGTAGAAGCAGTCAGGTGGACTACATCTTGTGTAGACGTTGTAATCTGAAAGAGACCAGTGACTGTAAAGTAGTGGTAGGGGAGAGTGTAGCCAGACAACACAGGATGCTAGTGTGTAAAATGACTCTGGTGGTGAGGAAGATGAAGAGGACAAAGGCAAAGCAGAGGACGAAGTGGTGGAAGTTGAAAAAGGAAGAATGTCGTGTAGTTTTCAGGGAAGAGCTGAGACAGACTGTGGGTGGTCAGGAAGTGCTCCCAGATGACTGGACCACTACAGCTAATGTGATCAGGGAGACAGGTAGGAGCGTACTCGGTGTGTCATCTGGAAAGAGGAAAGTGGACAAGGAGACTTGGTGGTGGAACCAGGAAGTTCAGGAGTGTATACAGAGAAAGAGGGTAGCAAAGAAGAAGTGGGACACTGAGAGGACTGAAGAGAGTAGACAGGAGTACAGGGAGATGCAGCATAAGGTGAAGGTAGAGGTGGGAAAGGCCAAACAAAGAGCATATGAGGACTTGTATGCTAGGTTGGACACTAAAGAGGGAGAGGTGGATTTGTACAGGTTGGCCAGACAAAGAGAGAGAGATGGGAAGGATGTGCAGCATGTTAGGGTGATTAAAGATAAGGATGGAAATGTATTGACAGGTGCCAGGAGTGTGATGGGAAGATGGAAGGAGTACTTTGAAGAGTTGATGAATGAGGAAAATGAAAGGGAACGAAGAGTAGAAGAGGTGACTGGTGTGCAGCAGGAAGTAGCAAAGATTAGCAAGAGTGAAGTGAGGAGGACGTTGACGAGGATGAAGAGTGGAAAGGCAGTTGGTCCTGATGACATACGTGTGGAGGTATGGAAGTATCTAGGAGAGGTGGCAGTAGAGTTTCTGACTGTTTGTTTAACACGATCTTGGAGAGTGAGAGGAGGCCCGAGGAATGGAGGAGAAGTGTACTGGTGCCAATTTTCAAGAACAAGGGAGATGTGCAGAGCTGTGGCAACTACAGAGGAATAAAGCTGATGAGTCATACAATGAAGTTGTGGGAAAGAGTAGTGGAAGCTAGGCTAAGGGCAGAGGTGAGCATTTGTGAGCAGCAATATGGTTTCATGCCTAGAAAGAGCACAACAGATGCAGTGTTTGCTTTGAGGATGCTGATGGAGAAGTACAGAGAAGGTCATAGGGAGTTGCATTGTGTCTTTGTAGATTTAGAGAAAGCGTATGAAAGGGTGCCGAGAGAGGAACTGTGGTATTGTATGAGGAAATCTGGAGTGTCAGAGAAGTATGTTAGAGTGGTGCAGGACATGTACGAGAGCTGTAAGACCGTGGTGAGGTGTGCTGTAGGTGTGACAGAGGAGTTCAAGGTGGAGGTGGGTCTGCCTCAAGGATCGGCTCTGAGCCCCTTCTTGTTTGCTCTGGTGATGGACAGGCTGACGGATGAGGTTAGACAGGAATCTCCATGGACTATGATGTTTGCGGATGACATTGTGATTTGTAGTGAGAGCAGGGAGCAGGTGGAGGACAATCTAGAGAGATGGAGGTCTGCTCTGGAAAACAGAGGAATGAAGCTTAGCCGCAGTAAGACAGAATACATGTGTGTCAATGAGAGGGACCCAGGTGGGTCGTTGAGGTTACAGGGAGCCGAGGTGAAGAAGGTGCAGGACTTTAAGTACTTAGGGTCAACGGTTCAGAGCAATGGAGACTGTGGAAAAGAGGTGAAGAGGCGAGTGGAAGCAGGTTGGAACGGGTGGAGAAAAGTGTCAGGTGTGTTGTGTGATAAAAGAGTATCAGCAAGAATGAAAGGAAAGGTGTTCAAGACGGTGGTGAGACCAGCGATGTTGTACAGCTTAGAGACAGTGGCACTGAAGAAAAGACAAGAGGCAGAGCTGGAGGTGGCAGAGCTTAAGATGTTGAGGTTCTCTTTGGGAGTGACGAGGATGGACAGGATCAGGAACGAGTACATCAGAGGGACAGCTCATGTTAGATGTTTCGGAGATAAAGCCAGAGAGGCCAGATTGAGGTGGTTTGGACATGTTCAGAGGAGAGACTGTGAATATATTGGTAGAAGGATTCTGAGGTTGGAGCTGCCAGGCAGGAGGTCTAGAGGAAGACCAAAGAGGAGATTTATGGATGTACTGAGAGAGGACATGAAGTTAATTGGTGTGAGTGAAGAGGATGCAGAGGACAGGGTTAGATGGAGGCGCATGATTCGCTGTGGCGACCCCTGAAAGGGAGCAGCCGAAAGGGAAAGAAGTACATTTTGGAAAACGTCAGCGCTTAAAAATAAAGGACATATTCTAAAGTGTTAGAACTCAGAAAAATGTGACTTTGGCCTTACAGATAGCCTGGCTGCTTTTGACATTTCCTTTGTTGACGTTAGCCATCCATTTGCTCATGAAGATCAAATATTGCAGCAAGAAAGCCAAGTGACATTTGCATTTTAGGCATGTAACTGATTTACAGTGCAGTACAATAATTGCGATGCAAGAATAAGCTAACGTTTTGGGATGGCATTAAAAGCAACAAGTGGCCTGGATTTTAACTGTCAGAATCTCGAACATGTTTGACAGCAGAGCAAGGTGGAGAAACGGTTTACGTACAGGCTTGAAATCCCTCAGTGTAACTATCTGCCCATTGTTGAGCTGGAGGAGAAGGTAGTGTTCAGGCCCGAGCTGAAGGAAGAACTCAGACAGCGGCTGCCGGGCAGGGTTGGGCTGGGTGGACACCAGCACTGGGTGGAAGCCGGGGGCGACTTCAAGTCCCAGTGACTAGAAGAAGACAAATGGTAGCACACTGTAAAAATGGTCAAAAGCATTCACACAGAGAAAAACAGGTGGACATAAAGAGAGACAGTTCGATTGTGTAGGTAGGGCAATGCAGAGGAACGAGGGCATAGGATATACACGTTCATTGTATAAAATAGAAGGGTTTTATTTTGGTGCGTACCTGCAGGGGGATCTGGGTCATCTGTGACTGCACGTGCAGGTCAAGCATGTACAGGGATCCAGTTGCAGAGTCCACACACGTCAACATCCCCTGGCCGAGCATTACACAGCTGGCCTGTATGTTGGAGAGCCACGGAGCCTGGACTGAGATCTGAAGGCGGCACAAGGAAAGAAGTCAGAAACGCGGAATTTAATTCATATATATCGTAACACCGGTTTGGTTTGCTTGATGTGTTGTTTTTTTTTTTTAAGTTATGTATTTGGGCATTTTGCCTTTATTTGATAGTGACCGCTGAAGAGAAACCGGAAACGTGGGAGAGAAATGGGGGATGCGATACAGCAAAAGGCCACAGGTCGGATTGGTACCTAGGCCGCTGCGGGTGGGGACTCAGCCACTACAACATGTGTTTACGTTTGAGTTTTGATTTTCCTGTAAGTATTGCAAAAAGTTGTATTCTTAATATTCTTCAGAGCTTTTATATACTTTGTACTGCTTCTATAAATCCGCATTACCTGCTTGATTATCTCTCCGTCCTCCACACTGTAAGCAACAATAGCAATGTGGGAATGGGGAACAACTCCCAGTGCGTACACTTCACCATTTCCACCTGAATACACACCCTGGTAGTCCACGGTTTCACTGTAGAGAAACAAAGACAAGACAGTTATAGAATTTGTAGAGCCAACCGTGTTCATAAACACAAAGCATTTGTGGCTTTAAATTCCATTTACATTTCTGCTGCTTAAATGCTACTGTTTATTGTGCATCCTTTCAAAGCTTGAACTCAAAATTGTTACGCACATGTCCATTTATGCATGTTTGACTTGGTTTGCCCAATCTTTGGAGTTGTCACTTGAATGTGTGTATAAATCAAAATTTTTTAAATATATTCTTTTTGATCCTACATCCTTTTGATCCAATATTTAAATTACATTATTTCAAAAGCACTGTCATTTGTCCCAAATGTAATATACCACCAGCCACTACCAGCATCTTGTAAAATAGACTGCACTTTCTAGAAATGCATTCAAGCAGACAAAATATTTAAAAAGCCCTCCTCCACTCAAAAATGGGTTTTACTAATTGGTATTTCATGTGGATGTTCGCGCTTCACTATGCAGAATCATGTGTGCAGAGTTTGGCTGTGGCTTGGTGGCAGAGCGGGTCGCCCGCCAATCGGAAGGTCGGCGGTTCGATCCCGGCTTCCCCCAGCCCATGTGTCGAAGTGTCCTACTGAACCCCAAATTGCTCCCGAAGCTGTGCCACTCGGTGTGTGAATGATTAGATTACGTTGTACTGATGGGCAGTTAGCCCCTGCCATCAGTGTGTGAACGAGGTGAATGTGATATGTAGTGTAAAAGCGCTTTAAGTAGTAGGAAGACTAGAAAGGCGCTATACAAGTACAGTCCATAAGAAGGATGTTTTCACGTTCATGTGCTGGTGATGGGGAGACTTGACAGCTCCAGGTCACGTACACTGAGAACGGCCTTGTCAATGAGGTTGGAGACATCTTGTTTCCAGCAGTTATTAAATGAACAATATTTACATATTCAGACATTCTGGATTTTTCAATGAGGGAGAAAAAAAAAAGACATAAATTTAAGAACTTTTATCTAGGTAATTCAACTTTTTTCGTGGAAAAACCATGAGACACAGATTATTATTCAAAGCAGTGTATTTTGTTTTGTCTTCAAACAGGTCTGGAGAGGATCTTTAATTTTAGGGGACACTTTTTGTTAATGAAGACGTGCTTATATTAAAAGTACATAGACAAAAATCGGGTTTCAGTGTTGACCCAATAACGTTAAAAAAACAACAACCACAACATGGCCACTTGCCTTTCTGGTAGATTCTCTATCCATTTCTGATGACCATTCGAAAGGTAATGGAGAGAGATGGCAGTTTTCTTCAAAACAGCCATGTGTTTCACGGTGTCTTGCTGTCCAACTAAGCATGCCGCCTGGAAACTAAAACGTATGACAAAAGAAGTCAACATCTGATGTAACTACAGACAACTCTAAACAGAACAAGTGCAGTCGAGGAGGCTATCACCTGCCCGAGTCGAGCACAATCTCCCAATTCAAACCACCAACATTTGTCTCCCAGGAGCGCAGCAGGCGGCCATTACCAACCACCAGCACCGCATCTAGGAGCCAAGAACAGTTGAATGAGTTCTCAATAAAGGGGACTAAAAGCTCTGTAAACTCAACTGCAATGGCAAAAATCACCTTGTCCATGTTGCAGAAGAGCGTCAATATTTCCCTCTGGCCCAGTCTTATCCACATGTCGCCAGACTGTGACAGGGATTGAATAAAAGCTTGTATAAGAACACAGTATGTCAACCGAGAGGCTGCTCGTATTTCTACACTTGGCCCTATAGAAATGTCTGTTATAGGAGACTAACAAAAATACTCACAGAGCTCTCCAGTCCTGGTGTTGAGCGCAGCAAAAACATTATTCTCTGTTGCCAGAAGCACCTTTTTGGATGACTGCATGTGCGTGTCGAAATGGGAAAAGCGAACCTTGCCAACATATTGCTGCCTCCTGTGAATCACAAGGCGGAGAGCAAGCTGTCAGAAGGTCAACGAGCTAGTTTACGATCGTGGGTGTGACATATAATCACGGATCAAACCCCAGGGTAATGACACACAGCTAAAGAAAATGAATAAAGAAAATAAAACACAATGGTGCACGGCACACTGGTTATTATCAGACTGGTTACAATGCTGTCCGACTACTCAGACGTCAATTTCGATCACATTTACTGTAACTCATTGAGCTTACTGGAACATTGGTTTCCTAATGGCAAATAAAAATAAGCTAACAGCACCTGTAGTAAATAAATACAATTTCTTGCATTCCTTTTTATAGTTTTTGGCCTGTTCTCTCACACGAAGTCCACTCCACACACCGGGTCGCAGCTACTTGCTGTGACAGGTGTTAGCATTAGCATCTCCACATTAAAACGCGGCTCTACATTGCACACATATCGGATTGTTCTCTAGATTCCTCTTACCAGTCAAATTTCCCCACTTGATCCTCAAACACAGCCTCGACAGTGCCGTAGAACACGACACTAGTGAGGCACAACACAATTAGCTTTGCCATTGCAGCAGTAGCTTCGGCTTGCTCTTCGGGAGGAGGAAGTCGGAGGAAGTTGACTGGCTCGCTTGCTGTCTTGTGACTGAGAGGTGCTGCCCCCCACAGGTTAGAAAGGTACATAGCTTCTATACGTGCGATGCAGTGGTCATAAAGAATTGACGAAAAAGAAAACGTTTACCTTCAATCTGTCCACAGAAGCTCAAATAATCTTATCTTATCTTATGTAGCAATGGTGTCGTTCCACGTCTTAAATGAACCAGCTTTTTGGGCTACATAACTTGGTCCTCTCTCATCAGACACAATTTCGTCTTCAAATTGGAATTTTACAATGGTGATTTGTGTACATTAATCATAATACAATTAATTGCAGAGACATTAGTATTAGCGCAGCAGGCGAGGTCAAGGTCCCATCACTAAAGTATTACAATACCTCAGATTTTCAGAGAAATCAGTCCGATCTGCCAAACACACATTAACACACACTATTAACTTTCAACAACATTCAACTCTCCATGAGTCTACGTATGTGTTTCTTTAATCAAACAATAAAATAAAAACACTGCCTAACCGTGTAGTTCAATGGGAACAATTGCAATCCTAAATATTATAGTGACTTGTGGGAAGTATTTGTATTATTTGTATATGTCATAAATGTAATGGGAAAAATGCATTGTTTTATTTTTATTTACACAACTGGAATTGTATTACTAGTAATTACTAACCCTGGGATTATACACGGAGTAACCCATTTGGATGAAATGACGTTGGCCTGCCTGTTCTGAAGGACAGACTTCGGGCGCCCCCTGTGATTTACTGTCACCGTTTCTTCCTCCTGTAGCTAGTTTTTTCTATGGGATTTCAAGATGGCGTCAAGCGGAGGAGATGGGGAGCACGAATGGACAGCGGCAGTGCGGCCGCTTTTATCAGCTTCGTACACCGCTTTTGACACGAAAGAGCTACCTCAGCTTATTGGGTCTATAATCAACAGGTAACCGGTTACATGTCAATACAGTGCGCGTCCCTATTTGCTCAAATGCTAGCCGTGTCCACCCAGGAGTGAGCTGGCTTGCTAACTTAGCTTGGTGAGTTAGCGTGAAGTTCGATGGGAAACGTTACCCGCTTGGCTAATGTTAGCGGCTAGCAAGCTACTTGAGCTTAACTTGCTAACGTTAGCTACCTTACTCAACATGCGAGGTAGCCCGGCCTGGCTGGTAGCGTACACTGTTTAAAACAAGGCAAGCCTTCTGGCTGTTGGACGTTGGTATTTATTGGAACAAGATTGCTGTGCAGACGTTAATCGATGTTGACAAATTTTGCTTCATCACTAGCTAGCTAACACAAACATGCTAGCTAAACAGGCTAACCAGTGGGCCTTCCAAACGGACTGTAACGTTGAAGTGGCCCAGACACAGTAATGTTTGACTACGTCAGTTAACCTAAGTTGGCTCAGTTCGATACGCTAGGTACACCGAGGTTGCTATATCCAGTCTACTCTGTAACGTTACATGTCAACAAACCGTCTTGCATTATCTGGTTTAATAAGGTAGCCAGTCGGTTTAACGTTATCTGCTGAATGTCTGTGTTTGGGCTGAAAGTAGGCGGGGACCTTGTTACCCTCCACGCAATTTTGATGAGTTGGTGACGGGTCGTCGTTAATAAAACGAAAACTTGGTGATATGGCTGCTTCGTAATTGCATGTGAGGCTAACGGTCTTTGGGAAAATCCGACATGGTCCTGCTAAACCCCAAGAAAGCCGGTGCAGTGCCTGTCAGGCAGGGGCCACTTGTCTTGTTATTGTAGGAGTGTTGTTATATGGCACATTTATTTTCGGGGACCTTTTAATTAAATGTTTTTGTAAAAGTAGGTAGTATATGCACATTTCCTCTTGCAAACTACCAATGTATACATCACCATAGAGTGTTTATGAAGTTAGTAACGTTAGTGCCGACACAGTTCTCTTGACACTCCTGTTCAGTGGTAACATCAGCTGATCCCTCTGGGCGTTGAAGTGACTAGCCTCATGCGATGTTTTTATTGGCTGCGTTTTCTGAATCAACATTCAACCTGCAAATATGAGCGGTAGAACTGCTTCCAGGCCTGTTAGTTTCGTTTTCAAATGAAACGACCAGTTGGGTTGGTATGTTTGGTATACACTGGTAAAAAAAAATGAAGGGAACACTTAAGCAACACATCCTAGATCTGAATGAATGAAATAGTCTTATTTAATACTTCGTTATTTACATAGTTGAATGTGCTGACAACAAAATCACACAAATTATCAATGAAACTCAAATGTATTAACCCATGGCGGTCTGGATTTGGAGTCACACTCAAAATGGAAGTGGAAAAACACATTACAGGCTGATCCAACTTTGATGTAATGTCCTTTAAAACAAGTCAAAATGAGGCTTTTTGACTTTGTGTGTGTGTGGCCTCCACGTGCCTGCATGACCTCCCTACAACGCCTGGGCATGCTCCTGATGAGGTGGCGGATGGTCTCCTGAGGGATCTCCTCCAACGTGGCGTTGGTGGATGGAGCGAGACATGATGTGCTCAATTGGATTCAGGTCTGGGGAACGGACGGGCCAGTCCATAGCATCAATGCATTCGTCTTGCGGGAACTGCTGACACACTCCAGCCACATGAGGTCTAGCATGGTCTTGCATTAGGAGGAACTCAGGGTCAACCGCACTGGCATATGGTCTCAAGGGGTCTGAGGATCTCATCTTGGTACCTAATGACAGTCAGGCTACCTCTGGTGAGCACGTGGAGGGCAGTGCAGGCCTCCAAAGAAATGCCACCCCACACCATTACTGACCCACTGCCAAAACGGTCACAAAAAAACCCAAAAAACCTTCCTATAGGTAGCTTTGTATACTGTGCTGGGCTTTAACAGATCAGTTTTTGATGCACTTATGTTTTTTGTTACCTTGTGGTGTTATAATTGCTTCCATTGTCTTCCTCATATGTAAGTCGCTTTGGCTAAAAGCTTCTGCTAAATGACTAAATGTATGTAAATACTGGAGGATGTTGCAGGCAGCAGTACGTTCTCCGCGGTGTCTCCAGACTCTGTCACATGTGCTTAGTGTAAACCTGCTTTCATCTGTGAAGAGCACAGGGCGCCTGTGGCGAATTTGCCAATCTTGGTGTTCTCTGGCAAATGCCAAACGTCCTGCCCGGTGTTGGGCTGTAAGAACAACCCCCACCTGTGGACATCGGGCCCTCATACCACCCTCACAGAGTCTTTTTCTGACCGTTTGAGCAGACACATGCACATTTGGAGGTCATTTTGCAGGGCTCTGGCCCAGTGCTACTTCTGTTCCTCCTCCCACAAAGGCAGAGGTAGCGGTCCTGCTGCTGGGTTGTTTCCCGCCTACGGCCTCCTCCATGTCTCCTGATGTACTGGCCTGTCTCCTGGTAGCGCCTCCATGCTCTGGACACTACGCTGACAGACACCGCAAACCTTCTTGCCACACCTCGCATTGATGTGTCTACTGCAACCACTAGAGTGAAATCACCGCCAGCATTCAAAAGTGACCAAAACATCAGCCAGAAAGCATAGGAACTGAGAAGTGGTCTGTGGTCACCACCTGCAGAACCACTCCTTTATTTGGGTGTCTTGCTAATTGCCTATAATTTCCACCTGTTGTCTATTCCATTTGCACAACAGCATGTGAAATTGATTGTCAATCAGTGTTGCTTCGTAAGTGGGAAGTTTGATTTCACAGAAATGTGATAGACCTGGAGTTACATTATGTTGTTTAAGTGTTCCCTTTATTTTTCCGAGCAGTGTATAATATGACTATTCTAATGTTCGCTTATTGGGTATGGTATCAAATGTAAAGCGTTTTTTCATCAATATTTTATTGACCATGCAAGAGTTTTCAACATCCCGGGTATGAGAGTTGGATTACATTGAGTGAGTGCTGCAAGAGTAGAGTAGTTTGACCCTCTTTTTTTTTTTTTTACCGAATTGTTGATGTGTACAACTGAAAAGTTTAGTTGTCAGCATCAGGGACGCTGTGTATCCAGCACCACATTTCAGTAATGTACGATTAAGGGGAACTGTAGACTGCGTGATGAAAAGCACCATTATTTACAATATTTCTAATTTTAAAGCGAGAGAGAGCAGAGACAAACAATCCCGATACATAAAAAATAAATAGCAGCAGGCATAATATCATAGTCTCTTTCAGAGACGGATTTGAAAAATGGACTGGATTACATCCAGGCTAGGTCGAAGGCTAATTGAGAAGGGCAGCAGGGCTGGGGTGTTTTGGTCTTAATGTCCTTGTACTGTTTCCCAGTGGATAGTTTATGAAGCAGGTGTTAGTGTTACTAGGACTCCTGTGTTTCCCTCACCCTGGTAATATGTAGCTTCTTTATGGTCAGAGAAAAAAAGCCAATAAATGACCCAGTCAGCAGTACTTTGGAGCTTGTTTTAGGAGAAGTTTGGAGAAAAAGCAGGTTTGTGCTTTGTAACGTTAGAAAGCAGAGGCGTTTTCTGTCTATTTATCTGTATTGGTGATTGTGGATACTTAGAACTGTATATTATCATGGTGCAGCACATTGAAGTGGATCCGACAGATTGATGTATTGGAGGCTGATGAAAAATTCACTAGTATACAGAGTATAGATAAGGGGAAAAAAAACACAGGGTTCATGTCCCTGTGAAGGACTTATGCTAACAGCAAGTTTGCCACACAGGTCGCTCTCCACCAACACAGACTGCCTTCCTACTGTCTGGAAGTATGTGATAAGATCACAAATTGAAGAGATCATTTGGCTTGGGCAGTTTGTTAGCGCTGGAAGTATGGTGTAGGACACTGCTGAGGCCAATCAGCAGAAACATTACATTTGAGACAACTTTAAGTCTGTATTCACAGTCAATAACAGTGATTATTCACAATATGTACACTCACGATACCATCGATCAGTCAGCTAGTCAGTCAGGTTTGTAGCGTCGGCCTTAGTTCCGCTTCAACCTGTTGTTGCACCGTGTAACACCGGAAACTCCAACCCCTGAGTCATGTCTTGTGTTTTACCACGAGTTGGTTACAGTGACACAGACTTTAAAACGAAATCTGATGCCACGGTAAAGCTGGTGTATCTCTCCTCCACCGACCAAAAAACACTGGCGGGTCTGAGAAATCGTTCACTGTGAATGTCGAGCCTGCACGTCGATCACTTACATCAAACTCCTTGTAACCAAGAACCATTAAATGATTTAATATCAGACACACTTCTCTTGTAGATTAGTCATGGAAAATGAGAACCATGTGAGTTTTCCTTTTGTATCAAGCAGCAAAAAAGATGGAGTACGATGTGTTTGATGTAACAATTGCACTTGCACACATCGCGAAGTCGATGCTGAAACGATATATCGTGAACCCCTAGTCTCATTTATAAAGCGCCATTATTTTCAAATCTTGTAGTGTGAGCATGTTTGAGATTAGAGAGAAGAAAATCTGTGAACATTCTCCTTAAGTGTGTGATGCAACTCCTGTAGTTGGGTTTTTTTGGACAAATTATAGTGTTAAACTCTTGTTTGATGTCAGAATTATGGTTATTAATGTATATTAAAAAAAATAAATCTGAAAATTAAACAAATAAAACCCTAAATCTGTAAATACACTGCAAACTTAGCAGCTGACAGACGGAGGTCATAATATACAGAGAAATATTAGCTTTTTCTTGGTGAATACATGTTAAAAAGGCAAACTAAAGAGCAACGAAAATGCCGAGCTTTATTAGACTGTAAACCATTAATCAAACCAATAACTAACCGCAGTCAATGTCGTGACTGTATCGTACTTACATACTTTTCATGCTTCACATTTTGGATTTTCTGCCTCAACTCGCTATCAGCCTCTGATGTTGAACTGCTCTATTTTAGTGGTGAGAGGGCCGTGGGAATGAGAGGCGAACGTTTCAAAAATAAATAATTCTCACTAAAATACGTACTGGTTGGTGGCTCAGATACACACTGAATTAAACACCAACTCAACACTTTTAATTCACGTCTGTTGTGTGTATTAGATGACTTGAGGAGTTTTTTTCGGTCGTTACCAAAGTAACTACCTGGTTTGCTGCTTCCCGTTTAGTGCTGGAGGGATACAGTGTATGCGCAGACAGTAAGAAACAGGTTTTTTTGACGGCGCGTTTTTTTTTCTTTTTTCTATCATTTCAACACAGATTTGTTGTTCATAATGTAGCATTATCAGGTGTCAACTGTGAGTTTACTTCTTCCTTTTGGACTTTAATGGGTCAGAGACGCCGACAGGGTATCTAAATCAGCATAGGCCTATCAGCCAGTCATCATCGTGGGTCAGGAAATCTTTGTGGTCCCTAAAAATTTCTTCTCTCCTAAACCTTCCCTTCGTGTCGTCCTCTGCAGTGGCAGCACATCTGTGGTGTTTCAAGTGCGCTCTGTGCGCCTTACGGCACAGTCGTATTCACTGCTGCTAGAGTAATCAAACTGATCAGATGAGGTCCATCTGCAATTGGCTTCATCAACAAGGCCCCGGACTCCTACCGACAATGACTCATGATTTATATGAATTTATAAAATTAAATTATTTATATCATATTTTTTGTTTAATATTCTTCAGTCTCTTATTGTTAATTTTTATAGTTAAGATTCCTGAGCTGCATAAGACCTGCAGCTTTTTGTTACTTTACACTTCTTTATACTTCTACTACGCTTATTTTTTCGCACCAAAAACACCAAAGAAAAGTCCTCGTATGTGTGAACCTACTTCGCAATAAAGCTAATTCTGAAGATGATTAATCGCGTTTGCTCTTGTCGTAATAAAGTTAATCCCTAGTTAGCTGGTCTGGACCAACTGCTTGAAGAATAGAAGACGCCATAGTAACATCCTATAAATAGGGACGTTTTACTTCATTTCTGTGCTAACAAACAACACAGCCTTTTACTAACTGTTATACTGTAACCTGAGCTTATCGACACACTTTATGACTGACCTAACCTAAAAATAACCTAACTACCCCTCAGTGACGACCAGCGGAAACTCAAATCAGTTTTCAGTGCCATTTGTAATATTGCGCATTAATTAATCCTCGAATATATATAATATATCTATATATCGCCCAGTCCTAATGTCGACCATACTGAAAGCCAGGGCTAGCTCTGTTTTCTTGTTATTTATGTTGGAATACATTTATGAGCATCAATTAAAAACAAACTATTGTGGTTTTCGGGAATGTGGCAACATTCATACAGGTGTGCCTATAAAATAATACAATGTCCAAAATTAACTTTTTGACTCACCGGCCAAGGGGTAGATGGAAAAAAATCTGCCAAGCATATTTTTTTTATTGGCCAAAATTATAAATTGCCTTTTTGTGTCACATATAAATTTGTTTCAGTACATTTCCTTGAGATAATAAGGTATTATGTTGAATATTTAACAAAGAGGTCAGAGCAAAATATGAAGAATAAATTATTTTAATATATTGATCAAAGTAAGTATTAAATAAAAGTAAACAAACACAGTTATTGATCTTTTCCTAAACCTGACCAAGTAGCTTTGGGGCCGAAACCTAACCAACCTGCGACCTTCACCTGAAATGTTTCTCAGCAAGCTTTCTGTGGTAGTTTGTGTGTCAAACTCTGACCAATGACACGCGGTAGAGACTCTCAGCATATTTTGTTATTACATGATTATTTTGGTGCAAAGCAGTGTGGTGGATAGCTTTGCGAGAGTAACTCACCAAACGGAAAATCTACCTGCCCTTGGCGGCTGTTAATTTCGGACCCTGCAATAATAATTTCTCCAATAATGACATTTGCCAGCGTGTTTAACAGTTCTAGATATTTTTCTTGTTAGGCTAGGTGTTTCTCATACAAACACCATCTTCTTTCTGTTGGATCTCTTGTAACGCTCTTCTTCAGAAAGAAAAATGCCACAAAGATGTTCTATGTAAATTTGCGTTTAAGAGTATTTAATGAGATATTCCACTTGTCATTTGCAGTGAATCAGACATCCTTCACCACGACAAACAGTATGAGCCTTTCTACTCATCATTCGTGGCACTCTCTGCACACTACATCACCACAGTATGTGGACAAAGTATGTATCTTTCATTTTCTCTTTAGTGAAATAGAAAAGAAATTACTACTTTCTTTTAGCCCAAATATTTAGATGTTACAGGTTGTGTTTCTCCCAGTCACCAAATGAGTTTTGCTCTGTCTCTCTAGTACCGAGAAACCAGCTGCTGTCGGTTGCTACGGCGTGCAAAGTATTGATTGAATTCTCATTGCTGCGCTTGGAGAACCCAGATGAGGCATGTGCGGTATCACAGGTGAGAGAAACAAACTGCATGGGAGATTCTAATGATGTGGGACTGCTTTTAACTGAACATTAAGGAGATAGGACATTTACCAGCCGCAGACAAAATGTTATAATGTCTTCAGCCACTTTGGCTCGATGCAGCTGTGTTGAATTCTACACAGGGTTTTCCCTGCCATTATGTGGCTTAGGTGCAGCGCCTAAGCGTATTTGCGGTGCGCCTATGTCGTGTCTGATACTTGTCACAGTGAGCTGGAATCCTAGAAGATAAACTTAGGTGATAAACTGGTTGTTTACTAATGTACGATGATAAGAACCAATTAAAACGATGTTAAAATACGAGGTAGTTAGCAAGAAGACTATCGCTTAAGTACTATGCCTGTATTATAAATGTTAATTTTCTCTACATATGAATCCATAACATGCAAATGTTTTCATGGTAGCCCATCTACTGTACGCACCGCTGTGGTCGTCATAAGTTTATTGGCCCCGAGCAGGGCTGTGATATGTGTAAATAATAAATCATTATTTAACTATAGCAAGTTTTGTCTAAGTATTATGGCCATAATCTATAGTTATAATAATGTTCCAAAATTATAGGAAATTGCATAGTTCTAAGTCAGAAACCTTCAAAATGTATTGGGGGGGGCCCCAAGCCCAATGGCGAAACCTAGTGATAACCCTGTCTGGTCATGTGTGTCAGTTCTCTGTTTGAAACGACTTTATTTACTGTATAAATGAGTTAAATCGAGTAAGGCTGTTTATTTTTCTTCAGAAACACCTGATTCTTCTAATAAAAGGACTTTGCACCGGCTGCAGCAGACTAGATCGCACAGAAATCATAACGTTCACCGCTATGATGAAATCTGCCAAGTTGCCTCAAACCGTCAAGACCCTTTCAGATGGTAAGTGGGACGGATCAAAGTTAAACAATACTTTACTGATTATGACACACTACTTTATAAAAGTACAGAGTCTTAAAAACTGTGGAAAAATGCGTTTTTGACCCCCGGGTGTATAAATTGGTATTTATTTTATTGGTAAGAAAGCTTTGGTATGTGACAGAAAATGTTGTCCCCGTTCATCTAATAGTGGAAGATCAGAAGGAGTTACCCAGTGCTGTGAACCCAGAGCTTCGACAAAAAGAAGTACAAATGAACTTCTTTAATCAACTGACTTCAGTTTTTAACCCTGACCTTACCACCATCTTGGCCTCCCCGTCAGCAGCACACATGCAGGCAAGTGTTAAAGACGAGCTCTCCAGCTGCCAACACCATTACTGTCATCAGTAACTGACAGCTAAAGCTAACCACAACTTCTTTAAGTTTCTTCTTATCAGTGATTTTAATGAATATAACTTCAGGTTTAACCTGAACTTGAAACAACTGCTCTATCACTGCATTGACAGTTGAAATTTATCACAATTGTTATGTTTTTCAACTCTCTCCAATTATAGGCTGAGAGTGATTGCGATGACCAAACCACAGATCAAGCCATCCAGGCCAAAATGAAAAATGCCTTTGTCTCTCAGAATGTGTCAAGCTTACAGGAACTGGGTGAGTAATTGGTGCTGTGTTGTAGGACATTGTTGATTTGTTAACACTAAGTTTACAATTGTACCGTATACATTTCTTGATTTAAAGTTTTATCCCGGCTGTTTGTGCTGAAGCTCATTTGAAATCTTAGTTTTTTAATAAAGTCTGATATTTTAAAAAGTCACCGTTAATTAATATACATGGACAATTGCTGACTATTTGTAATAAAATAGCAATAAAACTATATTCGGAAATAAAAAAAATGTTTTTTTTTATACAGCGACTTGAAGTATTCACTCCTTTGACATTGTGTTTTCTATTAAGTGATTTCCAAATTGAATTTTATGGCCTCAGTGTAATCCCTTTGCTTGTGATGCTACCAAATATATGATGTGATGCCACACAGACACACAGTGTTAGAAGTGTGAAGCACCCATCACCTTGCAGCAGTATCCCTGCTGGTAATTTAACAGAATCTTGGTTTAGTATTTTTATTTTTTTTTTACCCGCCACCTTTTCATGCCACAAGACTGTCACTAGTCTTAATTCTTCCACTGTCATTAGTGGAAAAATTGTACTCTGGAGCTTTAAATCGTTCAAGACCAATGTAACCTGCCAAAGTCCTTTTTTTTCTTATATTGTAATGTCACATGGCGAGTTTCTGTTTTTGTTCTTTTCTTATTAGAGCTAATAGTTTTCCCCCCCATTACTTGTATTTCCAGGTGGGTCTGAGAAGTTGCTACGAGTGTGCCTCAACCTGCCCTACTTTCTACGCTACATCAACCGTTTCCAGGATGCTGTATCAGCCAACTCTTTCTTCATCATGCCAGCCACAGTGGCTGATGCCACTGCTGTTCGCAATGGGTATTTCTTTTCATTTATGCATTAGGTAAAAATGCTCTAATTAGGCCTGTCACGATAGGCGTGTCCGTTTTTTCTGTTACACTCGGCTTAGGCGCTGTGCCCAAGTCTTAATAATGTAGGGAAAACCTGCTTCTTATTCTGGCGTCATGTTGGTTAAAATGTTGGTGACATTCTTGTCCAAATAAACATGTAAACACAACAGGCAATATCGCACGATATATGGACATGACCTTGATAATTCTTGCTGACCTCAATAAGTCGATAAAGTCGTTATCGTGACAGGCCTAGTTCTAATGTCACATTTTTGTATAATTTATATTGTGATTTGTTTTGGGGCAATATAATCTGTTTAGTTTCTGCATGTGTATTCGATGACTAGTGTTTTTTTCTTTCAAACATTCTATTAACTTTCTATACTTAAATCCCATACCTAGATTTCATTCACTCGTGATAGATGTGACCATGGCTTTGGACACACTTTCCCTACCGGTGCTCGAGCCCTTGACACCAGGGAGATTACTGGATATGACCGTGCTGGCTTTGAGCTGTCTCTATGCTGGTAAGTGATAACTCTCTGTAGGTAAAATAAAATTATACTGTCCAGTAATTCCAACAGCTTTAACCTTCAGCAAACAAACAAACAAACAAAGATGAATTGTAGACGGGAGGATGATAATACTACTTTTCTTCTACAAACTCAATAGACCATAAAGCAGTGCAGCAATACATGGGCTTGATTTTACTAGCACCAGCTGGAACAACTACAACTGAATGTAATAGTTTCATAGTGTTTAAAGTCAAATTGGTAATTGTAATAAAACACACAACTATTTCTACCTGTTTAGGTGTGAGTGTGGCCACTTGCATGGCCATTCTGCAGGTAGGTAGTGGCTTGCAGCTTCGCTCTGCCTCCACTGGGACTAAAGAGGAGGACTATGAAAATGATGCAGCCACAATTGTCCAGAAATGCGTGAGTATTATAAGTACAACATCCTCAATGCATGCTCATAAGTTATGAGACTAAGTCTGGTGTTACGTAAAACTTTATTCACTAAGGTGTATGTTGCTAAGTTTTATTTATTTTTTTTACATAGTCCTAGAGTAAGTGTTTACTGACTTCAAATAATGAAAGAATTGTGGGGAGATATATTTGTATTTTGACTGGGTCTACATAGAGGTAATTGTCTCATATTTTGACATTGCATCAGATTTCTCCATATAATTTTTTTATCATCTCTAATGACTGCCTTGCTAGCATGCGCACCTTAACAAGAAACAGCACAGTTAAAATAGTCACAACAAACATGTGTGTTGGCAACAGCTGGAGATCTATGAAATGATTGGACAAGCCATCAGCAACTCCCGCAGAGCTGGAGGAGAGGTGAGTACCAGGTTTGAATGCTATAATAGAACAGTGTAAGAACAATACTCGTTCAGTACCTTTTGATCTACTTAGGTTGTCCCACTTGAGAAGTTTACTGTTTGTGAAAGTTTTAAAAGTTGAGAATTGCGTCTGAGGTTTTTCTATAATCTTGCTGATTCGTTTGTTTTATTTGTGTACTACAGCATTATCAGAACTTCCAGCTGCTTGGAGCCTGGTGCCTTTTAAACAGCTTGTACCTGATTCTTAACCTGAGCCCCACTGCTCTGGCAGATAAAGGGAAAGAGAAGGATCCCCTGGCTGCTCTGCGTGTCCGGGACATTGCTGCTCGGACCAAGGATGGCGCGGGATCGCCTAAACTTGGTCCTGGCAAAGGGTAATACATGTGCTTTACATTTGCAATACAGGGTAGTACATTTTTTAAGATTTATTTAAATGAAGGTGTGGACAATGGGTGTTGAAATCTTTTTATTGGCTATTTTACAAATTTAAAAGCATGAACTGCATATTTTGTGTGCATTAATTATTTTTGGTGTTTTTGTTGTTTTTCTTAAGACACCAAGGGTTTGGCGTTTTGTCTGTTATCCTGGCCAACCACGCCATCAAACTTTTGACTTCGCTTTTCCAGGATCTGCAAGTTGAGGCCCTGCACCGGGTAAATGAAGCAACACAGAAATACATTTACTTTCTTTTGTATTTCAAAGAAAATATACATAATTTAACATGTGTCTTACTGTTGTACTTGTGGTCAGTCATTTAGCAGACGCTTTTATCCAAAGCGACTTACATGTGCCACATATGACATCATATAAGCACAAGATTTACCACAGTCATTGTAGCGACTGTAGACGTATACCCTCTGCTAGAAACAACAAGGAATGAAATGCAAGCATTCACCCTGAAGACCCAAAAAACTTCCTGTGCTTCAGTTAGGCCTTGTACATTTTCAAGAAAAAACTAAGTGACGTAAACATGCAAAAAAATCCTATAACAAACATATGCGAAAGGAACCTTCTGTTCCTTGAAAGCCATGTTTTCTCATTCCAATTGGTCCCTCCGGCCACCTGCAGGCTTGGGCGAGTGATGGGCCTCCAGCTGAGCTCAACATCATGGCACAGAGCACGTCCATCCAGAGGGTCCAAAGGCTCATCGACTCCGTGCCCCTGACCAATCTACTGTTCACCCTTCTCTCCACTTCCTACAAAAAGGTACAAAACATTATATATTTACATAAATAATTCACGGAATTGCAAGGTATTTTGTGTTATTCACCATCACAAATAAAAAAATAAAAAAACTGCTTGTGCTGCTTTTGGAAAAACAGACAAAAGTTCAAAAGATGCAGTGCATCGGTCAGCTGCCTATAAGGGAGGAGCCTAGTTCCCCCAGCCTGTTTTTCTCTTAAGACTGGACTTTATTTATTTTGTTAAATGAGAACGGTTTTCTTTAAGGTTTGATGTTTAACTTTAAAAACGTTAAAAATTAACCAACAGAATCTACATACTAGACAAAACAGATACTGTCATACAGAATTGTTGGATTGAAAAAACACAAGAGAAACGTTTTGGTTGCGTTTTGTTTGTCCTCTACATACTTTAATAATAAAAAAAAAAGGTGTCTAATTGAAATGAGTGTGAAAAGGTGTGATCATTGTCAAGACTGTTTATGTTTTTGCCTCCATCAGGCTTGTGTTCTCCAACGCCAGAGGAAGGGCTCAGTCAGCAGTGACGCCAGCGCTTCTACAGATTCAAACACCTACTATGAGGACGATTTCAGCAGTACAGAGGAGGATAGCAGTCAAGGTACTTTATCGTTCTGGATCTAAGCAGTTACAACTTCACTTCAGAAAGCCTACTTTAAAATCGAAACTTGCTAGAGTATGCACTCACATAGCAGCTTTAGTTGGAAAAAATAAATCATAGCTCTCTTTGTTGTCTGGACATCGGTTTTACTTAAATCATGGCATAGATGATACAAGAAACCTATAGTTCTGCACAGCATTGATAATAGAGGAACAACAACTCAAAAGGACTGGAGAATTAAGCTTTTTATCCTGCTTGATAGGTGTAGGTTAATGTAGAAATGACATTAAACAAATGTGCAGCAAAGTGGGTACCCAACAAAAAGAAGGCTGCGGTATTGGGATCACAAGTGAAATTTAAACTTTAAACACTTTTAATAAAATGATGACTTTGCTAAAAGTGGTACATTTATTTAGTAGTATTCAATAATGCAAGGACTACAAACTATATATTGGTCCAGAGATGTCTCATAGTCACAAATGATCAATTAAACTGATAATATGCATTTTAGGGATGCACAATATATCAAAGGCGGATATGTTATTGGCTGACAAGTGAGAAAATTGTTATTGTTCCAATAATTGAATTTCACCTGATAATAACGTCAGATAATGTGGAGCATGGCTGCGAACAAGGCACGGCACTTGGAACCTGGTTCTACATGGTGACAGCAGAGAGAATGAAACGGTCGACGCGACTCTGCCCGTTATCCATAAATGCAACAAAGTATGGAAGACAGTGTGAGCAAGTTATCAAACTTGCAAAAATACGACGACTTCGACTGCTTTCCCTGCAATCCTCTCACTGTCTCCTCCATCCACAACCAGCAGGTTTTACCCAGACATACAGAGGTTGTTATACTAATACCAACTTGTTATGATCAACATAAAAATGAATGCTAATTGTACCTAATAATTAGCCATGTGTCCGAAAAAGACTTTAAGGGCGAGACCAAGCAGTCTCCCCACCCTGCAGCGAGGCTCTCTCAGCAGCAGCGGGAGAATGACAGAGTAGAGATGCCACGGGACTGTATGCCAGTTTAATATAAAAGGCGTGCAGCCTTTCTAAACAGTGGGGCCCGAGACCGTTAGTTAAGTTATTCTAATGGTTTTTGTCACCTATACGTGCTTGCCAATAAGGAGATGTGGTCTGGTATAAATTAGTCTACATATTTAAAAAAACAAAAACATATATACAACCAAGGTTATTACAAACAAGTGTATAATAACTTAATGTATTTATTGTAGGGATGGTAAGACTCTCTAAACATCGGTGTTGTATTAAAGGACTAAACTTGTCAATCTGAAAATATATCTTTATTATCCTCTTTACATTTTTGCATTTGTAAGACTAATATTAGTGGTTATCAAATCGATATCAGCCACAACAAACAGATCATTATTGGTTATCGCTATCGATGCTGAAATTCCTTATCGGTGCATCTCAATAAATGTGATTTAGAAGAAACTCAGAGGAAATAATAATAATTAGAATTTATTGTCATTGTATTAGTACAGCAAGATTACATACGAGCATCAATCGACTGCCATTTCATGAAGTGCAAATATAATACCTTTACAGACCGTAAAATGAAAGGTATGATCAGGGCATCATGTAACTGTAGATGCAATGGTTGCACACATATGTGCTCATCACTTCATGAGTAAATTGACCAACAAGCCAACATCTCAAACGCTTTGTGCAATGCCTTCAAGGTATGCCTCGGATTTCTTTTCATGAGTGTGGATGCAAGTGCTGAAAGCAGAGTGATGTTTGTGTTTGATCTCTGAGCTAGTGTCAGTGCTGAGCTGTGTCAGTGAAGCAGTGAAACAGGTGTGCTGTCAGTGGATCAGTCAGTCAGGTTATGGCAGCAGTGAGAAGGGTAAACACATGCACACGCACACAGTAATGTAACTGAACATTTTGTCCCTTCATCACACAATGACAGTGTAGTTGACAGTGTCTACTATTTCAGCAGAGAGAAGACAGGAGAAGACAAGTGCAGCTTGTGTCTCAGGTCAGCAGTTTTCTGTCCTCAGGTCAAAGACTTGGTGTCCACTTCACTGTCCTAGATTCATTTTGTTATTGTATGTCTCACAATTTAGGCTCTGAGCTGTGGCCCTAGTAGCTTAGAAATGACAGAGCCACAGATGAAGAGGCTTTGGCAAAACAGCCCTTAGTCTGAAAGGTGCTTTCAACTGAAATTGACGTGAGCTAAATTTTAATCTTTTGTCAAAAAGTTTTATCTGTGGCTCTTTGTGGTTCAAAGGATAATACCAGTGATGTTGACATGTGGGTGCTCATTATTGTTTTTTTTATTTTTTTACATCGCTTAAAGCCTTCGATTAGAGCTGGGTGAGGAATGGAAAAGTTACTGATAACATTTACCGTAACTCACGGCATTTTGCTGCTCTTGGTATGTTGAGTAAAGGTTTCCCCCAGGTGCTTTTGAGAGCTGTGTCCAAAAAGCACAACATCACCCCTTTGTCATCCAGTCTGTACGCCACGCCTTGTCTTGGCTTAATTTAATGCAGACTGATCAGATTGTAGTTAAAGTTAAAAGTAAACCTTTGTGGTCATATTGATTTTGACATTTACCTAGCCGTACCTCAGATCTCATTCACATTCTTCTAACCTGTTATTGCATTACTCATCACACATGTTTGAAAATGTACAAATAAAAATAATGCCGTACCCATGTCAAAAAAAATGGTATTGTTCTTGAATACGATAAATTCAAGTTGTGCTTGTAAACTATGGGCTTAAACACACTGCTACGTCTTGCTGTCACCTGAAAAGTTATGATTTTTGTTTGTTGCATGCAAATTTGAATATCAGCTTAGAGTGATATTCTTTTAACACTTAAACGTTGTTCCTTGTTTTTGTATTTGAATGAATCTGTAGATACTTCAACTAGCTACGTCTGCAGTGATATGCTTTTCAAGTCTAATCATAATTGCTAAAATATATTTCATTGATTCTTAGCTACTGAAACCGGTAGCTTTGTGAGGCCACCACTAAAGGATTTATGTGAGAGTTCAGTGTGTGACCCAACCCCTGACTATAAGAAATATCTTTTAGAATGCAACCTCTCTGGTGGGGAAGGAGCCTGAACTAGTGCGGGAGGTCGAGTGATACATTAGATGTAGTTGGGATCCATCTACACACAGAACCAGCTCTGGAACCAAAACCCAGGTTAGGAGTGGTGGTAGTCACTTTCCTGGAGTTCCTGGGGAAGAAGGCTCTCACTGTTTTTTTTGTGCCCATGTCATAAACAGGACAGTACCTAGCTGTCGTGGGTTTCCTGGGTAGGGTCCTGTAGAGGGCACCATCTGATGATTCTATAGTTGTGGTGGGAAAACAAATGCACACGAGGGAAAAGGCTAGAGGGGGTTGATTGGAAGGAATGGCCTGCCTGATTTGAACCTGAATCGTGCTTTGTAACTTCTCAGCTTGTCATGGATTGTCCATGGCAGATACTATGTTTGAGCATAAGATAGTGGAAGTGCTCTTGGTAGCAGAACACCATAGGCCAGAGATTGATGATTGACTTTATAATCATATAATTAGATCTGCTGACACAAGTCTTACGCTCAGGTGAAGACAGGAGCAAACCTGTCCTCTGAGTTGGATCAGTGTTGTGAGGGTGGACTAAGAATGTCTGGCTGAGGCCCCCATCTGTCGCTTCTTAAAATCCCACCTCCCAAAGGAGTTCTTCCTGTGTCCCATGGGAGGTTGGGGATGTAGAATCAAAGTTGATGATAAAATGTCCCATAGCTGAGGGGCAGCTCAGAGTTACAGCCAAAAGGTAGTTGAAACCTTTTGTGGCTGCAAACCAAAGAACCTGTTGTTGGACACCAGGAGAGGGAAGCCGTCAAGCTGAAGAAAGAGACATTTTTGGCCTCGGAAGATTTAGGTGCTTTCTTTGTATTTGCTCTTAGACGAGAAATGTTCATTACATATCTGCCTTTTGTGTAATAAACTGAATATTAATTTGACAGAATAGGTTTTTTTGCTTAGTTTCAGAGCAAATAAATCTGACACAATAGGTGGTCAAGTCAGTGGAATCCTATTAGAATGTTGTTTTAGTAACTTTATCATTAGACATTCATTGTTTCCATAATGCTTCAAAGATAGGTGGCTGGCCATGTACAGTATCAACCTTGTATTAATAATACACCAAGATATTTAATGCAGTGCTTAAAAATGTCAAGCGCTCAGAAAAGTTGAACTCTCATATTTTCACTTGATTTAAAATGGCTGTAGCTGCTGCATGTTGCTAGTGCATAACAAAAACAACTATGCCTGTGACAGTAGATTGTAACACTTTCTGCTATGAAATAATACAGCGGTGATGTGTTCTCAGTTCAGCAGATACTGTACAGCTTCCACATTTTGCATCAAGTGTCAACATGACTTTGGTATTGTTTGTGTCGTAGTTGTCAGTAGCACAATGGCATGTATAAGAACATACAGACACGAAGGCAGCTGTGAACTCAACATTGCATGCTATTTAAATTGAATTTAAATTTATGGAAAGAACCTAACTTTGATTCATTCTTAATTATTGTTAGCTTTTTCCAGGCATTCAAGGTACTCTAAACAGTACTTATGTCCAAATTCCATATTTTGGTGGAAATTCAAGGATTCTGTTGGAGCTACACAAATTTGGAACAGTGTAGAGCGGCTGTTTGTTTTTCAGCAGCTCGGGCGACACCGGGAAACACTACAGCATGAGCTTTGTCATTATCATTTCACTACCTGTTTAAATGTCAAGTGCACTGGCGAAAAAGGGAAATAAATACAATAAATGGGCTTTCCCTTATTGTCAGTGATATCTGTTAAAAGTGGATGCTTTTTTGAGAAAAATATTCTCAGATGTGGACGTCACTACATGTTCACTATTCACTGCAGTCTTTGGCTCTTGTCCACCACCTGCACGGTGTTGTAGGTGTTATGAACTAGTTTGAAGCTTTTAACATTTTGTCTTTTGAAAACCCCACCACCACTCCACAAATATCTTGTAAGTCTTGGGGAAGTTTCTCACCTCCACTCTAAGAAATTCATAACCGATGTGTCTTTCCCTGCAGACGATGACAGTGAACCCATCTTGGGGCTTTGGTTTGAAGAGACAATTTCACCGACCAAAGACAAAGTTGCTCCCCCACCCCCTCCACCACCCCCACCCCTGGAGACCTCTCCCAGACTGAAGAGCCCCAGCAAGCAGAATCCAAGCGAGAATGGCAACATTTTAGCCGGCCGTAAAGACCCAGAACTGGTGAGGGCAAATTTTTGTGTACCTGACAACATACAGACTAATGCTGCGACAAATAAGTCCACAGCACGAGTATTTCTTCATAATGCTAGCATACCTGTCATTAGGGCTCTATCAACCGCTTATAAAAGTTTTCTAGTTTTAACATGTGACAACCCAGCAACTCATAATTGTTTGTCCCATTAGTTCCTCAGTTTAGCCTCCAGCATTCTGAACTTCATCACCACTGCAATGCTCAAGTCCAGGAACAACTTCATCCGCAACTACCTGAGTGTGTCTCTTACAGAGCAGCACATGGCTACACTAGCCAGCATCATCAAAGACGTTGACAAAGATGTCAAAGGTACGCCGGAAAAGACAACTGCTTCTCATACAAATTAACTAGAATTTTAGCCTAAATTCTCCTTTTGTTGTCTTGGGAGCTAATGACGGGTGTAACCCATAATTGGTAGACAGCAATGCATGCTGCTAGGTTTAATGCATTTTTTTTCTCCTCAGGTTCCTCAGATGAAGTGTTTTCTTTAGCTCTGTATCACTTCAACCACACCCTGGTGACATCAGATCTTCCATCCCCGGCCCTGCAGGTAAGAGGAATGTCTTTGTTATGCCAGCACCAAAATTAAAAATGAGCGTGATATTCAGGAATTGCTCTTTCAATGTCACATACTTATTATTGTGTCTCTTGTCATTCCCAGAGCACGCTTCTTCAGCAGTTAGGTGTTGCGCCCTTTTCAGAGGGTCCCTGGCCTCTGTACATTCACCCTCAATCATTATCAGTCCTCTCCAGACTTCTCCTCATATGGCAGCACAAAGCCAGTGTGCAAGGAGAACCAGATGTGCCTGAGTGTATGAAAGTCTGGGAAAGGTATGGCAACCATGGCAGTTCTCATGTGGCTGCAATGTACAATGGACTGGTTAAATGTTTTCCTTGATGCTGTCACCATAACACTTGGATATCAGTTGGTACCTTTGACTGGTAATGGCAAAAAAAAACAAACAACTGGAATTAGAGGTCTCACAGAAAATGCTCTGCTTCACTTTGGCATCTGTGTTAAGTAATGAGTGAAAAGGAATGGCCATTTTTGCCATAATTTATGATCAATACATAATATTCGATCATATTTACCCATATCTGAGAACAGAGGGGACACTTCTTACAGTAAATTTCAAAATCATAGCAGCTAGTGTGCTGTGGTTTGCAGCACTGCACATGAACTGTGGGCATGTATAGAAAATATACTTGTTGAACCATATACTAGCTTACATTTGCAAACAGGATATTTTTCTGCTGCTTCTTTTTTTTCTTTTACCTATTTCTCCTTTCCGCTACATTTCCTTTCTCGCTCTCATAGATTTTTGGGAACGCTGAAGCAACACACCGTCCAGAATTCTGTTCATGGAGAAGACGACCTTAATGTGGAGCATCTACAGCTCCTTCTGCTCCTTTTCCACAATCTGTCAGAGCGCGGCCGGCGGTCAGTCCTGACCCAGGTCACCCAGGCCATCACTGAAGTGGCACAGAGCAGAGACTGCCAGCTGAAGGCCGTGCCCCTCAACCTGGCCCGACTGTGTCTGGTTTTCGACTATCTGCTTCGCCACTACTCCAAGGCTCCCTTGTACCTTTTTGAACAGGTTAATTGCTTATTGTCTAATAGTGGCTGTCTTCACCTGATGGTAAATTGCATAGATTAAGTGTATTATCTATTTAATTTATATATTTGTTACTTTATTAGCATACTTTTAAATTCAAATACTGTCTAGAAAATGCATTCAGTTAACAATTCACCGATCCAGCGCAGGCTTAATGGTCCCATCCTGAATATTACATAAGGCTCATTGAAGTATAGAAATATCTACACAGTCACTTTCCCAGTGGATTCCTTTGGAGCAGCTACTGGCTTCACATCTTGATAATACTACAGATTCACATTTATATGGGTTCCAGATTTGGTGACACTTCACACCCAAATAAAGTGGTAGTACAAAGCATCCTTTTTCTAATGCTGAATCTTTGAATGAATGTGACTGTGTGGCACTCTTATGACCAGAAATGTTGCTTCTCTCTACAATGAATATTATTTATAGGTGCAGTATAACCTCCTCACCCCACCATCCAACGGGCCATGTTCTGTTCAGGAAGGTGGCAAACGCAGCAGTCTCCCACTTTACTATGGCTTCAAAGAGGTGGAGGAGAACTGGGCCAAACACTGTTCAGCAGGTAAGACCAATAAAGGAAATTTACTTCGTTACCAACTGGCCAGAGCATGGCAGTAGGTACAAAAATTCACCAGTTGCTTTCACTTTTTTTTTTTTTTTCTACCACAATTTTTTAATTGTGTTTTTATTGAGTCAGTGGTTGTTGCAAGCATTAACCTTAGTGGATTGATCTCTCAACTTGCATCTTATCTCAGTGCTTATTTGCTGCAAGCCATTTACTGAAAAAATGTTTTTCTATTGTTGAGTGTAGTTTGAGTCTAACAAAACATCAGAAAAGGCATTCCACATTATATTTACTGGTTCCTGTGCCATTATGTTGAACTAGCTGTAACTGCCTCTGCCATCATTTGGCTAAACACTGCGGTTTGTGCTAGGTATCAGCTAGAAGTAGAGCAAAATTGAAGAAGAATGTGGAAGTAAAAAATAATTGCATCGAACCTCAGGAACCTTTACACATGATTTCATGTTGTCTGTGTTCTTATATCTTAACTGTGAATAGAATGTGGCTATGGTAGTACTAGATGAGAAAATAATGTTCTGTTTTCATGCATTTCAACCATT
>CM022479.1:11282580-11330020 GCA_011952105.1 Coreoperca whiteheadi | reverse complement strand
ATTCTGCTGCTTTTTTTCCCCCGGGGCGTTTGAAAATGATATCAGCAGAAGGGACAGAAAGGGGAAACTTTTTCTTCTAATTAAAATATGATATAATTTCCCCCCCCCCCCCCCCCCCCGCCGTGTATTCAAACATAACTATTTTCTTTCCTGTTTAGGTCTTTCCAAAGCTGTTCAATGGAGCTGTTAAATACGATGACCTGTATGGGTGGCTCATCTCACTCCTGGTAGCAGGCTCTCAGTTTGACACAGCAAGAAGACAGGAGAACAAGCCCATCACTCCTATGGTGAGAACACACCACATGATCAAACCAAGAACTGGTAAACAAGCCCACGGTGCAGGTGGCATCACAGAATTGCCCAAGCCGCAGTAAGGACCTATTGCCTGCAGCGATTCAAGTTACCAGCTCTTTGTGGTTCCACGTTTTAATAATTTTTCACTTGCAATATTTAAAATGAAGGCAGCACTTTCCGAATGTGCTACAAATGAAAGCCTTCCTGTTGTTTGCCTTTTAATGTGAAGCACCACCAGGAGTGTTACGTTTTAATGAGTAGTAATTGTACAACCGTGCATGGTTGTTTGTCACCCTGCGCAGGAGGCATGCTCCCTTCAGTACTACTTCCTGGTACTGTGGAGGATCCTGGGTGTTTTGCCACCATCAAAGGCCTACATGGAGCAGCTAAACACTGGCTGCAGTGATCCCAGTGAGAGCGACATCCTGCACACACTGCGATGGACCTCACGTCTCCGGGTGGCCACCTACGTGAATTGGATCAAGGTCTGTTGACACACATGATAGATGCCCAAGTAAACAAATGACTTCAAAAGTATTAGATTTTGTCATTAGACTTTGTGTCATGGCCAAAGTCAAGTGTAATAGATTATGAGATTTATGATTATTCCACTCATAATCACAAATGCTACTCATAACGATTTTACCTTTTCAAACAAAGCTGTTGAAACAGGAAGCTGCAGATTAGCATTTCTGAAATTATTGAATACTTGAACTAATTGACACGATATACTGTACTGTGTCTTTAATCCTGTAATGTAATATGTAAAGTGCTTTTTTCATTTTGGTTTATTTTGATGTTTGACTATGGCCGTGTGCTCTCTGACAGGAACACTTAATGAAGCAGGGAATGAAAGCAGACCAAGCAGCCTCTCTGGTTGAGATGACAGCTGCTAAGTGCAGCACTGTCAAATACGATGTGGAGCTAGCAGAGGAGTACATTGCTAGACAGGTAATAATTATCATTGATGACCTGTGTATCGATTGTTATCCAAACTAAGTTTTGAACACCATTAAAGTTCTGCTCATGTACTTATAGGTTGTGAATGGTGATGGCAATTTTCATGAGTCCTCGAAAAGTCATGGAAAAGTTTTGAAACTTTGTCCGTGAAAATGTGTTGGAACGGTCTTTGACGACTTGATTCTGTTGCAGATCTCCACCTTCTCCAGCGTAAACCCGAATGTCGTCCTTCCACTTCATCAGTTACCCTCCCTACAAGCCATCTATACACTAGATGCAGTCATCTCTAAAGTGCAGGTTTCCCTAGATGAGCATTTGTCCAAGGTTGCCATTGAGGCAGACACCCAGAAGTCCTCTGAAATCACAAAGAACCTGCTGCCTGCCACGCTACAGCTCACTGATGTTTACACGTCCTTTACAAGGTGAGAAAGGAATCACTCGAACTTCAGCAATTTGCTTAACACTGAACATCTGACAAGGAGGGGGGGGGAGGCAAAATGCTGCCCTTTATTTGTTTGGAGCATGTGGCAGGGGAATTACACCCTGTGCCTTTTAAAGACTTTGAATGCAGTCAGTCGTTAAAAGCGTTACTAACATAAACTACAGAGGACGGGATTATTTTACTGTATTTCATCACTTCCTTTACTGTAGAGCTTTCATGCCACCATTTTTCAAAGAGTGCTGCAGTCTAATACATGCATAAGAACAAACAGTATTTTAAAATAGTTAAACCCAAAACGTCACCAAAAATGGCGTTCGATTATTCCTTCTAAAAAAACACATACAGTAGGTTCGAATTATTCGAATATCTACGCTGCAGTAGTGTTGCTTTATTTTTCCACAATCGAATATTAATTTTCACAATCAAATGTCAGATTTATGATTTTTTTCATTGACCGCCATATGGTGTGTTTGTTTACCTTTCAACCTGCTTCAAACACAAAACCTGTCTAGAAAAAAACGCTCAAGTTGTAAATCATTCACCTGTTTATCCTAATCAAATCATTGAATCCAACTTGTCGTGACCAGGTCTTACCTACTAATGAACATCCCAGAGGAAGGGGAGAACAAGCTTACAGATGCCAAGCTCCAAGGTTATGCTGCAGTTCTGTCCATTGGCTCCACCCGCTGCAAGGCCAACACACTTGGTATGTGAAAGAATTATTTAAGAAAAGAATGGTTAAACCGTACATTCACTTTCACAACCTTTCTGTACACTTAACTGTTTTAACCTGAACCTTTTTGAAATGAAACTTCACAGGTCATAGTATTATGCAGAACTTACCATCAGCTGTGCAGACAATATGCGAGACTTGGAACAGCATCCACACCAATGAATTCCCCAACATTGGCTCATGGGTACGTGAATAAAGTTGTTGCTTATGGTTCAGTTTGAATTATGGATTGTATCAAAAAGATCTACGTAAAAGCATTTAACAAATAGAGATATCAATACAATTATAAAAAGTATTAAAATATCAAGATATAGGTTTTACCTACGTTCTCCAGCCCTCTGCTGAGGCATGTCATTTAAAAAAATATCATTGTACAAGCAGTTGTGAGACTAATAGTCTGGTGTTTTTTCTTTCTCAGCGAAATGCCTTTGCCAATGATACCATTCCATCGGAGAGCTACATCAGTGCCATCCAAGCAGCTCACCTGGGCACATTGAGTTGTCAGTCCTTGCCTCTCGCATCTTCTCTTAAACACATCCTACTCTCTTTGGTTCGCCTCATTGGCGACCTCATTGTGTAAGTGCTTGTCCAGTCCTTTTTAAAATCTGAATAATTTCACATCTAAAAAAACAGTATGTGATCAATAGAATTCATTCGTGAAAAACCTAAACCTCAGTCAGTATTACTGTATGTTGGTCTCCTCAGCACAGAGGAGCTGAATCCTTCGCAGGTTGTGCACACTTTGTTGCCCCTCCTCCTGGAGAGCAGCACAGAGAGTGTGGCTGAGATCAGCAGCACCTCGCTGGAGCGCATCCTTGGCCCATCAGAGTCAGACGCCTTCCTAGCCCGCATCTACGAGCGTTTGGTGACCGGGTGTTACAACATCATTGCCAGTCACTCAGACCCCACCAGGTATGCCACGTGTGATGTGATAATTCATTAAACCTGCATTAAACAATAACACTTTGTATCAATGCTGAACCCACTGAGAATAACGCCCCTTTGTGCAGCTTTTAGCATATTGTTTTTGTATAATAGCCAGCAGATTTAGTGTTGAAATTTAGTGGTTGAGTCTCAATGCTCTTATTAACCTTTGATCTCTCTCTCTGTCTCTTTTTAGTGGTTTGGATGAGTCTGTTCTTGAGGAATGCCTTCAGTACCTTGAAAAGCAGCTTGAGAGCAGTCAAGTCCGCAAGGCAATGGAAGAGTTCTTTTCATTCAGGTATCTGCTTAATTGGTTACTTCTTCTTTTCCTTTCAGCTGTTCCCTTTCAGGGGTCGCCACAGCGAATCATGTGCCTCCATCTAACCCTGTCCTCTGCGTCCTCTTCACTCACACCAATTAACTTCATGTCCTCTCTCACTACATCCATAAATCTCCTCTTTGGTCTTCCTCTAGACCTCCTGCCTGGCAGCTCCAACCTCAGCATCCTTCTACCAATATATTCACAGTCTCTCCTCTGAACATGTCCAAACCACCTCAATCTGGCCTCTCTGGCTTTATCTCCAAAACATCTAACATGAGCTGTCCCTCTGATGTACTCGTTCCTGATCCTGTCCATCCTCGTCACTCCCAAAGAGAACCTCAACATCTTAAGCTCTGCCACCTCCAGCTCCGCCTCTTGTCTTTTCTTCAGTGCCACTGTCTCTAAAACCTTTCCTTTCATTCTTGCTGATGTTCCAACCTGCTCCAAGTCCTGCACTAACCCTAGCCCTGCATTTATCGAGATTTGGGACTGGCACAAGAAGACACTGGCTTGTGCCCCCTTGCGTTTGCATTAGTTTCACAAGCTGCATTATTACACATTATACAACTACCTCACTTATTTTGGGCTCCTTTTTTTCCAGTGGTGAGCTTGTCCAGATTATGATGGCGACGGCCAATGAAAATCTATCTGCAAAGTTCTGCAACAGGGTGCTGAAATTCTTCACCAAGCTGTTCCAGCTCAGTAAGTGTAATGTTGAGAGTTCATTTCAATCCAGAAAAGCTATCTTAAGGCAACGGTGTGCTTCTAATGGACTGGCTCATGCTAATTGCTGTCTGACCACATGTAATGGCAAAAGTGGTAAGTGCTGTTCTGAATGGCCACATTTGAAGGCAGAGTGACAAGTTTGCCACCAGAGAGGGACGAGAGACAAAAATCGTACAAATGGGGATAAAGCCATGTATACTTTATCTGTAGGGAGGCAGTTGCAGATAGTGTTTGATGATCCAACGAGCCCTTTGTTTGAAGCACACTGATGTCTTGAAAGTGTCAAAAATCAAATCAGGAACCTTTTAAAGCTGCAGATGCATCAGCTCTTTCAATAAGCCTAAATCTCATGGTGATGCTGTCATACCCAGCGGAGAAGAGCCCAAACCCCAGCCTGCTGTGTCTGTGTGGCACGTTGGCCCAGCTGGCCTGCGTGGAGCCCTCTCGTCTGCAGTCGTGGCTGACGCGCATGACGGCCACCCCACCAAAGGACTCCGAGCAGTTGGAAATAGTGCAAGAAAACCGACAGCTTCTGCAGGTGCTCACCACTCATATTGTGCGTGACAACAGCCAGGTGGGCGAAGGAGTTTGCACTGTCCTCCTCAGCACACTCATTCCCATGGCAACAGACATGCTGGCCAATGGTGACGGAACAGGCTTTCCCGAGCTCATGGTCATCATGGCCACACTGGCCAGCGCTGGACAGGGGGCCGGCCACCTGCAATTGCACAGGGCAGCTATCGACTGGCTGACCAGATGGTAAGAAATCAGTTTCACAGACCTGCTGTTCCCTGATTTAATTCAGGGAACTGAATGATTATTATAATTTTTTTTGGCATCAGCGCTAGGGCTAAAGTCACCAGAAAAATTGCTTGGTAAAAGGACTCTCTTGACCTAACCCCTTAGCCTTTATGCAGCATTACAATCTTAAATTTCCTAGTATTTATTTAAAAATTGCTCTAATTTTTCCCTGCAGCAAAAAGTATTTAACACAGAAGAATGTCGTGGAAAAAGTGAGCACAAACTTATCCCAAGGAAAGGTACGTTTTTGTATATTGTCTAGTATATTGTATATTACACCAGAAGTGCCTTATTTTGACTTAATCCAGGTGTAATTCCATTTTAAACACTGGCCAACAATGTGTTTAAAATGGCATTTCCAAAAAGAGTTATTAGCATTTACCGTCAAGTAATTGATGTGCACATGTTCCTTGATCTCAGCACGCCAGCATGCTGGAATGCTCGTGCCACATCATCTCCTATCTGGCTGATGTGATGAATGCCTTGCGGCAAAGCAATGGCCAGGGCACCTCGGCACTGCTGATGGAGGGAGAAGAGAAGGCCATGGAAGTGGACTCGGACTGGGTGGAGGAACTTGCAGTAGAGGAGGATGATTCCCAGGCAGAGGACTCTGTGAGATCTCATCCCTTTTAAGTCTATCCTCCCGGAACAGGGCTGTGTTTTGAAATGCATAATATACAGACCTGAACATAAAACGTGGTGGAATTGTAAGATGTTGTTGAAAACTGCTGCAGGAAAAAAAATGTCTTCACAAGGTTGCCTAAGTTTACATTACAAATCATTTAATCTTCATATAAAGTTGTTTTTAACAAAATACAAAAGGCAAAAAAACCTTTGGCAATAGAAAAACAAAAGCATGTTACTTTAGAACTGGTGCAGATCGCTTGCCCCTGAAAGCTTTTTTTATTTGTCGTTTTCCTGCTGCAGGTTGATTTAGAAGGAAAAGCTTTCTGTATAGTATGTCATGAGCTAGACTAGAAGTAGTCTAGCTCATGGCACTGTTCAGTAAAGCACAAATGATGACAACACAATGGTTCCAGGAACTCTGCATACGCAATGAAGCGCATCAATTAAGATGATTGTTTTTCAACTCTGCTGAAAATTTGTAGCAGCAACATTATGGCTTTCTTCTTGTTAGATAATGTGCTGCATGTGTTCCCATTTCTTCATGTAGCCACTCTTATCAGACCCAATGAGCTGAGTTTATATACACAAAGTGAAATGCACAATGTGATGTGCAAAAAACTAAAACTATGACGTTAAAAGTCTGTACCAATTGATTTTCACTGAAACAAATTTAAGTAAGTTATTTCATTAATGGCATTTTTTTTTTTTTGCATTACGGAGTTTTTGCTCCATCAGTTGCTAAAGGAACAATCTGTCTTACCTGTTTGTCATTGTTTGACAGGATGAAGACTCTCTTTGCAACAAACTCTGCACCTTCACCATTACTCAGAAGGAGTTCATGAACCAGCACTGGTAAAGACAAGTTTGTTCCCTGTGATTTGGGTTTTATTCTTGAATGAGACCGGAGGTTGTTTGTTTCTTTTAATCATGATCAAGTTAATGGTTTTTCAGCAGGTCATAGGTCTTTTGGTACAGACTACAAGGCCGTCGCACCTGAAAATAGATATGTCACAGAAGAACCCTTTCATAACTCAGAATAAAGAGGAAAATCTTGGGCTAGAAATATCCTACATACAATAGATTTACAGGAATAAGAAAGTTTGTAGGCATTGGTTAAAATCCTTGGAAACAGGACAACTTCACACTGACGTGAAGAAACAATACACAAAATGACATTCATTCGTCATATAGTTTTACATTATATAGAAAATAGAAAAGTAACAATTAGTCATTGTGTTAGTGACATTTTCTTTGAGCAGTGGGTTTTTTCCTGCTGTGCTAATGGGTTAGGTTGTTAATATTGAAACCAACTAGTGACGTTCATTCAGTACCGATAAACTGTTAAGATGTCCCAACATCTGAACATGCCTTAATGCAGAAAAAGTTTTTCTTTGTAGAATCTAAACTAAACCTGGAATTAACATCTTGAAGGTTTTTGTTGCGTGAAATGTGGTTATTTATATTATAGTTTTTTGTTTCTGTCGAACAGACACAAATGCGATATTTAGATGTTACCGTGTTAAAATGCCTTTTATGTAGAAATGTGCAGGCGGCATTCTGTCATTGCTAAATTGTTGATGTAATATACACAGTCTTGTCCTGGTCCTTTTCACATTGCAGGTACCACTGTCACACCTGTAAGATGGTGGATGGGGTAGGTGTGTGCACAGTGTGCGCCAAGGTCTGTCACAAAGACCATGAGATCTCCTATGCCAAATATGGCTCTTTCTTCTGTGACTGCGGTGCCAAAGAGGATGGCAGCTGCCAGGTGAGACCGAATACCTCAGGTCATCATGGGAAGAGAACAACAGCGGTAACTTTGGCTTGCAAGTCATTCCCCCATTGACTTCCATCCAGTCATTTCATTTGGTCAGGGTTATAGCTAGCCCACACATGTGGCCAGAAACTTAGCGAAACCATGTTATGATTGTCTGTTTTGCAACATATTGTTTACTGAAAAGGCCAGCTTTCCTAGTTAATCTTATAAGATGGATTTTTGAATGTGCATGTGATGATGAACAAACCATCTGTTACATTTTACCTTCAGTTTGCTGTTAGTTTCATAAGAAGTTTAATAGGCCTTTTGCATTCTTTCTTTTAGTTTGCAATGTATTCTTTTGTCAGTTTTGTGATTACAGTGGCTCATAATAGTTCTGGTCAAGGGGGTAACAAAGTTTAACTATGTTGTATTAGCATGCAGCAAATTCCAATTATCAATACAATTAATTGTTCCCGTAATTATCAAGAGAGTCTTCAATCCATGATTTTTGTTTGCTTTTGGAGGCAGTTGAGATAAAGTGCGCCTCTATCCAACACAATCTCTCTAACCTTCCTTTTGAATAACTATAATACTCCACAATGTGGACGACCTAGCAAAGTGAAAACAAAAGCAGGTTATCCTGATTCTAAAGATTTAAAGACGATGGAAAAGCTTGTATTAGATGTGCTGCCATATTCCAATATATGTGCATGCACATATTAACAATGTTGCTGTTCTCACTGCTCTGCTTTGTGCCCCACCTTCCACAGGCCTTGGTCAAACGCAGCCCCAGCAGCGGCATGGGCTCCACTCTAAAAGAGGCTTCTGCGTTCCAGAGTGAACTGCGTATGCCTGACAGTGCTATCCGCCACCAGAATGCCTCACCCTCTGACAAGGGCAAGGTCACCATCTGTGATGGCAAACCTGGTGATGACGACAGACCTAAGAAGAGCAGTGTGTGCAAGAGCATTGAGGGCTGCCAGGAAGAGTTGCTATCACAAGTGGTGAGAGAAAATATTACTTACTGTGTCTGTCTTGTTTCTTTTTTTATTTTTTGATGAAAAGACTGCTCAAATGCTTTACATGATTCCACTTCTTAAAGCAGAGGTATTTAAGATTTCTTTTACATGCACTGTTCATTGTGTGACTCAAGCTTTTGGCTCTCTTTCTCCACAACAGATGGGATCGTCCACTGCAGCAGTCATACTTGAGATGCTCATGTTTCTCATGGAAGCCATCCAGACCAACTTCCAGCAGGCATCAGCAGTGGGAAGCAGCAGCCGGGCTCAGCAAGCCCTCAATGAACTGCATACTCAGGACAAAACTGTGGAGATGACAGACCAGTTAATGGTATGAAGAACTGTACATTTTTGTAGTCGTTAGAAAAATCTCTTGATTTGTGTAAACCTAATTAGAAACTACATTGTATTTAATAAATTGCTGCGCTGTTCCTCAGGTGCCCACACTCGGCTCTCAGGAAGGGGCTTTTGAGAATGTGAGGATGAACTACAGTGGTGACCAGGGACAAACTATACGCCAGCTCATTAGTGCACATGTGTTGCGCCGTGTTGCTATGTGTGTCCTGTCTTCACCCCACGGCCGCCGCCAGCACCTTGCAGTCAGCCATGAAAAGGGAAAGGTAAGCTGAATCCTGAAATAATGTTTTTATTATTATAAAATAATCATAAATAAAGCTTGAGTAGAGAATTTTATGTAGGTCTTGATTTGCTTTGTTTTGAATGATATGATGCTTAAGAGAACAATGTCTGCTTTGATATCAAATATTTTGAAATTAAAGCAGACATTGTTCACTTAATCATCATATCATTCCATACAGTAAGCACAAGGTGTTGCTGTTAAATTAATAAACAGCAACACAGAGTTTATTTCTACACCCTTTTAAATAAGCATTTCTGTTGGTTTTTCTTTCATGTTGTTTGCTGCTTTTGTGATAATTGCCAGTGAGTCATTTAAAAGTCATTCATCACCAGTTTGCACCCTATAACCCATTTTCTTTCCATCTCCCGCTTGACAGATAACAGTTCTGCAGCTGTCAACTCTCCTGAAACAGGCTGACTCGAGCAAGAGGAAGCTAACGCTGACCCGTCTGGCCTCTGCACCAGTCCCTTTCACTGTCCTCAGTCTCACAGGCAACCCGTGTAATGAAGATTACCTGGCTGTGTGCGGCCTCAAGGTCAGAAAACCAGCTTCTTCTTAATTGAAGGTTTTTCTGTTTTGTGTGTGTTTTCTAATTCCATGTGAGCAAATAAATCTATTAAAATAAAAAAATAGAGAACAGCAATGTAGTTATTATGCTCGTGAGAGAAGACCACAACTAAGTTACCCTAGATCATAATCATAGTTGCTGTTCACGCTAACCTTTGCTAAGTAGATTTAGAAGTACTTTTTTAAATGAATGGCTGCTATATAGGAATTTGGGATTTGACTGTTTTGTCTTGTCTTGTCTTGTCGTCCTTTAATTTTCTCCCCCAGGACTGCCATGTACTCACTTTCAGCAGCACAGGCTCGGTGTCAGACCATCTGGTGTTGCACCCACAACTGGCTACTGGCAACTTCATTATCAAAGCTATCTGGTTACCAGGCTCGCAGACTGAACTTGCCATCATCACGGCTGACTTTGTCAAGGTATGTATTGAGAATAGACCATTGTTATGTACTTTACATTAATTTATTGGTGATTTGATTGAATTTTTTGATTGATTTGGGAAGACAGGCGCTAAACATGTAACTAACTTTGCTGCTTTTTGCATGTTGAAAAAACACTTGATGATGATGATGATAATAATAGTCTTTTTCTATTTGTGTCGTCTGCCAAACAGATTTATGACTTATCAGTGGATGCCCTGAGTCCCATGTACTACTTCCTGCTCCCGAGTTCCAAGATACGGGATGCTACCTTCCTCTTCAATGAGGAGGGGAAGAACGTTATCGCCATCATGTCTTCAGCAGGTTACATGTACACCCAGCTCATGGACGAATCCAGCAGTGCCCAACATGGCCCTTTCTATGTCACAAATGTATTGGAGATAAACCACGAAGACTTGAAGGTAAGTGGGATGTATACTAAGACCATGGAATTATACCCACAGAATTGTGTGATGTCGTACAAAATTTTATCTCGTCAACAGCAAAATATATCATTTTTTGCTAAAAGGGTCTACACTATAGCCAGCCCTACAGTGCATTCCTGCTCTCATTTTTTGAAATGTTTGGGTGATTTCATGTTTTTATACCACCTCTAATCAGTGTTTGAGGTTTCTTGAAAATGCTCAATGGCAAAAAGCAATATTGAGGTAAACTCTTTCTGTGTGACTCCAGGATAGCAACGGACAGGTAGCCGGCGGTGGTGTGTCCGTCTATTACTCCCATGTGCTTCAGATGCTTTTCTTCAGCTACAGCCAGGGAAAGTCCTTTGCTGCCACAGTGAGCCGCAGCACCACAGATGTACAGAGGCTCTTCCCCATCAACGTCAAAGGGTAACACTTCTTCCATACCATATGCGGAAATCGTCACATCCATGCCACTGCACTGGATATGAGATATGTAACTGGAAGAACTAACTGTCTCCATCTCTCTCTTGCCCTCCTACCTTTTTTAGCTCTAATGGCGGCAGCAATAAGATGTCACCTGCTCTCTGCCAGTGGTCTGAGGTCATGAACCACCCAGGCCTGGTGTGCTGCGTGCAGCAGACAACAGGCATACCGCTGGTCATTATGGTCAAGCCAGACACCTTCCTCATCCAAGAGATTAAAACTCTGCCAGCCAAAGCTAAGGTAATGGCCACTTACTGATGTGGAACAGTTACTAGCAGGTTAGAAGATAGTGAATAGAACCTCACCATTTAGAAACAGTAATGTGTAAAATTGGAAAAAGAAAGACCTCTGTTAAAAGCAAAATAGTAAAAAGAACATACGCACTACATACAAGTATGAACAAACTTTATATAGAAAGCTTTTGCTTTTTATATATACCAATGCATACATTTCAGGGAATTGGTAAATTATTTTGCATATTGATAAAACACACTTACAAAACATGATAATTAAACATGATATTGCAGCAGTAATTTTGAAATCGTGTATCTTTGCAAATCAAAAGTGTCACCCACTGGGTTGGATTTCTTTGCCATTCCTTAAGGTTAACATTCATGTCTTTCCCCCAGATTCAAGATATGGTAGCTATCCGACACACTGCCAGTAATGAGCAACAGCGTACGACCATGATTCTTCTCTGTGAGGACGGAAGCCTGCGAATCTACATGGCCAATGTGGACAACACCTCTTACTGGCTCCAGCCCTCGCTGCAGCCCAGCTGTGGCATCAGTATTATGAAGCCAGTTCGCAAGCGCAAAGCTGCTGCTACAAGTGAGTTTGAGGCCGAAAAAGTGCTATTCTTTTTCTTTTTTTTTATCACCAAAAATGAAGCAAGTAGATCCCAATATAGGCGATTAACATGCACAAATCTGAGCATACAAGTGTGATCATCACACCTAGACATTGGCTGGTTATTTGCCAGAAGGCCCGTTTAGCTGACTTCTGAATGGTAACCCTAACCCACAACCTCAGTTCAAAAATAGTTTAGTCTGTTCTCAAGAATGCATGACCCCTTGGCTTTAGTTATCTACTTTTTAAAAAGTCCACATCAATCTCAAGGTGCTGTTTATTCACAAATTTTCAGTAAAAAATTCTGTAAACACATTTAGTGCCTTCTCAGGATCATTCTCAGTTTACCCAGTAGACCAATTGATACATAAGCATTCACTCAACAACTTTGCCAGAAAATGCTTGCTCACATTGCACATGCTGTGTGGCTGGCAACATTTTCCAATTTGAATGTAATGATTTTACTCTCAGCCACCCGGACCTCCAGTCAGGTGACATTCCCAGTGGACTTCTTTGAACACAACCAGCAGCTGACTGAGGTGGAGTTCGGGGGCAATGACTTGCTGCAGGTCTACAACGGACAGCAGATCAAACACAGGCTCAACTCCACTGGGATGTATGTGGCCAACACAAAGGTAGGGACATTTTAACACAATGCTTCTGTGTTAGAAAAGGTGCAATAGACTGCGGTGCTTTTTTCTTAGTGAGTGAAAGCAAAAAAATCATTTTGAAGAGTAGTAGTGGTTAAGGGATTATAACAACATTTTGCCAACTTTGCTGGTTAAACAACCTATTTTTTGTGCTCTGACGTTGAAAACGGTCTCACTTATCTGAATCTTCGGAGTATAGGTTCAGAAGTACTTAAACACTCACACATTAGAATGCAACCAAACTAAATACTTAATGGGACACTGGTGAACCTGCATTTCACAATGGAGCTTTTTTGCTAAAAAAAAAGGGGGAAATTATGTAATATACAAAACCTTTTGTCATGATTCTGGTTGTTTCCTCCTAGCCTGGGGGATTCACTGTGGAAGCGGTCAACAACAACAGTTCAATGGTGATGACGGGCATGCGGGTGCAGGTGGGCACTCAGGCCATTGAGAGGGCTCCTTCCTATGTGGAGGTCTTTGGCCGCACCATGCAGATAAACCTGACGAGAGCCCGCTGGTTCGACTTTCCCTTCACCAGAGAGGAGGCCCTGCAGGCTGACAAGAAGCTGTCCATCTTTAGTAAGAGTAATAGTGTGCAGTGATGATGATATCTGGCCAATTGTTGAGCCAAGTGGATATTTTTTTGTCACCTCTATTAATATCCATTTATGTGTATTACCTATTACTTCTTAAATGATGTATGTATGATGATTAATGTAAGTTACAGGATTTAACTAAATATGTGAAAACTAAAAGCCACCATACTGTGACTGTTGGTATTCTGTGTCACATATGTGTTCTTTGCATATCCATCCAACCTTTTAACACCAAGATTCTTAAATATTGGAATGACATTGGCTTGACAAACCCTATAAAGTAACATTTTACTGCAAAATGAACATTTTGTTGCTATGTAAATACCTCAGCATTTTTAGGAACACCACTGATTGATCTTGAAATACAGAGTATTTTATTGCTGTTCCTTCAAAACAACAGAAGTCAAATGTTAGTTTAAGAGTCCAAAAAGGGCATAAACAATGCAAAATGAATTATTAGTGAGTCTAATGCATGCAATAGCTAACCGCTAAGCTACTGGAGTTTCAACATGGTGGGTGGGAGTATTTAAACAAGGATATTTTGCACTGAGCTGTTTCTTTAACTTGGATCACATTGAATTTTCTGTTTTGAAAACAATTTCTGATGTAGTTTCATCTTCCTGTTCATTTTAAAGTTGGAGCATCTGTTGACCCAGCTGGAGTCACCATGCTGGATTCAATCAAGATCTATGGTAAAACCAAGGAGCAGTTTGGCTGGCCCGAGGATCCACCAGAGGACTTCTCCTCTGCCTCAGTTAACAATGTCTGCAGTCCCAACCTCAACCAGGGCAATGGCACCTCTGATGGAGACTTAGCCACCCCAACCACAACCAGCGGCAGTGTGCTAGAAAGGTATGGACTTTTCACTGTGGGGCTTATGGGGTCAATACAAGTTGTTGGCAATCAACACTTCTCAATCCCCTGTAGTTCAGTAAACCGCACTCATGATCTGATGAGATAATGTGACCCTTTCTTCGAGTGGCCTAGTTTGTGTTACTTTTATGTTAAACTACCTTATCTCCACGGTCAGATTTTGCCTTACTGTTTTATTTGTCTGTCCTTTTAATACTGTGGATTTATAAGACCCTTCAATAAACAGTGCTGTTTTGTGATGATATTGGTTTTGCTTAAATGGGATGAAGTACATTTATTTTTGATGGATTAGCCAAAACATTCTTGAGGTTATTTTATCTATAAACACTTTCTCAATAAGTTTTCCAGAAAATTAACAATATCTATATAATAGATGTGATTTAAAAAAGTTATGCATTGTGTGATGTGATAGATTTTATCTATATCGCCCTCTCCTAGTGCATATTTGCCCTTCATGAGTCCAGCTATGTAGCAGGAATTGTCGAGGACGAGCCTGAAGTTTTAACAATGGGGGTTGGGTTCTATTAAGAGTATTTAGTGCATGGCTATTGTGAAGTCATCTTTTCTTGCATGCTTCTCTTATGTTCAACTGAATCATTTAATTTCACTTGTTTCTTTCTGTGATCCTCACACTTTCTTTTGTTCTTTTTCTTTTGCTCCCAAAAATACAATAAAAAGTTGTGAAACTGAGTCCTTATCAACCTTGGACCGGTTAGTAACTGCCCTTTCTCTGCTTGTTCGTATGGTTTTGTGCATGTGTGCCAGTTTGTGTGTCCATGCCTGAGACTGTGAACATACCATGCACCATCTCCACACTTGTACAACAACAACAACAAAAACATTTTTTTTTCCCTTGAAACATTTATTCTTGCATTCAGTGTTGTTTTGGCATTTAGATCAGCACAGACTACAACAGGTTTAGATTTGCTCTTTTTTTGTTTGATTGGTTGATTTAAGGCAAAATCTTTAGTAGAAGCTGTGTTGATCTTCTTTCTTAATTTCAGGTTGGTGGTCAGCTCCCTTGAGTCTTTGGAAAGCTGCTTTGCAGTAGGTTCTTCCAGTGAAAAGGTAATCCGATGAAGATTACATTTTGTGTTGCCTTTTGAAAGTAATAACATGTTTGAATGAAAAATCCTGCGTTAAACGTGCCTGTCTTTAGGCGGCATTGTTGACTGCGTGTCTTTAACTCTGTGTAGGAGAAGAATAAGGCTGCAGCGCTTGAGTTGGCCACTCTACTCCTGTCAATGCCGACACCTGCAGGTGTGCAGCAACAGACCAAGGGACTTCTTGCCAGCCTGCACACTAGTCGAACTGCCTACCACAACCACAAGGTAAAAAAGAAAAAGATCCCATGTGCGCATGTTGTACGAAGTTCTGCATAAACTATTTGTATACTATATTAATAACAATTTGGTCACCATTAACCAAACACCTCAAGAAATAATTACACCAGTTGCAGTTACTGTAAGTGAAAGTCTAAATGCGACACACAGTACTTTTTAAGTGAGGAAGGGACAGTTTGTTAGCTGGGGACAATGTAGAACCACGTCACAATTTTTTTGTGGTTTACCTTGATGAACCCTGAATTCTTTCTTTATATCAAGGAAACACAGTGGAAATAAGTATTGAACTGTTGACCCTGTGTAAAGGATGTAAGCCAACATGATTGTTTGGGAATTTTATGGGAATCTTGTGTAGCCAGCAGTGAGAAAAACAGTCTGTACTTAAGTTATCAACAGTCAATCCATCAAATGTATAAATTGTACGGCAGTTTGTTCAGAAACCACACCCTCGGAAGTGCATAATGAGATTAGAAACTGAATTCTAAGCGCTCAAGTACTTTTAGGTGTTCAATGTTGTGCTCAGCCTCTACATCACGTGCGAAGAATTAATGCAGCACTTATCTGCCCCGTCTCATCAGGACCAGTCCTTGCTAAGTAACGCGGTGCAGTGTCTGAATAGCTGCAGCCGTGAGGGGAGGGAGCTCGACCCTGATGTCTTCCAGAGGCTCGTGATCACTGCCCGCTCCATTGCAATCATGAGACCCAACAACTTGGTGCATTTCACAGAAACAAAGTCATTACACCATGACTCTGGTAAGAGGCTATTCTGTTGGTGACGAATGTTGCCCAAGTCTAGGGAATAGCAATTTCTGTTTTAATGATTTATATGGTTACGCGATTACAATAATGTTAATGTTATTCTCTTCTGAACCCAGAAATGACAGAGGATGGACAAAAACATGTGGATAGTGAAAGCAATTTCATCACGCAGCTGATGAATAACTTCTGGAAGCTCCATGCCCTAAAACCAAAGAACGCATTTCTTGCTCCTGCTTGCCTGCCTGGTAGGTTCAAACTGTGGGAGCCTAACATTTTGCAAGAACATTGAGTGTGAAAATTTGTTTACATAAGTTGTAAAATATGTGATCCTGACTCTGAATTTAAATGTTATGTAGATCATTTACATATAATGTGTACTGATTTGATTTGTATACCTGAATTGAAAACAAGACCAGTGTGTTAATGTGTTTTTCGTCTCCATCTAAGGCCTAACTCATGTGGAAGCAACAGTAAATGCCTTGGTAGACATCATCCATGCATACTGCACGTGTGAACTGGATTACATCAATGTAGCCTCCAAAATCTACATGCAAATGTTGCTGTGCCCTGTAAGTATAGTACTTCTATTGATCACTAGCATCATAATTCATTTGGCATGAAAATCATGAGTCATGAGTTTACAAAATCTTCGTCGCTGACAAATAATCCTGGGATTTACCAAACTGGGGGGGGGGGGGTGCAGGTATCTTATACCTGTACTATCTTATTTGTTTATACAAGGCTATTTATAATCAAAATTTGAGGAATCCGGAAATTACTTGACATAATTATAATGTCACAATTAGGATTGGAACTGTTACATGGACTGTAGTTAAAAGCAGTATAGACAGACTGTCATCAGGTAACTGTTTGATCCATTTTCAGGACACAGCTGTGAGCTTCGCTTGTAAGCAGGCTCTGATCAGAGTGCTTCGACCAAGAAACAAACGGCGACATGTGACCCTTCCATCTCCCCCCCGCTCCAACACACCCATGGGTACGTTCGCACAGGCTTTACATACAAAGCTTTTATGTATACTGTATGTTACTTGATGTGTGTGAATGTTCATTAGGAGGTGATTTTGTCTCTCCTCAGTTGTTATGGTTTGGTTTTCAAGGCGTTAGGACAATTACAGTCTCAAAAGGTTTTCAGCATACACATTCCATGCCTGCTATGTGTAGTAAAAACAAAGTGAATGACTCCAACCTCTGTTGAGGCTCATATGACCACAAGTGGATTCAGTTCTCTAAAACATGTTGGTTGATTTCCTTTATCAGGAGACAAGGATGATGATGACGACGACGATGCAGATGACAAAATGCAGTCATCGGTGCTGACTGGAGGAGAAGAGGGTAGACAGGAGAGTCAGGAGCAGAGTGAAGTGGACCATGGTGACTTTGAGATGGTGGTGAGCAAAGAGGGCCTCTGACGTCTGTGGGTTATATTTGACATTACTCCCGCATTGTTAACATTGAGATGCAATCATCCCTCACATTAATAAATTATTTGAAATATTAAATAATAGACCTTTCGGGATGGGCACCGTTCACATTTGAACTGGTAACTGGAATTCGGTACCTTTACTTTATTCTCTCTCTCTAATAACAAAAATGTAATTTCAGTTGTAAAAAAATAGGTCCAAACTTCTCAATTTCAACATTATTTATTTAGAACATTTTACCTCACTGTCTCCTTGGATGGTAAGATAACTTCTTCCTGCTGGCTGCAGGCGTGCTAACGCTAATTCACTGAAAAAACTGTAGCCTACACTGTACATTTACTGTCCGATTGACACCTTTTCCTCTGCGTCGCTCACATTCACCGTCACTTTCTGCCGCTCGCTCTCTTTTTTTCAACCACACACTCACGAGTGTCCGTATGACTTGAACATGCAGCAGGGATGATGTAGTCTCGCTCTCTCTCTTTCCCTCTATACTTTACTCTCGCACCCAGATGCGCCCTCAGGTATTGAAATGTGGCACCGATTGATGAACGTGAAACGGTACTTGGTAGTACCGATGTAATCCGGTCGGTATTCTTAAAAGTACCGAGTTTGGCTCCCAATCTCACTGAATGATGCTGCTTTTATTCAATAATGATGAACCAGATAATAAACTAGCTCGATTTCACTGTGCACAACAACTCAACTGTAATTATTAAGACCTAAGTGGCTTTATGTCACAAATGAACCCTGTGCATCACGGTTGTTTTCAGCTGTGAAATATATCTCATATGTTTGAATTGTTTCCATTTTCCAAGTATCACATGTTCACGCATCATACAGACCATTAATAAAGTCATCCTACAAAGAGAAATGGAACAGCCACTGATAGTGACCCTTGTTCTTACTTCCCTGGCATATGAGTTACACTTCCAATATTTATCTTAGTTACAAACCTTTTTCTCTTAAGATGCACGTTGAAGACATAAATAACACCTATGCTTTTCTGCCTCCTCAGTCAGAGTCCATGGTCCTAGAGACCGCAGAGAATGTCAACAATGGAAATCCATCTCCCCTGGAGGCTCTGCTGGCTGGAGCTGAGGGATTCCCGCCCATGCTGGACATCCCTCCTGATGCAGATGATGAAACTATGGTAGAGCTGGCCATCGCTCTGAGCCTTCAGCAAGATCAACAAGGTTGGTAGCCAGAAAATCCAAACTAAAGAAATAATTCCGTGTCGTAACCGAGACTGCCTGGGGGTCCCACTCCACATTTAGATACTGTTCTGAAACAGTTCCCAACTGTTCAGAACAGAGTTGTTTAAACCTACAAATTAGGCTTATGGACAGCAGGGAAGCACTGAGCAGATGATAGTGATTCTGGGAGATAAAGAATACCACCAACACAATTCACAGATTTTAGTTAAAAAGTAATAATTTTGAGTTTTTCATACCTGTGAAACTTGCAGTTATTGAAACGCTCCTGCAACTGAATAAAAAACACGGTTTTGGACACAAGTTAACCTGAATAGTCTTGAACATGAATTCTGTGAATTTTCTTCTCTCCAAAGTGAAATGTTTCACCTTTTGTATATCGACCAATTTCGGTTATTGTTTACCTCAAAAGGTTGGCCAAATCTTTATCAGGTGAAGCATCAGCAATATTTTGGGTGAGTGCTGCTAACGTACTATACGTATATTTGACATTTTTAGGCAGTAGCAGCAGTGCACTTGGCCTTCAGAGCCTTGGCCTTTCTGGCCAGGCCCCAAGCTCCTCTTCACTGGATGCTGGCACCCTTTCAGACACCACCGCATCAGGTAACAAGACCACCTCCGTGATAGTATGTGATAGTATCAGCAGGAAGCTAGGTTTTTATATCTGCAAGGTCACAGAGGCTAGTCAATCCTTAACATCAGACATTAAAATATTTTTGATTTAGCTACAGTCTTGAATTAGAAATAGCCAACATTTCACAGTTTGTGTGTCGTGACCATTGATAATATTCCACATTGCAGTTCATAACCTAATCTGTGGCACATCTTGTGCTCCTAGTTCATTATTTTGAAAGTCAAGTGGTTGTTTAACCTTTTTTCAGTCAGTCACGTTTACTCAAGTAGGTAGTAATTATACATGATCATGGCCACAATAGGTTCCTAAATAAAAACCCCATTAATGGCAGATCGAAGTGTTTTGAATGTACTGCATGCTTCATTGCAATTTTGGTGCACAAGTATGAACTAAAATCATGTATCCTGGCCAGATGACCGCGGTGTATTTACTGTTACAGCTATTGCTATGATTTCAGCCCCGGCATCAGATGATGAGGGCAGCACAGCTGCTACTGATGGCTCCACGCTGCGGACCTCCCCAGCTGAGCATGGCGGCAGTGTGGGCTCAGAGAGTGGAGGTTCTGCAATCGACTCTGTAGCTGGGGAGCACAGTGGTGGGTGATTTCCAAAAAACAGTGACCCTGAACGCGACCAAATGCGAGATACAATTATTAAAACATTTTTATACCTGCCTGATATTCAAAATGTTATTATATCATAAAGTATCTTGAGACTTTACAGACATCAGTTTTATGTGTCTTTACAGACTGATTTTCAGGCAGTTTAAGGGGTATTAAACCATACACTGTCTTCTTTAGCAGTTGATAAGTTACCACGGTATCATGTCACTCATTAAAGGTCCGTATTTATAATTTTGAGGAGTCAGTCATTTCGAAAAAGTAAATCACTGTTTCATTGTTTGATAAAACTTTAATACTTACTTATTATACATTACCATGTTTCCAGGTTGCTCAGTTGCATTTGTTCCTGCATGTGTGTGTACAGTGTCAGGACGCAGCAGTGCATATGGGGACACAACAGTGGAGGGCCACCCTGCGGGTCCAGGCAGCGTGAGCTCCAGCACCGGAGCCATCAGCACCACCACAGCCCAGCAGGAAGGCGAAGGCTCAGAGGGAGAAGGAGAGACCGAGGGAGACATCCACACAAGCAACAGGTCAGACACCCCGAATGCAAAGTAGGAGATTACAGGGTTCAACGTTGGTGGGTCAGAAATCTGCTTGCACGAAGTCACTTTTTACTTACCCTTAAACAAATGTTGTATTCATATTTAATTTAGATAAATAAAGTAAATGTATCAGAAGAACCAGAAATGTGTGTGAGTGATAAAGTATCTCAATAAACTTTGCCTTTACCCGCCGCCATTTACTCATGAGTAGGGATGGGTATCATTAGGATTTTATTGATACTAATATTCCAATCGATGCTCTCATCGTTTCGGTTCTTTATTGATACTCTTATCGCTTCATTCATTACTAAATCTTTAGTTTTCAAAAAATGTATTAGAATTGAATATTTTAAATATATCTAAATGTTATTTCTAGAGCAGTCGCAGTGTTTACAAGTCACTATATAAACTCAATAATCTCTCAGTGGAAACAGACTCTTCATTGTTTCTAACCATCAGTCAGTATCAGTCCCTCTTCCTGTCCTCCTCCCTCTGCTGCTGATGTGATTGACAGCAGGTAAGTTACCGCTGGTAGAGGGACGAGGGGCTGCTTTGCCTCATCTAAGTTTACAAGAATTTTCAAAATTTTAAGGTTCATGGCAAATGAAGATACACCGTTAGACTACATACAAACAGCTTTGTTTTAGCTTGTTTGTAACAATTCCCTATTAGCCGAGCTAGCGCACTGTGCTTGTGTAAAACATATTAGAGACTGCAGACAGAGCAGATTAAAATATCGCTTTCTACATGTTCACATAAAGTATGGATTTTTACTCGCAGAGGTTTTATTGCACTTACAGCAATGAGCACAGTTGTAATCACCACTGCCTGTCTGAGCCGCTGACTGTGCTCTGTGTGTGTGTGTGTGTGTGTGTGTGTGTGTGTGTGTGTGTGTGGAGGAGCTCAGCCCAACAAAACTTTAACATCTTTAATGATTTAACCCCGCGGCCCATTTTAATACAGGTTTCAGTACTAGTGTTAATTTCGTCAGACAAGACGAGACTAAATATGTTCGTCAACAACCTTTTTTACATGACGAAGACGAGACTTCACCATTGTCCAAAAACGCTGACTAAGACTACATTAACATGCATTATTGTTGACGAAAAACGACAAGACTCAAATGTTTTGCATAAAATAAAAACAAAGATAAAATCTCTCTTAATTTTCGCCTACAATCGTCTCTACTTTTTCATCACGAGGATAGAATATTCAGCTGTCACGCCTTCAAAATGAGTTTGCGGTGTTGTGGTCTCATGCTCCTGTTGCTGCCAGCCTGTGGCTGCAACACGAAACGACATGCATGGAGCAAGAACACGAGCAACGAGCGCCGACGACATGCTAGGTGGAGAATATTGAGAAAAAGTCAGAATGTGTCATTATAACATTATTACAAAAGATGTAAATCAACCAGTTAGCTATGTGATGTGGCACATACCTTATGCAGGTGTTATGTAATTTATTTTGCCACATGCGTGTGTGGGCCTTCACATCATAATAAAAATGAATATATTAGGCATAAAAGCTAATTTCTATGTAAGGAAATCAAGTTTAACAATTACATTTAATATTGCTCCATATATAGTGAGAGAAGACATGAAGTTAATTGATGTGAGTGAAGAGGATGCAGAGGACAGGGTTAGATGGAGGCGCATGATTCGCTGTGGCGACCCCTGAAAGGGAACAGCCGAAAGGAAAAGAAGAAGATATCAATAATGGTGTGTGCAATACAGTTATAACTTGCGTTAAGTTGCATTCAACAAAAATCATTCAACAAGTGTATATGACATTTAACCAATATTTGAGATGAAACACTATTAGACTATAATGGTTATCAGAAATAATTTAAAGTTAACACTTTTCAGTACCCATCCCTACTCGCGAGTGCCCTATTGGTATGTGCAACTTTCAACTGAAATAGCTACTTCTATCATCAGCTCCAGAAAAATACATGTTTATTTTGTTTGTAGCATTTGCCAGATCGGATAAGTGAGTTACTAGATTTACTTGCTCAGGGCAATCGGGCAATTTTTATTGTTGAGCCCTGGCTTAGATTAAGTAGGAAGGTTTATGTCTAAGCTCTGCTGACAACAAACATCTGCGTGTTAAGACACTATATCTGTATCATCCATGGATGCTACCATGACCATGGGGAGGAAAGAGATTTAGGAATAAATGTGCTTTTGGGGAGCAGTAGATTGTCATTATAAAGAACACCACATTAAGCCCAATATGGTCAACTCAGTTGTAGAAGTAAAAATGTTTTTACCTTTTTTATTTTGTGTTTCTTGTCAGGCTACACATGGTTCGTCTGATGCTACTGGAACGCTTGCTTCAGCATCTTTCTCAGCTCCACAATGTAGGTGGAGTCCAAGCCATCCCTTACATGCAGGTTATCCTCATGTTGACCTCTGACCTGGATGGCGAGGATGAAAAGGATAAGGGTGCCTTGGACGACCTGCTAGCACAGCTCATTGCTGAGCTTGGCATGCATAAGAAGGTAACCGCAGTCTCTTTGTGATGACTCAGGCTTAATGTGTTATTGTTTTACCTAATCCATGTTATTCTTCTGCAGGACGTGTCCAAGAAGAATGAGCGTAGCTCCATCAATGAAGTTCACCTGGTCATCATGAGATTGCTGAGCGTCTTCATGTCTCGAACAAAGTCTGGCTCCAAATCCTCTTCTGAGGTACATCCTTTCATTTTTTAATGCAGTTCTCACTTATTTCACTGAAGGCTGTCTGTTAAATGTCTATTGGAATACAGTAATGTTACCCATAGAATTCTCTATGTGACTGAACTTGAACATGAACAGCTGTTTACTTATTCATGGGTGTTCAACACTAAGTTGATTGTACATTGTACTACATGGCCAGGTGCACCCTCTTTCTCTCTTCCAGTCATCCTCGCTTATTTCGAATGCCACAGCAACTGCCTTGCTCAGTCTGGGAGCTATTGACTACTGTCTTCACGTGCTCAAATCGCTCCTGGAGTTCTGGAAGAGCCAGCAGGGCGAAGAAGAGCCTGTGGCCACCAGCCAGCTCCTCCGGCCACACACAGCCACCTCTCCCCCAGACATGAGCCCTTTCTTCCTGCGCCAATATGTCAAGGTAGCAGATAGCCGAAAACATCTTTATCTTTTAAAAATTGAAAAAGTGACTTTCGTACGAAGCATGTTAATCTGAACTCACTGTGTTGCTCATTCCATTAGGGACATGCTGCTGATGTGTTTGAAGCCTACTCCCAGCTATTGACTGAAATGGTGCTCCGGCTTCCTTATCAGATCAAAAAGATTGCGGACACCAACCCACGTATCCCACCTCCTGTCTTTGACCATTCCTGGTTCTATTACCTGTCTGAAGTAAGCAATTGGGTGCATTACTTACGTGATTTTTCTTTTCGACCTCTGCCTCCACAAAATACATTAATACAGTCTCCTATTTCTGTCTCCCTTTTCTCCTCAGTATCTGATGATTCAACAGACGCCATTCGTCAGGAGGCAAGTCAGAAAGCTGTTGCTGTTTATCTGCGGCTCAAAGGAAAAATACCGTCAGCTGCGAGATCTGCACACTCTTGACTCCCATGTCCGCAGCATCAAGAAGCTCCTGGAGGAGCAGGGCATCTTCCTCCGGGCTGGCGTGGTCACAGCCACGTCTGGCTCAGCGCTGCAGTATGACACACTCATTAGTCTGGTGAGTGTGCATATATTCCATAGCCCCCCATTTGATATCCCATTTTTCAGTTTCTGTGCTAAGTTTCTTTGCTCTGTGGTACTACTGTCAGCTTTTGTAACTTTCTGTGCTTAAGTGTAACTGGCTTCTCTTGGTGCAGATGGAACATCTGAAAGCTTGTGCTGAAATTGCCACTCAGAGGACAATCAACTGGCAGAAGTTCTGCATGAAGGATGACTGTAAGTTTGTTTCAGATCAGCTTTTGTAACTGGAAGAGAACAAAGTTTTAAGGCCAGTCGTGTTAACATTGTCGGTCTCTCTCTTTTCCCTTCTCTTATGGGTTTCGCTTCTCTGTCCAGCTGTGTTGTACTTCCTGCTCCAGGTCAGCTTCCTAGTGGATGAGGGCGTTTCCCCAGTACTTTTACAACTGCTCTCGTGTGCCCTGTGTGGCAGTAAGGTGCTGGCCAGCTCCTCCTCCACCTCTTCATCCTTCTCAGGAGGAGGCTCCAGTAGTGCCGGACAGGCAGGAGCTTCTCAGTCCTCTCAGAGCAAGTCCTCCAGTAAAAAGAGCAAAAAAGAGGACAAGGAGAAAGATAAAGAAGGTGAGGCAACAAGGCAGACGTTCTCATACTTCATAGTTCTTCTTGTTTAGATGGCACACGTTGAATACTGGAATAGGCCTGAACCCCCCCCAATGAACCTGAACAGGATATTTGGGTATTTGTCCTGACCGTGTTGTGTCTTTGCGGACACAGGTGATGGAGTTGGCAGCCAGGAGGATCAGCTGTGTATGGCTCTGGTCAGTCAGCTTAACAAGTTTGCAGACAAGGAGACCCTCATCCAGTTCTTGCGCTGTTTCCTGCTGGAGTCAAACTTATCAGCTGTGCGCTGGCAAGCCCACTGCTTGGCACTTCATATCTACAGGTACTGTACACAGGCCGTTTAGTTTAGTCCTAAACTCAAACCCAAAGCGAGCCTAGTGTACACAAGAGAGCCTCTGTTAAACCTTTCTCTTAGATTTAGCTTACTGGAACCACATTTCCATTGAACAAACAATGGAAAGAATGTGGGGAATGAGCATAAATAATAATAATAATTATTAAATGGTGAAATTGCATCCTTTGCTTGTGGCTGACATGTAAATCTCTCTGTAGGAACTCCAGCAAATCTCAGCAGGAGCTGCTGCTGGAACTGACTTGGGCCATCTGGCCTGAGCTGCCTGCATATGGCCGCAAAGCTGCCCAGTTTGTGGACCTGCTTGGATACTTCTCACTCAAAACCCCTCAGACAGAGAAAAAGGTTTGTTTGACGGCCTCACAGGCTATGATTGTACGGATTTTAATATAGTAATTGTTGCGAAATCAAATCATAACTATCTGACTTTAGAACTATATTTCTATTCCTTAGTGTTTGTACTTTGCCCGACAATGTAATTTGTGTGTCTTGTTTGGGATTCTTTTTTAAGTCTTTGCATGGCTGTGTCATCTCTTCCTATTTCTCCCAATAATTGTCATCTGTATTTGACATGCCATCTGGATAACAAAAGATTGTTTGGCTGCTCTATGTACTTTGGCTCGCTTAAAATACAAGGAGAATTTGACAAAAGACTTTCCAATTAATCAATTATTAAAAAGTTATATCGTGTACATAATGTATCGCTCAAGTTCTTATCCTGGATGTCAAAGCCTATTCATCATTTAGCAGAGCATAGCCGTCACAATTCTAGTGCTGCAAAGTCTCTATAAAATCGTTTCCCTTTTCTGTTCCAGCTGAAGGAGTATTCCCAGAAAGCTGTGGAAATCCTGAGGGCACAGAACCATATCCTGACGAATCACCCTAACTCCAACATCTACAAGTATGTCTACATAAACATGCTATCTTGCAGCAAGAAGGATCCAATTTCAAGTAATGGATGTCCTCTACAACAAAAATGTACTGATTTTATGTTTTTTCTCGTGCAGCACTCTGTCAGGTTTAGTGGAGTTTGATGGATTTTATCTGGAGAGTGACCCCTGCTTGGTGTGCAACAATCCAGAAGTTCCTTTCTCAGTAGGTTCAACACCATTTCACTAAATGGACACAATCTCTAGTCCAAAAGTACACAAGACGTTTAGCTAATAAAATTCCATTGCAGGTTTTTACGCACTTGTAAGTTTGCATGACTTTTGCATTGGATAAGGTTAATAAAACTGTGGTTAGTTTTGAGTTTGTAATTTGAACAGCTAAAACAAGGTGTGATGGGCTTAGGATGCTCATCTGTATATTTCAACTGCTATTTATAATGCAAACAAATATGCTGACAGAACAAGGACAAGAGGGCCTTTGTAAGACCCTACTTGCATAAACACAATCTATTATTATTTTAAGCCCTGTCTTGTGTGTCCTCTGTCCCCCTCTAGAATATAAAACTGTCATCGATCAAAGTGGACACCCGCTACACCACCACACAGCAGGTTGTCAAGCTTATTGGCAGCCACACCATCAGCAAAGTCACAGTGAAGATTGGTGACCTCAAACGCACCAAAATGGTCCGCACCATCAACCTCCACTACAACAACAGGACTGTACAGGCTATCGTGGAGCTGAAGAACAAGTACGTTTTAACAAAGAGTGGCTGATCTTTGTCTCGCTCCTCCTTTTTTTTTTTTTCATAAAGGTTATTTAACCATGACATTTTAAGATACAAAGATTACATCGTGGCCACTTGCCACAGTTTCTCCCTCATTCACATGACAGTATAAAGTAAAAGCTCTTAAATTTACTGTGTGTGTTTAGGCCTGCTCGTTGGCACAAAGCCAAGAAAGTTCAGCTGACCCCAGGACAAACAGAGGTGAAGATCGACCTTCCTTTACCCATCGTCGCATCCAACCTGATGATCGAGTTCTCCGATTTTTACGAGAACTACCAGGCCTCCACTGAGACCCTGCAGTGTCCACGCTGCAGTGCGTCGGTGCCGGCCAACCCTGGGGTGTGTGGCAACTGCGGTGAGAATGTGTATCAGTGCCACAAGTGCAGGTGAGCAGCAGGTTTGAAAAGATTGATTGGAGACACTGAAGTTGGCATTTTAAATTGGTGGTTGTTTTCTGTTAGGTCTATCAACTATGATGAAAAAGACCCCTTCCTGTGCAACGCCTGTGGTTTCTGCAAATATGCCCGATTTGACTTCATGCTATATGCTAAACCATGCTGTGCTGTGGATCCCATTGAGAATGAGGAAGACAGGAAAAAGGTAAGTAGTCACCCTCTGGGAAATACAAGTGAAATAGTCAAAAAGGGCTTTGCCATTCCAAAAAATCAGTTTGCATGGCAAAATATAACTTTTGTTCCCATTTTTTGCTGAGGGAAGCAGTTTTCCCTGAATGAATTTTGGAGTCTCTATCTCCACTTTCAAGCTCCATCTCTTAATCTTGAATGTATTTTTATTCCCTGCAGGCTGTGACCAACATCAATACCCTGCTAGACAAAGCTGACCGGGTCTACCACCAGCTGATGGGGCACCGGCCCCAGTTGGAGAGCCTCCTGTCTAAAGTCAATGAGGCGGCACCAGAGAAGCCACAGGTCAGTGGCTATATGCATGATATAACTGAAATGTATGTGATGCAGTTTCTACTAATACATAACACATATAACGGAGATGACTTTAAGATTAGTCTGTCCATGATAATTGTTCCATCTGAATCTCTGAAAGACTTTGATAGCAGCTGACCAACAGTTTTGGCATGACAGTAATAATTATGTCCTTTTTGTAAATCCCTCTAGCAGAATTGCCAAAGGTATGACTTTAGGTCATTATAGTAGTGATAGAATTTTTGTAGACTTGTCTTGCTTCCTTAGAAATGTAGATTGAGTGTTTGGTTTTATTTTTACAGTTTTATCTCATGTTGTTTTCTCTTCTCTTGTGTTGCCCTCAGGACGACACTGGAGCAGGTGCAGGACTTGGTACATCGCCTGCTAATGTGAACAGATACATTCAGCAGCTGGCTCAGGAGTACAGCGGAGACTGCAAGACATCATTTGATGAACTCTCAAAGATTATACAGGTTAGGGAGGAACAGGAGTAAGAGTTTCCTGGTAACTGGTAAGAGTTTTTGGATTTTTCTTCCCCCCTGCTCTCATATAACGCCTTTTCTGTTGGTTTACAGAAAGTGCTTGCATCTCGTAAAGAGCTCCTGGAGTATGATCTGCAGCAGAGAGAGGCTGCCACCAAGTCATTGCGCAGCAGCAGCAGCCACCAGCCCACCTTCACCGCCAGTCAGTACCGGGCTCTCTCTGTGCTGGGCTGCGGCCACACCTCCTCAACCAAGTGCTATGGCTGTGCCTCAGCTGTCACGGGTCACTGTATCACACTGCTCCGCGCACTGGCCACTAACCCAGCCCTGCGGCAGATCCTGGTCCTCCAGGGTCTCATCCGTGAGCTGTTTGAGTATAACTTGCGGCGAGGTACAGCAGCCATGAGGGAGGAGGTGCGCCAGCTGGTCTGTCTCCTCACCAGGTATGTCTCACCCCCATCTTGTGCTTAACTAAAAGTTGATTGACTTCCATAACTTGAACTTATTGGCTAAAGCATGGCAGTCAATCCCAGTGGGGCCACACACTCACCAAAAGTATAGTTCCATTTCGTTTGGTACACTCTGTACAATACATCAGTATGGGGATTGCGTCCTCACTAGACCAACCTGCCCGCCTTCTTTCGGCGCCCACGTTTCTGCTGTCGGCTCAAGCTCAGCAGCAATAGTTTCGGCGTCTGGTCTATTTTTTTCCGCGTGGCGCGAGCGAATCTGGCAAGAAAACACACTGATTATCTATCTAACTGATCTGATTCTGATAATTAATATCCCATGCTTGCCAATCTTTTTATTTCTCTGCCCCTCTCTCCGCTGTTCTCCTGGAGTGCATTTGTTTCCCTCCCACATGATGAAATATCAAGATCTGCCCATTCACTATATTTATTATATTTGTGATTGTTTTTTAAATCACATTCTTATTCCACCTATTTGTTAGTTGTCTCTAAACAGAGAGCGAGAGAGAGACAAGCCCCTCCCCGCAAATCATCACACAGGGCGATCCTTTAACTTGATTGTTTCAGAAGAAGCAACGCCCCGCAGAAACACATACAAATTATAAATTCATGAGGTTATTATAAATATTAGCTTTTTTTGTTATTAGAAAAGAGCAGAGGAGCAGAATCACTTGTTGACCAGCGCAGAGAAATGCGCTTCTATTCTGGTGTGAACAGCCACGCTACTGCTCGCAGGACAAATGAGAGCATGGCTGCGTCTTGGGCTCTTTTTTTTAAAAGTGGTTCGGCGGAGGACGTCTCTTCCACCGCGAGCTGGGCTTCTCCAGATACATTTATGAAGTTTTATTGTATTGTCTTGTCTCTATCTTCAGACCCTCTATTCAGACAAAGAAAAGTAACTTGGGCTTATGCATATAACCAGTGTTCCACGAGGGAGGGAAACGAGTCAGCCCCTCATCGCCTTCCAACTCAATGCAGTGCAGTTTAGATTGAGGAGGAGACACTGCTCGTTTCCCTCCATCAGGCAACATTGGTTATATGCATAACACCCAGGCTCTAATGCTCATTAAGGTGTTGGAATGAAGGCAATATACTGTACATCTAAATTTACTTTTTGCTTTGTTAAACCTAACTGTGAGCATATACAGTGTGTTGCAGTGGTGATTAAATATCATTCTGTCTCTTGTGTCTTTCCATACTTTCCTGCTTCAGAGATCATCCAGAGGCCACTCAACAGATGAATGACCTCATTATTGCCAAGGTGTCAGCTGCCCTCAAAGGCCACTGGGCCAATCCTGATCTGGTATGTCCTCCTACGTGTTCTACTGGAAGCTGAAGAAATTAAGCAGAAGAAGAAATGTGATTCTGTTGTTGAAAGACATACTTTTTGTTGGAAAATCACATTTTTATCTAAACAGCAGAGCTCCTGGATCCAGTTTAACTTTGTCGAAGAATTTAATTTATTTTGATATAAACATGATGTCTTTGTTTTTCTAACAGGTCAGTAATCTGCAGTATGAAATGCTCCTACTGACAGACTCCATTTCAAAAGAGGGAGGATGTTGGGAATTACGCTTGCGTTGTGGTGAGCCTAATTTCCTAACCTCATCCATTCAAAAGACTTTCTGGTGTTTGTTTTTATTTTAGGGTTTCAGCCCATGCAGATTAGTTTCATGGGGAGTATTTTATGCCTTAGTCTGATTGACTTTTTCAGATTCCTTGCTTTGGCCTGATGTATTGTTTCTATTCGGTCTTCTGCGTACAATGTTGGTCATTGGTAGCCAATAAACAATATGATGCATCACATCCTATATATCAACCATCAGCCCAGTTGTCTGACTGTGACTGGTTGAGAGTGAGATGTTCAGGCTGATAGTTTCTCCTGCAACATATCGGTGCTAACATTTCGCGAACTGTCCTGTGCAGTTCGGGCAATGCTGGTTAGGCAGGAGAGAGAGCAACTGAGTTTGAACTGGGCTCTGCCCTGATTCTCTGACGTTGCTTGAATTAGCACTTGGAACTTCCTCTCCTTCAGGTTTTACAAGGTCATGTTTTCATTTAGCTCTCATACAGCCGTTATTGTGTTAGGAAAGTTATGGCTGGTTTCAGTTTAGGTCTTTGTCTAATAGCATTGTATGTTTTGTCCTCGTAGCCCTCAGCCTGTTTCTCATGTCGGTGAATATAAAGACGCCTGTGGTGGTGGAGAACATCACTCTCATGTGCCTGAGAATCCTGCAAAAGCTGATCAAGCCCCCTGCTCCCACTAGCAAGAAGAACAAGGTAAAAATGTTATAACTCTGCCTAGGGCCAGGCAATATATCAAATATATTTGATATTTTCAAATTTTAATTAATGAGTTCCGCTGGTAGCCGCTGAGGGGTAGTTAAGGTACTTTAGTCAGTGTGTAGATTAGCTCAGGTTGCAGGATAAACGCTACTGAAAGGCTGTGTGTTGTTTGCTAGCACAGAAATGACATAAAAAGTCCCTGTGTATGTAACGTTACTACGGCGCCTTCTACTCTTTGCAGCAGTTGGTCCAGACTGCAGACAGCTAGTTAGCTTTATTACAGGTTACAAGAGAAAATGCTGATTGCATCTGATCGGTCTGATTATTCTACCCGCGGCTTCCAGCTCCAAAACGTAGTTGGGAGTTTTAGGCTATTTTAACCTGGTCACAGTCGGTAGCGACTCTGTTGAGAAGCGTACAAGAAGACGCCTTAACACAAACAGGGACTTTTTATTCATGTGGCAGCAAACACAACACACCGCTGTCCACTAACTATTATACTGCAACCTGAGCACATCTACATACTCTATGGTTGAGCAAAGTTTACCTAAGAGAAAGTTTCCCGTGTTGATAGTTTTTTCGGATTTCCAGGGTAGGGGCACTTCTGCCAAAACTTGGGGGTTTAGTTGCTCTTTAAAGGGGAAGGCTCGGCCCGTAACGTAGGTGCAGTTAGGCTGTGGGTGTGCTAACCAGAGGTGGAAGAAGTATTCTGGTCCATTACTTAAGCAAAATAACTAATACTAACCACACTGGGAAAATACTCCACTACAGGTAAAAGTTCTGCAAGTACTCATTGTGTAGTAGAACACTGTTATAAATCATTTTAATTCAACCAAACAGAAATGCCAGCGCCCATGTTGCAAGCTGTAAAAAAAGAACCACTGAGTGCCTTTTTTATTTGACGAATTAGAAAAATAATTCTACAATCTGTATTTCATTTAAAATGCACCAGCGTGGGAAACGTAAGAATTACATACGCAGTGTCATTTATCACCTGGTTGTATCATGTTCCCTTACACAACAGTGTGTGTTTGCTTTTTATTATAGGATGCTGCTGTTGAGTCCCTGACCACAGTCCGGCCCTACAGTAATGAAATCCATGCCCAGGCCCAACTGTGGCTCAAGAAGGACCCCAAAGCATCTTATGAGGCATGGAAAAAGTGTCTCCCAGCGAGAGGCAAGTACTGCGTCTGAACAAATATGGAGCATGTCAGTGTAGCAAGATGGCTCACTTGTTTGTTTTTTTTAAATGAAATGATGAAAACTCGTGGTGATTAGCTTTTCACTGTTGAGTTTATCTTGATAACCACAGGCCAGGAGACTGTGACAAAGCCTCAGGGGAAAACTGAGTTGCGAAGGCAGTACCTGTTGGAGAAGTATGCGTGGAAGTGGAAGCAATTTATAAGGTCCAGAAAAGGTGAAAGCCTCTTCCCTCGACTGCTCAAGCTGAGCCACAACAACTGGCTGCGGCAGGTACAAAAAAATTATAATAATAATAATTTCAAATGCAAGTATTAGTAGCGCTCTGCTTTTTGTCCTTAGTAGTTTCTGAAGTGCACATGTGCATATCTTTTGTCAGAAATCTAATTAGGTTAGCCGGTAATCGTTTTGAAATTGAGACTTTATAATTGCTGTCTTTTAGTTTGTTATTTTACAAACTTGTTGACGCAACTTAACACATAAAAAAACCTGACTAACGTTATATTTGTTGCAGGTCCTTTTTACGCCTGCTACTCAGGCAGCCAGACAGGCAGCTTGCACTATTGTGGAGGCTCTAACCACAATCCCCAGCCGCAAGCAGCAAGTCCTGGACCTGCTCACCAGGTACGAGCCTCAAACAGAAAACCAGCAAGTCAAACAAACATCACGATACGCTGTATTAGGGATGTTCATCAGCTGTTATTAGATAACGGTCATATCTCCTCAGTACCTAAAAGTTAGGATATACAGTATGTTACTCCATATATTAGGTTATCTTAGTGAATATTTTTTTAATAACAGAAAAATATTCTGATAGAAATACCTTTTTAATGCAACAGATTGTGCTATTTTCAGGCAATAAACTTGCTCCATTGCTTTATTTAGGGTTAACAAAAGTCCCAAGTATGAAAACTGTTATTCTTATAAATAATCAAGACAACAACATTTTCACTAATATCAGTCAGTCATTTTCTACCACTTGTTCCCGTTAGGGGTCGCAGGACTAATATCAAGAAACTGAAAATATGGTTTGGAGGCTCAAAGTAGGTCTGAGCACTGAGAGCCCAACTGTAGACTGACTTGGTGTAAAATGACTCTCACTATGTGTGTCTCAGTTATCTGGATGAGTTGAGTGTAGCTGGAGAGTGTGCGGTGGAGTACCTGGGTCTGTACCAGAAGTTGATCAAGCCAACACACTGGAAAGTTTACCTGGCAGCCCGTGGAGTCCTGCCCTACATCGGTAACCTGATCACCAAGGTAATGGCCCTCAAGTTCAAAGGAATATAATTCTATATTAAGATAAATTCAGTGTTTTTCATAGAATATCTTTATGCGCCAGTGATTTCCTTGAATGAAAATATTTAGATGCATTGAATTGAAAATCTGAGCTGTAAGTGTTGTGGTGCTTTTAGTACCTTTCGTTACATTTTACATTTTTGGTATCCATACTGAAATCAAATACGGCAGCGGAGGTATTCATGTCATAATCATACTTTATGTCAATTTAACAAATAAAACTGGATATTTCAATTCTGTGTTTGAATCCCTGTTCAGGAAATAGCCAATCTGCTGGCTCTGGAGGAGGCCACACTGAGCACAGACTTGCAGCAAGGCTACGCCCTGAAGAGCTTGACTGGTATGCTAGTCTTGTTTTTTGTCTGAAATTGAAATTAGACATGACACTGTGAGGTTTAGGAGACTTCCAACCCATTACAGAATAAATGATACTGATTATTTTTACACCGCAAGTAAACTTCAGGCTGATTAATTTTTGAATGTTGTTTTGATGCTCTTTCTTGAATATTTAAATGATTTGTATGTGTTTGTTGCCACTCCAGGATTGCTCTCTTCTTTCGTCGAGGTGGAGTCCATCAAGCGGCATTTCAAAAGTAGGTTGGTAGGCACGGTGCTCAACGGCTACCTGTGTCTGAGGAAACTGGTGGTACAGCGCACCAAGCTCATCGATGAGACTCAGGACATGCTGCTCGAGATGCTGGAGGACATGACAACAGGTCTGCAAGTTCAACAGACACAAAATCTAACCATGTTTCAAATAATGGTTCCACTACTGCATTTTGGTTTTTATAGCAATTCTTCTGACTTTGAACCGGTCATAATTAGGAAGAGAGTTTCAATAAAATAGGTAAAGCATATTAAAATCTGCTTCTGTTTAGTACAGAAGAAAAAATCCACAAAAATGTATGTGAAATCAGAAACAGGTCATTGCATATGTACTAAAAACATCAGCATTGTATTTCTTGTTGTGCTGTTGTTAGGTACGGAGTCTGAAACCAAAGCCTTCATGGCAGTGTGCATCGAGACTGCGAAGCGGTACAACCTGGATGACTACAGGACACCCGTGTTCATATTTGAGAGACTGTGCAGCATCATCTATCCTGTGAGTTACCTTTACCCTGGTGCATTTCGATTAGAACAGTCCTCCAGAACAATGCTCAAGAATTCAGTGTAGCTGTGAATTTGTCTTCATCTGGAGCTTTTGTTTCATCCTTTTGTGTTTAGGAGGAGAATGAGGTGACCGAGTTCTTTGTGACCCTGGAAAAGGATCCTCAGCAGGAGGACTTCCTGCAAGGCCGCATGCCAGGAAACCCCTACAGCAGCAACGAGCCCGGCATTGGTCCCCTAATGAGGGACATCAAGAACAAGATCTGCCAAGACTGCGACCTGGTGGCGCTTCTTGAAGACGACAGTGGCATGGAGGTATGCATATTTTATTTAGACCCTTTTTACTTGGGACACAAATTCCTGTTTTGATGCTAGCTTTCATCAAACTCTTCACTCTTCCTCATTGAATTCTAAAAGCTGACCTGTTGCAAGAAATGTATTTGATGCAACTCTGTTTTCCTCAGCTTCTGGTAAACAACAAGATCATTAGCTTGGATCTGTCAGTGGCAGAGGTCTACAAGAAGGTCTGGTGCCCCACAAATGAGGTGAGAGTCCTAGTCGGTTGGACAGTGAACGAGTGACCCTTTTTAAGAGTATTTGGAATTGTGCAGATTGTCATTAAATGCTTACAGTTCTCTAAATATCAGTGCAATAAGGCGATTTGCTGTACAGTCATGGAACCTGCTGGCTTTTTTTCCCCAAGGGTGAGCCAATGAGAATCATCTATCGGATGAGAGGCCTGCTGGGAGATGCCACTGAGGAGTTCATAGAGTCACTGGACTCAACCACAGGTTATATTTACTGTTCATTTACAGTATGTCAATAATTCTGAGTCAAACATAGCTTGCTCACTTATGTCTTTTAATCAAATGGTTTTTGTCCTAAATATCACATATATTAATGCTGGTCACCGCTGTGTAAGCCATTAGCCTCAAGGACGTGCTCTTTGCCATCACAATTGCCTGTATTCAATACCCTCTTGAAAGAGTCATGGAAAAGATGACTGTGCAATATCTCATCACAATTGAGGGGGAAAAAAATGTTTTACCTGTTACAGATGAGGAGGAGGATGATGAGGAGGTGTACAAGATGGCAGGAGTCATGGCACAGTGTGGAGGTCTGGAGTGTATGCTCAACCGGCTGTCTGGAATCAAAGATTTTAAACAAGGAAGACATCTGCTCACTGTAAGCCAACCTCTTTTTGCCTTTACAAGAAGACGGTAATATTTCTTGACCTTCAAGGCATACTGAAACCTGTTTGGAAATTTAAACCGTCTTCTACATACATGAATAATAAAATGAGCAGCAACAGGTTCCAACAGATCTTTGCGATTGAAAGTCAATATAATTGTCAGATTTTAAGCTTAAGCCCAATCAGCATTTCTCTCCTGTAGTTAACATGGATTATTTTACGCTTTAACCCTTTACTCTCTACTAAGAGCAGCATGGCTATTGATACTGGCAATAGAACCACTGTAGAAGAAAATCCAGACTGTCATCCATCCAGAATAAACTGTACCTTTCTCATTTAAAATGTATTTACGTCATAAAGAAGACATGGTGCTTGCATTTCCGACAACAGTAAAAACTCTTGTGCAGTTTTCATAAATACCTACAGTGGAGCTGCGGAGTTGACAAGTGTGCACCTGTCTCACCCACAGGTTTTGCTGAAGTTGTTCAGTTATTGTGTGAAGGTGAAGATCAATAGGCAGCAGCTGGTCAAACCAGAGATGAACACACTCAACGTCATGCTGGGAACTCTAAACCTGGTGAGCTTTACAGTGACTGTGTAACATGGTGTTATGTAGTCTGATTAGTGGGGAGGTGGTGCAGTATATTTCAATTAATCCAATTCAAATTTTAGTGCAATCCTAACCAGGCTTTTATTATACAGTTTATCAGTTACTTTGTGTTTTAGAAAAATCAGCTTAATGTCCTTTTTCCTTCAGGCTTTAGTGGCAGAACAGGAGAGTAAGGACAGCGGTGGAGCCTCCATAGCGGAGCAAGTTCTGAGCATCATGGAGATCATTCTGGATGAAGCCAATGCTGAGATTTCAGAGGACAAGGTGAGCATCTAAAGCAGATTCACCCTTCTGAGTAAAGAAGAAACATAGCAACTTTTGACACCATAATATTATCAAAGCCTGAAAAATTCTATTCTTGTAACTTTTGGATTTAAATGGCCACTGGTTTGTCTTTTGCAGGGTAACCTGCTGCTGACAGGAGACAAAGATCAGCTGGTCATGTTGTTAGAGCAGATCAACACCCCGTTTGTGCGCTCCAACCCCAGCGTGCTGCAGGGTCTGCTGCGCATCATCCCATACCTGTCCTTTGGCGAACTGGAGAAGATGAGGATCTTGGTGGAACGCTTCAAACCGTGTTGCAGCTTTGACAAGTGGGCATCACTGAGCTTTCACTTACAAATAAACACATATTTAAAGCTTTCAAAATGTTCATGTTTTTAAATAGCTAGAAAGCCATTACATTATCAAGCTGACTATGACAGACAAAGTTAGCATAAGTAAACTGACCCCTGGCTTTGTTTTCTAAGGTACGACGAGGAGCATAGTGCAGATGACAAAGTGTTTTTGGATTGCTTCTGTAAAATCGCTGCTGGAATCAAAAATAACAGCAACGGCCATCAGCTGAAAGATCTCATTCTCCAGAAAGGAATCACACAGAGTGCGCTGGACTACATGAAGAAACATATCCCAAATGCCAAAAAGTAGGTTTTCTTAGAGCTTCAAGCACCCCAAAAACCTTTTGATACAATTAAATATCTGTGCTTGGTTGCTTTAAACCATTTTCCTCTTGTTCTGGACTCTCTCATTAGTCTGGATGCAGATGTCTGGAAGAAGTTCCTCTCCAGACCTGCTCTACCCTTCATTCTCAGATTGCTCCGTGGTTTGGCTACTCAGCATCCCCCCACGCAGGTACAAATATAGTTTTAATGAAAAGCTCCCCTAGAGTGGCTTAATTCCCAACAGTGGAAGACTGATTACTCTTGTAATCTTCCGTATATATGGACGAGTAATTAAGAAATAAACCTTTGAAACGTTTGACCCAGTTTGCAAACTTTGCATCTACAATTATTTTAGAAACACACAAACCTACCTGACTGCATGCCCTCTTGTCTCCTGTTCAGGTGCTGATAGGCACAGATTCAATAACAAGCTTGCATAAGCTGGAGCAGGTATCCAGTGACGAAGGCATCGGCACGCTGGCAGAGAACCTTCTGGAGGCGCTGAGGGAGCACAGTGATGTCAATCTGAAGATCGAAGCAGCCCGCAGGGAGACGAGATCTGAGAAGAAGCGTATGGCTATGGCCATGAGGCAGAAGGCCCTGGGAACACTGGGCATGACGGTACTCTTTCCCTCATTTTTCCAACTTTTCTCCCTTCTTTTTCTTTCTTTCATCTTCACTTTGTTTAAATGCTGTTCATTTGTATCTCTGCCACTCCCCTTTTGTTTCATTAACACAGTCCAGTGTTCAATTTGATTCATAAAGCGCTAGGCCTGTCACGATAACTACTTATGTTGGACAATAATATTGTCCCTGAAAAGATCGGGATAAATGATAAGATTGTCATCTTTAGACCATTTTATGTCACTGATATAATGATAATATAATAGCATAATGCAAAAAGCAGTGAACTTTTAAGCTGCCTGAGTCCAGCCCATGGTGAGCCCACGACGAGAGGACAGAAGCAGTGCGACCAGAAATGATGCTTCTCAGACTCGGCAGAGTTTTTTTTCTGTTACACTCGGCTTCAGGGCGGTAAACAAATATGCTCAGGCTTTCTACCCAAGTTTTATAATGTAGGGAAACCCATGCTGCTTATTCTGGCATCACGTTGGTTAAAACGTTGGTAACATTCTTATCCAAATAAACACAACGGGCAAAATCAGATGATATATGGACATGACCTCGATCATTTTTGCTGACCTCGATAAGTCGATAAAGTCATTCTCGTGACCGGCCTATGCTTTGTAACGGACGTTGTTATCTCATTGTACTTCTCCTATAGAGCAGGTGTAGACCGTGCTCGTTATAAAGACTGCGTTATATTGTGGACTCTTGTTTAATGTGTGGTTCGTGTGTTTGCCTTTCAGACCAATGAGAAGGGTCAGGTGGTGACCAAGACCTCACTGTTGAAGCAAATGGAGGAGCTGATAGAGGAGCCAGGCTTGACCTGCTGTATCTGTAGAGAGGGTTACAAGTTCCAGGTACACAACTCATCAAGGATTATGAGTGGAAAGTGTTTTACTTTAAGTCCATTCATAAGCAGTATAGCAGATATAAGTGTTTATTAATGTATTTGTATTCTATAACTCCTCCTGTGGGCAACTGTAAGTGGACGCTGGTGTTAAAAATAATGCTCATATATGCAAATAACTATATTATAGTGTTATCAACACTATATAAATATTTATGTACTGCTTATAAATGCTAAATAGGAAACTAAAGTGTTACGTATGAGTGGATTACATTATATAGTGTTTAACTAGTCTGTTTTAAAAAAAAAATAAAAAATTATATATATGTATGTAAGAATTTGTTCTATTAAGCTGGTGGTCCTATTGTAGATATTAGTGAAACATTCAGGTGGTTCAAAGTTGTAAATGATGCACAGTTGCACTCTGTTTAGTTTGGATTAAATGCTCAGCTGCCACTGATAGTAATTGTAGGCAGATACATTTATAAAGACCCTGAGTAGTGAGTATGACTTTGCAATCTTCTTGTATACTGAACCATTTTGTGGTGTTTGTCTCCTTGTCTCTTTTACCTTAGCCAACCAAGGTTCTGGGTATTTACACTTTCACGAAGCGCGTTGCCTTGGAGGACTTTGAAAACAAGCCTCGCAAGCAGCAGGGCTACAGCACTGTGTCGCACTTTAACATAGTCCACTATGACTGCCATCTGGCAGCGGTCAGGTAGCAACAAACCCCATCACGGGCATGCTGATGTGTCCTTTAGAAGTTTTCTGCTGAAACAGCACTTTTCATTTATTCTAATCTGAGTTTTTTCTTTTATTCGCCCCGGGGCAGGCTGGCTCGTGGGCGAGAGGAGTGGGAGAGTGCTGCTCTCCAGAACGCCAACACCAAGTGCAATGGGCTGCTTCCTGTTTGGGGACCACATGTGCCAGAATCAGCGTTTGCTACATGCTTAGCTAGGTAAAATCATGTATCAGCACACACACACACACACACAGAGCAGACATTTCCTTCGTGTGGCACACGGTAAATCATTCATTTCTCTCTGCCGCACAGGCACAACACATATCTGCAGGAGTGCACAGGCCAGAGGGAGCCCACGTACCAACTCAACATCCACGACACCAAACTGCTGTTCCTCCGCTTTGCCACCGAACAATCGTTCAGCGTGGACACAGGAGGAGGAGGACGAGAGAGCAACATCCACCTCATTCCCTACATCATCCACACTGTACTCTACGTCCTCAACACGTATGTACCCTTTTGTTGTAGAATGCATCTGACCACAGAAATAACTCATCAGACCTTCAATCTGCACTAAATGATGAGGTGGAGGGATGACACACAAAACCACAAGTCAGCCTATTGGACCAACATTCAGCTGGTATGGCTCCTGTATTTCCCGCCCTCACCTCGCTTTGCTCTGCAAACTCTGTCACTGCAGTACAAGGGCTACGTCCCGGGAGGAGAAGAACCTGCAGAGTTTCCAGGAGCAGCCATGTGAGAAATGGGTCGAGAGCTCGTACGACGTTGAAGGGCCGCACTATTTCACCATCTTGGCCATGCACATCATCCCGCCTGAGCGCTGGAGGACTTCACGTATATACTTCCTACGAAGACTCCTGGTCACCGCACATGCCCGCAAGGTCTCGGCAGTCTGCACCAACAAGTACGACGCCCCCTTTTTGTTTTTCTGTCCCTGTTTGTTTTACAACTAGCACACGGTTGAACCAGCAACTTTATCCACCATATTAGTTAAATCTCTTCAGTTTGGATCCAGTTGGAAATGCGGCAATGTCAAAAGATAATTTTGTTCCTTGAGTGGGGTTTAAGAATGGCCATAATAAAACCTGTTTCAATAGTGTTATTTTAAGTACATCCTATACCTACGTGGTAAGATGCACAGCAAGTTTCTAGTTTGGAAACGCTGTTCATTGGGAGCATTTCTGACATGCCGATGTTTGCATTAAGTAGATGTGAGTTAAGAAAACCATATTTGATGGTGTGTACTATATGTAGGATTTTCCTATCCAGTTTAAAATACAGTTTATCTTGAAACACGCTCCTAACGTCATCCTCTTCTCTTTTATTATCAGAGTCACCGATAAAGCACTGAAGGAATATGCAGTCTATCGCTCTCCTCTTCTCTTCTGGGGCCTGGTGGATCTGGTCTACGACATGTACAGGGTAAATGCGTTACAGTTTCACACCTACTGTGCATGATGATGCCACAAACATTCAGATATGCAAACCAGTGAAAATCTGCTATGTATATGTTGTTGTTTTTTTGTTGGGATGCTTTGATTGATTGGGCACTGGTCAATGTTGGTCAATGTCTTTGCAATCTTGGTAAAGTTGCAGAGGCACTTTTAATCCAGCTTTTTAGTGTGTTTAAGAATGAAACAACGTTAACTCCTTGACGTAACACCACAAACACCGCTGAATGTTGACACGAACAACAAAAACCTCTGTATGCGTCAAGTGAAGTTTGTATTTGACATCCACTGGACGTACTACTGGGATCATATATACTGAAACTACAGTAACTGGCCTCACTGCCGCCTTCTTCTCTTTGGCCATACAGAAAGTACCCACCAGCAACACCGAGGGGGGCTGGTCCTTCTCGCTGGCAGAATATGTCCGGCACAACGACATGCCCATCTACGAGGCCTCAGAGCGCGTGCTCAGGGCCTTCCAGGATGAGCTCATGCCCGCCGAGTCCTTGTCAGAGTTCTTTGATGTTGTAGGTCAGTATACATACGCACCTGATTAACTTTCTAACTGCCCAATTATCAACATTGAAAGATGAAAAAAGATTCTTCAACCCTTCAGTGTCAGAGTTTTTTTGAGAAATGGGACAAATCTGTCAGAACTAGGATGGTCCCCGATGCGTTTTACATTTACATTTAGTCATTTAGCAGACACTTTTATCCAAAGCGACTTACATATGAGGAAGACAATGGAAGCAATCATAACAACAAAAGGTAACAAAAAGCAGAAGTGCATCAAAAAACGAGTCTGATTAAAGCCCAGCACAGTATACAAAGCTAAGGAGATGAAAGGTTGTTTTGTTTTTGTTTGTTGTTTAAAGAGGTAGAAAGGAAGAAGAAGTTAGTGATTGTCAGTAAGGTGTTGATGGAAGAGATGTGTTTTCAGGTGCTTTTTAAAGGTGGCTACAGAATCTGCTGATCTTGTAGGAGCAGGCAGATGCAGCTCTCCTTTGTCGTTTATGCTGGGTCGCCTCTTGACATTAAATTCTTGCCGGGTGTGAGTTCTAAACTGCGATGTGACGTAAATGTTATTATGATCTCTTCCAGGTCTCCTCTCTGAAATCGCAGACCCAGACCTCTTCCTGCAGGATTTGTTGAACTCTTTGCCCTGAGGGCCAACCTCGACCACCCCTCCAACACACAACACCCCTGCAAATAACGTTGGGACACCTACCAACTTGGGGGGGGGGGGGAGAAAGGATTATTTTCTTTTTACACACTGACACAAATGCTGAGTACACACACAGAGTATACTCCATGCTTCTTACTCACTTCCCTCCTCCACATGACATCTTCGAATTAACTTTAAGCAGAAACTATATGTGGTCTAACAAAATCATCCACTTTTGGCAACATCTCTGTAACGTTTAACACAATGCTGTTAAAGGGTGAGGGGAACGCACTAAAACAGAATTTACGCTTTGCCCCTCTGGTTCAGACGGCTTCAGTCTAGAGTTGAGGACATGACGGAGATTCTCCCCAAGCTTGAGACAAGAGATCTGGGACTCTGCTAATCATTAAACCAGAGCTATTTTGTGTAATTTCTGGTTCGCGACTGTTAACGCCAACAATCCTGAGGCTGTCTTTTAAGGACATCACTGATTGTCACAGAATGACAGGCTGAAAAAATTGAATTGTTTAAGTTAAAAAAAAATTAGTTGTCCGGTTGATGGGAATAACTCGTGAGTTCTGTTTTAGGCTGGAAATCTTTTGGCTTTCAACCCACCCCTCACCCCCTCTTATATTGGGGTACAATGTTAAGGTAACTAAAAATGTTTTGGGATTTGACCCACGAAGTGTTAAGAGTGGCATTTGATTTTATCTTGTTTTCCTGTTTGTTTGTTTTTGGTCAGGGCTTTTAACATGGCAGAAGGTTTCAGTGTCCCATGGTTGCGAGCTAACCTGTCCTTTTCTTCCGGGCTTTTGCTGTTTGGTCTTGTAGGTTCTAACTGGAATTTGAGTGATGAACGGAAAAAAAGTTTTTTGATTTAGTGTGTGTGTGTGTGTATATGTAAGAATTCTTTTATCAACCTCAGAAGCAAAATGGGGAAAAGAAGGATGAATAAAAGTTTGTTTTATTTTTTTCCATAAAGATATGCCTTTGTGATAAAGTGAACTTTGGACTAGTGAAAAATTCCATCTGTTGCAATGAAATATCAGACCTGTCTAAATTAATAATAAAACAGACGAACATTATATCCTTAAACACTTTTCTTTGACTAATTGTTTTGCTGTTCAGTTTGTTTCCTAACCCCAGCGGTTTCTTTATTTCTCAGGCCTCTCTGCACTCTTTCATTTACTCTAGGTTTTGCTTTCCCCCCCAAATCACTGGCCACACTCTGATGTCAATCCCTAGAACAGATTTCTGGAAAGCAAAGCGCCGCTGAGTTTTACCCTCAGCGATTGGTCAACTTACAGACCGTTTAAACGGTGCCCTTGTCCTCGAGAGCTGAATGCATGGTGTAGTTCACCCAGTTTATTGTTAATCCGCCTAGTCCCGCTGCTACAATGTTCAACTGTTGCTGAATGTCTGCTTTTTGAATTTAGCCTATGATTAATAAAGCCGTAATAATTCCAAATCTGATCCAGGGTACGCTCTTCTGTTCCAGCTGCTGCTTACGCTCTAAAAAAGGAAGCATCACTTGGTGTGTCCATAGACCTCTATTGGTGTGTCTACAGTAAAACGGCACATTTGTTTTCAACTCGGCAAAGGCCTTTTTCACAGAAGACATTTCGACAGGTCACAATAGAAACGTTACTGAAAAATGAATGCGGGCTGAATTCCATTTAGCTGCTTCAGTTTCAGGGTCCTGGTATTGCGCATGCTGGGACACTGGAATAGAACAGAGCCATCCTTAAAGTTATCAGTAACACATCTGCTTTTCCAGCTGTGACAAGTTAAAAGGTCTGTGAAAAGGAGCTATGTCATTGCGGTTAAAATGTCCTGCCAAGAGAATAGACGATAGACAAATAATACAAAATGCATTGTTTTTAAGTGTGTTAGTGTATTTCTTTTATGCATTCAAATTAGATTATTTTAGAGTTTCTGTCTATGAACAAATATATAGCTTACCTAGAGGAGTAAAGGGGAATAGTGCAGTGTAAACTACAGTACTTAAGAGAATTCACCCCTCTTGATGTTATTGGGGTCAAACAGCAACCCTTCTGCATTGCCTCTTGAACCTTCTGGCCAAACCCTCATATTTTAACTAATCTATAACCTTTCATGGTGTTGGCCTGGTGTTCACACTTCCAGCTTTCCCAGTACCGCAAAGTGGATGAGCCCGCAGCTTGTGAATACTGAATTATTTTTCTTTGTATGTAACAACAACAGAATGACCCATGTAATATCGTTACCCGCACCTTTTTCACTATGTCACATGCACTCAGGCAAATAAATGAACACCTGAGATGATTCATAAATCACCTTATGGCCCTAGAGAAAGGCATTTAAAAGCCTCATAGGCTCCAGCTACATATACACTACATACTACGACACAGCTGGGTTGCCAACAACATTGATCACGTGGATCCAAACGCTAAATCAGTGCCTCTTGACTCGGTGCCATAACGTCCTACACTGGCTCTGGCGTTTCACACCTGGCAATGAAATTGTTGCAAGGACTTTTGGGTCAACAATTGTAAAAGAAACTTTCACCTGTGCTTCGGAGGTGTTGAGACCAGAGAGCCCAGGGAGAGAAAGCTGTTGTGTGGATCATACCTGCTCTATGGCTGTATAAAGGCCACTAGAGGGTGGTATTGATTAAGACTCTATTATGTGAGCTGTGAAAAAGGTAACTCCCTATTTTCAGTGTTGTAACTGTAAATCAAATAGAAACTATTTAACATTACCAAACTGGGCACGTTCGAGTTTACGTTTGAAAATGGCTAGTCGAAATAATCTATTAAAACTGGTGTTAGGAAAACATTCTCAAGTCATGCTGAACGATAAGAAAACATCTATCAGTTTATTTGCAACTTGCATATGAAAGCACACATTGCACGTTTCACTTATGGCTTTCAGCGAGACATGTTATACATGACAACCAAAAACAACCTCGCTCACAATGCCGTAAAAACATTTACAAAACACAGTATGCACTGGCATACACATTTCCCCTTTGTACAAAGGAATATGGCTTTTAAGGAGTATTAAGGCATATAATGCACCATTTAAGGCCCATTTGTGGACCAATGAGATCACAGTGTATGTGGTATAATTCTCCCACCTTTTCCACTTACTGTGGAGTGAAAACACCCAACAGACACCAAGGGGGGGACATTTTTTTACATTTTTCGATTTGCAGTCCTCCTTCCATCAGAAAAATATTTTCCTTTTGGAACTTCTTTGTGCTGTTCATGTTCAGTAGTACTACGAAGCTTGTAGACACACTCGCACATAGTCCCATACGTCCCATCTCGTTTCATGTTGTCTCGGTGTGTGTGTGTGTGTGTGTCCACGTCTTACTGGAAGCACAGCGGTGCCACGTCCTCAGCAGGTGAGGGGAACAGCCGCATGGCCTCTCTGGAGGATTTGGTGTAGCCGTTATGGAAAATCAAGGCCTTCTTTACTGTGAAGAAGGCGACTGTCTTGTCCCACACGTCCGCGCTGGACACCCCAGTGTTGAGTTGGCCCTCCAGTGCTGAGCGGAGCTTTGCTGCACTGTCTGTGCACTTCCTCTCCAAAATCATCATCTTACATGTGCTGAGAAAAAAAAGAATGAGAAACATAAGATCAACATTTTCCGCCTTTCCACTAGTGGGTTTCTCTTTTCTTTTAATTTACTAGTTACTCTGGATAGTCCACAGACCTCTCAGCGAACAGTTGTCTTTGGAAATACTGTCTACTCACTAAAAACAGTCAGTGTGATCTGTGCATTGAGGTGTAGGCAGAACTCTCAGAGACAGATATTTAAAAACTGGGCAAGCCAAAACTATCTACAATAGAAGTAAGCTAGAAAATGTCTTTTTGGTAATCTGGGTGAACTAGTAAGAGTTATCTGTGAGTCAAAATCCTGTATCACCAACATTGCAAGAATCAGGGCCCTGGTAACCTAACAAATCCCAAACAACAAAACATTCCTGTGACCCCAGAGGGACCTTGAACGAAACGAAATGAGATGAGGATGAGTCAGATGAACCCCTTCTACAGATGAGCTTTCTCTGTCTGAGCTTACGTCGTGTGCTGATCTCTCATGGCGAATACGCAGTCAGATGACATCCAGTCAGTCCAGGCCTGTGTCGGGTACAAGAGGCGTTCAGGGTTATGATTTTAGCAACTAAGACCTCCCTCCTTTATATACTTATACCAACTTTCCCATCGATTTAATGTGATGCTGGTTCTCACAGTGTTTGGCCAATCACAAAGCAGTGTTATGACAATAGGACGTGAATGAATTAGTTGAATTCATGGGGTACAATGGCCCCAATCCAAACAAACAGGTGGGAGGGGCCCATCGCTGGCCTCTTGTCACTCGGCTGATGCGCCATAACGAGGAGATCCTCTCATTATTGTATCAACTGAGAGTGATATGTGGTGGGAACATGGAGGAAAAAATGTCTGCCTGAGGACGTCCTACATGGAGGAGAAGTATGCCTATTGAACAAAAGGCTGGACAGAGATGTTAAATCTAAAGCTGAATGGTAGCATACCCGAGCTTTCACTTTTTACTCTAAAATTTGAGTAAATGTAGAAAAAATTGCCCTTTTTCAACAACAGCAAAATGTAAAATCATCACAGACACAACGGACACTATTATAGTTTCTCATGTTGTTATTTGTTATATTTGTGTCCTTAATGTGTCATATCCCCCCCCGAAACGACTTTTTACAACTTTTTATCTCATGCAACTTGTGATTTTAGGTACCTTCCTTGACAAACTTTGAAAACGAATTTTATCAAACTATCGAGAAAGTTTCCCACCCTACACACACACGCACTCTCCCTATTCTTCTTATTTAACTTTCTGTCTCTATTTCAGGCTCTCCAATTCACATGGTGAGCGTCTCCCATGCTTGATTGGCTGACAATAGTGTACGACCAGTCCAGATGGTGTGCCTGGAAGCCCTGTTGACAGCACTGTGTTCCTGGGTGTGTGTGTGTGTGTGTGTGTGTGTGTGTGTGTGTGTGTGTGTGTGTGTGTGTGTGTGTGTGTGTGTGTGTGTGTGTGTGTGTTCTCTCTTATATACATATATATGTGTATG
>CM022479.1:11253700-11273812 GCA_011952105.1 Coreoperca whiteheadi | reverse complement strand
GATTATGATATGTGTGTTTGTGCGTGTGTGTGCAAGTGGATGAACATATTCACATTTTTAATGGGACAATAAAAAATAAAAAGGTACAATCATTACAAAAACACTGATTCCAGATTTTTCATTTCACAAACCAAGCGTAATTGTTTACATTGTTAACGAGCATTTAAAACATGCCTCTTTAGGGGCACCGACCATTAGCTCACCTGGCAGAGCGCGCACAGCAAGTACAAGGCTGAGTCCTTACCACAGCGCCCCGCACGGGTCCGAAATCCAGCCCATGGCCCTTTGCTGCATGACCCCCCCCCCTCGCATTTCCTGTCTCTCTTTAGCTGTTCCTATCAAATAAAGGCAAAAAAGTTCAAACTAAATAATTTAACTTTATAATGATTATATTTTTAAAAAAGGAACTGTTCATATCAGCATCTTTTTTTTTGCCAGTTTCCATCATGAACCTCTGTTTAACCCTGTCCTGAGCTTGTGTTAAATTTGGGGAAGGTCATGTGATGTTTGGTCCTGGAAGCCACAGATGTCAGGGTGTTTTTGTTCATACATAGTACTCAAGCACTCAGTACAGACATGTCCCTCCTTTTATTTAAGTCTTACATATTAAAAAAAAACGTGACAGCATTTATACCAATTCTATGAATCCAGAGCTCATTCCACGATTACAGAAAAAATGGACACAAATTAAGATCACAAGCAATTCCACGATTCCTGGAAAAACCATCAAATGACACTATGCATTGCAATAGAATACACAGCATGCCGCTGTCTCTTGGCAGTTTGCAAAATACTTTCTTCCTTTATTAAAGACAAAATAAGTCACAAGAGACATGTTCAGAAAACCACTCAAACACAACGTGACAACTTTTAACTTCAGAACAATTTTAACTTCACACAGTGAATATATTTTTTTAGTTACATAAAGGAACAAAACACTTATAGTAACCTCAGTGTGAGGCATGAGGATACTGTCATATCATATTACTTAATAGGAGATGTGTTGCAGTAACTGTTGTGTGGCGATTGATCTCCAGTGTGTACTTGTGTTTAAGAGGATAGAATCTGTATTTCGTATATCTTCTCATCAATATGATGAAACACTTAAAACACTCAGTAACGCCACGAATGAGCAGGCTGGAAATTAATTTCCTACATTGTGAGGGAAAGTGCAGGTTCCCTCAGGTTTCAGAGTCTGTGTGTCAGAGTCTCTACCAAGGCCTCCACACAGGGCCTCTGCTGCTGCTGCTGCTGCTGCTGCTGCTGGTGTCCTGCAGCGTGGTGGGCCTGAGGGTGGGGCAGGCTGGGATGGAGCTGCTGGCTCGCTGGGCCTGATGGAGCTGCTGCTCCTGCACCTGGAGGCCCTGCAGAGGAGCGACAGAGGCCGCTGTGTTGGATCCAGCGGAGAGGAAGTGCACAGAGTCCCTCCAGCAGTGAGAGTAACCTTGGTTGTAGTTGCTCTGACAGAGGCCCTGCTGCAGCTGCTGCCTCAGGAAGCTTACAGTCATCTCCAGGACGTCGGCTTTCTCCAGCTTGGAGTTGTGCTCCTGCTTGTGGAACTCCTTCTCCAGAATGATCTTGAGTTGCTCGATGCAGCTGTTGATGCGATCTCGGCGCTTTTTCTCCACAATAGGTTTTCTCAACTGGGAGGTAGGTAAGATCATGAGTCAAAGTCAGCACTAAACAATCGGACATTTGTACTGAACCAGCTGATGCAAAGCCATTAAAATCCCCTCCAGTACTCACTTTGATGCTGTCTTTCTCAGAGATCCTGATGTGGTGAATAGAGGAGTAGTTGGTGGAGCGGGGAGCCATGTCTGTGCAGGTGAAATGAGCAGCTTCTTCAGGATGACACTGTAAGCTCCGATCTCTCTGGGAGAGCCACTCTTCATTTTATAGTGAGTTATTAGCATAACAAAGCCATCTGACCCAGGCAGAGCTGGGGTTTGTAACAATGGGACACACATCAATTACTGGTGAAGCAATCACAGGCTGACCAGTAGAGATAAAACCATTTCAAAGATGTATATCAGACGGAGAATGATACGCTATCAGTCTCTTATCAGGGGCTGTTGCTTATCTCACACTCCAGTTACACAGGGGAACACAGGCAGTATGTCCTGATGTGCTACCAGGGACTAATTAAACAGGATTTAATGCATTGGTAGCATCCAGGGAAAAGGTAGTCAAAGCAAGCACGTTATTATAGATGTTATTGCTAGTGTGCAAGACTAAGACATTTCTTCAACTTTATATTATAGTAATTTGAATATTTCCGATTGTTGCACATTTTGTTCCTTCAAATCCTTTGCAAAACGTCTCAAAAACGTCATTGTCACAAATGAAGTTTCATTCCAAATGAGACAGTTTCACATAAACTAATAATGACGTGAGAAATTTTAGAATAAGTTAAATATTACTGAAATAAACAACAAATTCTACTCTGCTGAACCTGCAGATTTCATGGCATCTAGACTGCGATTTGTTGAATTTGCAGCAAGAAAGGAGAATCAAATGAGACTACTAGAGGCTGTTGACTTCTGCTGGTACCAAGCAACAGGTAAATGGGTTAACATGAAGTGGTTTCTTGGATGTCCCACAATGCAAACCAGAAATTGTTGCGCCCTACTGTATCCGTCAGACCAACTTGGTGTGAACCAACCGAAGATGGATCAGGCTTTTGATCCCCAGATGAAACACATTTTTTAAATATTGTGTGATGATGGTGAATATTCATTTTCCAAAATGCAATAGATCATTTGACGCTTGTCAAATAAAACTCCTGAGATCTTCCCAACACCACCTTGCTCTGGTCATTGGTGTGCTGATAATAAAACTCCTGCTTGTTCAACCATGGCACACTTCTATTGTTGACCGAGGGTATTAAGCCGTGAGTGGACGGAGAGACTGTGGGAAAACCGAGCTTGGACTCTACTCACACATCTACTGGTCAATAGTGCTGACCTCCCAGACACAAAAGGCCTTTTCATCTCTCCTCTCAAACAACAGCCAACAGCAGCACTGTGTGTGTGTGTGTGTATATGTGTGTGTGTGTGTGTGTGTGTGTGTGTGTCTGTGTGTGTGTGTGTCTGTGTGTGTGTACGTGCGTGTGTTTGTGTGTGCGGTTGCACATGCACACAGACCCAAGACAGGCCATTGTGCATTTATTTGATATGCAATGAGATGTTACGTCATGCTGCAATACTGAACCTTCTTTTTCTGTGACCAGCTGCCACTGTCAAATCCCTGGAAATATGATCTCATCACTTGTTTTGTGACATTTGGAAACTATAAAAGCTTTACCAGGTCAATTAATATTAAAAAATCTCAAAAACAACAGAAACAGACAAGGCTGTCTTCTCTCCAACACATAAACTTTTTGATCAAGATTGTTAAGATTTTATATATACTAGTGAGGTTTTCTACAAATTATTTTCAGTTTCAAATATCATGGAAACAAGTGAAACTTCCTCAGAAACATGAAATGGTCTCACACTAGTGGCATAATTTTTTTTAATATATGTTGGGTTTTTTTCATAGAAAAATTCAACCATCAGTATTAGTGTGACAGTCCACAGTACAGCTGCAATGAGAAGGTGTTGATTCTCTCCAATAGCACACACACATCCATTTATTTGGTGCCATTTCTTAGTAGTGGCAGTAGAATCAGAATCAGCTTTTTTTGCCAAGTACGTTTATACATACCAAGAATTTTATTTGGTTGCAGACTGCCAGCTTGATGTTTTTCCTCCTCTGTCTGTGTTGATGAGATGTACGATTTTGCTGTCATTTAGTGTGTGGTTTATGAATTGATGGAAGGAAATCGGAATCTCAGTTTTTTGAAGTATTTAATAAGGATGATTTTGACAATGCTGTTGATGGGGTGTAACTATAGATATCTGTGTTGAAAATACTTTTTTGAAATCTTTCCATAGGCCTTTCTCACAGCAGACAGTTTTATATAACACAGTAGGAAAAGCATAGACAAAAACAATTAAATAAACAATATTGTGCATGCTGGCTCATTGAGCTTGTTTACATGCACACAAGTATCCCGGTTTTGAGTCGTATCCTGGTTTTGATCATATTCAGGATATGATGTTTACACGGAACAAGAGAAACCTGGTTGTTCATATCCCTGTGTGCATGAATCTAACAGTATCAGGTTTCTGATGAACTGTATGCAGTTTGTGTCTCGATTTCTCACCATCTCAGCCACTACACTCGGTACCAACAAAGAATTATCAGAAACCTACATAAGGTGTTTACATGCCCCAGTATCACAGTTTCATATCCAGGCTTCTGATATGGTGTTTACGTGCGCAACTCATAACCAGGATACTACAAAACCTTCCTGGGACGCTTGAATAAAAGAGCCATGTTATTATTTACACCTGTGTTTTTTCTGCTTTGAAAGGTAAAATGTCTGCTGTGGAAAAGGCCTATTGACCCCTGCTTTATAATTTGCTTGCCCAGTGTTGTATCAAGGGGTCTGGGTTTAGCTGAATAACAAACGACTGGAGCAATAATTTGTCACGGAGTCATGGAAGAACAACTTTTCTGCTTGCCCTCACTTTACATGGACATGTGATCAGTTTTCATCTTTAATTAGTACTAATAGCTCCAATACGAGTTAAAACGGATTCTACAGATGTAGACATACGCACTCAAAGGGAAAGGTTATTTAGTTATTCTCTTTAAGGGCGTTTAAAGACTGGATCTTCAAAGATCTAGACTGCTGAAGTGTCCTTGAGCAAGAATTCCCCTACTGAGACCAATTGAATACAACCTTATTTGCACACATACAAATAACATTTTAAACCCAGTTGTTAGATACATTTAAAAGTGAAACTCAACCTGTGTTGCTCCCATTATTTTACCTGCTATGCCTGCATCATTACATTTCAACTACTTTTCATCAACTGAAATAATTACAAGCGTCATTGTTTGCTCATGGTATACATTTGAATACAGTTCTGGAAATGGGCAGTCGTGTTCATTTGCGGCTGCAGGAGAATAATATACATTTTGGGCAGGAAGTAGCCCCCGAGGAAGGCGAGGACGCTGAAGAGTGTGGCAAACACGTGTGCTGCCATGGTGAACGGGCCTCTGCTGATGAGGTAGACAGTGAAGAAGCTCATCCAGGAGATTATGTACACCATGAGGCTGAAGGTGACAGACTTGGCCTCGTTGTAGTTGGCTGGCAGGTCTTTGCCCATGTAGCTGAAGGAGAAGCAGAGGATGCTGAGCAGTGACACATAAGCGAGCTCGAGGCCTGCACCAGGTGAGAGGGTGTTACTGCACTCCAACACAATGCTGTCCTTGTAGAAGTCAAGGTCCTGGGACGGCTGGGGAGGGTTGACCGCCACACGGAGCACAGATATGAACAATATGGTGACAGACAGAAGGAAAATGGTAAACTCGGGCCCGCGTTTTTTGGCCCACTTGTCATAGGCCGGCGGCAGTTTGGATGCAAATTTAAAAATGCAGACGACCTGGAGGGAGCGCACCGTGATGCAGGCCAGGCACACAGTGAAGCTAAGGATGAATAGAGTCTGCTTGAGGATGCAGGCCAAAGGAGACGGCTGGCCAAAATGGCACAAAGAGCTCATAGCAGCGGCAGTCAGGGCTGCCAGCATCAGGAGGCAGGTGCGGCCTCCGGCAGACTTGGCCACAGGCGTGTTCAGGTTGAGCAGGAGGATTATTGCAGAGCTGGAGGTCATGAGAAGACAGGTGGCCAGAAAGAAGAGCAGGGCGATGGAGAGGGGGGCATCCCAGGCGAGCAGCAGGACGGTCCTATTCAGACATTGCTCGCTGCTCGGGGGAGCCCACTGCTCCGGCAAACAAGGCTGGCATGTAGTGTATTCTGAGGAAGAGAAGCAGCGCAGGAATACAGAGAAAAACTGGGATATAAAAGCTGAGCTGTGTTTCTGTCCAATGTGAATTTAGAATTGGTGAGTCATTAAGATCAAATGTTATGGTCTAGAAGAGAAAACACACAGCAGCATTTTTCAGGCATTTGCTGCACGTTGTTAGGCACAGTGATCCATGTGAAAAAGGGGGCTTGCTTCCCTTTGGCGTGTGCATCAGGACATAGCATGAGTAATCAGTGTCACCTGCTGGTCAAACTAGCGCACAACAGCTGATAAATACTGCTGGGTTGGAGTGTTGATCATTTAGTTCAACTAGATTTCAAGTAGAACTCAATTGGGAAAAGTCGTAAAGCAGAAGAAGAAAATAACAGAATTACAATTACAAAGGCTATAAAATTGCTGGATGAACTGTCCCCTGTTCTCTGTTTGTCATTGGGATCTTTGTCCCGAATGGTGGAGTGGGACATCAATCTATTTTGTTTTCATTTGCTTTTACACTTCACACGCAACCTCCATCAAATGCTTCACACAGTCACTCACCTGCACCGCTGATGACGCTGACATCCACAACACCTCACTGGGTTGTATAGGCTAAATTTTGCATGGCCTGTTCAGTTTCCCATGTTTGTCATGAGCCAACAAGTGAGGACATGACATTCTTAATTTGAACAAGTTCGTTTGGCTCTTTGTCATTTAGTCCTACATGGAGCAAATATCTCATCTGAGAAACAACTTTCCACCTGTCCTCTCTCTATTTTTTCTTTGTCTGAATATTTTTCTGGCGCTTTGACTTGTTTTGTGTCTTTACGTTACCACTTATATTGAGGAACGTAGCAGCGGGACAGGCCTGGCAGTCAAAGCAGCATGTGTGTTGCCCTGTCAGCAGCTTCTTGTATCCTCTCGGGCAAGGTGGAGAGCAGATGGACAGGGGCACCTAGACACAACAGAGGTTTGACAAAGATAATGTAAGGCCTTTATTTAATCAGGTAATCTCACTGACATCAAAGTATCCAGAAACAAGAACAGAGATAAGAAACACAACAAAACGCAGCCAGTCACACAAAAACACATAGAAACGGCATCAGACACAATCACGTACATCTATAATGAGGTCCAGAATTCTAAGTTTTGATTCATCCAGTGGGATGAAATGGTCAAGTTTTAAAGTCATTTGTAATTAATTCCATTTATATGGTGCAAAGTACTGAAGGTTCAGCATTTACCAGCGCAATGTCAAGAATTAGCCAGTTTCAGTTGCATTTCTAATTATTATTCATTACTGATTATTTTCCTTTCAAAATACACTGAGTAGGCAGCTGAACAAACAATTTAACTTGTTTTTAAGAGTTTTTAAGCTTTACAAAAGTTTTACAAACACTTTACTCAAAAATACTCCATTATGTCTTACTGGTCTTGAATCTCCTGTGCCGGGCCACTCAATTTGATCAGCATCAATTGTGAGCATAATGGGATCTGGGCTGAAGGAACCCACTTCTCTGAGAGACCAGTTCGTCCCCCTCCAGACCCAGGAAACAATGTCGTATCCTGTGTGTGGGTCACCATTCATATCAAAGAACACCGAGGTGTTGCACAGAGAGAAGTGCACCTGCTTAAGCCACAAGAGAAGCTGAGGTGGAGAGGAAAAAGGAAACATCAGTGCCTAACAAAAAAAAAAAAACGAGGTTCTGAGAGATTATCTTCTTGGCAAAAAACGCAAGTTTACATATGCTCACCTCCCATGGATACACCTGCCTCCTTTGGCACTGCCCAGAATCACAACCAAGTCCTTGGTGCAGAGCATGGGCCACAGCATACACCGCCTTATACACATTGAAGGAGGAGGCCATGTCATATTTCTCAAGAGAAAAATTCTTCCTGGCGAGGCTGTACAGGTCTGTGCTCTGTAGACAGTCATTGCCTGGGCTCATGGTAACATTAGAGACTTCCTGCGTGTCACTGTGTTGCATTGAAGCCTCAAATACTTTTCTCTCAAACTCCTCAAAACCGGCTATGGCTGCATATTTGACGGACATGCCGAGCACAGTGCCGATGGTGTGGATCCCAGTTATCCCTGATATAAGCGAAGACACTGACCAGTCCTCTGTCCCAATCCACACCTTATCTGTGACGTTCCGCTCAACGACAAACGGGAAGAAGCCACTGAGTATTGACTTGCTTGAGAAGACCACGATGGTGTTGACTTTTGTCGTCAGTATGCTTTCCACCATGTTCCTCATGGTCTGGATTTTATCATCTCTGGACGAGGGGATGACTCCTTGATAGGCGATGCAGATGCCATGGTGTGGTGCTTCCTGGGACAGGCTCTGCATTCCCTCCAGGCCATAGGCGTTGTCACTGCCTAAGAGAGCAATCCAGGTCCAGTTGAAATGAATCAGAAGGTGGATCATAGCTGCCACCTGGTTTTTGTCACTGGGAATTGTGCGGAGAAAGGCTGGATAGAGGAACTTGTTGCTCAGCATTTCGTTTGATGCTTCATAAGAGATCTAAAATGAAGCAAGAGCATGTGAGGAATGATTCTATGCTGTATGTACGCCTTTTCATGTCATGTGGAATATGAAGTAGTTCAAGGGCCGTGATTTAAACTTTGCAGGTTATAACTTACTTGTGGTACAAGATAGGCCCCCAGTAAAGCAGCGGGGGTGAAAGATTTGCTGCTGCTGTCTGGCCCAATCACAGCCACTGCCCTTTGACTGTTGTTGTAGTTTGGGTCTGTGTCTGCCCCAGATGTAGAGGGGCTCTGATACTGCTGCTCCAGCAGGTCCAGTGTGGCCAGGATACTGGCTGGTACCGAACAGATATCATACAGCCGGTAGCCCAGCTTCACTCCTGGTAAAAGAGGCTGCGGTCCGGTGCTGTTGTTGATCTCTTCCACAGCAAATCTCATGGCTTGCATCAGGTGAAATCCGTGTTTGTTGGGTTTACCTCTAGAAAAGGTAACATATAAAAGGGAAAATGAATTAAGGCATATCAAGCAAAACAATAACAATAAAAAAATAATTAGTATTAGTCCAGACCACCAAAACCAGTGAAGTTGGAAGTTCACTGTCCAGTAAAACACTTAAACTCACTCATTACATGGACCCAAAGCAGGCAAACTAGCACTTGGTCCATCTGTGTAATGGAGAGGAAAGAGTCCAGCGATGGTGAGGTCGCCCTGCAGTTGCATCCCCTGTCCCTGAGAGATGTAATCCAGTTTCCCATCAGCTAACTGCAGCATCAACCAGCCTAAGGAAAGAAACACAACACCAGACATGTCCATACTTTACCTCCACCTCACACACGCCTGCTGTGGAAGCTCAGTGTGGTTTGCAAAACGGATCAGGGCCTGTTTTTGGTGGAGGGAGGGATGAGAGGATCACTTTTGCATCTTTCCGGGGAATGTTGGTTGAGTGAAGTGTATTTGCAAGTCAGATTTGTTTGTATGACTGCAGAGTTCAATCAAATAGAAGATCTGCACACTGTACTAGCAGCTCCTGGCAATATTTATTGAGCGTCGTTTCGATCTAACAGAGATCTTCGTTAGGCATTATCATATCCCCATCACACAGTATATATGTGCAAACACATTCATCACACATGCTGGTTGTGATCAGCATGATTGGTAGTCACGCGACTCAATTCTGGATCAACGTTTGGTGTGTTGGATATGTGCCTGTATGCTATTGATCCTGCTGTTTCTGGTTGTTCTCGCCCTCTTTGAGGCATGCTATGTATGGGAGTATCAGACATTGTTGTCCAGCTCTGTTCTGATTGGTCCAGCTTGAGTAGAGTGACTATCAATCATTGCTGATCACAACCACCTGTGAGATGAATGTGTTTGTGCCTATGTATTGTCTGCTCTGCTTTGTGATGGCGATTTGATAATGCCTGACGAAGATTTCTGTTAGGTTGAAACGTCGCTCAATGAATATTGCCAGGAGCTGCTCGTACAGTGTACGGTGCTTCTGTTTGATTCTTCTCTTCAGCTTGTTTTTTGATCTAGTACCTGTAAACGTGTTTTGGATGTGTGGATCTACCACCCCTTTGTCTATGACTGTAGAATTTCCCTCGCATTAAAATAGCTTGCATAAATGCAATGAGCCTTTGGCGAGGTAACATACAACTGTAAACCAGAGCAAACACTGACAGTTTGTGGCTCAGTGCAGATCTCTTAGTCATAAAGTTTATTAAAGCTGTTTAAAAAAATCTACTTTCATTTCAGTTTTAAAGATTTTTCAAAATAACACTCTTCGTCAATGTTTTTGTTTATCTGTATGGTCACTTGAGAATTCAAATGTCTTTATGTAAAACTGTACTGTATAATAACATGATGCTGCTTCGATGCTGTCTTTTTTCCCCCCAGGTCTCTCTTTTTTTAACTTTTGAGAAGATCACTGCACTCATGACACAATGCACAGGTTCAAAAGGCCAAAAACATCACATTTTGAGAAAGAAAGGCTCTGCACATTTCGGTCAATGCAAGGATTTAGTAAAAAAGCCAAGCCTTTATAGACCTTCATCAGGGCAAATGTTTGGCAAAAGGGCTCCCCTATATAAAATACTCTAATTTCCACGAGACTTTTACCTGACTTAATAAATAATAAAAAGGACATTTTTCTACCTAAATATAACGAGCTAACATTCCAAAAACATAGGTGAATCTATGGACAAACAAAAAATTTTGTGAGCAAACAACAATAGATGATTAATAACTTTGATAGTAACTTCCATGGCAGAAGTCAGGTCTTACTTTTTATGTAGTTAATTAATTAACATTTTTAATTAAATACATTAAAGGATTTGTTTTTTTTAGGAAACAGCAGCTGTCCATACAGGCATTTCCAGTCACATTTTACATGTAAACGGGGTGCCACTGTCTTTCCTTGTAAGGATTTTATTTTTGTGTTATCATGAATATCATGAGTAATAGCATATGTTCAGCTTGGAACATATTTAAAAAGATGTCCCTCCAAATTTGATACCCTTGGTCCACAATACTCCAAGTCAATGATCTTGTCTCACACCCGCACTCAATGAATCTGGAAGAAAAAGGTATAATAAACGAATTGTTGTCTGTTCTTAAGAGAAAGCAAATAATGAGAGAAAAAGTCAGAAACCATAATAATAGAACATCCCACTCAGAAGTTTATAGCTTTCTAAGATATTTTTTTGAGTATGAACCTTAATATTATTAGTTATACCTGTGCTTTGGCTGCTTTGTTAAAATGGCCGTCATGAAAAAGGCTTGTGCAGGTGTGGCTGAATTTGCATTTTGGTTGATATTTGAGGCTCATTTTGCTAAACACACCTGTCGTACCGACATACAATTTGCCTGATACTCGCCTGGGTCCAGGACACAAACCCATTGTTTTGACAGGAATATTGTGCATTTTGTCCACCGCAGTATTATGGAGGCAAATGGGCATGTAAAATTACCAAGTCTGTACAAACACAAAGATTTGAGTGAAAATATTTGCACTGTGCAAGCTTTCCCATTTTCAACAGAAAAAAGTTTATGGTAATATATTTTATGATCATTTCTATTCAAACACGCAAGACAGGCAGCTGATTAAACTCATGCTTAAAACAACGCTGTCAGATTAACTACACATCTTTCTTATGAGTAACTGAGTGAGAGCTGAAACAGTAAATTAGTAACATGTAACAGTGACTGGTTTAATAGTACATTTAAAAATCCTCAAATTAATAACAATGTTATTATAAAAAATCATAGTTCACACTATTGAGATCTACATACAGAATAGTTCAATATACAACGGATACAATATACTCTTGGATTGTATTTTCTGATTTCAGTTTGTTATAATTTTGTAGTTTATTTGTCGGTAAAGCAAAGCATAGCATTAGTAGAATCACAACAAATTCCAAGAGAATTCTCACAAATTCCACATGACCTTTTTCACAGAAGACATTTTGACTTTTCATGGCAAGAAAGCCACAGCTGTAACTATTAACATTAATGATGGCTCTTTTCCATTGAATCATTCCAGTAAGCCATGTCAGTGAGCCAGCATGCACAATACCTTGGCCCTGGGACATCTAAGTGGAATGCAGCCATTATTTATGTTATTACTTACAGCTATGCTTTTCCTGTTAGAGTAAACGGTGAAAAAGATCTATTGTGGGTCTCTAACCACATTGAAGGTTTGGAATGCAATGCAATACTGTATGTACCACAGAGATAAGCTTTCTATAGTTTGACCAATTTTTCTGCAATTCCACCAGGATCTGTGCTTGTTTTTTCTTCTCTATTTTGATCGAATTCCCCGGCTCATCTGCTCTTGTGCTGATCTTAGTCTTGACTTTAAGATTATTTATTGTTGAAATGTGATGTGTTTATTGCGAAGTGTGGCTTTATCTCCGAGGCGAAGTGATTATTATTTATTTATTATTTTTGTCAACGTCATTTACCACTTACAGATATATAAAACTAAAAATATAAAAATTCAGGGCAAACAACTAAACAAATGTCTTTATGTAACTCAACTAGCAGGGGACTTCTTAGTCCTCCAACTCTCAGCCACAATCATTTATTAAGAGAGTGAATCAAGGAGTCATATTCAGATTTGAGTGTATTTATAATATGTTGGATTATGGTAAAAGCTCATTGGCAGTCTCAATGTGCTGCTGACAGTCTCTCCTCAATATAAATTTCACAATCTGAGAGCAACTAAAGAATAAATGCATCGCAGTTTCAGGTTCATCAATCAAAAATATTTTAATTTATCATACTAATTTATCATAAGCGTTTTTAGAAGTTATAACTAATCAATTCAACTAAATAATCAATTCATTACTATGTTTATTTAATATAACATTACAACATTGGGCTGATGTATGATGCCCACCAAACCACCCCCCAAAATTCTAGCTTCTAATTCATAAATCAAGCTGCCGTACTGACACAAGTTGCATCAGCTGTCAGCGTTTTTTATTAGAAAATATCAAAAAACATACAGGAAAATTAATAAAAGTTGCAATTGTCCAGGGGACTCACCAAACAACTCTTCACATTACAGTAAAGTACGCACGTTGTTTTCTGCAGTCTTGATATTATTATATATTATATTAATATTATAATATAATGTTACACTATTTCGCTATGTATGTGCAATTTGCCCACTAAGAATATATCATTACAACAAAACCCAAGGAGTTAATGTTAGATATGGTCTTTCCCCACAATTGTAACAGAATTCCTAGTTTTATTGAAAATATCCCTGTGTATGTATCCAAAATGTACTTGATGGGGGGCAATCATAGAACAGGTTGAGACCTGTTTCTGGCTCAGGGTTACAGAATGTGCACGTATTGTCAACACAGAGTGGGTTTTCTATTTTCACCCCTGGATAAAGGCATGCCCGGGTCTGGCTGCGTCACTACTGCGCGACGCACATGTCGAGGTGAAAGTGCAAGCTGCCATTTTTCCGAAGGAATCTTCCTGACTAGTTAGGCAAGCAAAGACAAACTGTGAGTTTCACCGTCACTCTTTGGCAGTTTTGTTTAATCTGTAAGCGTACTGGCGACGTTTTCTGCACGAATATTACAGAGCCTCGCTGCATTCCAACTCGAGTTGAAGCGCGGGCTTAGCTCAGGGGCTGCACTGCTCTGCAGATGGCTGCTTAGCTCGGCTAGCTAACGTTAGCACTGGCTGGCTGTAAACAAACAGTACAGACAGTGAAGAAACAGCAGGCGGTAAACGAGCTCAGACCTTGCAGGCTTGTTCACTGCCGTTAGACTTGGCCAATAATTGAGTTGGATAAAGAGCTAACATAAGGTTAGAAACATAAGGTTAGGTGGAGCGGGCAGCAGCAGCAGGCACTTCGATGCTGCACGTCTGTAAGTTAGCGACGCAACTTCAGTTTTGATGACAGTGCCAGTTTCTCCAAACTAGGTCGGAACTCAGTCGCTTTAGAGCGGGTCGGGTCACGGGGGAAACACACACTTGCACCGGCATGTCGTCCTTCTCTGAGTCGGCGCTGGAGAAGAAGCTGACGGAGCTGAGCAGCTCGCAGCAGAGCGTCCAGACTCTGTCCCTGTGGATCATCCACCACCGCAAACACTCGGCCCTCATCGTCAAAGTGTGGCACAGAGAGCTGAAAAAAGGTGAGAGCTGCAGAGTAGATCCATGTATGTTGTTGATTCTGGGCAACAAAACAGTGTTGGTAACCAGAAACGTCATAGATGAGGTTAGGGTGTCGATGTGGCAAAGCAGGAAACCTGTTAGATTGCAGTTAACCGACTTAGTCTTTGATTTCAAATGCTGTTTTCAGACCTGAATGTGATAGGACCAGCTTTTCTTGTTGTGCTGTGTCTTCATGTGCTACGCTTCCCAATGCTTAACTTACCCAAGGGAGAGAAAACGACTATTCAGAAGTTACACAGTGCCAGAAATCATGACAAATGCCTCTCATAAGTAAGGGGTCCAGAGTAATGCCTTTAAGTGATAAAGTAGCTAATTTATGAGGATGCGACATTGAGAGAAGCAATCAAATCCTTACATTTGAGAAGCCGTGACTAGAAAATGTTTGGTTCGGTATTTACTTGACTGGATAACTCTTCCTTTCCCTAAAATCCTAATAAAAGTTATAGTTATTAAACAAATGTGAAACCATACCTAGATGGTAAAGGTATTTTTATATAGTAAAATATTCATTATTACTGAAACCATTCAAGGAAAAAGGCACCTTAAAATACCTTGGTTTTATTGAACATGTATTTTGTTTGAATGGCCGAACAAATCACACAAACCTGTTGGTTTTTAAGTAAAGAGGCATGACTTCCTCTAAAAAAAAGACAACAAAAAAAACCCCTGTCACTCCACTATGACTACAATGACAAAACATAGTGGGAAATATGGGAAATGAGTTAGTGAAGTAGAACAGACAGGTATGATGAAGAAAAGCAGGCACAATGATAAATTCAACTTAATCGCAAACTAATTTAGGACAATCACAGACTGATGATGTCGTGTTAGAGTACTTTTTTCTTTTTAAATCTTGAACTATCGTGATTTATGTGCCGTCCAGCTAAAAGCAACAGGAAGCTGACGTTCCTGTATCTGGCCAACGATGTCATCCAGAACAGCAAGAAGAAGGGCCCGGAGTTCACCAAAGACTTTGAGTCTGTCCTCGTCGACGCCTGCTCCCATGTTGCCAGGTAGATGTTATGTGACCACTGAATGCTCTCAGACAGCTACAAATAACAGGCTGGGTGACAAGTGTGTGTGTGTGTGTGTGTGTGTGTTTGGATAAGTTTGTGAATGTTCTCATATGTAAGTCACTTTGTATAACAGCGTCTGCTAAATGTAAATGTAGGTGGCAGCCTTTATTGCCAGAAGCTTTACGAGAAATAGTTCAGTATCTAAATGTAGTCCTGCATAGAAACCTACTTCTAAAGATTAAGTTTGTTTTTTTTCCCCTTTTTGTTTCCTGTTTTCTGCAACAAAATGGTACCATGATATAATATTAAAAGGTGGAATTCACCCCCAAATCTTGATCTTTATTCATTTGCCCCATCCTAGTCAGAACCCTGTTAATGTTTGTTGGGCCACCAAAAAACCAAACAAGTTGGTTTATAGGTTTGCTTCAGATTTCTCTTAAACTAAAATTCAGCTCCAAAATAGGCTAAAACATCTAGAACCTTATCAAAAACAAACAAACAAAACCAACAGGAAATAATAAGAGTAAACATATATAAATTGTCTGGCAACAAAACATGGCGTCGCAACAAGTTGTTTGGGGGAATAGGCTTTTTGTTTTGTGTTTTGAGGTGTGAAAATGATCTTTTCAATAAATCCGCTCTTCTTCTACTGCGCTCTACTGTTCCCCTGCCTCCCTGCAGTGAAGCAGATGAGAGCTGTAAAAAGCACATGGAGAGACTGCTGAACATCTGGAAGGAGAGGAGCCTCTACAGAGGCGACTTCATTCAGCAGCTCAAACTGGCCATAGAAGACTCTAACAGCCCAAGGCCTTCAGGTTAGATGACTGTTACACCTGTACATGAATACATACAGTAGTTCTGAGCCGATGCAAAGTAAAACCAGGACCAGGATCACTGATACTGATACCAGTACATTTTTATTATTGAAAACAGCTAATGTAATATGTAGGGGAGAGAAGTCTATCATGATTTATTAGGTGAATGCATCAGTAGAACTGATACTTAAGGTATTGAACTGCTCACCCCTAGTATTTAGTATTTAAAACCTTTACTTCCCGTCCATATCGCACAGCATAGCAGAAGAATCCTCGAAACTGTCAAAGTGTAAATTTCAATATTGAAGGACACTTTGACCCCCTTTTGTTAGAGGTGGAATTGAGAGTTTTGATTACTTAATTCAAAAAGAGCTGAATGGTGACACATTGTACTATAATTTTGCTCCTGACAAAATGGCAACATTTCAGGATTTTTTTCAAAATAACCTAAAAATGGAACTTCTATTTGGAATTTTTTTTTTTATCATTCAAGAAAATAATTAAAAAGGCAAACCATTGTAAAAATAATGTTGGCATTGTGAAGAGGCCTGTTTTTTTTTGTCTGCTGGTGTCTCATCTATAGTGTAGTATGTAGGATTAACTACATACTTTGGTGATATTGATAATATATGGGTGTTTTTCTGTGGTCTCTAAACTCGACTGCAGAAGAGAAGAAGGCTGTGAAACGAAGCTATCAGAAGATCCGGGAAGAGGAAGACGATGAAGACGACGACTACAGAAGCCACATCTCCCCTAGCAACACCGACACCTCTGCAAGTCAACTGGTAGGAGGCCAGCAGCGCACCTGAATGGCACAATATGCAGAAAACAATTCCTTTCTCACATTTAATGTTAAAATGTTGCTTGTTTCACACTTTTCTCTTCTCCCTGCTATCATTCCGCACCTCTCTTATTTTCCCACTGTTTTTTGTTCTGTCATGTGGTCTCCTCCCTCATCGTTTTCCCCTCCCTCATTGACTCCTGTAAACTTTCTCCCTCTATTCCCTTTAAACACACTCTGACACACACTTTCAGACAGAGGAGCTGGTGAAGGCCCTGCAGGACTTGGAGAACGCTGCATCAGGCGACGCAGCAGTTCGTCAGAAGATCGCCTCGCTGCCACAGGAAGTCCAGGATGTTTCCCTCCTAGAGAAAATCACTGGTAAGACCTGAGAGCTCAGCTTGATCTGATATTACCTTTCCTGGACTATTTTATATAGATATTTCTTCAGCATGGAAAATCAGATAGGAGAGTGCAATAACAAAAGTAATATGATTCAGCTATGAAATGTTTTCAAAGGAAAATGCACACAAACACTACAAAATCAAATAAAATGAGCTGCGAAGAACAATTAATAAAACAATACATACAGTATTGAAAGTGAACATGTTAAAATTGTTAAACTCGGCTGTTACAGCTTCTTACAGTCAGTAAGTTTAGTCAGGTTATGGCAATATCCTGTACACGACGTTAAAATGTGCATTGTGTCCACATTATAGTAATTATTATAATTTTCTATGTATAGAACCTTTAAAAACAATAAATGTTGACCAATATAGGACAAAATGCACTAAAAAGAAAAATAATAAAATACGATAGTAAAAAACGAATTGAGTGAATGCACAGAATAAAAGGTTTTTTAAAGAGATTAAAGGGTTTAAAGTCATGCCCTGTATGTAAAGAAACTAGAAATACATGTCATATCGTGTAACCTTAACAACCCACTTTGGCGCCAATCTAGACAAGGAGGCTGCAGACAAGCTGTCAAAGACGGTGGATGAAGCCTGCTTGCTGCTGGCGGAGTACAACGGCCGACTGGCTGCAGAGCTGGAGGACCGGAGGCAGCTGGCTCGCATGCTGACCGAGTACATCAACAGCCAAAGGGAGGCGCTCATGGAGAGAGAGAAGAAACTAGAGGCAAGGCACCGCATACACAAACAGCATACTGACAACTGAGACAGTTAGTTTCTCCCTCACTAATTAATAATGAGTGTTGAGTCACTTTAATAATGAATATAATAGAGCCAGAGACATTTAGGGTGCTTTCACACCTGCCTCGTTTAGTTTGGTTGAATCGCACTAGAGTTCGTTTGCCCCGTTGGTGCGGTTCGTTTGGTCAGGTGTGAAAGCAGCAATCGCACTCGGGTGCGCACCAAAAGCGGACCAAACACGGGTACCGAGACCTCCCTGAAGAGGTGGGCTCGGTACGCCTTCAAACGAACTCTGGAGCGGTTCGCTTGTCGTGAGAACGTGATCCGACCTCGAACTGGCCCAACTGCAAAAAATACTGATCATTTTTGGACTAAACCAGCTGCCGTAATCATATTTTTGAAAAATGAGCATGTCAGAATTAAGAACAATTAATGCAGGCCTCCGCTTGAAGGGACGAGCGATGCGCCCACACTCTCCGTTTGCATCAGAACGTTGTTTTCAAGCCGCATCCACTCTTCATTATAGAAATGTATTGTCTGCATATTGTGATGCGTACAATCAATGTAATGGACTCTGACCAGGGACAGAACCAGAACCAGCCCGCGCAGTCGTCTCTCCATAGTCATGTTGTCTCCGTGTTGTTTGCTGGCTTTTCCTCTTCTGTTGGAATTTTCCCGCACGTAAATTCTGACCAATCGAAAAGCAGTTTAGGAACTACGCCATGGCCAATGAGTGACGTGGATGTTGTCGTGTGACTGCATTTTGGTTCGTTTCAGCCGGTTCGGACCAAAGCAATCAGTGTGGTGTGAAAACGAACCAGAAAAACTGAAAAATGCTACAAAGTATAATTGTTTGCCCTCGGTTCGGACCAAACGAACCGAACTAGAGGTGTGAAAGCCCCCTTATGTCTACACTTTTGCAGTAACCACATTGGTATATACTTTTCTTTTCCTGTTACAACAGGCAGTAAAAGTCTTTGGAAGTCTCTTAATGTAAGCTGATTAATGAGATGGGCAACCGCAAAGGTCTGAATGTAATGTAATAGTTTTGCCATTTTGAAATTTAGACACGTGATCCAAAGTGGATTGGGCAATCCGCATGCAGCTTGTATCTGAACACACAAGTCAGGGTAAAAATCATAACCAAAAACTGTATGTTGTAAACATCCACCACAGTTTACAGACCGACTTCCTGCTTCACCTTTGACCAGCTGTACTCACCGGAGTTCGCACATAGTTTTCCTTTGAAATGAGAGATTCTTACTGAGAATTTGGGTCCATCCCCTTTCAGTTTTCAGAGCTAATTGAGCTTGTTTACAACTTGTCTGACTGCTTGAATTTCCTGCCTATACATGTTTCCACATGTCACAAATTACATTGAATACAGTGTACTACTCAATGTAATTGAGTACTACTGGCATATTGCCAGAAAGGTGTAGTTACAAGACATTTTGAAGGGATTTTGTAATAACTGTAGTTTGAAAAATAAGTAATCATTTGTAGCTCATACCTGTTCTGTGTCATCTTGTCCTCTGCAGGAGTATAAGCAGAAATTGGCGAGGGTGACCCAGGTTAGGAAAGAGCTGAAGTCCCACATCCAGAGTCTCCCTGACCTCTCGCTCCTGCCCAACGTGACCGGGGGTCTGGCCCCACTCCCCTCGGCCGGAGACCTCTTCTCCACCGACTGAGTGGTCTTTGCCCAGACACACTACCCCCATGCCCCCTCCCCACCCAAACCCAGCGCCACCTTTGATTCACAAAATACTTCTAGCTGTGTCTCCAGCCAGAGGACACGTGGTCAAACCTGCAGGACAAGAGGGGAGGAAGGGACAGTAGAAGGAAGGTTTGGTGAAATCGAAACGCTCTGCAGAGGAGAACAGAGACTCTGTCAGCCTGGATTTTTCCAGCACTTGCTCGATCGACAAGGATTCCACTCCACCAGCTTGGAACAAGTTTGTTTCCCGTTAGTTTTTATTTTATTTTTTAATGCTGGAAATGTCAGTGATCTAGGAGGAGGGGTGGGGTAAAGAAACAAAGCTTAGACTGACATGAATGTTGGTTTTCAGGACGTGTCAATCGAAGTGTCTTTCTGTGTGGTATATTTTGGATTCAGTGAGGCAAAAGTTAGGCCGTTTGCTCTCACAATGCTCAGAGGTTGTGACTACACTGTGAAGAGGATGTACCATTATAGTTTTATTTCTCAGTTGGGGGGGGGGGGGGGGGGGGGGTTTTTTTTTAAACCAGTCAGGGGGGGGGGTTTTTTTCTTTTTTTTTTACCCCTCTGAGTTTGTAAAAAAAACCTTTTTTTC
>CM022479.1:11239350-11253675 GCA_011952105.1 Coreoperca whiteheadi | reverse complement strand
GGGGGGCCTTTTATTGACACAGTCAGATAGGTGGTGTTGATGTGTTTGTAAAATTACAGAAGATATTAGATTGGGTTCGGTGTACATTGTTTTTTGGTTGCTTCATGGACGCTCATGGTCCACAGCTGTGACTCAGCCCACTCATTTCAGTAACACTTCATAGAGACAGCGTGTGGGACAGCATCATCCTCGTAGTTTAAAGTCAGTAGAAATGCTCTGGTTTTTGTGTTCCCGTTTGCAAGCGTTTTTCTCATTTACAAACTAAAACTTTGGCAATTCAAAGTGCCCGCTCGTTTTCACGCTTTAATTTGGACAGATGTTTGAAATATGGAAAGGCTAATTATGTTCATACGCGTGTACTAGGCGAGGTTTGAGTTTTACATAACAGATCCTGGAGGTTTGAGGAAACAATTCAAAAGAAAGTTTGCTTTCCAATAAACTGCCTGGTCTTTAGTTGTATGAAGCCACAAAACTCAAAAATACAAGGTGTTCTTAGAGGGCAAAAAAGGTAAGAAAAACTAAAGGAAGATCATTACGTTTTAGTGTGTGTAGAGCTGGGAAATATGGAAATAAAGAAATATCAAGATAAGTTGATAAGATGAAGACCTTTTTCTGATATTGTTTTGGTATCAAAATATATCAGTACAGGTTGTCCAGTTACATTAATCACATTAGATGTAACGTGAAATGGACTTTTAAGCTACATTCTCAAGTATTAAAGAAAGTTGTGTTCAGTGATGCACAAGATTAAATTCCCACAATGATATTAAAATGAGTAATAACTTATTCATATTGCTCAGTCTACCTGTGTGTAGATGTCCAGTCCTGAAATATTTTACTAAAAAGTAGCAGCAAGACTAACCTCTTCAGTCCCTTTCTCAGGTTTTTTTTTTTGTTTTTGTTTTTTAAATGAGGCAACAAACCACATTACAAATTCCTTAATTGAGATATTAAGGAGTGATTCCCAAAATCATTTTTGGTACAAATCAAGATTTCGTGAACAGTTCTCTGTCAGAACAATATGTATAATTTGTTTCGCCAATATTTGATTTCCAGTTGTCTGTGAATACAGAAAGAAAAATTCATTTGAAAAGTTTTATGATAAAAGGTCAGAGATGTTTACTTTGATCATGGCTCCTGCTGCTGGAGTGTTTCTAAAGAAGATTACAGTCTCTGTAACCTACCTGCTGATGCAACAAACTCGGGCGAGAAATGCTGCTGCAAATCCTTGTTGTTAAACTCTTAGATTGATTGGTGTCTCTTGGCAGCCTGGAACCACAAGATATTTCAAACAGCCGGTGAAAATGGGAATCACAGCCACTTTAGCAGTGTTTGTTAAACCAGAGGGGTGGGTGTAATCATTACAGTCATCGGTGCAGTCACAAAAACAGATATTTGGGCCTGTTTTTGGTGCGTTAAAACGATCCCTAATGTCAGCTGAACTTTCTGTGGCGCGGATGTTAAATGTTTAAGCCTAAAGAACAGAGAGCGGTGCAATTTTCACCCATCATTTGGTTCAGTCTTGAATAAAATAAAAATACAAGGAGCGTTAAATAAAACTACTGTATGCCAGGAAGGATTTCAGCAACATTTTGACCCAGGTGTGCTTCACTGTAGAAATTAGTTAGGTCTTTTCTTACCTACTTGCCGTGTGGTTTGTTTCTCTCTGCAGAATCGTACTGTACGGCAAGGACTCTACCAGTAGGGGTAGTGTTTTTCTGTAATGAAAGTGATTCAGTGGATGCCAATAAACTGGAACCATTTGAACAAATGCTATATGTGTATTTTGCATGAAGTCAATAAAAGGTAAATATACTCTAAGAGTTAAAACACAACAAGTGAGTGACATTATGTCACAGAATACAATTTTTGGCAAGTGATGACTGTAAGAATTACAACAGAGTTTCTGAACCGTGGGATTGGACCACCACATGCAGACATGGTAACAGGACCATTATACACAGTATGTAAATGAAAAACAAAACAAACATGTAAAACCTCATATTCTCCTCAAATTCTGACCTTTAAGAACCTTCAAAGTAAAAAAACATTTTTCCACACTAGATGATGGTAACAAGTAGATAAAGTATATATGTGACAGCTACTGTACATGTAGGTAATTTGGGACCAAAACAAGAATAAATTTAAAAATGAGTACCAACCAGTGGATTATGTAGGGTAGGAGTGGTTAAATAAATAGGTTTTAATCCAATGCAATCTCACCAAGCTCTTAGTATTCAAGAGAATGCTCACTGCTAATTTATATACTGACATTGTCTTGGAACTGGGCACAAGTTAGATAAGCTCATAAAATACAGGCTTTGAATAGAAAAGGACTTAATTAAAGTGAATGTATTTGTATGACTGTTACAGAACTGGGCTGCATACAGGGAACAAAGTGGGAAGAGTGTGAGATGAGTCCTTGTCTCTATTTCATTTCCCTATTTGTTTTACATGACTTGTGATTTTTGTTTCGAACTATTTATTTAGTTTGAATTACTCATACAGAAATAATAGCACAGTTCCTAAATTGCTCATTTTATTGGTGAAAGTTTGCAACACCCTGGCCAAATGTGGAGCAGGAAATAAAGGTGTGAAGTGGACATAAACCGCAAACTTACAATATTCATTTTATACATAGCTGTTAGGGTCAAGGTATACTTTTTAATAAATGTTTAAGCTCAGCATTGTATATCTGTGAATTAGCTATAGAAAACAAAGCCATAATATTTTCATCGTGAATTTGAGAAATCAGCCTGTGGAATACCCTTAACACAGCCCACTAAAACTTTATCTACCCATACTAATGTACATTATAGGAATAGTCATAACAGGGAAATGGCACATAGACAACTTTTGTTTTGCTCAAGAACTTCTCATTGGAATGGTGGTTGCTGTTTATGAGAAGATTTTGTGATGTCATAATGATCCATTCCAGAATCCTGTCATGACCTTTGTGAGTGGACACAATTCTCACTCACAACACGGGACCCTTGGTTGGGAGTCAGGAGAGAAACCTGCACCTAAGATTTAAAAAAAATAAAGGTTCTCACATTGAGGAGCAAAGATGAATCAAAATACCTCGGTGTATAATGATCTCCGTCTGGAACAACAGCTTTGTGACGCAGTGATCAGAGTGGGCAACGTTGAATTTCGCGCGCACAAGGTCATCCTCTGTAACTACAGCTCGTACTTCAGGTGAGTTGGTTATTGGATCTTAACTGGGAGACGCTGCTGTATTTCCACTCTTCAGATAGGCGGAAAATTAGATTACAAAATTACAATACAACCAAAAATTAATGAGCGACACTTAATCATAGAGAAACGAGTTGGTGAAACAAAGCAGCGTGAACTAAGAGGATATGTGTGTGTATATATATATATATAAATCAGATGAACATGGGAAATATCAGTACATTTGATGCTAATGTTTTTTGTTTAAAGTTTGCACTAAAGGTGAACTTCACCGTCTGAACACATTCAGCATATTTTACAGATTTTTACTGCCAGTCTTTTTGTGTACAGATTACTTTAATATGACGACGATGTAATTTGATGTGACATTCATACACTGATTTACAAATTGTTTCAAATGAAATCCTTTGAGTTGCATTTGTGATTCTATATAACGTAGCTGGATGTCCAAAATCCATGCGAAGCATGACTCTATGTGTTACTGGTACACACAACAGACACCATTAACACTGATTAATATTTGGAGGTCCAGTTTGTGCATTACTCAAAAAAGAGAAAACCACATTACAATTCAAAGACTCACCTTACCTTAAATGTGAAAAAGATTTTCATTATATCGCTCATTAGATTACTAACATCATCTTTTCTGGGAACTATAGTGGATTGAAAAAAAAGTCTGCAGTGGCTGGATGCAGCTTTAATGCACTTGCACTTGTTTTCTGTTAAGCATTTCCTTTTATTTTGGTCACATCTGTTCTGAAAAGTACAATATGTATAGTTTATAGTTATATTATTGATTTATGTGGATGACTTTATTTTCATTCCCTTGTTTTGTATCCTTCCTGGCCCACAGAGCCCTCTTTACTCACTGGTCAACCCCAGACAGTCGGGTCTTTGACATTTCCCATGTGTCACCTGGCCCGATGAAGCTCATCATTGACTTTGCCTACACAGGCTTTGTTCCTGTGACACAAGAGAATGTACAAGAGCTTTTTATAGCAGCAGACCAATTCAATGTACAGGGCATCATACAGGCCTGCAGTGACTTCCTGGAGAAGCAGCTGGCCCCACAGAACTGCATCGGCATCTGGTGGTTCACAGGCGTCTACTACAACCCTGATCTGAAACACAGGGCCTTCCGCTTCATGCTGAATCACTTTGAGGAGGTTGCTGCCACCTCAGAAGAGTTCCTACTGCTCTCTGCGGAGGAACTTGCCAAAATCATTGAGAACGACCAACTCGCTGTGAAAAAGGAGACGGCGGTGTTTGACGCCATCCTTCGCTGGATTGCCCATGCAACTCTAGAACGCAGAGAATACATCGCTCTGCTTTTGTCCAACGTACGTGAGGGATGAACAATTACACAGTCGCCACTACGTTAACTTTTGATTTGTCTGAATCTGAGTTAAAAGTATAAATTGGCGACAAATACAAAACATGAGTGAAGTGGTGTGGCCACAGGACTCAAGTTCTACAGCCCTGACAATCATTAGGTTAAATTCATTTCAGAGCCAAAACGCACTGGATTTGTTAGACCGGTATCAATATTTGACTGTTATTTAAAAAAAATCCAACTACTATATATAGTCACATAGCACATAACATAAATATTTTTGATAAGGATCCTATGCAATTTGGTATTTGTAAAATAAAAAAAACTGTGACAAAAATAATTTCTGAGCAGAACATTTTTCAGTTAAATAAAGCAAAGTTGTCAGTGCTCTCTAGCAGACAAACTATTATGATTTCTGTCTCTCCTCTCTGTTTCCTCCTGCTCTCATGTTTCTATTCTGTCTACCCTTGTAATAGAATATTATGTAGCCCAGAGAGAACACTGCATCCTGTGTAACTCTGATAGTGTGAATTGTTTATCAGAGTAGAAAACTGATTTGAAACTGTTGCGTCTAACATGACCATGGCACCTGTAGCCTGTTTTCTTATGTTGTCACCCTTTGAGGATGTAACTTGGGTCATAAATATGTTGCAGTTTCTGTACTCGGGGTCCCATCTTGCACTGCAGCGTGTCGTGTATGTATTGAACCTCTTTGCAAAGAATTAAAGCGCAGCGCAAATAAAGACAACCCTGGGGAAGACTTTTGTTTTTTTTACAGAGACTCCTGTAAAGAAAGATAATTATTTCCACAACACTATGTACTTGCAACACTGTTTTAAAATCAACTTCAACGTATGTTTGCCATTTCTGTACTGTCATGTCTTGTTATGTAAAGGCCAAAGTATATGCTAATACAATACATCTGTGATGAGCTAAAATTGGCTTAAAATATCAGCCCCGCCGACGTATCGGTTGGGCTCTATTTAAGACAATTTAATTTCAACTGCTGTCCTCATGTCTTGGTGTAGGTCAGGCTGGCTTTGATGAGTCCAGAATACATCATGGAAAGCGTGAAAGAAAATGAAGTGGTGAAGGCAAGTGAAGAGTGTCGAGCAATTCTCCTGAAGGCCATGGAGGCCTTGCTTGAACTGCGAACAAGGAGGTACGCTGACTCTATTTTCTGTAACTCTTTGGGCCGCCCACGACTGCCCACTGCCATCCTGTTTGCTGTTGGAGGATGGAGTGTCGGCGGTCCCACCAATGCCATCGAGGCGTACGATGTCCGTGCTGAACGCTGGGTCAGTGTAACTAACAACAATGAGGAGGCTCCCCGGGCCTACCATGGTGGCGCTTTCCTCGATGGATCCCTTTACTGTGTCGGTGGCTTTGACGGCGTTCAACAGTTCAACACTGTGCGCAGGTGGGACCTGGGCACACACATCTGGCAGGAGGTGGCACCAATGCATTCGAGCCGCTGCTATGTCGGCGTAACTGTGATGGACGGGTACATATACGCCATCGGAGGTTATGATGGACACGATCGACTCGAAACTGCAGAGCGCTATCAGCCCAGTACCAACCAGTGGACTTTAATTGCGCCCATGCACGAGCAGAGGAGTGACGCCAGTTGCACAATCCTCCGTGGCAAGGTGGGTGGCGCTAAAGAGCAGCTGGGAACAACTAAGATAGCTCTGTGTTGGCCAGGGGTTAGAGCGCAGAAGTTGCACATTTCTTGTTTGACTCTTTGAACATTTGAGCTTGACTAAAGAAAAACAGAAAGATAAGTTGAAAAAACCTCACTTGATTATTTAACTGGATTATTGAGATGGTGCTACCAATAAGCAATCATCATCGCAACACATTTCCACTTTGAACAGTAAAAAAAAAAAAAATGTCTTTCGAGTCCAAAAGATAAATATTAAAGCAGCATTATTCATCTAGTATTTGGCAACACATCATGCAGTATTGCCTCTTTTTTTCAATTGGCTGTAATTGGCTAGTTTGCTGCCCAAAGGTGTGGAAATAAGTCCAGAAAACCCATTTTGTGCCAGATACTAGGTTAATGTTTTTGAATACTTGTCTTCAGTGGAAGTCTTCAAAAGATTACTTATTACCTCTTTAATTCTCTCCAGGTGTACATTTGTGGTGGGTTCAGTGGGACTGATTGCCTGTCAACGGCTGAATGTTACAACCCCGAGCTCAACCAGTGGACCCTGATCGCCTCTATGGGCAACGGGCGCAGTGGAGTTGGGGTCATCGCCTATGCAGACCATGTCTTTGCAGTAAGCACATTGAACACTGTTGATACTGACATAACATAGAAACACTAAGACACAGAGGCATAAAAAGATGTTGTTAGGAAAGGTTTCAAATAGGGCTAAGACTGATGTATTAGTTTGGCAATATTGATCTTTCATTACAGATCAAGTCCGCATTGCGCACCTCTGATAGGATGGAGTTTCGTCCCTAAAAACTTTTACATTGAAGGCAATATTTGTACTGATGTACATGACAATAAACTGAATATCTTTGGGTTTTGGAGTGTTGGTTGGAACAAACAAGGAGTTAGAATTTTTCAGCTTGTGCTTTGGGAAACTGTAATTGGCAGTATTCACTATTTTCACTATTCACTAAACTATTAATCAAGAAAATAATCAGCAGACTAATCATTAATGAAGATAATTGTTAGTGGCTGTCTTATATACAGTAATGCACTGAATAGATGCAGTGTGTCTTTAAAACCTCAAGAGGACCTATTTTTGTCTGGGTTTCAATGGACAGTTTCAGTGTCCTATTATCTACAAGTTGTAGGCCTATGTGAGACTACACACTGCCTTGAATACAATTTTGTGCAAAACAGAGAATTCTTGTAATATTCTGGCTGGAATGTTTAAAAACAAATTGCTAGAAAACATTGACAATTAACAGTTTTACTCAAAAATGTTGGTATCAGCTGCCCTGTAGTTTTTACCTTAAATACTAGGCTACATCATTTTATTGACACACATTGAGGTCAGGTGCTGAATATTAAATGAGACACAAAAAAACAGAAAAATAGTCGAAGCAGTCCTGACTTCATACTCACCTTTTCTCTTATAGGTTGGCGGTTTCGATGGAACCAGCCGTCTGCACACTGCTGAGGCCTACAACCCCCACACCGACACCTGGCACGCTGTGCCCTCCATGCTGAAGCGCCGCAGTAACTTCGGCATCGCAGTGATCAATGACTGCCTCTATGTGGTCGGGGGATTCAACGGCTTCACCACCACCCTTGACATCGAGTGCTTTGATGGCGAAGCTGGTGAGTGGTCTCATGTCCGTGACATGTCGATCTCCCGCAGCGGGCTGAGCTGCTGCGTGGTGTACGGACTCCCCAACATGGCCGAGTATGCTGCCCCTCGTCACTCCATGAACTTCTCCGATGAGGCTGAAGTGCAGTGATGAAGCGCCAGCTTTATTGTTTTCAAAATAAACAATATGAAAACAATGCATGAAAATACAGAGGCGTTAATCTTATTCCAAGAATTACAAAGCTTTTCCGTTTGTGTGACAGCTTGTCAGCATTAGTACGCATGAGACCACTAACAAGCCCCCATGACCTTTGACCTCCCTGTTGAATGGTGAAAGGGAAAAAAAGCAGACACAAGCAGACAAAGTGAGAGTTGATATTACTTTACAACAGCATGACTCCTAATGTACATTTCATGAATGCAACACAAACACTAGCTGGCTCCGGCCAGTGTGATGCTCCCTGATACACAAAACTCAGTATTAAACAGAGTAGGCTACTTAACTAATACTGTAGGCTATTAAGTGAATATGTAAGCAAGAAATGTATTAACTTCGAGAGTCCTGGTGGCCTCGATGCTGACCACATATTCTCAGTGTCCCTGGTTGGATCCTGGCCAGGGACTCTCCCCTCATTTCCTGTCCAAGCCTTGCCCTTGGAAGTCTGTCCACCAAGCTGGTGTGTATGTTGTGGACTTCTGACCGTGTGCCCTGGGGTGTCTTGTAGGGGATACAGCTGGAATATGGGGTTTCGGGGCCCGAGTGCCAGACCATCTATGTACCAATCCTCATCATAAACTTGGACACATCATACTTTCTGTGTTTTACTTTATCAGACACATAAGTCGATACTGGATTTTTGAGGCAGATAATGATATTGATATTTTACAAGTTATTAAAAATCTGACAAATGATGTAATGGTGACACTGTTTCTAAACTCGCTCAAACATATCTGTAGCATTTCTGTACTGCAATTTCTTGTTACAATATCAGCGGACAAATACGCTGATACCAATAGCTGTCTAATAAGCGAAATCCACTTGGGTCAGATTGGGCAGCTAAAGTAGCAGCTGATCAAGTTAGCAAATATGAAATTTAATTAGCCTTTATTAACTAATATGACTTTATTTTACAGACTCACGATCCAGATTTATAAACAAAGAAGATAAAAGAAAAGACCACCAAAAAAAACCCCACACATTATGAAATGTGATTCAATTTTCATTTTAATTTTGTCTAATCCTAAGGAAATTGAAACATATTCAATTCAATTCAATTTTATTTATATAGCCCAGTATCACAAATCACATTTGCCTCAAAGGGCTTCACAATCTGTAACATACGACACCCTCTGTCCTTAGACCCTCGATTTGATTAAGGAAAAACTACCCAAAAAAACCCTTTTAACAGGGGAAAAAATGATAGAAACCTCAGGAAGAGCAACAGAGGAGGGATCCCTCTCCCAGGACGGACAGACATGCGATAGATGTCGTAAGTACAGAATAGATTCATAGCATAAAAATTATAACAGTTATGATGGCAATGGCAAAATTGTTGTATAAATATAATTATGTTGAAAAGTGTGGGATGTAAAACATAAGGGAAGATGATGGGTCCAGACGGACAACCGAGCAGCTCCAGGTGGAGCCCAACGAGCAGGACCCGAGCCACTCGCCCCCTGCACCAGAGACACAGCAGCACTGCCCCAGCAGGTCGCCATAGTCACCGATCCAGATACATCTCCGGACAGTGAAATACCTTGCAGTTGGTGGACAGTGGGGGGGCGGCAGTGCTTGCATGTAAACATATATGATAAAAATACCATGAACATTTTTATACTTACTTTTATTCCTCAGGATTACAAGAACACTATTCAAATTTTGGATTTAAAAATGGCACTCGAATGTGACAAGAGTAGATCATCAAGACAAATTCAATTGTTCCAAAGGCACTGACGCAAGGCAACATTTGAGAAACGTGGGAAAAAAAACTAAACAAAGTAACTACTCCACAGTTAAGGTAAGTTAATGACAATAAGTAAACTTTAGAAACACCCTCATCAATAAAAGCTTAGGAGGATGAAATGAGCCAAATAGAAAATAAGAGTATACAAAGTGGACAGTCATGTTGTGCTTACATTTTGCTAAAAATGTTGTTGTTTGTTTTTTTTGCCTTGTCTGCTTCCAAGATGTAAAAATTCGGAAGTAAAAAAACTTTTTTCTTAAATAGTAGTGAACACAAAAATTAGGTCTATTATAAGGACAGTAACACCACAATAACAGTCACTGCAATGTCAGTGATATTGGCCTCTCATCATGGAAGCCTGAAAGGTACCAGGCATTATGTGACATCAATAGTCCAGGGGATGGCGGTATCCGTCAGCTGAGTTTATTTCCACTCTGCAGGTACACAAACCCACCACAAGACAAGAAATAACACCGAGCCTCAAAATTGTATTTTCCAAAATTTTATTTTTAGTTCGCAAATTGGATTTTTTCTTAATTACCAATAACACGATGTTTCCTAAAAAGAGGTGAGAAAGCGCTTCGTTCCTTAAACAAACAACTGCTGTACTTAGCAGTGTTTTTATTGTCACGTTTAAATGTAACCAACACAAAATGAATACAGCTTTATTAATCATTCAATGAAAGTACATTTGTTTATTCCAGTATCTTATGTTATTGCAGCAAATAATAGCATTGTAGCCTAGTACAGAGATACTGTGGATATATGTGTTTGGTAATAAAATTACTCAATAATATATAATAGTATAGTATATTCTACTATAATATATTGATACAAATAATAAGTGGATTAAAAAAATAAAGCCCCTATGCCAAGGGCAGCCCTGTGATCTCGACCTACTTTAGTCCAATTAAACAACAAATATCAAAACATCTTTTGTTAGACTTCTGTACTGGCTGATTCCTTCACAACAACATTGATGAAGCTCTTGATGTTCCTCAGTTTGTCGCTGTCAAAGTTTACCAGCAGCACACTGGAGCCAGCACCGGTGGGACTGAACTCAATGCTGGCCTTAGCCTCCTGTTTGGGGCCCACAGCTCCGATCCTGCAAGAATCATACACAATACAATAAGCATCATCGGCCAAAAAAATCAGAAATGAGGTTTCTGTTTTCTGCTCTGCTTCTCTTCATTCGTTCTTATAGAAAACAAATGTTTCAGTAGGTATAGCATTGGCGTCCATTGTATAAATGTCATATTCATGGATTTATATTGATATGTTATGGATATGTCACTGCAAATCACAGAACAGCATCTTAGAGCTGTAAGTAACACAGAATTAGGAATAACTGTGTGACAGTTGCAAGGAAAGGTTCATTGTGATTTTGGGTGCATTTGAGTTTTGGGAGGTTTTGCCTTGAAGCTGCATCACAATCAATTACAGTACAAAACACCTTTTTGTACATTAAACTGCAAATAAACTGTAATGGGAATTGGGTGACACATGTAAAACCATGTAGCAAAGTGCTAAAAGAAATAATTGACACATACTGTATATCCACTCATAAGAATTGGGATGGACTTTACATACTTTGCTGTTATGGGTTTGCCGCCAGTGAGGCCGATCCCCTCTATGGTGAAGCTGCAATCCTGCAGCGGCTCTGGTAAAGAGTTCACCAAGGTCAGCTCAGCCGTCACAGACTGGTTCACTGTGGCTTCTCCCACCAGCTGCAGAGAGGTATTCAGAGAAACAGGTTTCATGATTCGAGAGATGGGATGATATTGTTATAAAAATTAAAATGATGTCATAATACACCGCACAGTTAAATAAAGGATTATAATTACCAAATAATGAAAAAGAAACTTTTAAAATGTAAACAGTAAGGGCTGGGGTTCAAACTACCATCCCTATAATTACTGGCCAACCTGCCGTACCTGCCTACCACAGCCGCCTGTTTGGCTTAGGTCAATTAACCAATCACCAAAATCAGTTAACTCAAAATCCAAAAAGAAAGAACGAAAGAAAGAAATTATGTGATTCATAGTTCCACAGTGATTCTAATAACTGATTTCTGGTACTAAAAAGCTTAAATCTTACTTTGCCACAGACTGTATCTCAAAATGACCAATGCATTTTAGCCAGACGTGTTCTTCAGGGGAAGTAGAAGAACATATAATGGACAATATTAGAGTTATACTGGTCGAAGCAGTTATTCTACCATGTGAGGACACCAAATCACATTGTAATGATGTATGGTCAAAGCCAAATAAGAATGACTTTACACAAAGGACAGGACTAATGTTTACAGGTCTTTTCCCGAAACACAAAATGTAACCAGATACATGGGCTTAAACAAAAAGTTCAAAAACAGATAAATCTATTGCTTTATTCAACCCTGAGAGATTTGCCACTTTAGGATTTAGAAACTCCATCTTTACAACAGACGTTTAGAGTGGTCCCCACCCCTGATAGACCCACAGATCCCCTTAAAACCCACAAACCTTTAGTGAAACAGGCGGACAGGCCAAACACTATTTTATTACCAGACCTAATAGCATACTTACTACTAAAGGCAAATATAAAATCTTCACATAGGCTCTCTAATTGATTACATTACGTATAACCTATATAATGCAAAATTGCAATTGCAGAGTGATCCAGATATGATTGATAAACAGGAGGACATCCAGACACTACAGACAGACAGGAAGTATTAATATAAAACTGTACTATATTATTGTACAGTTTTATATTGGTGAGAAAAAAAGTTTTACTAATGTATTGATTAAATGTACTGTGCTTTCAGCTTATGATTTCTTGCTACTCAGGTTCTGTTTTGACCATATACAAATTCACTATGGGTTTTCCCTGTAACACTAGAAAGCATTCTTATTGCTCATGAATATATTTCTTTCACCTATCCATCGCCCTTACCTTGGTCTCTATGTCGGGCTCGTCTAGCACAATGGTCTTCTCAGCCTTCTGGTAATATATGGTCTGTTTGTCGATGGTGATGGCTGACAGCTGTATCAACCTGTCAGAGGTGATCACTGATCCATATCGGTCATACTCCAGTCTGAGGGACAGACGCCTTTCTGAAAAACCACATATATTATATACATGTGAATTAGGTTATTAAAAGAATGTCTATGCAAGCATGATAATAACATTTTAGGCAGATGAAGGCCTTGTTTCATAATGGTACCTTAAAGACCATTTGCACTTGCTGAAAAGGACAGTTTTAGTGAGATTATTAAATTTACAGCTCAGATACTGTGGTGTCAAGTGTTTGCACTAAGATCAGAGCTAACCTTCTCCAGCGGGCACCTTCACTTTGTCTGAAGCATGTCCACAGCTCTCGCCTCGTTTGCCGTCATAGCGGACAGCCCTGGCGGAGAACAGCAAGGAGCAGGTCTTTGCCTCCATGCAGTTGTTAGTGAGGACAGCTGACACCTCAAAGTCCGAGCCTATGATCATGTTATCAGCCAGTTTGATCTTAAATGAGAATTATAAAATGATTTGTATAATTTCATTCATGGAGTAATGTAAATGCATTATTATTTTTTATATTTTTAATTATAAGCAGGTAGTTCTTCAGTATGTTGAAAATGATGATTCTGTGACCTTTGGAACAGTATCAGCATATTCTGATACTCATTCTTTAAGGTCAAATGAACTTCAAAGCTAATGCAGCATAGCAATAAAAGATGAATTAGGTTTCGAATTAAGGAAACTTAATGAAACCTTTATATTTGATGTTAACATATCACCACAATCGTGGCTCATATTAGGTAACATGCCAGTTAGCAGTATTTGACAACCACATGTGTACTGTATGCCTGCTGAACCAATCTTGGTTATTTTCAACTTGTGACCGTTGTTCCTCTTTCTTGCCACAGTTTGCCTGTTTTGCATGAATTGACATTTTTTCAGATACAGTTCCCTTTGACATATTACATTTTTTTCTTTTCTTTGGACTTATGAACCTACAATTCAGGCACAGATCGTGGGGCCTCTTTGGAGATCTAATGTTGTCTTGTGTTGCTTTGAAAACTTTAAAGAGGGTGCCCATTGGCTTGCCAGATCTTTGTTATTGCTTGAACTGATCCACCTCTGCAGTAACTTTCGGATTGAGTTACTTCAGAGTTTAAGTCCTTTTCTATGATGTGATTTACAGCTCAACCCCCCTGTATATGTATGAACAGTAAAAACACCTTGAGGTGGAGCCCTGGCTCTTCTCCTCGCTGCTGGAGCTTGTTGTGGTGTTGAGCCTTCTCATACACCTGTCTCTCCTCGTCTGAGCCTGAAAACCATCAGAGTCACAGATAAGGGGGCGTGGTTAGCTCAGTCGGTAGCGCGCCCGCCCCATGTACGAGGCTACAGCCCTCACCGCAGTGGACCCGGGCTCGACACCGACCCGCAGGTCCTTTCTGCATGTCACCCCCCCCCTCTCTCTGTCTATCGCTTCCAGCATCTTCAAGCTGTCTCTATCATTAAAGGCATGAAAAAGCCCGTAAGAACAACAAAAATAAATTTAAATAAA
>CM022479.1:11193150-11239325 GCA_011952105.1 Coreoperca whiteheadi | reverse complement strand
TTGTTCTTTAAAAAGAATCACAGATAAGTACAACAGTCTTGTTTAAGCTCCTGCGTCAAATACAGTCAGTCTCCTTCAAAACCATCATCATATAGATTCGATAGGTGGATCTATGCAACAAGACTACATCTTTAATTTGAGGCCAGAGTTAAGGTCATGTTAGTCTATGTTTGTGCAGTGTGAAATTGTATGCATGTATGTAATGCGTGTCTTTTATTACAGTAGAAAGATCATAATTAGACGCACATCACATGTACTGTAGGTGTGAGGCTATTAGAACATGCCTGCATACTGACTCCAACCCACTAAATGGACCGTGTTTTAATCGAAATGTTGAAGATCCGATACATTTAAATACGTTCAAATACGTTTGTGGTTTGGAGAGTCACATGCGCACAGACACACATGTGACTCTGCATTACCTTCTGGATACTTGTACTGGTGTGTGATGTCGCGTCTGTCATCTGAGCCCACAGCTTTGGTACTGATGAAGAGTCCAACGGATTTAGTTGAACCACTGAACTGGACAATCTCTCCATTTGACAGGCGCACCAAGTCCACAACATCTGCGTTAACCTGACTCCATACACAACATGAGATGACATGAAACAATACTGACTAAAGACATTTTAGTCAATAGTCATTATGCCATTAGAAAACATGACAAGTACCTGACACAACCAGTAACAGCAGAAAGAGATATTTTTATTTACACATCTGGACAAACACATAATCTATTAAAATCTCTTAAAAATGAATCCAATTCTGTTGGTGGGTTAGCTAGGTCTTGTCATTAAATGAAACCTCTGACTTGGTAAACTATGTACATTTTTTGTGTGTTTTTCTCTAAAATGTTACACTAAAAGGTTTGATCAAAAACTCACCTCAGCAAAAATAAAGGGCGCATCATACTTCTTGGTCAGCTCTCCTTCCTTGATGGCCCTAAGTGAGGCCGGTCCACAACAGAAAACACCTGAAACCACGGCATCATCCAGAAACAGGGTTCATTTCAGCAGGTTTCAGACACACAATGCCGTTAGGCCATGCCAGTCATTCAAGTAATAAAATAGAATAAAATAAGCAGCTCATGCTAAATATTTTGGCGATGAGTAATATATTACTTCCAGAGACAATGTTTGGTGATGTGTGATACATGACTTTGTTTTCTGCGTTAAGGAGAACACTATCGAGATGAGTCATGTGAACATGCTAAACACAAGTACTCACAAGTTTTCCGTAGGCCACAGCCATATACCAAACATGTGACTGTCAGAAGCAGAAACTAACCACCATGGTTAAATACTGTGACTTGCATGCAACCTAGTATGACCCATCTTTGTAGCAGTTTTGATATAGCTATAGTTACAGTAATTTCTCATGTGTTTACATTACTTTGTGTTGCTCTAACTGGTCTGCCAAGGCAGCATAAAAATAGTCAATTCACAGTCTCACATGTAGGACTTGCTCTTAGAAAATGTTTTTTGGGCATAAGGAAAAACAACAGGACAAAAGGACATTAAAATCAAAGTTTACCTTCACTTGTCTCCTGTGGGGTTGGGTCACTGGTTTGCCACCCATCATACTCTGGCCCCAAATCAGGACGAGTCATCCAGCTGTCCACCCAAACATGGAAGTTCCTGGTCAAATAAAGGACAATGACATTATCATTTTGCTACAACCAGTAAGGTTCATTCTATCGTGTAGGAAGAATGGACGCTAACGAGAGAAAGAATGTGAAAAATGATGGCTCGAAAGAGACAGTTGTGTTTATGCACACAGTGTATGTGTAATAATCACTAACGCACCCTCACCATATTGAATCCCCTTCAGAAATTCTTTCACCATCTTCATCATACAGGTTTTCTATCACCAGATTGGCGTCAGCATCGTGTGCCGATCTAAAGTTAGTAACCACTCGACATGGGATGCCCAGGGCACGGGACGCTGGGGGAGGAGGGAGAGCCACGCTTCATCACACCAGTTTACTAAAGCACATGCTTGAGAGAGCAACTGTCATCAAAGACTGTGAATATCATCTATGTAAAACATAATATCTCCAGCACCAAATCAGCCAGAAAAAGAAAAGGAAATCAATCAATAATTTAACAACAAATTGAAGACCAAACCAAGACTTTCATGCACTCGGTACTGTGCTCCAACCTGTGCATGCAACAGCAGCAAAGACCCAGCATTGGCCGTAGCGGACGGGGCCACTTTCTGCCCACTGGCACAAAATGTCCCCGCTGCCGATCCACAGTCCCGGATGAACCCCACCTGAAATCTCTCCCCACTCTCCCACCAGCACACCCCTGTCATCGTTACTGTTGATCTGTAATGATGAACAGAGAGCAGGAGGACCATAAGTGAATGAGAGAATGAGGATCAAAGGTATAACTCTGAACATTTTTCATGATCCTGTTCATTTTGTCACATTCAATTGCTAATTGGTATATACATTTTAAATCAATATGTACAAGGTTTGCTTATACGTTTTTCATTTGCTTTTCTAGACTCGTGTTCGAAGGTCTTTCATGGGAAAAGTCTCCTAAATGGTGCTTACAATTTTTAAAAGCAACACTGCCTTATTTGGGACAAATAAATCTTACAGTACATAGTCAGACCTCAGACAGAGGTCTGGATAAAATTAAAGCGCAAAATTTGAATAGAAATACAATGGCGAAACACAAGTTTTTTGTTTTTGAAAGCATTCCCCTATGCCTTACGATCTCTTAAGGACTTAGTAGTAAGTAGTAATTAATTAGCAAGACGCATAGCCAACCAGCTACAATAACTGAAATCTGTGGGAAGTGTAGTACAGTAAATACCAAAGTTTTGATTATAAAAAGTATATAAAAACATATTTCGCTGATGGATTCAGAGGGAGGGGCAGCCTTTCATAAGGGAGCTGTGTGGACCCTTTTTCATGTTTTTGTTGCTGTCATGGTTATAAACATTTTCTTGGATCGAGCCTGGTTCTGGTTTATTGTATAGGGACTAGTACTACTGACCCAGTAGAAATATCCCTGGAGTTCTCAGCAGGAAAAACATTCTGACAAACTTTAATTTATTTACGGCACTGCTCTTTGCCAACTGCTTAGAACCAGGGCTTCAAATGATGTTCCAAACTCCTGTCTTAACTGCATCTTTCTATCACAAAGGTTGCCTGGAGAGAAGAGAACGTTTCAAAAGAATGAGAGAGCTTGTCCTGCAGAATAATGGATCACTCACAATATAAAGGCGCAGACAGAGGGATTTCTGGTGCACCATGGTAATCTCTGTCTGCACAGCTAAAATAATGCTATTCATAGGCTGGTTAAATGACATCCAAAAGGCCTCAACTCTTACTAAAGCCTGGACACAGACCTACCATTGCACTCAGCACCCTGGTCACATAGATGGGATTTCTCCTGGCAGAGCAGTCCTTGTCAGCATCAGACACACATTTTGGGTTTTCATCGAGGATCTTCAGACAGATATCCAGTATCCCTGGTTCAAACTGCAGACAGACAAACAAACAGAGAAGACAGAAGGAGATTAGTTGCGCAGCATGTAAGGATTTGTGTCAGTTATATTACTATGTGGTTAATGGCAGTGTTGTTAATTTAGTACACCTCATGGAATGAAAAACTATTCTTGATAAATGTAACTGGATATTAAAATAGTGCCATGTTATTTGCTCTTTTCAGTCACAGTGAAGAAGCATTTAGAGATTATACAGTTCCTGTTTACTGAACTTGATTGAATGAGTAATATTTGACATTTTGTAAACCTGTCCATAGTTCCAGGGTGTCCCTTTGATTCGTTTATATGTTCCTCTGTAGATCTGCCCATGTTGTGCCAAAACATACTCCTGCCTCTTCCCCTCACTGCGCATGTAAACAGCATCTCCTGTCAGTTAGTACAGACAAAGCACCAGCATCCTATTTAACATCGCAACATTTAGATGTTTTCCAGCTGTTATGCTAGGTGAAATTTAACTTTTTTTTTTTTACTTACAATTGTGCAAATCATGTAAAAAGAGCAAAACAAGCTGTGTGTGGAGCACAACACAATATAAACAAATCATCATATTTAATTTGGAGGGAAATAATTTTTCATGTACTCACTGGGGCACCAAGCATTAAAAAGCAGGGTGAACTGTCCTAAATTGGTCTTTTGCCCCTCCTTGTCCAGAGTCAGAGAATAGACCCCTATAGGGGAGTTGGGTGAGGAACTGATGGATATAGACACTGTGTTTCCAGAGGGATCATTAGTGGCAGATGCACTCCACTCAGTGTCAACTGTGGAGTCACATAGACCAAAGGAAACCTTGGTGTCTGATTCTTTTCTGGGTATTGGACCTGAAGAGACAGAGACGGACATAAATATTAAATCCAAATCAAGATGAGAGAAACACAAATCCTTGTGCACACCGTGGTGATGCACTCATGCACTGCATACACAGTCCCTCCAAATATTTCTTTTCGCACACCTACACATATATAGCCTATACACACACACACACACACACACACACACACACACACACACACACACACACACATATATATGTAGACATGTATATATACATACAAATATATATATACTGTATATACACACATACATATATAGATATATACACATATATAAATACATATACACACACACACACATATATATAGTTATATATATATATATATATATATATATATATATATATATATATAAACATGTAAACCTAATCACTGGGGAACAAGAAGCTTACCAGTTTCAACGATGACTGTGACGCATGTTTCACTCGGTTTGAACTCTTTGCTGCCAGGTTTCAGATGTAAAATAATGTTGAAGGGCTGTCCCCTTCTGACAATCAAACGTTCCTCTCCAAACAGCTCTGTATGATGGCTGCTGCTGTTCCTCTTAATGTCCAGATCACAGCGCTCAATGTCCAAGACTGTGTGAAGAGATGGAAACACATCACTTAAAAGTTCTTGAGCCATATTTACAAATGTCAGTAGACTAAAACTATAAAAAATGTACTTGATAACTTGAGGACTTCATCAAAATTTGATCACCCTGTCAAAGTTTCTTCACGGGTAAATCACCAGAAATCATCAGCAAGACATTCCCCAATGCAGATACAGTGTTAGCCTACTCTATGTAGTGTGCATATCTAATGTCATCAGCCATTCCTGGTCATCAGATTTCACACTTGACTCTCAATCAACTACTAAATAGTTTGACTCTGTGAAGTAACACACAGAAACTGCATCTTCATTTGTAGATAATTCAACTAACATTTGAACCTGTCAATATGAGACAAAAATAGTTGTTCTTCCTCCTTACCTTGACTCATGTCTGCAGTGAAGTTTTTGTCTACAGCATGTGCTTATTGGTTAATCACCCTGCAAGGTCCCTGAGGGATATTTCTAGGACGTGAAACCAGATCTTGACGCCCCCATCTGTCTATTTGTGGCATCAGTGATTCTGTTTCTAGTCAGGAAGGGCAACTAAAATCATATTACCAAAATTCGTCCTTTGTCAGCAAATTACTGGCAATTCACAAGTTTTTTCAAATCCATTTATTTTTGTGTGTGTGGCACATTATGTACAATATAACAATACAACAATATCACAACATTAACATATCTACATGTAGATTTAAACCACCCAAAAACTTTTCATGAATTATGGAGGCTGCAACATATATGAATTTATGAGTCAACATTGACAAAATGTTAGAATTCAAAATGAATCAAAAACTGATGCATAAACCTTTAAAATGTAGAACAGGAAATTACCATCAAACTGTTACATTTTTTTATGCAACTTAGCCTTTTTTTTCTTTTGCAAGGCAATAAAATACTTCACACATTTTTCTCAAGTCAGCATGATGATACTTTGACTTTTTTAAGTTACTGGAGGATGTTCAGTATGTTCAGGGGTCATGAAAGGTCAACTTGACTGTGCAGTTTTTCTATAGTGAACAGATCAAAAGAACAAAACTGTTCGGTATAGGCTGAACAGAAGGGACTATGAACTGTTACATTTCATAAAATTTGACCACAAACTGTATTCATTAAAAATACACGTTAAGCCAGACGAATACCCTTGAAATATAAAATAAAGAACTGAAAAAAAGATTTCTACTGCAGGGCACACAGGGCAATGCAAACTTTTGCAATAAGTGTCTACAGCTGTCCTTTTGAGGAATTACTGAGTCTGTGGAATAAGGAAGTGAACAACAGTCTTGTGTCATGTCCTCATGTTACCGCAATCTGTCTGGTCATTCACTCAAGGTAGCACAGAGTTCCGAGAGAAGAACTCAAAATGAAACTTAGAACTTCTAAAAAAAAACACAAGAAAGAAAGAAACAACAAACTCCCTTACCACGCATTTTAATACCCAAATAATATAGTGAATGAACACATCAACAAAAGAAAAAGCTGGGAAGAAAGCAAGTAGGAAATAAAAAAGTGAGAAAAACCCCCCCCAGAAAAAACATGGATCTTCCATGTCATAAAAGGCTAGTGGTTTAAAATAAAATAAACAGAGGTGAACATAGGTTACCTGTTGTCCAAGCTTTCTTGTCATGACTTGTATACTGAACATTTTGCGCAACAATTAAATGACAGAGCTAACAAAAGAATGACACTTTTCATCAACGACATTAACATAACATTAAAAAGCATTGACATTGCCTGAAAAATACTTTTGTAATGGTCATTTTCATGAGAGTGAAGCTGGAACATTGATCAGTATGGAACCATTAGTGGACCCTAAATAATAATAAGTGGTAGTTGTGTTGCTTCCTTGCTAAAGATTATGATTACGGAGACAACCCAGTCTTTCAGGATCTTTTCTCTCTGCATTAAATGCACGAGTTACAGAGTTAGTCAAATCCAGATGTGAAAAAACATACGCAAGTGGTCTGTCCCTTCTGATAAACTTAAATATAAGACTACTTCAAGAATCTCAGAGCCAGACAGATAAAAAGAAATGTTTAGAAAGAAAGCAGCAGTATAAAAATGGCCCAAAAAGAAATAAACAGGAAATCCTTGAAGTGCAGAAACAGAAATACTAATATTAATCACTACACCATCAAATTCTTTTACTTTTCCATATCTGCACACGTATCCACATGTTTCTCCATTAATGGCCAGTGGATTGCATCTTAGACTCTATTTTGTTTCCCTTGTGATCTTGTTACCCAAACAATGTAGTCTAGCTGTGAGAATAATGATGTACAATTGCTTCTCAAGCAACGCATTGCCTGCTAGCAAATGAAAAGGAGCACGAAACGCAGAGCAATACACTTTACTTTTGTCACTGGACTGAAGTGGTCTCCCACATGTGTGGTTTGCTCTCAAATACATGTGCTGGTCATGTGTGTTTGTTCCATGCAAGCTGTTGATGTACATGACGATAATAAATATAACCTTCTCTTGTTTGATCCCTGCATCAATAATTGTACAGGCTGCACAGCACAGAAGATCCCACAAAATATATGTTGACTGCATCCCTTGACCACATACACATATAATTTTAAAGTTATTATAGATGGTGCGAATACATGCTACTCATTACTAAATGTAAGAGCATGTTTTAATCCAATTAACAGTATAGTCTGTAGAGGTGTAACATGTAACATGCAGGCAAATCTAATAGGAGAGACAGTTAAATATAAAAACACATGGTTGGTTTGCTGAGCACAATCAGGAAAAAACTGGTTCGTTTTGTGTGAGGATGAACTTTTTTTTCTTGAGTTGAATTTATGTGTAGCGGTAGATAAATTAATACCCATTCCCATTTTGAGTTTCTTATGTTCAGGATATCAAAATAAAAGGATTTTTTCTTCATGATGTTTTTAATGCATTGTAGCTATAGCAGCTGCTGCTTAGTTCTGTATTAAAACAAAAATATGGTTGGCGGTGAAGATGGTTCTGCTGTGCCAAAGCACCAAGACACATATTGTGGACAAGGACACATATTCCGTGTTTGCAGCTCAATATTGCATATCATGTCATGCAATATTGTGTTTCTGTTTAAAAAAATGAGCTTGCTCAGTGTACATCTATCTCGCTGTGATGAATCTGTCAACGACATCAGCCATGTAGCACAGTCTCTTTGTCTTTCTTGCATGCGTGCTATCAGTCTACAGTATATGTGATATAAGACAACCACATTTGAATGACTGACATACTATACCAACACACCAAACCTCATTTGCTTCAATAAATCCTTAAAAACAAGACACTGTGACCAGACAAAGCTGACTGCCTTGTGACTGTGTAGCCACACAAAATAACATTTTTCACGCTATAAATCATATGTCTGCAGGGTGACCAGAAGATCTCCAACAGGACTAAACAGCTTCAGTGGACCGATGATCTGCAACAATAATCAAGGCACAAATTGTTATTACTACTGAGGCCACTGATAATAATAATTTTAACCCTAACCCCTGAGAATAACCATAAATTATTAAAAACAATTAAAATACAACCAAAAGAAAAATTATACAAATAGCAAAAAATAAAGCTTAAGAGCTGACCAGAAAGAATTACCTCAGAAATAAAAAATGTGTCTTCAATGTTTCTAGACTGTTTACTAGAATGTATCCAAATATTGATGTCATTGAGACAGTTGATAAGAGCACTCAAAGAACTGGGGTCGTGGTGGGGAAACAGAGAGAATAGAAAGGATTCATTTGTGAAACAGGAATTAAATAAAATATGTGGATGATTTCTTGATTTCTTTAGCAATAATTATGAATAATGTCCCACAAACCTGACTACAAAGTGATAGTCCTGTTTCATTTTGTTCAACTTTTCCAAGGAAAAGCCAAATTAAGATTAGAAAATAGCCCTTATAGCTTCAGTTTAAGTCTATTTTAATTTGAGAAAATTACATTCTTACCTTCTGCATGGAATCCAGGGTTAAACTTCTGTTGATTTTCCAATTATAATGTCATCACCCTGCAATGCAAGATATCCAATAGTACTTCAATAAAATCATCAAAAAACAAGCCCAAACCATACATTTTTTGTTAATCACACTGATTCATCTGTTTATGGACATTTCTGTGCACATTTTTTCTTCAGTGTGCTAAGGAAATTAGCAAAATCCTGACCCATTGTCTTCAGCTCCTACATATAATAAATGCATACAATTCACCAGGTCACATTGTTACACTTTCACCTGTACCTGAGCATTAGCCAGATGTGGAGGTTTAGGGGCGACAGCTGGTTTCTTTCTGGTAACCGCTGGGGAGTCGTTTCTACTGAGGGTGTGACAAAGTAGTGGGTGTGGCTTTGATGTCTGGGACATAACCAAGGAGTCCTTGTCCACTACCTCTCCACCAATGGCAGACAGGCAGCTGTGGTCTGAGCTGCTGAGGAGGTTGCTGCATTCTCCAGATGATTCAGTGCTGTCCACTAAAGCAGAAACACAACAGATAGTTTGGGAAACAATGAATGCTGAGGTTTGTGTCATTCTTGATGCTACCACCAGATAGTGCCAAACAAAAGAATTTTCAAATCTATAGTGGCTTTAAAAAGACCTTCTCATCTTCAAATGCCATACTACTTTAGGTTGATAATCACATAAACATGTTCATTTGATTGCTCTAAGAAATCACATTTATTTAGTTTATTTAGAGTCTAAGGTGCTACTGAACTAAGAAGTTTACACCAAACAGATCCTTCCATCTTCCGACAAAAAACTAAATTATTTAGAAAAGACCTAAAAACAAACTCACTCAGAGGATGATGAGTTTTCCATTGTTCACAGTTAGGATTAAGATGATATTGATGAAGATGATGATTGTTGAGTTCATTTTCAGTCACAGCCTCGGGGGAGGAGCAGACGGCAGGACTGGTCTCCACTCCCTGTGGCTGGTTCCCGGGATAACCAGCGGGGGGTAGCGAGCCCCGGCCAGAGGAGGACGATGATTGGCTGAGCGTAGTGGAGGCAGTACTGCCAGAGCCAATGGAGTGTGGCCGTGGATATTCTAAGTCCCTGTGGGAACAACACGCCACAGGGACTGACGACACACATAGATAAATGTCATCAATGAGAAAATAATGGGCTGGGTCGGTGAGCAATGAGGGCACAAGCATGACGTGTATTTCAGGAAAACCTATTTAGTTTTGTTACATTTAGTTATTTTGTCAGCTAGTTTTGTTTATTTAAACCTAACAACAAAATGTAAAAGAGAATCTTGAAAACAAGATTAAGAGTATAGAGCAATGCTAGTCGCTGTTACAGCAGTGCTTTAAGCTAATCAGAGTACTAACATGCTCACAATGTTATCATGATAATGTTTAGGAGGTATAATGTTTACATTGTTCCTCATATTTGTTTAGCATGCTAACAATTTCTAATGTTTTATTCTTCAATGTTTCATTAGTTTTGCAGATATTTGGTCATATACAAAAGTACTGGACAAATTAAAACTTTTACTTGAAGATGGTGCTAGATATGAATGTCTGTACCATATTTCATTTCTCTAAAAACCAAAAATGTGAACCACATGGTGGGGCTAGAAGAAAAGTCATGGGATCACCAAAGTCAGTAGGATTAATCCCATGAGGACCATGCATGTGTGTACCAAATTTTGTGCCCATCCATCCAATAGTTGTTGAGATACTTAAGTCTGGACCAAAGTGGTGGACCAACCTTGTATAATGTTTTCACTTAAGTAGCTAGTCTGAAGAAAATATCCCAAACAAAAAAATACACTGAAGCTCTGTTCTAAGGATTAATTTAGTGTGTGCAGCTCCTTACTTCTCCCAGGCTGGATACAGCGGACGGCTCGGTCACAGATGGCAGCATCGCTGGGTTGAATGTCCATGAAAGGTTTGCGGCCCATTCCCATGAACACCCTCTCCTGCATACGCAGCTCTGGAACACATAGAATATACACAATATGCTTTTTAAACCTTACAGGGTGGCTGTGGCTTTGTGGAAGAGCGGGTCGTCCACCAATTGGAAGGTCGGCGGTTCCCCCCAGTCCCAGGCCACGTGTCGAAGTGTCCTTGAGCATGACACTAATGCTCTCAAATTGCTCCCAAGGGCTTTGCTGTGTGTGTGCGTGAATGTTAGATCACTTTGTACTGATGGGCAGTTAGCTTAGCTCCTGCCATCAGTGTGTGAATGTGTGTAAATGGGTGAATGTGAAATGTAGTGTGAAAGCGCTTTGAGTAGTAGGAAGCCTAGAAAGGCGCTATACAAGTACAGTCCATTTACCATTTGTAAACTGTACTCCTTACCTGATCCTCACTACCAGGATCTACAGAAACGACATTGGAATATCATTCAGACTGGACAAGTGCGGATGGATGGTATCGAAAAGAGGGAAGATGATCAGAAGTGAGGGGAGCTACCAGAAGGCAACGTTGCAGATGTACAGGACAGCTACAAATACCTTTGGCAAACGGAAACCATGAGGAGGCAGCAAGGAAGTCAGCCATAGCCAGACTGTGCAAAGATGCCCCTGAGACAGTTCAGCACATAACAGCAGGGTGTAAGATGCAGGAAGGAACTGCGTACATGGAACACCGTAAACAACTGGCTGGCATAGTGTACAGGAACATCTGCCATCTGTATGGGCTGGAAGTCCTAAGGTCAAAATGGAAGACACCTCCAAAGGTATTTGAGAACTTAAGGACTTCCACATCCAGACTGACAAACTGGTGATGGCTAACCATCCAGACATAGTACTGATTGACAAACAGCAGTGGTGATAGATGTAGAAATCCTAGGCGACAGCAACATCAAGAAGAAGGAACACGAGAAGCTTGAAAAATACCAAGGGCTGAAAGAGGAGCTAGAAAAAATGTGGAGAGTAAACGCAACGGTGGTGCCAGTGGTAATCGGAGCACTGGGGGATGTGACCACCAAACTGGGAGAGTGGCTCCAGCAGATTCCAGGTAAAACATCTGAAGTCTTTGTCGAGAAGAGTGCAGTCCCTGGAATAGCTAGGATTCTGCGCAGAATCCTTAAACTCCAAGGCCTCTGGTAGAGGACCCGAGCTTGAGGATGACACATACCAGCCCACAGGGGAGAGAGGGGGATTTAAAAATAAATAAATAAATATATATATATATATAAAATATAAGATATGTTGTGTTGTTATGACCTCTACTGTGAGCAGCCTGATCCCAAAGAATCCTCTCCAGGTCGGTGGTCCAGGCTTTCTTCACCTCCATGCTGGAGGCCTTCAGGGTGTAGGTGTCCTCACTTTTCCTCCTGCGGAACCAGATCTCAAAACACAAACCACTCACACTTGAGTTGTGGGTCATTCCGATGTCGCTCGTCTGGGAGAGAAAACACAAAGAGATACAGAGAAATTACACAGATGGAAATAATCATATGCGGTTAGGTGTTTTGACTTCACTAGGAAGCTTTGCATACTAGAGGCTCCAAGTAGCTGAGAGGTGTAACTCAAAACTACTGGAAAAACACCTTTAGAGTAGAAGATACTGTATATCATGACAGCAAAAAATAAGGTTGAGTATTAAGCCTCCAACAGCCCTTTGATAGACAAGGATGTGTGCAGACCTTGAATGACTGCTTGTAGACATAAACATCGTTGCCAATATCTGTCCTTTTGGTCTTGCTGAAGAGGACAAGATCTTCAAAGAGAAATATGCGGCGGACACATTTCTTCTTCTTGCAGAAAACTGTGAACTCATCCTGGCGAATCAGCTGGCCCTGCTCTTTTAAATTCACCTGATAGTGCAGAGAAAAGTACAGGAAAGCAGGAAAGAAAAGAAGACCCTTACCTTTTGTTAATTGTGTATCAACTGTGTATCAAGTACATCTTATCTATCATTTTAATGTCTTACATCACAGTCCTGGATGGCGTCCATGGTGAGCAAATCGTTGCCGTGACGCATCTGAAACCGAACCAGGTCTGCAGCGGCTTGGATCTCAGCCTTCTCCCGCTCCCTTTCACGGCTCGTCAGATCAGGCACATACGCACCTTGACCACACACACTTTGTGCGCACACACTAGACGTGAGCAGTGTATCCTGAATCATGTCTTTTGGCCTGTATGAGCCAGCCAGAGCCAGCATGTCCTGCAGCAGGAGGCTGTATTTGCTGATCCTCTGGATGGGCCTCAGCAGGTAGGATGAAAGGTCCATCATGTCCCCCAGCTCCTGCTGCTTCTTCTGTGAGGGGAAACAAAGTGGGACTGGAAAGCTGAAAGGGTAAAGCATGGCACTAACACTCCCAGGGTTAGGGCTGTGATGGAGATTGTGTACTGTAACCACGAAATGAAATGGATGTAAAACATCTGCTTTAGAACATTTAAAATAGCAAAGTCACCCAGTCATATGTTTCAGTTAAAAGAAAGACAGGGCACATAAACTGACCTTGAAGATGTCATGGCGACGGTGTAGGATTAGGGTGTCTGACTGAGGTTTGTTCTTGCTGTACAGAGCATACAGGCCAAAACTCTTGCTCTGTGGAAAGAGCCCGAATTAAACCATATTTGAAAATGCATGTTATTAATAAGCCAGCTTTTTACTATTAGTAATCATATACATCTGCAATAATAACAGAATAATATTATTCATCTGATCATGATCATACGCGTGAAATCCTGTTACTGTTAACTGAATGTCGACTTCTGGTCTCCTCACTCCTCATCTGGAGTAGATGGAGTAGAAGTAGGGTGGGACTATTTAGAATTTTGAATATTCCAATTAGATACTTTGCCATCAGTTTACTAACTCATTTTAAAATGATTTCAATTATACAACAATAACAAAAATAGAAATAAACACAATCAAATAAAAATGAAGCTAAAAATGTTACTTCATAAATATATCAGGGAGAATTTCAAAAATGATACAATTATGTACAATTATATTCATTACAGTTATACAGTTACTATGTACTCACATGTCTGAGAAAGCAGCGGGCCACCATGGCGGGATCCCTCTGGCAGGCCTCCAGCTCTGGCAGGAAGTAGTGGCCGTGGAAGTCGTAAAGCTTCTCCAGGTTGCCGAAGATGATGCTTCGCTTGCCCCTGAGGTCCTGGGGGATATCTGGTCTGTCCAGCAGGGGGAGGTAATGGGTCAGGATGTAGCCCAGCGAGCGGACGTATTCTCTCTCTGTCAACACCAGCTCCTCCAGGACACGCTGTAGCCTCCTGGCAACACAAACAGAGCAAATAGCTACTAACTTACACAGACTGTTACCTACTGTTACTGTACCACTATACATACATGCATTTAAATAGTATATTTAATTAATTATACATTTATTAGCAAGTAGTATTTGCAAATAACTAATTTCATCTTCTCATCCTTTGAATATCTAATTGGTGGGCTTTTCTGCATCTGTACAAACCAAATAATATTAAAAAAGTTGTTTGGGGTGTTTTTAAGTCCAAGGTTGGTAGAACTGGGTAGACTAGGATTGGTTACAAAGGCTTTTCACAATATCTCTCTCCACCGTTGTACTGTTTTATTTCATCTTGCTTTGTTTTATTTGCTGAATGATGCTGAATGATTTGATGTCCTGTTGCACTGTAATTGATTATTGTTTAGTTAAATCTGCTTTGTCTTTTGAAACATGCTTGTGATGAAAAGATAATGAACTTTTTAACAATTTAAAGAGTAACTTAGCACCAGGCTGAAAATCTGTGTTTTGCTGCCCTGTCCAAGTGAAAATTTCAAGACTGTCTCACCTCTGACCACCCCCTCCATCAGCGATGGTTGGGGTTAGGTGTGGTCAGAAGTGTGCTTTGTGCCACCTGCAACAACACCACAGTGAAGGTCAGCAAAAACAAGATTTGATTTTCAGGGGGCGTTAAGTTACTCTTTAAAATACTCATGCTTTCTCTTGCTCTTTTCGCTCTCCGGCCAACTGTTTCCCAACTCAGCAAAATGAAAAAAGATATACATTGTTACATACAATTTGACCCTGATGATATTTACTTATCTTAAGTTATGCATCATAATCATCAATATTCTTTTAGATGTCAGCAGACAGTGAGATGCTTCCATTTTGTGATAGAGAAGAAACATCCCAATTATGGATGGATTAGGAAAGTGGGCCCTTGCGCACCGATATGTAAAATACTGCCCCAGTCCTACATAGCAGCTCCTCTGCTGCAACATATTGAAATTGCTTCACTAAGTTTACTGTATATGTTCGGCAGCTGTATTATGTCGCAATTAAACAAAAACAAAAATACAATAATTGGACTGCATTCTGGATCAGCAGATTATTAAAAAGGACTTAAATCATTATCAGGAGCCAAAAATGTGATTGGGATATCCCTACTTATTACTGAGCCCATTAACTTTCCCGTCAGATAAATAGATCTTATTATTAGCAGTCACTGTAAAAAGAGGGTCTGTGTCTGGTAGGCCTGTTCAGTAATCCATCCATGCTGACAAGTAGAAAAAGAGAAGCAAAGAGAATCAGAAGAAACAATACCTGGAGTACCTCATTGTAAGCTTAGGGACAGAAAAGACCGCATGAAATCTCATTAAGACTCACAAGATTAGTATAACTAAAGGCAGTGTATTGAATTAGCTCAAACAGAAAATCATCTTGCAAAGCAAATGTCTGATAATTTCAGATCTTTTTTTTTACCACTAATGCAAGGAAATTTCACCCACATGTAGTAAACTTACAAGGCATTGCTGGCACTCTCCTGTGGATTTGCCAAACCAAACGCCCCCTCATGTCGCCCGATGGGCAGGCTGGAGTGTTTGCAGGATAAAGCCCCATTACCTCCTGCAGCCCCCTGGTCGCTCATGCAGGAGTCTTCGGAGCAGAAGCTCCCGTGGCGGGAGATCTGGAACTTCTGAGCCTCCTGAAGGATCCGACAAGATGGCTGACCGTGGTGGGAGCAGGATGACGGGGGCCGGACCCGCTGCTCTGGAGGAGTGGATGACCCCGCCGTCGCTACTCCTGTGGTGCACGAGTCCTGGCTCACCGACCTCACTCCAAGACCTCGTCCCCATGGAAACCACTGGCAGCCGACAGTGTGGGACTGAGACAGAGCAGCGGCATCTCTCTCACTCCTCGCTCTGCTCGTCTGTCTCCTCCTCGTCTCTCTTTCTGTTCTCCTATTTCAATTTCAAACATTTGTTTTTATGCATTGTAAACCACCTTGTAATGTCATTTTGAAATGGCTACGCAACTTATGGTTGTTAATATCATTGATATTATTGGGATTTCTCTGACTGGGAACAGTACCTCTATGTTACACTGGGCCTGGCTACCAGCTCAAAATAAGAATGAATGACAAAGTGGGTTACAACCAATACTAAATAAACAATTGCTCTACTCTATCTACTAAATCCAAGCTGAGTGAGATGAATGGACAAACAAACTACCTGTGAGGTGACTGTGGAGTGACCTTTGACCCCTGGCTGGTTCCAGCATCACTGTGATCCTCAGGTTTGACAGTGATGTTACAGCAGGCTACAGTTGTTGAATTAGTGCTGTTGCCGCCCAGGATCGGTCTTCTCTTCCCTAAATCCACCGCCCCTGACATGATGCCCTCCCACTGCGGGTGCCGAGGTCCAGGTGTTGATTGCACCACCAGACTCTGGCCACCGGGGGACGGTGTCTGTAAAGTAGTGCTCACGACATCAACATAATGACTTTCACACAAACTGCTAGAATCTGGTTGTTGGTGGAAAACTTCATCAACATCCTGCATCCTCTCCTGAAGCTGCTGCCTCGCCTGTTGGCATCTTAGCCAGGCTACGTTCCAGACCCGCATCCCCTTGGAGCCCTGCAGGGCACTGGCCTGGGCCTTCACCTCCTGAAATCTCTCTGGGCTGAACTGGAGGAACCTGTCTTGGAAAGTTTGGAGGTTGGAGCTGTCATTGCCTGACAGTAAAACACTGGTGGTGGTAGGGTCTGAGCCATGGGCTGCTTGGATATCAGACGGGCAAAGGGATGCACTCGGTCCGGAGTCTTGGTTTTGGTGTTGTGTTTTGGTGTTTGTTTGATTGACAGGTGTCGTAGATTGGTCCTGGTCTTTCATTGTGTGGATTCTGGATTGACTCTGGTCCAGGTACTCAATGCATTCGCTGGCCAGAGCTACAGCCTGTTTGGAGATTAAGGAGGTTTTAACATATTAAAGTGCATGTTCTTATTGTCTTGTTTTTTTTAATATCATGCTACCCTATTCAGGCACAACCTGACTCAAATGTTACTCAAGTAGCAATAACATTGTACTTATGTTGAAGTCTACTCAAGAAAAAGTATAAATGTAGTACAGGTGTAGGTTTTTCTACTACACAAGTTCAAGTACAAGTATTTGAAAAAGCTGCTCAGTGTGTGATTGGTTAGTTTAGGCCCTGCATCATTCTACATTTAGGACGTATAGTTGTTATAGTAGTAGTTATATACTGTAGCTATATAATTCAATTCAATATGTATAGATAGATATAGATATAGATATACACAGTGACATAAAATGGTATATGATAAAAGTACTACCTACATACTGATCTTGAATACTTGGATTTTGAAAACTGATCTAAAAACCAACCTGCTCAGAAAAATCACACACGTTAACCATGATCTGCAGCTCCCTGCCGCATGCCTCTGCCCTACACAGAAAGTCCTCCAGGCCTGACTTGAAGGTGCAGACTAGAGTCCAGAATGCCTCAGTCTCTGGGTAGGAGAGCCCACTCTGCTGGAGTCGCTCTGCCTCTGACACTAACGTCATGGCATGGTGCCTTCGGTCCTGGAGGAGGAGAGAGAGAGAGAGTCAGACAGGTGGACAGACAGAGAAACACAAATACACAGACTGAATGACAGCCACAAGAACATGTAGACTCACATTAGCTTCAATAAGGAAACCAGTGAAGCTGTTGAGGATCTGCTCCATTCTGTTTCCAGAGTCCTCGACCGATTCCGCCTCCAGCAGGTGGCGCTCTCCCTCTGCATTAAACCACTGTTGCATCTGCAGGGACCGAAGAACAATATTGTGTTTGGTAGTATGAGCACATAGACATTCAAGAATATGCTATACATGTTTAGATCCATTTCTTTTTAAAGTCCGTTATCTAATGTTTCTTATTTTACTTCCTATTTTCTATACAGTCTCCAACTTTGTATAAAGTCACTATGTTTGATATGAGCGCGTGCATGCGCACAGGTTTGCTTGTAGTTTGCCCTTGCTGCACTTTTTTAAATTAGTATCCTATTGAGTGCATAGCAGGGGTGGCTGGGAGTTTATCTCTTTTTGATTAAGTGTATATGTGTGGTCTATAACAGTGAGAACTGTTTTAATGTGAGCTAATCTCTCAAATAATAAATAAATAAATTGATAAAGTCCTTTAACCATCAGTCCCAGAAAACAAACAGGTAATACAGTGTGCAGTGACATACAAAGCAGGCAAGTAAAAGAATGCCAACCTTATTATACACATATTATCACTATTTCTTCACATTGCTGAATTGTATCACTTTTTGTTCCCTGATTTTACATGAGAATAACAACAACAGATGTATCTCATATAATCTATACTTCATTCATTTTCCATTTGAATGCAAAATCCTGAAATTCAATGAGTGACATTTGATCTACTCCTCACCATACCCACGTGGTAAATGATTATCATTTGATCGCTCGGCCTTCATGAACTCAGGGACTGCAATGCCTGCAATTACCAAACCTAAAATACTGTATTTTGAAAGTAAGTTGCATTCATCTGAATTTCAGTATGCAGATATGATGGTAAGCTTGTATAGTGCACCTGCAAGAAGTGTCCCTCCATCTCTCTGAGTTGCAGCAGATACTCCAGGTGTTCCAGTGACATGTTGGACCTCTGGACGAGGATGTGAGCCTGCTCCTCCACGTGGTTGTACAGGCTGGTCACCGAGTCCACTGCATCACTGCATGAAGAAAAAAAAAAGAGTTCATACTGTAGGCTTCAGAAAAATAAATATAATAAAATGAATAACTGGTGTTCTGGGAGAAGATCTGATCTTAGACATAACTCTGTTTGAATAGTGCAGTTAGGCCCATACATTAACAGGGAAAAACTGCCTTAAAACAGCTAACTGTGCAAAGAAACATTTAACTCGTTTCACTTTTGCTTTTCAGGTTTTGCACAAAGTCACATGCGTGTGATCTAAAAATACTAAAAATATGACGACGTGTCCTCCTCACTAGGGCTACGTTTGGAATATTTTTTTCTGTCCGGTCTATCAAATAATGAGCCTTAAAATGTGCTGCAGCTGCACAATTGAATAATATTTGTCATATTTGTTTTGGTGTGGTGGTTGACAGGAATATGTCTAGTGGTTTATTTTCAAGCAGCACGAATATTCAATCACAGGATAGCAAAGTTCATGCAAACAAGTTTACCCTAAAAAAAGACTGTGGAGCAAATACCTGGATTGTTATGTATATGTAAATATAGCAGCTGATGGCAGGAGATTTTGTGTGTACCTGAGGTCCTCACAGTGGGGGTATTTGAGGTCACTCTCCTTCCTCAGCCTGGCGAGGATGGCCCCGCCCTCCCTCTGCAGGCCGACCAATCGACTGTCCTCCAGTACATCCCTCATCAGAGTCCTCTGGTCCATCATGCACCCCTGCACATTCTGTTAGACAAAAAGACAATGATACAATAACTCCTTCATATCTACAATGTTGTTGATATGACTTGTGCTACTATTTTGTGAAGATTATCTCAAAAGCCCTTCTATTGTTTGCCATGTGCATTCACCAATACATCATATAGCCAAAGAAGTTATTATCCTCATAACACACATTGTATGCATTGTAGACAGTGAAGACAGAGTTACATAACTCAGGATAAACACAGCTTTTAAGGCCCCAATAACAACAGGAGAAAGCAGTCAAAGAACAGCGCATTAAGGTACCTGTGCAGTTTCTGTCCTCCGGGGCTCCTCTAACTTACTGATGGCCCTCAGTAGAAGGCTCGACGCCTCATGAAGATCAGTCACAAATGGAAAGAGTTTCTAGAGAATGAATAATGTGGACACGATTAAATCATGAGCAGTTAAGAAACAACTAGTGCACTACCTGATTAGAGAGAAGAGAGGGGGAGAAAGAGAGAGAGACAGGCAAGGTATTGATGGGATGATGTGCCTCACCTGGTGCAGCTCTATCCAGTCACAGTGGCTGTGAGACAGTGTGCCATGCAGGCGGGAGCTCAGCTGACTCACATCCACCAACTTGGACAAGGCTTTCATCGATGTCACCACTTCAGTCTGCTTTGAGGCAACAAGTGTCAAAGTAACAATCAACATGTTTTCACCGCTACAGTGCTGAATGAACAACAGGACTACTGTAGTGAAAGAAACTGGAACCTTAAAAGGTTCGCTATGTAACTTCTTATCTTGCACCACAGCACAAAGTGACCATGTGGGGTTTGACTGGGTTGTTCATCAATAACCATGTCTAAATGATTATTTGACATCTTTACCTGTGCAACCTTACTTCCTGGTTCATATTCCATTTTGGAAACAAACTAATATTTTCGCAAAAAGGACATAGGGGCCAGTCACCTATTGTTTTTGCTGGTAGTTGTTTTATGTGACCGGACCCATTGGGTCGTCTGTAGCCAAGTATTTGATCTATTTGCTTTGACAATTGGTCAATATTTTAGCCTATTAAATGCAAAAATATCTGATGGCAAATGCAACTGAAGCCCTGCTGTGGCTCCTAAAGATGATGGTCAGATGATGTTGCGACATTTCACTGGATGAGTGAAACATTTGACTTGTTGGTGGTACTAGATGAAAGGTTTCATGGGGGATCCATCCACTATTTGTAATGATATTTAACTCAAAACGTCATCCCATTTGTTGGGTCTCTGTAATTAATAATATAAAGGGTTCGGTCTATTGTAAATGTTCAATGAGGTAACTTTTGTTGAATGAATGAATTGGCGCTGTATAAATAAATAATTTAAATCTCTGGGGACTGTGAATGTCAAATTTTCATGGTAATCCATGTGCTCCCAAGATATTTCAGTCTGGACCAAAGTGAAGCCAACAAGTAAACTGAATGACCAGCCGACATTGCCATCCCTAGAGCCAAACCATTAGCATGGCTGATCAAAGAGATCAATAAAACTTATAGGCTATTCAGATTAATTACCTTTTGTAGGAAACCGAACAGAGTTGTCTCTCCATAGTCAGTGTCTTATAAATTATATTGTAAAGAGTGAAAATGACGACCTGGGTGCCGGGACACTGTTCTGGCCGAAGGCTGATCTCCTTGTCCACTAGCAGTACAAAACTGTTTACTGCCTGGGGAGTCTGCTCCTGCAACAGTTAAACACTTCATGAGTCCTACATAACTACATTTATGTTATGCATTTCACCCTTTTATTGATCATTTCAAATAAATTTGAATGCATTTTAAAATTCTAGAAAATATGGGCAGCAATGCTAATTAATTTCTATTCCAGTTTTATAAAGTAAATGGAACTGATATCACCTCTAGAAAACAGACAAATATGAACTGTATTATACAGTCATTCGATTTATAAAAAACAGCTTGAATTACACAATATATTGTACCTTTTATTACAAATAAGTCAAGGAAAAAACATTTTGTCACATTACACATAACTATTTAATAAACCGGAGGATGTCTGGAAAAGCTGCTGATCATTCAGCATTGAAATTTCACTCAGAAATCATTTTCTGTAATCAGCAGCACTTCAGCCAGGAATAAACACCCAAACAACTGTTAACTCTGATCTGCTGTAGTCAGCTGTAATGCCGACGTTTCTGTGCTTCTTACCTGAAGGGTCATCAAGGCCTTATAGAGCTGCGGTTGAGGATTTGTCTTCCTTGCATCGAAAATGAGTGTTATCCCAGCTTCTCTGATTTCTCTCCTAGATACAGCGATACAAAGGCAAATTCGTACACAACAGTGACCAGGATAAAACAGACATGACCACAAAGATGCTAAAACTTCCTTACAGTATGACTTTAAACTGCTTGTTTGTTTCAAGTCTGGTAATGAATGAATTCCTGGATGCAGTCATTGATTTGTTGGCGTACGGTATGGATGTTACCTGGTGATAGAGTGAAAGTAGAGCAGCATCTTGAAGAGCTCCTGGCTTGTTACAGCTGATCTCCACCCCTGGTGGTCTCCATAGAGCTCAACTACTGCCCTGCCGGTCCTGTCTCTGCCACCTGAAAAGGGATATGGAAAGAGGAAAGATCAGGGAACATCTAAAATACTGATACTAGCACATGAAGGGAAATAATTCAGACCAGAAAGCTAAAAGAAAGAAGCGCAAACAGCAACAGAGAGAGAGACCGAGAGGGTCAGAGCTACTGTAGGTAAGTAGGTGAGATAGGTGAAAAAAATAATGTTCAAGATATGAGAAAAGTAAATCAAATAACCATGATCAGTCTTATTAAATACAAAATCATTACTCTCCCAGACTGACATACTCTTATACGCTTAGCGATACTTCCATGTGTAAACATCATTTCAATTTATAATAAACTTTCTTCTTTTTTTGTTTAACCGACATTTTTAATGCAACGTCTTTCTGCCTTTAGGGAAGCTATTCATGACTTATTTAACACAGATATCTTTTATGTAATCTCATTTTCATGTGAAGAACTCTGCTTATGGAAAGCTACCAAACAATGCATGTGGATTATTAAGATTATTGTGGTTGTTTAATGTTGTTAAAGGTGTCTCAAACTAACCTACCTGTGAGAGATGCTACTCCTAAATAGAGAGGGTGGGCTCTGGGGTCTGGGGATCCCAGGGGAAGGTGGTCAGGTCTGGGACGAGCAGAGGCAGGCTGGGAGATCTTCAGCGTTCCTGCTGCTGGAGGTGGATCTGTCTGTGACGGGTTCTCTGTCTGACAGCCATTTCTACTGGTTATGGACGTACTGCCAGGCTGAGCACCATCTGTAGAAAGTGGACACATGTGTTGTACAATAATAAAATGAACCTTATAAAACCCCCATGATAAAGATCAAATTAGAGTAGAACATGTAACAAGATTAATGTGTACCTGGAATGACCATCTTCCTCCTGTTGATCTTGGGTGAAACCAGTCGAAAGGCTGTGCTGTTTTTACATTTGACCACATGCAGCTGGGGAATCTCCGCACAGGAGTCAGTATTTTCTTTTCTCCTAACATTTTGACCTTCAACAAGGACCAGCTCACACTTCTCTGAGGTGTCCACTACAGCTGTGGAGAGGGATGAACATCTTCCATCTGACATGGATTCCCGTCTGTTCTGTGGCGCTGCAAGAGACTTGCAGAAGTTTGGACCCACTCCCATGGAATTGGCTCTGCTTTGTAGCCTTTCACGAGGCTTGAGAGGTATGTTCATAGCTGAAATTTCACTTGAACTAAACTGTAATCGGTGATGTTTGGTGTAGATCACATCTGACTGTTTAGGATCATTTAAACTTGACAAAGCTCTATTACTGTATATCCTCGTTCCTTCTGCTAAATTTGTCCCGTTGACATTGTGTAAATTGCCACAAGTTTTAGAGTGTGCATCCCTTGGTTCCCTAAATGGCAGAGTGGTCCTTTCAGTTGTCTGTTCTGGCAGCCCACCATATTTTAAAACATTTGTTACCCTGTAATCCATACAGGGGGCAGTGTTTGTATCTCCTGTTTTCCAGTATGGAGCAGTGTTCTTTTCTCCTGACTCCTTACAGATGGCTCCACTGACAGAGGAAGGTGACTGGTGATGCATCGCAGGTTCAAACCACATTCCTTGAACATTACACCAGGGATCACCTGTTTCAATCTCTGGTAGCCTCTGTCTGTCATCACACTGTGAGAAATCGCCATCCTCCTCCACCACAGTTAACATGTTCCCCCTCTCTTTCTCCTGTCCAAAGGTGACAGGGTTTTGTATAGCAGCCTGGTAGGAGTCCCTGTATCGACACCTCAGCTCCTGAGCTCTGGAAGCCTTTCCGCCTTGTCTTCTCCTCATGCACGGGGTACAGGGTTTCTCTGAGAACCGGACAGTGCGGACACACTGTGAAGGTTCAAGGGAGTCAGGGTGAGGGTGATGGGTTGGGGAATGGTGGAGAGCAGATAGAGGTCCTGTTTCTGCAGACATGTTGGGCCCTAATAATACAACAGCTTCTGAGTTAGAATGACTTTGTGTTTGTGGTTTTGTAGGTAACAGCGCATGTGCTTGTGACTGTGCGTGAGGTGGTATCTGTGTGTTTGGCTGTCTTTCTGTTTGCCTGTACGGCTCCATTTGCCCAGGTGGTTGCACTTGTGCTTGTCTCTGTGGATATCGTTGCATTTGTGGTTCGATTTTTGCGTGTGGTTGCATTTGCACTTCTAGTTTCTGTTGTTCCTCAGTGACTGACTGAGCTTTACCAAAAAGCATCGTTGCCTGCAGAATATCAATATATTCCCCTTCTGCAACAACATGGTCTGCTGGCCCTCTCCTGCTTATATCTTTAATATTTGTATCTTTATCTTTATCTTGCCCTATATTTCTATATACAATTACACCATTATCCTCACCTTTGCACGTATTTGTATCTCCACTAACAGGGGTGCATGCACCTGAAATAGTGCTTGTTTTTGTAGCTGTATTTGGATCTGCCTTAGTAAAACAGCTGTCCCACGTATTAGGAGACACCCAGCCAATAGGCTTAGGCTCTGTTTCAGTCTCTTTCACTTTGACCAGCCTAGATGAAGAAGCAGCCCTAGTATCCACTAAGTAGAGTGACACAGCAATGCCGTGCTTTGCTGGACATATTCTGGTCTCCACAGAGAAGGCAGAGGGATGTGAAGAAGATGTTAAAATTGAATTTTGAATGGTTACAGGACACTGTTTTGGTGTAGAGTCCTTTGAAGGAGAAAGAGGAAATGAACGATTTGATGAAGAATTCTCAGGAAAATGAGGACGAGGTGGAGGGTGAGGAAGCAGAGGCGGTAAAGGAGAATATGAAGGAGGGGCAGAGGCCATGCTACTCCCAGCACACAGTGGCGCATCTACAAAATCAGGCACGGCCACCCGTTCCCATGGTAACCTCACCACGCCCTGCTCGGTGGCAAGCAGGCATCGGCTGAGAGGCGTTCCATGGCGGCCCTGGTTGATTTCCACTAACCAGTCACGGCTGAATATACATGGATAGGAAGTTTCAGGGATTGGGGTCTCCTCAACTACCTCCAATCTAAGGCCCTCCTCTTCCAGGAGGCTGCAGACCACGATGCGAGCTGATTGGTCACAGAATGGTGCCACCTGGAGGTAAAAGTCGCCAGGCTGAAGTAGCCGGGGGTTGATGGGAGCGAGGTGGATGACAACTTGGTCATGCAAACACAGAGGCCAGCCCTCACACTGGAAAAGTAAATCGGAGTACTGAGCCTAGACAGGGACAAGGATAATGACAGCATAGGGTTTAAAAAATTAGAAGTATAGCAACATTTCTGTCTATTTTTATTATGATAGTCCAGCAAGAAGATCTTATGGCAGCTTTGTTCCATAGTAACAAATGTAGTGAATGTTATGTCTCTTTAGACTCACACGCAGGGTTAGCACACCACTCTAGTGTAAAAGACAGTGACTTACACATGCAGCCTGCTGCACAGTGTCTAAGATGTGCTTGGCCGGGACCAGAAAGTCCAGCAGGCACAGCAGGGCATCTCCGTGATAACGACAATCGATGATTTGGAAGAGCTGGCTGAGAAGTGTGGGGGCAGTGGCCTCGAAGGGCGGGTACAGCACCGACAGCAGGTTCTGGATTGAGCCCTCCAGAGAATCAAGGTTCTGAAAACACAAGAGGTGAGACACCAGAGGCTAATAAAAGTTGTGTTCTTCAGTTAACAAGGTAGGCAGGCCACATTCTGTGAGTGATAGAGTATAACGTGCACTATTTGGGACAACTTCTCAAATTTAAACCTCACACCAGCAATTTCAGAATACCTTGCCATGACTTTCACTTTCCTCCCACCTATTCGCATGTTGAACTGGAAGCAATGGAAGACAATGACATAAACAAGCCACCACATTTACACGACATTTCTTTCTCAATTAAAGAAGCAAATGATGAAGCACTATTATTACTTCAGTAGTTTGCTTTTAGAATGAAACATTTATGCCTTTTGAATGAAATATTCATGCTGAATCTCTGCAAGGGCTGCAACTAACAATTCTTTTTGTTATCATTTAATCTGCAGATTACTTTTTAGATTTCAATCAGACACTAAAATATCAGAAAATGGTGAAAAATGTCACATTCTTTAACAGTCCTTAACCTTGAAATATTTAATTCACTTTGGAATTAAACAGAGAAAAACCACAAATCCTCACATTTGAAAAGATGCAACAAACAAATGAATGGAATTTTTTGCTTGATAAATGATGGAAAATTCTAAAATAATGTATACATTTTCTGACAATCTGCTTATTCATTTATCGTGTCTCCTCTATTGAAATTGTGAGTTAATTATTTATGTTAACTACAGAAGTAAACAAAAAATGTGTTACTCAAAGCTCCTGTACTGTACAGTAATGCTAAACAACAGGAAACCTGGAGTCAGTCACTTTCATCTCACTGGCATCTCCCAGTAACTTACACAGGCCTTGTCCTTAACCCTAATGACCTGCTGAGAGAATAGCTACACAAACACAAACACTCATCATTAAACAGATAGAGCCAGCATGACAGCTAACATCTAAGTAAACCCAGTGTGCGATGGCTGGTCTCAAGGCTAACTAGCCTCCTGCTGGTTTATGGTTTCACATTCCCTTTGACCTGAACTCATGTCCCACTATCCACTTTTAGGCCCTGCTTTATTTAGCCCAGCAAAGGCCACTGCACCAGACCTTGAGGGTTATTGTATGTACATGCATGGCTGAGGCACTGTGGGGAGATATATGGCATTAGGAAGCGTGATGTGTGAATGTTGCTGGCCTTTTTCCCCCCAGGCAGTGTGTTCAGTGTCATTTACTGTATGAGATTACATCAATGTCAGTGTAGGAGCGAGAAACAGAAAAGACACGTGGAAATGCTTCTTAGTTCAAAAATGTTCCAGGCTTGAGTAGAATAAATCATTTTGATTAAAAGGAATAGACACTTTGGGAAATACATGTATTCACTTTCTGGCTGAGAGTTAAATGAGAAGATCGACGCCAGTCTCATATCTGTTCGTTAGAATCATTCCACTGAACTCAAGGGTTCCCAGCTGTAGTGATGAAGAAAGACAGACATTGATGTAGGGAGATGGAAACATAGAAGGGTGTGCTAGGGTGTGATGAATTTTGTCCCCACAGGCTAACACTCACTGCCTCTCCAGCTTTGCTATCTGGTTTTCATCTTCTTCTCTGCACCTTTGAAAAGCCAAAAGGTAGCACACAGACTTCAAAAGGATCTGCATTGTATATCAAGTGACCTTTCTCACTGAATTCTCTTTCCTGTTCTGTGAATTATGTCCCTACGTGTTTGTTATTTCTTATACATATACACTTCAATCTGTTCTCATTTTTTTCTCTCAAGCAACATTGGTCATCCACCCTCTCTGTCTTATCCCCCTACATTATAACCTAAAAATGCTGGACTCTCAGCCAGTCCGCAGCCCCCACAGCTCCAGAAACAACATTGTGACTCAGTGCTCTCTGGTCAATCCTACCACACCCCGCTGGGACAAAACACAGTGATGGTCATCATGATAGCATGAAGGAGAAAGAGGAAGAGGATAATAATTTAAGTAATGGTGGTGGTTATCAAATAAGAGGAGAATGAGGATGGTAGCAGGCTCAGAAGCACTCTGTACTGAAAGCTAATTCAGTTCACAGCTCATAAGATTGAAATTAAATCTTTCCCATCCTAAAGACAATGAGCACCTGCTTCATCAACTCCTAAATAATGTCAGTGAGCATCAGTGTTTTTTCTCAGCATTCAGTAAGCGAGGTCTGGGATTCTTGGCAAAGGGCAGCATGGAAATTGCAGAAATTAAAAATTAATGTGACCTTAAGAAGAAAACTAAACAGTGATGTTGGGTTAGGTCCCCTGGTAATGGTGATAAATGAATAAACAAGCAAAGGCTAGAAAGACTTCAGAGTGCTTACAAAATTAGACTGAAATTTAACTTAAGAGTGTATTAACACTGCTGGTAATATGAGTCAGCTGTGATAAGCAAAACACATCACCAGTTACTTTATCGCTGCTTACAAGAATGCACGTCAGGCTAACTTGCAAATGTAATGCTGTTTACAGCATAAATGCTTTGAGTGTGTGTGTGTTTTTTAAATGTGTTTATTTGTGTGTCTGTCTCCAGTATGTGGGGTATGAGTGAGCTGCATGGACCTGTCCTTCTGCCCAGGCCAGTATAGTCTTGCTGCAGATTCACACAGCTCTCTATAAACACCCAGAGCTCTCTCACTCAGCCACTGAACATTACTGTGGATAAGATGTCCCAGTGCGGGAGCTGAGGACAGTTTGAATATCTCTGTCCAGTATCATTATGAATCAGAAATAGTCTTTGCACATTCCTAATTTCATGCAAGTTCCTGCCTGGACAACAAAATATTTAACAATGAAAAAAGGAAAGCGTGCATGGTGACCTAATACATTCCTGTGGGACATTTATCCCCGGATGCAGTTTGGCTTCAACTGAAAAACTACGTTTGTCATTTGATAGTATCTGGTAGAGAGTGACAGGAAGTGTGGGGAGAGGGAGAGCCGATGACATGATAAACGATACGGACGAACTACGTGCTTGAAAGAATTAAAACTTATAATTCACATTATAAGAGAGAAACTTAATCCCAAATTCAGTGTTTTTAAGAGTTTAGCCATGGAAAACTGAATAAACTGGAAATATTAGAAATAATTGGTTCCAAAGATGGCGGTTTTAATGATTGCTACTGTATATCAACTTCAATAGCAAAATAATGTTTTTATTTATTATTCATATATAGCAGGGGTGTCAAACTCAAATACACAGTGGGCCAAAATTTCAAACTTGAACAAAATTGCGGGCCAACATTGTCCCAAAATAGCGGTGAATGTGGTGTATAATAATATAATACCGGTGAGCCAGCTCTAGTAATTTAGTATTGCCTGGCGGGCCAAATATAATTACACTGCGGGCCAATTTTGGCTCACGGGCCAGAGTTTGACACCTATGATATAAAGTAACTATTGTACTTCCCCTCAGTTTATGAGACCAATGAAGTATCCTCACAAATATTCAGTTATATTATGTATACAAAATGCCTGAGAAATTTGTGAAGCACAGTAAGCACAACTGATGTGATTTGTCCAAACTTCAAAGCCTCTACTGACACTGATACTGCTTCTAAATAAGCATGAAAAGAATCCATTTCCTGTGTTTACATCTGCATTTTTTTTATCGAAAAAAAATAGCTAATATAACCAAATTCCCCACTGGATTACACAAACTACTTTGAATGGTTGTCCTGCTGCCAACACAAAGAAGAGCTGAGGGAAAGACATGGATTTATGTACAGGAAGTAGTTCTCTCTTCCCAATTCACAACTTCTGCTTGCATTATGAAATTAAGTATTCCCAACAATCTTGACTTTTTAGAAACTTTGAAAGATATGTTCTATTCAAATGTGTTTTAAAAAGGCTAGACAGACGACTATGTGTATGTACCTATGTAACCCTCCAACTGGACATGAAAATCACCTAAACACAAAGGTATGAGCGCTTCTAGTTTATTCAAATGATGAAGCTAAGACAATGTCAATCAGCAGGTGTGACCTGTGTGGCAAATCCACCCTATTTAATGGTTCATGTCACTTTAGATTAATAAAATAGTGATATATTTATGTTAGATATTTGATATCACACTGACAGTGAACATAAATCATTTTTGGCAGCATTTTTTTCAGTCCTAAAGTGTTGCTTCTTTTGAATGTGAAGATTAATCGGCCTACAGGCATCCTTTAAATCACATTCAGGAGCCTTAAGCCTTCCAGCTCAGTTAATCATGCCTACAGTGACAAAGTTAGTTATTGTACTACTCAAACAGAGTAGACAACACAGGAACATTTCTTAACCTGTAGCACTTAACATATGATTAAAATCCTGTTAGGCCTTCTGTTTGGAGAAGACATCTGGGCTATTTACAACCTCAGACTTATAACCTCAGAGGCAGACTTATAAAGCCATGTCTGTTCTCTTCACATTGAGGTTTCACTTTTGTGTCCTCCCGCTGTGCCTCATTAGAAGGCAAATCAGTGGAAGTTTGGAAGCTCCCCAATGTGACTTTTAACCACCCGGACCATTCATAAATAATGGTGGATACAATTTCGATGCTGAGACAGTGAGGAAGGTCGGGAGGATGGAGGATGCATTTTGGCCAAATGAAATGCATCAGCTATATTCCTATTGACTCCAGGGGCACTGTTCTGTATCTGGAGTAATGGGGTCCTGAGCAGAGATGACGTCACACCCTCTCTGTGTGCGTTGTGATTGCAGCTTTTCTGTGCTTGGTTTATACAGCCGCACCGGCCACGCTTCCAAGTTAGTGTGATTTCCTCGTGTGAAACTGTTCGTCTTATCTCATTTTACTCTGTGAATTAAGGATGTATTTTGGAACCGTGGAAAGACTAACAAAGACAGTTTTGGTGAGTTTTATTTTGTTTCTGTAGAGTGAAGAGCGAGTTACAATGACTGTATCTGTCCTATAATTCATAAACGCAAACTCACACTCAAATGTCAGATACAAAAATATTCTAGTCATTACTATGTGCCAATCAGAGATTGCTTCTCTCCAAACCACAGCTAAGTCATGTTTGCATTGATGCCGAGCCTGAACTGCTTGACTGCTAGTACCTCCCACCAAGTTGAGTATTGCTATTCCACCCACTGCAAAAAAAAAAAAAAGACAGGGCCTAAGAAGTGCTCTGAAATAAATGGGATCTCTGCTACACTCAGGTGTTTGCTATTGGTCTGTAATTCCCACTTGATTAATACTTTATACTTAAAAAGCCATTGAATGCCATCTATTTTTCTAGACAGCCAACTAACAGGAGAAGCAGGTTTTGAGCAAAAGAGATTGATGATTTGATTGATGAGATTTCTTTCTCTATTATAGAAGTCTTTTTTTTAAGAATTGTGTAAAAGCATTTTGGCAATTAACTGAAATGAACAGCAAAACAATATAGAAACTAAAAATTCGTACTACTTTTTCTATTAGATGTTTTTTCCTCAAGGGATATTCTATTGTTTCCAATCCCTCTTGTTTTGCTATTTGTGGGATTTTAACAACCCATTTAAGACTTCAAAAACAAAAACAACAGAATCATCATATAGAGAATTTTGCTCTTCTTTTTCAGCAGGAAGGACTCCCACTACCATCTGCGGCACAGCACTCTGATGAGCTGCTGTTTTCAGCCTGCTGCTCTTTTGAGCCAGTCGCTGAAACTGACAACTTTCTGAATGACAGCAGCTCTCAGAAACACGTGCCCTGTCCTGGAAACACCGATAGTGAAAGACAATCTTAACTATTTTGTAATTTGGAGGAAAATTCAATTGTGCAGTAAACGGATTAACGCTGACGCAGAACCCACTGAACAATCAATAGAGCACAGAAGTATCTCACACCAGACAGAACGGTGAAAAAGAGTTTCCTTGTTAAAACAGATAGATGCCTGTAAAAGTTGAGATTCTTTAATGGTGAAGAAGCAACATGTCAAAACTATTCATCACATTTTCTGAAATTTTTCTTTCAGTTGTGAATTACACAAATCTGTAAATCAAAATTCAAGCATTATTTGAAGCAACTACAAACTAACTTAAATAACTGATTAGCATCATGATTTCTTTGTTAATGTTTATGACTTTTGTGTCTAAGGACCAATTTCAAAAAGAAGATGGTTCATCTCCAGGAGTTTATCCTTCAGGGTTGTGTTCATTTTTTCATTTCATTCAATTGTTATCCTCATCTATATTTTTTTCTTCACTGAAGAAAACATTATAATGTTACAATACGCATAAAGCTGATTAAATTAGAGGAGCATGTTGTTGCTTTGACAATTTTATTTAGAATTTTCATATATTGGAACCAATTCTTGGATGTTTAATGCTAGTTTATTGGCTCCCTAGATTGTTGTTACCTATAAAACAGGCCAAAAGATTTGAGATGAAATCTTTTCAGGTTTTCCAAAAACATCTGGTATGTCTTTTGAGCATTTTGTGTGTAAATAATTTACTATTCAAGGCTATTTACAGCTAGGAAATCTGCGGCGGGAAAAGCGATTACTCAGAGAAAAGGTACCAAATTCCATCTTTTGTCGAGGGGGGCTTTACTATTTTGGAGTAAATGGATGTACCTATACAACGTTGTACCTTTTACCCTAAAAGCTGCACCTTTAAACTAAAAAAGGTACAAAGAGAGTCGCAACAGCTTTTTTTTTCTCTTTATCTATTTCTTTTTCTGAGTGCAACATCTTGGGGCTCTCTACCTCAACACACCCAGTGACACCCGAGCACAAGCACAAACCAAATTACACTGAGGTCGGACATAAACACAGGCTCAGTAGAGCTACTGTACAAGACCACTGAGGCACCGAGACGGCCAGACGGTATATTTAGTAGCTTCACAGGGATCAGCAAATCTGAGCTTGCGGAAGCCAAACACTAATCATGACGGCCTTGATCAGCAGGACGGTTTGAAGGTGTCTGTAAAGTAGCAGTCAGGAGGCAGTGAGGCGTGTGTTTAAGTCATTAAAAACACGTCAGGGAATTATGAATGAGCCAAGACTTTAAGCATGTCTTTAGACTCATCATGAGTGAGTTGATGTGTCTGCGCTGTGTGTGCGCGAGGCGTGTTATTATATCAAAGTGTGGCTTGGTTTTCACTGACACACTCATCTGTAATTAGCTCACAGCTGTGCTTAATGTAACTCACACCGGCAGATTTCATAACATACAACCAGAAACAATCACTTGGATACAGGAAAAACAGGTGAAAACAAAGATTAACTACACTCAGTCATGCGGTCATCAGACCTAATATCAAAATGCATGCCATTAAATCTTTAAAATATATCATGTTGAATCCTAAAATTGAGCAAACAATCCAATTATGTTTGCACTAATTGGGACTTCATAAATGATACATATATACATATCGGTATGTATATATGTACATATGTATTCATATGATGTGCAGCTCTGCAAAAACCTTGGCTGAAAAAGACTATTAGAAAACTTCTTATACATTGAATCTCAAAACTAGGCAGCGAAATGATCAGTGTAGGTTTTGTTTAGAGAGTAAAAATGAACACTTTGCAGTTGTCCACAGTCATCAGAGTTAAACAGATTAAACAGCTGCCTCAGAGCCACTTCAGCTCAGTCAACGCGTCAACTCAAAGTTACTGTCACCGAAAAGTTCTCTGTATCATCAGACGTTCAGTGTACACTGAATGCAGATGCCGCGTAGTTCCTAGCCAAAGTTACATCAACGAGTGGGCTCAAGGTAAAGGCAAGGCGATGATTTGTAGGTTTGAAAACAGAGCTGTTGAGCTGACTGTCGTGTATTTCCATTGAATCACCAGGACAGGACAAGATGTCTTTCTGCTGAGAGAAAAAGGATGCTCTGTGTAACCTGGTCAACACAGGAACAAATACCCAAACATTGAGGTCACTCCCAAAACAGGAATAGTCGGGTTAATGGACTCTGGCTTCAACGACATGGCAAATATGCAGGGAATAGGGCGGGAAAATCACACACACAGTGTCCAGCCAAATGAAACCTACAGGAGAGCTGGGCGGGCCTTTTAAAATTCAGCTCCCTACATAACATCCTCCCAGTTAGTGAGTGCCAAACAAAATCCACTTTATGTTCAACTGGGCACACCCTCTCTGCAATCGAGGTCGGTGTAACAAAACATAGAAAATCATCAGGATATGCAGGCTGAAATTCTCAACTGGCCCAAAACAAGAAAGTGTTGGACTTTCAAAATCCAAATCCATACATCAGACAGCACTGATGTCATCACCTCCCTGGTGCTGTAGGATGGTTTCTTCACACCAGATCTATTCTAGCTCCTGCATGACTCACATGCCAGCAAATGGGGATCCAGGAAGGAGGCAGATACAGTGGCTGGTTTGTGAAATCTGCCTTAATGATCTGTAACCGGAGACCTTCACCTTGAGTTAAAACACTCCAAGAGAGAGCAGTAGCCTATGGGAACTATGCGTTGTACACAGTCAGAGTACCTGCATGTTTTAACATAAAAAGCTACTTGTCAGGACGTAATAAATAATGACTGAATTAATATTTAAAAAGGTGATACTGAAAGGAAAATTATGGATTATGATTTGAACGCCAGGAAGCTAAAACTCCACAGGACATCCAACACCTTTAGACAGGTTGGTATAATACGGTCATATAAATACAAGCTCAGGATTTGACAGAAGTCTGCCAAAACTTTATATTAGCAAAATAAATCAATATCAACTATCAACAGCTCTTACACTGTAGGAACAGCGTCTGTATAACAGGAGCCAGAGTGGGAAAAAGATTAAAGATGAAATACTGCAGTTCTGCACATTTTCAGTAGGTCAGTAGAACATCTTAAACTCTGCGGTCAGTTTCAAGTAAAATTATGACTCAAGGGTGACAGTCATAGCAAATAACCCAAACAAAAAACACAAAATCCTGTGTTCACTCTAAACAATGACAGAACAGAATGGAAGTAAAAGCATCTCACAAATAACAGAGCAGATTGTCACATTACCATCTTCCTTGCTGCATGCTGTCAAATAATCCAAAAGGAGTGATAATAATCTACAGAGCTGCTGCTCCTGCTCGGGGGCTGTTGGACCAAAATTAAATCCATTCTTCCCAGAACCTCGTTCACAGCTATGTGGGAACAACCTTAAGCCAGCTGGATGAGCATTCTTCAATTCCTCCAAGCACTTAGTCTTTGATATGTCCTGTTTCCTCTCCCTCTCTCTCGCTGTGTCTGATTTACTGTGTTCCTTCTGCTTTCTGTCTCTGCTTCTCCCTCTCGCAGCACCTCGAGTGCTATGTTTGTCTGAGAGGGGCAGCGTGAGCAAACAAGAGGAGAGGTGAGAGAGCGAGAGCGAGAGACAGACAGACAAGCCTCGCAGTAAATCCAAGAACGTGCATGGCAAATTCTTATGTTTTGCTCTGTGGCATCTACTTACACTATGCACACACACTGTCAAAAGCCACTTTCAGCCAAGCCAACATAAAATGATACACCAATTCACAGAATGTTTGTTTATGTGTGTGTGTATGTGTGTGTGCACTTCTATTTTTGGGGATATGAATCTGGTCGGACTGTCACATTATGACATGGAGATAAAAAGGTGGACCCCATTACATTTTAGGGTAAGGGTTGAGGTTAGGCATGTAGTGCTTATGGTCGCGACTAGGCTAAGTCACCAGGGAATTCATATAAGTAGTCGATGTAATGTCCTGTGACAAAAGTGGCAAAAACAAAGTTTGCATGCGTGTCTGTTGGTGGCAGATTGAATGAGGAAGATAGAGGTGACTGTAATTAGGCAGCTAATTCAAGTTTTCTTTTCACTTAACTTTTAAAACTGCACTCATGAAAAGTATTGTCATGAAATATATTTGTGTTCCTTAGATGAAAACACATTACACCAAACATCATTAAAGCTGATCAAAAACATTGCTGCACACCTTCACTGATGCCAAATAAATCCATTAACTCTGTTTTTATTTTAAAAAAGAGTTGAAAAATGTGTGCATGCACTACAGAGTCGATGTTTGTACAGTGTTAACAATACAATATTTGAAGCAATGTTAGGATATATTTTGAATTATGTGCTAACAAAACGTCATATTCTTCACATTTAAACTACTTACATACAGGTACAACACATACATAATATGTACGAGACATAAAAGAACATGACTCAAAGAGGAGAGGTGAAGACGTGGGAGGGGAAGAAAAAGTGTTGAAACGGAAGAGGTGATGCTACAGGGGTAAAACATCATACTGATGGAAGTTGTTGTGAAACCATAGCAAGAATATCTCATAACTGTATGTTTGACCTGGTCATGTGTCCAAAGCACTGAATATCAAAAGCTTTCATGTACAGAAAATTCTCCACTGAATGCTTGGAAAGATTTTTAAACCTGCAAAAACGGATTTTTTTGGCTACCCGGGGGCAGCAGAAACAAGCTGTAAACACAACACTGACATATTATCACTTTATAAAGTTGATATGGTTGGCAAAATAGAGTAGCTTTCCCCCAATTCCATACTACATACTAATAGTAAATATTATGTAAAATGTTCATATAACATTGCAATATTTTTGCAGTTAGTATATCAGAAATCCATGTCCTTCAACTGTGGAAGCCACTGCCAAATAAACCACAACTGCACTTAAATTTGACACTTTTCCAGTATGCATATGCTCAAAATGGGGTTAGCATTAGCATGTAGCATTGAACAGGGACATTTGGGTGCAAATGAACATTTGGTGGCTGCAAGCTTTACCTAGCATGCCGTTTGGTTGTGTAACAGTTAATAGGGCCCCTCTCAATACACTACACAGTGTGTACTTCTGGCGGTAGTAACAAACTACTAATAAATAGGTTCTGTAGATCTCAAGAGCTCGCACTTGACACTGCATTTCCTTGGGTCTTCACCAATATACCCGTCAAATGTGAAGTTGTCCAGCTGAACGGCTGTCAAGAAAATCTAAAGACAGACATTCATACAGACAGACAGAGACTGCTTCCATTGTAGTTAGATACTGTATAATATTTAGTTTAGTATAATAAAGTTATTTTATGGTTGTTTGTGTTCTCTCAGCGTTAAACACTGTCGATTTGAGAATCTTTGCTTATGCTGTTAAATAAAAAAATATTTCTGTAAAAAGAAAAAAGAAAAAAGCTAAGGCATTGAAATTAAATAAATATCTTTTGTTTTGGTGCTGCAAATAATAATAATTGTCGATTAATCTGTCCATTACGTTTGCGACTGATAAATTAACGATTTAGTTTATACAATGAAAATAGTGAAAAATAGCCCCAGAGCCCAAGGTGTTGTCTTCAGTTTGCTTGTTTTGTCTGACCAACCATCCAAAACACAAAGATGTTCAATTTACAGTTATAGAAAACAGAGAAAAGCTGCAAATCCTCATATTTGATAAGGTGACACCAGATTATGTTTGGCATTTTGTCAATTCAATTTCTGTCTGTCGCTTAAATAATTAATCGACTCATTGTTGCAGCACTGATGGGTAATGAAACTAGGCTATCATATTGTCATATTTAAACAATACCTAGCCCTAATTATAATAGCTGATGTGATGCACTAATAAGAATAGAATGAAATAGCAGCTGTTTCTTAACGCGGCAACAAAACAACATATTCATCATAATGTATCTGAGAGTAGCGTGCCCTCTGCCTCAACTTCTGCAGTTGAGAACAAGCCTGAGGGCAAACATGTGTGTTGATGTTGTTGTTGTCATATACTGGAGCTATCATTGTTGTCCTCATGTTCCACCCAACGCTCTGCCTCTCTCTCTCTGGTCCTCCTCCAGGCTCTGTTAATGCACTGACTCTACTGGGTGACAAGGCAAATGGAGTCATAAGGGGACAACGAAAGAGAGAGAGGGGGATTACAGGAGGAAAAAGTGGCAGGGAGTGGGGATGAGAGTGAGAGCGGGAGAGAGAGTGTGTGTACTTGTACTTGTACTTGGTACATAGTGAGGACTGAAACACATTTTTTACCTACAGAGGGAGGACATTTGTGGAAAGTGAGGATATTCTGGACAAAGGGCTGTTTGAAGGTTAAGACATGGTTTTAAGGGTTAGGTTAGAATTAGGTTACGGTTAGGCATTTAGTTGTGATGGTTACGGTTGGGGTTAGGGGCTAGAGAATGCATTATGTCAATGACGGTCCCCACAAAGATAGAAGTACAAGGATGTGTGTGTGTGCGTGCGTGTGTGTGTGTGTGTGTATGTGTGTGTGTGTGTGTGTGTGTGACAGCATGTCTGTGGTATTAGGCTTGAGCAGAGCGAGCATGTCCTAGCCAGAGGAGAGAAGCTGTTGATTCAACTGGTCACAGCCAAGGCCTTGTCCTCATCTCTCTCTCTTTCCCTCTCTCTCTCTCTCTCTAACAAAATCCCTTTCATGCTCAGTCTTGCTCTCTCTCCCCCTCTCTTCGTTTCACTCATACATATTATAAACAGGACATTTTACTTAATCCCAAATCTCTATCCCTCCCCTTTTGCTTCTTTGTCAGGTCGTCATTGTGAATTACAATCTGTACAGAACCAGCTTGCCTGGTTAAAAATAATGTTCAACAAAAATACATCCCTGAAATGGTGTGTGTGTGTGTGTGTGATCCTAAAAACTAGCTATTTATCCTAGCAGAGGATGAAAACTACTTCACTGTGAAATTACTACTGTATGTTGCTTTCTCATGTTGTTGCTGTACGTTAATGTCCACATATCCTCAATTCAGGCTTCCACATTTGTCCAAATCATAGTTTTACATGCTAGCTGCACTGTAGCTGCACTATGTGGTTGAAAACTTTGCAAACACTATAGCTAGATTTGTCAGATCTGGAACAATCAACAAATTACAAGCATTAGGGAATTTGTATCAACCTGACTGGAAAACCAGGGTGAAATTTAAGAAAATCAGTGTCACTTAAAATGTCAAAATGTACGAGTCTTGAATAATTTGCTCGGAGTGTCACAAATTTCTTCCACTCACTGCACTGCAAAGCAAACCCACAATTTAGCAAGCAGTTAAAAAAACTCTCCACTGCCAGTTATCTAATAACAATAAAATATTCCACAAAATAATAATAACATAAAACAATAAAAAATATATGTAGGTTTTAGACTAGTGATTTGACAAAATATGCTATTTAAAAGGTCCAGTATGTAGGATATAATGGCATCTAGGGTTGAATATCACTCGGATTATCCTCCCGTTCCAAGCGTGTAGGAGAAACTACGGTGTCTGTGAAACTCTTGAAAAATGTGAAAGGCCCTATCTAGAGCCAGTGATTGGTTTTTTATTTTTATTTTCAGGTGATTATACCCTAATGAAAACATTCTTATGAATATCATATTCTATTTCTGGCAATAACGCCTCCTAAATGTTACATACAGGACTTTTTTTAAAGTATATTTTTGGGCTTTTTGCCTTTAATGGACAGAGACAGCTGAAGATACTGGAAATGGGAGATAGAGAGGGGGGATGACACGCAGCAAAGGGCCACAGGTCAGAGTCTAACCCAGGCCCGCTGCGGTGAGGACTGTAGCCTTGCACATGGGCCAGTCGCTCTACTGAGTGAGCTAACCGTGCCCCTGCATACCGGACTTTTGAATTCAACTTGCACTTTAGGAAATTATGATACAAATGTTTCACTATTTTTTTTAGGCCAGAAAAATGGCAGACTGACAATACCCCTGACACACCTGTATTGATTCCCAACATCTCAATACAGGGGTGCCGCAGGGCTCGATGCTTGGACTGCTACTCTTCTTCATCTACATGACATCCCTCGGCTCGGTCATTCAGAAGCATGGCTTTTCCTATCACTGCTATGCAGATGACACGCAGCTCCACTTGTCATTTCAACCTGATGATTCAACTTTCTCTGCTCGCATCTCGGCATGCCTGAGTGACATCTCGCTTTGGATGACGACCATCACCTGCAGCTGAACCTCGACAAAACTGAACTGCTTGTGGTCAACCCAAAGATTCACCACAACCTCTCCATTCAACTAGGCTCATCAACCGTTACACCATCAAGCAGGGCCAGAAATCTGGGGGTGGTAATTGATGATCAGCTAAACTTCAAAAGCCATGTTGCCCGCACCACCCGGTCCTGTAGATTCATCTTCTACGACATCAGGAAAATCAGACCTTTCCTATCTGAGCAGTCTAAACAAGTCCTAGTCCAGGCTCTGGGCAAACTGGATTATTGCTCACTACTGGCTGGACTCCCTGCTTGCGCAACCAAACCTCTGCAGATGATCCAGAACGCAATGGCAAGAGTGGTCTTGAACGGAAGAGAGCGCACGTAACCCCACTCTTCAATAGGTTACACTGGCTCCGTGTTGTTGCATGCATCAAGTTCAAAGTGATGCTCTTGGCCTTCAAGACCATTATTGCTTCCATTGTCTTCCTCATATGTAAGTCGCTTTGGATAAAAGCATCTGCTAAATGACTAAATGTAAATGTAAATGTACACGACTGACAGTTCTCTCCTTCAGTCAGATATCAACATGAACGTTTCATACACCGGAATAGACAAATGCATCCCATGTGGGTCTTTTTTCAGCTTTCGATTTTCAGACTGAAAAATAAAACATCTCCTAAACTAGCTATCAAAGTAGATTCTAAATAAATTTGAAGTGAGAAATAGATAATGCTATTGCTGAATCATACCTAATCTACAGTCCTTAATCTTAATAGATGTTAATATGGAGTTTCAAGAGGCGTCATGTGATCACCTCCATAAATCTGCATCGAGCATATTCTAAGCAGATGTTTTCCTGACTTTAATCTTTTACATTTATTTATTCATTTAGCAGACTGACTTAAATCAGGTAGTTTAATATTAAGCTTGGAAAATGCAGCCTGGATTTTCAAGGTCCATTGTCTGACACATGACATAGGATAGAACATACCATAAAAAGTATTTGCAGGTAGTATTTGGTTTGTATCTTTAGTCTACCCTGTCATCTTTCTATTTATCCTCACTGTGAATGTCTGTGCAACATTAACAGCTCCAGACATATAAAAACCGGCAATAAAACAAGCCTGCCGCTCTGAATGTAACACTGGCTTTAGTGTATTTGGAAGCAGCGCTGTCAATGTTAGACTGTGTCAGGGTGGATTTAAAAAGGTGTTTGTGTGTTCATGAGTTGGTGTACTGTGTTACAATAGCAAGAGTGTTTAGAAGCTGCTAATCCCAGCCAGTGATGGAAACAAACGCACCTCGAGCCTTGGCCTTCTATTTTTGCCTCTAGCATTCTCAGCACTTCAGGCATGCATTGTCCCAAACTCTGGCTTAAGCAGCTAGCCCCTCATTACCATTCTGTAAAGAAGTTAACATAGCTGAGGATGCATCTCCTCCAGTGAGTAAGCAGGAGCTGCACAGGAAGTTCATATAATTGACAGTTTTATGAGAAATTGTCTGCTTCAGTGTTTTTATAGAGTCCTTAAGATGCAGGCATGTTCCTGGTGGCAAACAAAACAAGCTTCAAGAACTTTGCTATTTAATCAAGTATAGATATACATTTTTGATCAGAAGCTAACCCTCCTCTATTATTCAAGCTATTATTTTGTGCATTTTAATGAAACTATTTAATCATTACAGTCTCTTCCCCATTTTTCATTGGGTTTCTTCACACCAGTGAAACAGTGCTCACTGGTGCTCACTCATAGATGTAAAAACAAGCACAAAATACATCCAGGACCATGGCCCACATCATTGGCTCATTCCCAGGTCAGTGATACAATAAAAATAATACTATAGAGCCAAACCTGTCTGTGGTAAAGCTGACATGGCTGAAAGGCTGAAAGTACAATATTGATATTTGTTTGCCTTTTGATAACACCTAACCGGCCTTTTATGAATTCAATAAAATTGATTATTTAATGAGAATCTTTTTAACCTCTGAATATTATAATTTACCCAGGTAAAATTGCACCAAAAAACAATGTCATGTATCATTTAGTAATAAATATATAGTGCCATTGCTAACTAACTAACTTCTCAATAAAGATGCAAACTAAGAGTTAATTAAGTTTTATTCTCAATTGTACAACTTAGCTTCCGCTGGCAGAGAACAGCTGCGACTCGAACTCGGCAAGCTGCAGCTTATATGGTTCAGGGTGTTTTGTTCATTTTTACAGCAAGTGGTCTATTTTCTGCCTAGTATGCTATACGGTGTTGAACAAAAGTTCTTGTTACGGTTCTACCGGAAAGCATAATTAGATATGTCATTACCGCCTGGTATGGCAAAATATTGGAAAGGCTGAAATCAGCAAACTTGTGCAAAGACAGTCAAACCATCTGGAGACAGGCGAAAAGAAAAGAAAAGATTTCAAAAGAATTTGGCTCCAACTCAAACTGAAAAATACTGTTTATGGGTCTCTTGATCTGTAATCAGTGGTCAGTGGACAAGGAAGAAACTGGCAAACAACCCTATGGTTTCTCTGCTGCAGAATTGCACTTGGTTGGTCCACATTGGTTTTCAACCAAACTACCAACCACCACAGCTGATCCTTAGTACCAGTAATAACCACTAGATGCTGACTCCCTCTGTGTGGAGGAGGTCAAACATCAAATTTCTTTCTACAAGTCAATATAAGCTGAGATCTCAATAGCTTGCTCCCCTCTTCTAATATGTGCCTTTGTTGCAATTCTAAAATGATTGTGCCATCAAGGTTAGGAGGGGTATATTTTGGGGTGTCTCTATCTTGACTGACAGGTGTCTGAAAACTTCAACACGCAGCTGTGGTGAACACCACCTGCTCATCCCACGTCAGCTCCGTTAAGGCTCCATGCTGTTGCATTAAAGAATTTTTTTTTGCTTCAAACATGTAAATCCAACTCCAGCTTGGTACAGCAACACTACAAGCATGCTGGTGAAAAACCTGTAGATGTACCGACCCACTTTGCAAAGGTGCAGACATGAGTGGCAGAAATGCCGTCATTATGGTCGACATACCCATGTGACATACAAAACTGTTCAGTATTCCATAGGATACTAATATTATACCACACCAATGCTAAACCCAGTGTGGACACAATAGTAAGCGACAGAAAAACTAAAACAGTTAGGGTCCTTTAACAGACTCCCCCAGGAGATCTAGGCTGTGATATTCAACACTTGCTTTACAGTAACTGCTCAGGGTTGAGAGAGACAAATCAACCGAGTGGGGGAGTAAATGAGAGGTGTCTATTTTGGCCATCCAACTGACTGTGTGACCCCTCACAGCCTCCTCTGGAGCTGACCCTGCCGGTCATAAATCACCATGAGCTGCTTCGGTCACTCTGAATGAACTGTGAGGCTGACTGGAATTTTTTTAAAACATATTCTTCTCAGAAAAGGTGTGTGTGCCTTTGTGTGAGTGTCTGACTGAAATATGACACCTACAGTAGCCAGATTAACAAACATAATAGACAGACAAGCCGGACAGCTAACTGGGACATTGATAAACGAGAGTGAAGAAAACCTAAAATGACCAAATGAAAAATAGGACAGACCAAACATTTAGCAAAAGACTGAGTATACAAGACAAGGCATTCATATTCCTATTGATATTACTATAGCATGCTACAGTAAATGAATGACCAACTACAGTAAGCTCTATTTAAAAAAAGCATTCAGACCATAGCCTTGACCCAGTTCTGGCCTGCTGATCTTATGGACCTTTATGACTCATGCAGTGTATGCTCCTTAGGCTGGTTCTAATGCCATGACTTCCATATGATTCACGTGAAATTTTGACCTTGAATGTCAAGTCACAACAGTCCTGGAGAAAAAGCAATTCATCACATCACCATCAAACTGTGGCAGGAGTGCGGATTCACATTTTCCTGCGGTTACTGTAAATAAACAAGATTAAGAGACTACAGCCATTCTAGTGGCTCTGTAAGACTGTACATAAGCACAGCAGTGTTTTTATGTGTGTGTTATTTAAACTACAGCTAAGGCTGATGGGAATGTCATACGTTATGCAAGTATCGTAAACCGAATGTTGGACAAATTCAAATTTTGACCTTATGATTTTGCCTTACCTTATGATAAGTCAAAACTTTGACCTAATGCCAGTGCTAGAGGGAAAGTCAGAGGAGCACCAAATGCAGTAGAATTCAGCCTCTGGGAACCAGGAATGTCTGAACAAATTTGCACAGCAATCCATCCAAAGTGGTAGACAGACCGACCGTCAGTACGGTAATTGGCATCCCTTGAACCATGCTGCTAGTGTAGCTAAAAAGCACTTCTCAAAGATACTGGCAGTTTAGTGAGGGGAGGTACAAGGACTTAACTTAATAAACAATAAGGTGAAATTGGTGTGCTTTTATCATAGTAATTTGGTCTTTCTTTTTTGTCTTTATAAATACAGTATGTATGGCTGTATATCTGCACTCTGTGTAGGGTTGTTCAGAAGGAATAGGTCTCATTACAACTTGGGGGGGGGGCAGAAATAGGGAATTTTCTCAAGAGCTTTTACAGGTATTAGTTAGCTAAACAAGCTAGCTAGCTACCTCTAAATATGGATCTGGCTTGGGATTAGTTAGTTCACTTGAGGTGATGAACACTAACTTTGTTTGAAGATTCTCTGTCACAGGACTAGCCTATGGTCCTAGCAGTCACCATAGACTCACTCACTGAAGACGCAATTCACGTGCTACATAGATGAAATCTGGAAAATGTAGTCCATTAGCAACCACAGGTATTAGGATGAAGTAAAGTGTTAACTTTTGATCCCCAAATTCCTAAATTAGTTTAGTATATGCAACGGTTCAGACCACTGAGCATATGGGGGACATAAACAAAACTGTCAAAAAGTGTGTAAATTATTTCAGAACTCGGGTCGGGTTCTATATATTTCCAATTACATCATTTATTTAGAAATACTTTATTGGGGGGACAACTCCCCCGAGGGATTTTCGCCCAGAGTGTCACTGCTGGTGGTCTGCCCTGGAAAGTCGGGGCCACTTTCCCATGCTCCTCTCTGTCTAGAGACAGAGAGTCTAGAGACACACACACACACACATGCATGTGTGCATAAAGGCTATAATTTACCTCAGTGGAGCTGTTCAAAGATCAGAAATGGCATAAAATCTTCAAAATATAGGTTCTTACACTTCTTCTCTGCTGTAAGTATTCTCACTACATTTTCTGTCACTGTGGAGCCAGTGATCACTAACTAACTAACTAACTCCCAAATCAGTATCAATATCATCAATCAAAGTACATGAGAGTCGTGTTTCCTGCATCTATATATAAATCTACCAACTGATGTTTAAGAATCAAACATTTTATTTCATGTTTAGCTAAAATAGGAGGGGGAAACAAACATTATGTCATACAACAACAGATTTTGAACAATACATTTTTAAAAGGTCACACATACACACACAGCTTAAACACAGGAGACAGGTGATGGTGACGCAACACAAATACACTCAAACCCTTGAGGTAAAAGCAGGGTGGTAAGCGCTGGCCGGGGGGGGCCAACACCAAGAGGCCAGCAAGTACACCTGCACTCAGAGTAGACAAACAAACTTCCCCAGCAGCTGGTTAAACAACACACACATGCACACACAAAAACCTCCAGCTTCTTATTTATAACCTCGCCCACACAGCAGAGAAGAAGCGCCGGAGCAGAGAAGACGCAGCCACACAGACAGACAGTAACAGCTGGTTACAGGAGTGAAGCCAAAGAGTTCAGGTCACACAGGAGGAACATTGAACATTACGTTTGGAATAACACAGAGAGAGCAGTTTAGGGCTGCAGCTGAGATTTTTTTCCACAACTGATTAACCATCAATTACTTTTTCAACCTACTGGATAAGCCTGTAATATTAAAAATGAAATTCCCACCACAAGTTTCTAAAGTCCAAAGAGATGTCTTAAAATTACATATGGAGTGTTACCAATAGCCATAAACCGCAACAATTTACAATTTGGATATTATTTCATTAAAAGAAGAAAAGGAATTCTTCCTTTTTGTGAAGCTGAAACAAACAATTCTTCAGTTGAATTCAGCTGATGTGACTTAAACAGTTAACACTAAAGCTACACTAAAGCCCTTGTCAAATATAATAATCAGCTATAATTAATAGTAAAAAAATATATATTGATTAAAAAAAACGAAATTGCAAATTAAGATAAAAATATTCCCACTGGTACTGGTTTAAGTGCAACCTTTTGAGTGTTACATTGCTGTTTTTGCAAATCATCATGTCCTCTCTCATCTCAAACCTGAATTATTGTATGTTCATGAAATCTTAAACTATACTGTTTTGGCATTACAAACTCCTGTATATCTACTGGGGGGGGGGGGGGGGGGGAAAAAAAACAAAATAAAAAGACAATTTGGTTAAAAAAAAAAAAAAGTTGGAGGGGGGTGGGGATGGGGTTTCGCTTTTAAACATCTTTTATGTTTTATTTCTTTTTGGGTCTTGTTTTTTTTTTTAAAGTATATTGGTTTTTTTTTTAAAGTATATTGTTTGGGTT
>CM022479.1:11081581-11193125 GCA_011952105.1 Coreoperca whiteheadi | reverse complement strand
TGCATATCTTTTTTTGTTTTTTTTTTTTTTTATATAGTTTTTTCTGTTGGTTTTTAGTGGTAGATATCCGGTGGTGGGGGGGGGGGGGGGGGGGGGGGGGTATAACAATCCAATTAATCATGCAATTGCGTCTAAAATAATAACAGCTTGCAGAGGTATGGGTATGAGAGTACAACGGCTTTTCACAAATGTCTCGTTTAGTAACAAAACTCTCAAATATCAGCCCTGGGAAGAGGAGTCAAATCTTCAATAATGCTAATTTTGATTCAGATGAGTGACACTTGAGGACACTGTCTTGCAAGTATGAGTGTGTGTGTGTGTGTGTGTGTGTGTGTGTGTGTGTGTGTGTGTGTCATCACATCATCAGTCTTAAGCTTATGTAACTGACACCAGCAGAGCAAATAGTTGGGAGGATTATCACCTCCTCCTTGGCTTCTAAATAAGAGGATATCGGCATGGATTAATTAACCCTCTTGATATTGGTTTTCCTGGAGTGAAACACCATCCTCTGTGCTGATGTGTGTTTGAAAATAAGACATAAATTAGCCATTATTAAGATACCCTTTGGCATGCAGACTTGATGATACAGTGGCAGTGTTGTGTGAGTGCCATTATGACATTTGGCTGTGCAGCACAGTATTATGTTATCAGATTGGATCTGTATATTGAATAAAATAATTCTTAAAATCAAGGGAATGCCAAAGTTTATCCAGCAGCTCAGTTAAAAGAACGTTCTGCTTGATATTCATAATCAGGCTAGATCTGGGATCTCCAGCAATAACATGTAATCGGTGTGGGTGATCTGAGCTTGTGGAGCTTCAGTGTCAGCACTGTGTTAAAATAAACACATTAGCTCGCTTCTACAGTTCTAGCAATGTGTGCGCATTTACGCACATCATTGGGCCTTTACCAACTAAAGTGCCTGGAGACCATAGAGTAGAGATCAATATGACATTATGAATCCACCAAACTGGTACTTATAAATTAAAATCCGTTTCGTTCTGCAACGAAAGCTTAATTTGTGCGACTGGACAGTGTTTATTCAGCTTGACACCATCATGTAAGTCGATTGGTCACTACTGTGCCAACTTTAAACACAAAGCATGTCTTTGAAGCATAGTTCAACAACTCTGTCTGTGGTTCAGCATTTTAAGATGAAATAAGTACATACACGTTAAGATTCGCAGGGCATCCATCTTTAGCACATCGCTGACAGCCTTGAAATGAACGTGGGTGCTCTCTACCTTGCGCGTTGCTCCTCATGTCCAGTCTGTGAGCAGTGTTGGAGTTACAGCAGGGACACCGGAGGCTTCAAGCTCCGTATGCCGGCGTCTGTGTGTCCACCTGCAGGTGTGGAGGGTCTCCTGTCGAGCCCAGTCGTTCGGGTCGGCGGTGCAGCGTCCTACTGGTGCTGCAGAGTCTCCAGTGTCCGATCAACTGCGCCGTGGGAGCGCGCAGCGGCGATGCGCGCTGAGTGAGCGCAGATCAATGGACAGCTTCTAGGGTGGGTGGCAACTGGCAAGGGAAAGAAACTAAACAGGGGGAGAAAAACAAAAGGCAATTTCGGGATAGTGAGCATCACTTGTCCACTCGACATTAGCCTGGGATTATTCTAGACCCCAATAGGAAGGATAAATCAGTCAATCAATCAATCAAATTTAACATTGCACCTCTGATACCATGATCATACATTATAACGCGATTCAAATACAAACTGCAATAAAGAATTTCACCTGGCAGGCCAGGTGATAACTGTTTATTGGCTATGAGCTTTATCTGAATATTGATCCTGCATCGATGACCTTTTTCTGCAGTGGCAAATTAAACTATATTTATATCACACAAAAAGGAGGATGACAAAAGCTAGTATTCCTAAACAAGGAGAGAAGATAATAACTAATAATTTAAACTTTAGAGGAAACGCCAGGCTAAAAAGTTTTAAATGTACTTATAAAGCAGAAACCTAATAATGAATACTCTCTCTTCCCTTAAGTCAGTCAGCTAGATGAATGTCTAATGGGTAACAGCTTTACCTTGAATTTATTCAAATGTGGGTTAATTTGATTGTGTGAACATGAGAGAAGGATCAGTAATACTATGTTCTGATCCTCCCCCCAAAAAAGCTATGCAGTTAGTCTGAGAAACCACAGAAATGTACCTTTTTGTATCAGACTGTTCCGATATACAATTTTCTGACATTTTTACCTATAACATTGTAATAGTGTATCATCCCAGTCTGATCATCTCTTATGAATTTAATGTGTGTTACTGTAAGGGCATGCAGGATCACAAACCTAACCCTAACCGTAACCCAATTCTAACCCTAACCCTAAAACCAAGTCTTAACCCTTAAAAAAGCCCTTTAAAATTGTGGGTTCCAGCATTTTGGCTCCACAAAGGAGGTGGGACGCCACAAATATAGTGTGCTCCTGGTTTTTGGAACCCACGAATATAGTAAAACAAGAGCACACACACACACACACACACACACACACACATACACACACACATACCACCACCTCCACACATTACAGTATGATGATGCTTCACATGCCACTGCTGTTTACATCACTGCTTCCTTTCTCATGGGAATGATGAAGAGCAACTTATTATAATATAAGAGGGCACAAGGGCCGTTCCTCTCCAGAATGAGATTTTCCTCACTTCAACAGAATTTGAGAAATGTGGGTGTATAAACAATGTTTATACAGAGAATAATATCTATACATATTATTATATCGTATATTATTGTTGTATTGTATAATACTACAAAAGTATAGTTATTAGCAGTCTCAGATGTTCAGGGTTTTTAATTCCCTCTCTTCTTCTCATGTGATGACAAAAATGCATATTATATTTCTGTTTCACTTGACTGACCTTTGGAGTGTGTAACATAGGGTTGTTAAACAAATTGTCTATTGATTTAAAAGATGATTTAGATTTAAAATGCTTGTGCATAGTTTATTGGAATAAAATGTTTTCCCACGTACACTTTTCCAACATTATATCTGGTATCAAGTAAACCAGAGGAAGCTACTGCAGTAATTACATGACTTACAGAGTCTTAAGTCAAGTGTTGTCTTTTTTCCCATCATCTCCATATAGTGGGGTTTTGGTGGGGAAATCTGAGATATGTTATCTGTTAACTCTTTGGTTAATTTTACTCTCAGTTTCGTTTGTATTTTCCAGCATCAACAGCTAACTTGCTTTCATAAGTTTGAAAATTAATTTCCTGTTTAGGTCAGAGGTTGTAATAACAACATACATGCAACTCACAAGCAGTCACTGATAGCAATCAAATCATAGTTTTCAGTCAAGTTGCAATTAATAGGTGTTCAGGAATCTCGAGCTTGTCAATTTTGTGAGACCAGGAGCGGGCGGAGAGATTCACCCGTCAGTGCACAGGGGAGGAGTTTGAAGAAGGGGAGGTTATATAAGGGCTGTCTGAGACCATGCTGCCAAAGCAGTAAGTTTGTTTGGTATGATTCTACCAGTTTGTTTAGGCGACTAATTGTTTATATCTTATGAGTTATGTCGGCATGCTAGGTACCCTAATTGAATGTGTGTATCTGACTTGCTAACAGATCATGATGTATTGTCTTGGAGCTGTTTGATATACCTACCCCTGAGTAAGGCAGATTGTACGAAAGCAGATCATGCACTGTGTATACTTACCTTTTGAGATATTGAAACCTGTGAGTAAGGCTAACTGTTTACATTTAGAGAAAGTAGCTGTATATTTGTTACCCTGTAACATGTTTTCTATAAATAGGATCCTGACGAAGGCTTGAAAGATTCCTTTTTGACCTTAGTGGATGCTTTAATAATGTAAGCTAACTTATGTACCTTTGTTCAGAATTATTGGTTATGGTATGCATGCCAATATATTGATTTATGTTTGTTCATTGTACAGAAAATCATTCATTCCGCCATCCATTCACCTACCCACTCCCTGTGGGTAGGTGAATGGATGGCGAATGGATGTACGTGTTTAAATGCGTACACCAGCGAGAAGCTCAATGGTCCAGTCATCCTTATAGTACCTAATCAGGCAATAATCATCTAATTTACATCATTTGTCAAGTTTAGAATTTACAATCTTTTACAAGAGGGTAAAAAATACAGCTGGAAAACCGAAAGCTGGAAAATAATGAAATATACTGTAGATATTGTGAAGCATTTCTCTTTAACTCTAAATGGAGCTGGAAACTCTGTAAAGGGAGTATTGGGTGGGCATTTTCTTTTATATGGATGCAGTCTCTCTGTCTAATTTTATTCCATCTGTAGGTTGAGTTGAAGGCACCTGTTTCTTCTCAAAGAAGGTGTGCTGAGGAGGGACCCTGAGACAATAGTGTGGCTCTTCATTCAATTAAATCTGTAATGTATCAATACAATTTGTCCTCCACTAGATGGAGTCAATTTTCAGCCGACAGTGTGGGACAGCCTTGTTCTTGCACCCCACATTAAAATGATATTCAAACAATCATTTGGACTGAAATGATTCGCTTCAACAAACTCCTTTCTACAGGTTTATTGAACTTTTTACTACAACACAATGGTTCACATACAATACAGCATAGTGATGAGTCTATATACACAGAAATTTTGCACGGTGATTCTTCACATAATCATGTTGACGCTACAGTATAGGCGTACAGAAATAAATAAAACAAACATTTCTCTGAACAAAGTTAGCGTGTACCTTTCTTTTGCATTTAACTATGTCATGGCACGCTATTTTACTTACAGGATTAACAATATATAGCACATGTACTTTAGATATGTTGAAATGAGACAGTGGAACAGCAGGTGACAATATAGCACACAATTCCTCCTTCTGCAAATGTATTTATTATACTTAAAACATGATGTCAAATAGAGGGTCTGCTTGGACACGTACAGTAGGGTCTGACCAGCTGCAGCTGGGGGATTTTTTCTTTTTGGATGTCATGTGAAAGAATGGAGATGTTATATACTATGTATAAAATGATGTTTTTTCTGTAATGTTAGATTTATCATCCCTTTAATCTGCTAAACCTCGAAGAACACACACTGACCTGATTGTTCATCAGCAATCACATGGTTTTATGTCTATGAGGAAGACAGTGGTTGTGGCTGTGAATGTGAAGCCCCTGAGATGTTAATGCCAGTAAGAGCATGAGACAGAAAGGTGCTGTCATAAATGAGGCTGCTAAGGATCAGACCAATGGGGAGGGCCATTCACTTTACATACTGGGGTCCAATTTGGGCCAAGTTACACATAGAAGGCCAGTCATGTGATGTAATACACTGAACTTTACATAGAGAAATATTTTTCAATATAAAAATGAAGATTTTGATATGCAAATATTAATCGATGTTCAATCAAATAAGTCTGGTCAAAGTGTAAACATAAAGTATAGAAGTCAAAATGAACTCTCTTTCTCACTTATTCACCTATGCTCTGGTTCTTGCAAAAGCTATTTGGGTTTCCTTTAATAAGAACGACACACTTCTGGTCTAATCTGTCCTTTAATTCAGTGACTCAGCTCAGTCCGAACAAATCCATCGCTTTGTCACCCACCGAGGACACGCTGCTTTCTTCTATCCTGATTGGCTGGTCAGGATTTCTCACAGAAGAATGACAGCACGACCTGACAACAAGCTTCAAACAACAGGCTTCTGTCAAACGGCCCGTCCATCCCAGACTGGTGGCTGCTCAGCTGGGGACTCGTTATGCAGACACTCCTTAACTACTGGACTTTGACGGTTTTGATTGAAAAAGCACTGGATCACTGAATAACTTCCATATAGCCTTGAAGGGGCTAGAGATGTTACGTCTGTTTTAAAATCAAAATTTGGATTACACAGGGGAACTATGTCAATAGTGTGTCTTTACATTAGGAGATGAAGCAGGTCTCATAATTCCAGCCTTGCTAGGCGCCAAATAGGAAAATGCATGAGAACGTTTAGGAAAATATTTGAATATCAATGTAATATACTTCTCTTTTGACAATGAACTTCACAATGTCTGGCCTGTCCAGATGTGTTGAAACCGTATATTTTGTTCCTCTGCTGCAGTGGAACTTTTTTGCAAGCACTTTATCAGCCCAGCTTTGATCCTGTTGTATGATGGACATACACAGATTCCTTCTGTATATGAATGAACTTCAGGAGAACATAACTACTGCTCTGATAACAGCATTTAAATCTACTTACAGGTATTGGTGTATAGTATACGTTGTAAGTGTATATTGAGTAGCTCTAGAGGTAGTAATTACAAATGTATGCACATGACAGCGTGTTAGTTTGATAATGGGAAATCAGCTCTTGTTAAGGCTCAGTATGAAGACTTGTGGGGGTGCAATGCAGGGAGGGAGCCACATTAAATGGACATGGGCAGCATTACGTGAAATGTACAATGGCATCATACGGCTGCAACATCACAGTATCAAAGCAATTACAAAAGGTTTCCTCGATACAGACTGCAAGTATGGGCTGGGTTTCCCTGATGCGTGCTGCATCTTATGTCCTTTTCTATTGAATTAAAACTAGACCTAGATGTGTTTTACGTCGTTTTTCCTGTGTTCAAGCCACATTAACATAACAGCCCAGTTTTAACTTTATAATAGAAAATCTAAAGCACTGAGACCAGAATAAGGATTAAGGGAAACCGTCTCTCTCTTTCTCTGTGTGACATCTGTCGAAGTCAATCAGACGGTTCACTCGCAGCATACCAGCTCCTGACATGTATCAGGACACATGCAAAGATTTGAAAGCTAACCCGCAAAGCGACATGCATGCAGAGTGTGGATCTTCTGTTACAAGCTGGCGTTACACACTTTACTCTTATTTACGACAGAGAAAAAGGTCATGTCTGCCTACAGTTTGTCAACCACATGATGCCCTTAAGAAGATGTGTGCAGAGGACGATGGAGGCTGTGCATTCACACAAACAGTTGCTGGTCAACAACCTCTACTGGAGTATACAGCACTATTATTTACAACATGTGTGCACTAAATAATCAGGGATGGAGTCAGCCCCATTTCAGTTCAACCACCTCAGGAGGTAATCAGCACCAGTGATATCTGGCGACAAATTGATTGGCTGAGGGATTGATTGATGAATCGATTAGGTGGACATTCTCTATTCCAAAAAAAAAAAAAAAATGATTTCATTTACTTCCTGCACTGACTGAACTGAAAGGGATTGGACCCCAAACCTGAAGGTGAGATTGGTCGCCATAGGAGCAGGAGAGGCTTCATCTAGTTAGAAGACTACAGGGGCTACAGATCTTCATCATCATCCTCATCAGTGATGCAACGGAGGGACGGGGAGACAGGCTGCATGCAGATGGGAGGGGTGGGTCCTTGGACGGGTACAGTGCTTGGTCATCTTCTGGAGAGAGACAATAAAAGGAGGTCATCGTTTGGAGAAACACAGAAATCTGTTAAAAGTTCAATTGAAAGATTATAAATTAACTTTCAAATTTTTCTTATCAAAGAACCATACCAATGGTTTTGTTTGTTTAAAAAAAATTAAATCAAATATGCTTTACATTTATTGCCACCCATTTTCCAAAGCATACCATAAGTTTGTGACTTCTCTTTCCGGTGCTTGACATGGGTATCCCCCACCCCAACAATTTTTTATTCATTTATTTATGTATTTCAGATTTGTGTTACTACTTCAGTTAGAAGGAATATTTTCCCAAAATGTCCTTGGTGTTGCAAAAATCTAAACATTAATGAGTTATGTCAATCAGAAATAAAAATGTGAAAACATTAAAGTAACATGCACAAAGGATCATGTGATTTTTGTTTTTCATTTATGTATAATGTGTGTAATGATGCTGTTGGGCAGCCTCTGGTGCAAAATTTCCATGAACGCATCAAGTACGGAGCTGACAGGAAACATAACCGTTTAGCGATGGATCTTAAGCAAGCCTCAAGTCTCTCTGAGTTAATTTTCATAATGAACTGAAACAAATGACAGAAATTGGTCTAAAGTGTTTTGGTTTGGAAACTTATCAGCAGTAAATTAAAATGCAGGTGATTTGTAGTTAACGCGCAAAACATTTGCATGGGCTAAACAAATGCACTGACAAAGACTATTTGAAAGTGTGTGTGTGTGACTCAGTGTACTTTGTTGATTACCATGGCATTAACTTGCAGCGGTCTCCTGCTGAATGATGAAGTGCCTGCTTGAATCATCCACCTCGCTGCCACAGTGAACATCACTCCTGTTAAGCCAAACTGACAAGTGAATTGATAACAACGTGACAAGAATTCTGAATTTTCATTTAATCTCACTTCAAAGGCTCCAACACAAATGAATTCATTGTTATTTTGCCTTACAGAACTAAAAATACAGTTTAATCTTTAATCTAGTCTTAAGTTAGTTGAAGTGACCAGAAACAACAAACAGCTCACGCTTTCTGTTTACTGTTGTCTCACTGTAAACTTACTGTAACTGACATCCTCACCTGTTGTCATTGATGTCTCTCGTTTCACTGATGCTGTTGCCTGTTAGAAACAATACAACAGCTTTATTTCACTGATTGAGCACATTTAATACTAATACTACTGTATTACTACTTTATTAACTGACCATTAAATAATCCTATAATATAATACAGTGTATGCAACGATAAGAAAAGAAACACTGTGCTCATGACGCTTAATTATAAGATAATTAACATAATTATTAAGGATCTCATGATAAAAAAATATTAAAATATGTGTACATATGCACGCACATGTACGTGTACACGAATGTTGGTTTGGATACAGGTACATGTGTGTGCACTTGTACTTACCGTTGTCAATGTTGAGTGGGTAGGACTCCAGTATGTCTCCATTATATCTGCCTGCTCTGTAGCCCAGCGCTGTGGAAACTCTGTGTAAAACACCACAGAGGAAACAGAAAACAAACACAGTCAAATACGAGTGCAGTATGTGACGTTAAAAGTGAAGGAGACCTGTCTCATCCCGTAATTTGGAAAATCAAAGGTAGGCAGAGTTAAAAGGAACACAACGTTGAAGAAGTACTTTATATAGAAGAGAGAAGCCTGACAGCTGTAGGTTATGATCAAATGGCCATGCTTGGATGAGTGACCGCTCCATAGGTGTCTGTAAACGCCACAGGATGCTCTATTTTTGAAGACCAGTGCAGACTCTTCCTGACCTCGAAAATCAGTCTTTATGGACAGACCTGACTTTAAGCCATGCAATGTCTGGCTGGAAAAGGTGGAAGGGTGGATTTGAACTCACGTGTTGCTCTGGACAGAGTTGGGGTTGCAGTTGACGCTGGCAGAGCTCGGCTGTGTCATGTTGCTCTGGAAGAGGACGTTGCTGTAGGTGTTGGCTTGCTCAGTGGCACGGATGTAAGTGTAGAAAGGGTTGGTGGGAGAGCAGACGGGCATCTGCTTCGGCCTCACTGGCTTGGCTGTCAGGACGATAAAAAAATATAAGGTAGGTTACAGCTATAATAAATCTTGGGTCACTGTTACTGCAGACCAAATTGGTTAAAAAAGAAAGTCAGTTCAAAAATGCATGCTTTTCAGACATTTCACTTAAAATAATTCCCATACCCAGGCAACAACACAAACAAAAGCATAAATCAAAAGATCAAGCCTCAGTGCAGTACCAATCTGTGCTGCATGGGGGCGCCTCAAGGCGCTCTTTGCCTTCATGGCGTCCTTGATGCGGTCAACCTCCTGCTGGTAGCGCCGGCGGTCCATCATTGCGCCCTCCTTGGCATCCCTCAATGCAGTCTCCAGGGCCTTAACTCTCTCAGCAGTAGACCTAAGACGTTTCTCCAACTTTGGAAGCTCACAACGCAGATCTGCATTGTCACGAACCAGCTAGAGGGGAGACAGATGACACACAGGAAAGACAATGAAAGAGAGCCACTGTGAGGAAAGAAGAGGTCAAACAGAAGAAGAGGGAAACATATGTAGCTAAGTACAACACTTACAGTTTGAGAAGCTAAATTGAATTACTGTTTAAGAATAATCTAATAAGAACAAATATTCAAAAAGCCACTCAATTAAAGTAATATGATGCAATATGAAACATCCAATTTGATCTTCATCTGTCACTAAGAAAAAGACATGTAGGGCTGAGAACTGAACAATTTACTTATGTCACTAACTATTTCTGGGTTTTGAATATACTGTAACTAAAGTGTGTTCAAAATGGCAACAGACCATTTTTCAGGGGTATAGAGATGTGTAGTTTGTACAAGTAACAGTCAAATTATGCCTCAAAATAAAATGGCTTTAAGTCTTGGAATGAAAATATCAGAATTTCCCTAAAAGTTACAGTTCCTCTCATCCTTTCTGTGTGATTCTCACCTGTTTGTGAACCTTTGTAAGTTGGTCCAGGTTATTCTCAAGAAAGGAAATCTTCTGCTTCTGGGTGCAAGACCCCCCGCTATCATCAGGTTCCATTTCGGAACTCTACAGAGAGGACGATGAAGCAGAAAGAAGAGAATAAAAATAGAAAGCAAGGTAGAGGAAGAAGTTTTCTATTGTCCCATGGCAGAAAATGGGGGCTAATAGGGGCTGACAGGTAAATGTATGAATACCATTGACTTTCCACCTATCAGTTATTAATACACAGCAAAATGTGCCAAACAATCCCCTTTTAGGCCCAAAACAAGAAGAGTTATTCGTCCAGTATTTTGCATGGTGACATATTACCTTCTTGCAAGACCTTTCCGTTGGATCTTAAATCCACTAGTCTATACAAAAAATGAATTTGTTGTGTCACATACATGATATCAAAAAGTCAAGGGGATTAGAGGGATGGAGAATGTTGATGGTATTTCTACTGAGATTTACCAGTGGGGATTCACGTCACAGATACCCCCTTAACATGATTAAAAAACTGAAAGTCCTGAGTCACTGTCTTCTTTTCTAATCTTTGAGCTGCTTACTTTTTTAACCCGCGACGTGAGGTCTTGAACGAACAGCTTGCGCAGGTTGTGGAGGGTCTGGAGTTCGCGGGCCTGGAGAACAGACAGATGGTGAGGTTAGGAAGACAACTCTGGACACGGTGATGTAAGAGAAGGGTTATACAGAAAGAAAGGAGAGCGGACTCTAAGGTTAAAGGAAAGAGAGATAGAGGTGCAAAGGTAGATGGACAGAGGTGCATATTTTACTCACGACAGTCTCCTCCAGACCCTTCAAGTCCTGTTTAGTCTGCTCATGGCGCTCATGCAGGAATCTGACAGGAGAGCAAAACCATTATTAGACAAAAGACAACATTTCTGTGTACTGTGAACAATGTAATATCTATGTGTTGCTTTGACTGCCCTCTGCTGGAATTTTAGAGAAGGGGACTATATCAATTCCATCTTCAAATGTTTTTATATCCTGAATGAAAATAATCATGAAAACGCCACCAGAAATCATCAACCGTATGCTGACTCCTGTAGTTGGGATGTAATTTTCTATACATCTTTTTCTATACAATTTTCTATAGAGTACTCTATATTCAGACCGTTGTTTCAACCATACTGAGTAGTCGAGTATGAGAAAACAAAACCTCCCTGAAACTTACGAGAGCTCCTCCAGGCGCTCGCTCTTGGAGTTGTCCTGACTCTTCAGGCGTTCAAAGTCAGCACGAACCTGAGCCAGCTCGAGCTCCAGCTTGGAGTTACGACTGGAGGTGTGAAACAGCACACATGTTCGGGATGAAAAAGAGAAAGAGTTTAGATTAAAATGAATACACAGCAAACCTGTTAATTTCACAGATAATAGATAGTAAACTTGTGTGTGTGTGTGAATGCAGTTTGAAAAGATATATGTAATATTGTCAATGATAACAATAGCATATAATGATTAATAAGAAGAAATGAGCACATAGTTTCTTTGTGTAAACAGAGATAACAAATTGAGATGGTCACGGACTCAGTGAGCTCGTCAATGATCCTCTGCTTCTCGTTGATCTCATCCCGCAGGCGGGCCAGCTGCTTGTGATGGAGGCCACGGTGAGACTCCCCCTGCTGACGAGGAGCCTTCTGGAAAGGAAAAGAGCAAACACACGTCTCTTCAAAGATGCTGGCTTCGGCAGTGAAAACCTGAAAATAAATCAAATAAAAAGCCACATAATCTGTTTGAGATCATCCACTTTGTAGCGAGAAGGTTTGAGGAGCACTCTGGGAAACAAAGGTAACTGTTCATCAGTTCATTACGTAGCACCATACAGGGGAGACTGAACAGAAATAGAAGGCATGAAATGGCACAAAAGAGTCAGATCCGAACAATACGTACTTTGCTTGTATCCTATTCTGGGGTGACAGAATTTCAATCAATACTAATCAAAATTCTCAGGTTTCAGACTGGGCACTAAAGAAATGCCTTATAGCATTTCTTACCTTCACATTTCCATCCTCAGTCTCCCCCTTCTCTCCATCCTTCTCCTCAAGCATGGAGTTATCTGGTAGGAGAAAAGGAGAAAGTAAGCATTTGCCACAGAGCTACAACCTGTTAATTTCTTAAATAAAATGGGATGTGTGAATTCTTGTTGAAAATGTGCAAAAACGATCGCTAAACTGTCCGCTATTTCCTTTAGTTTGGACATTCATTCTGTGACTGTGCTAATATTTTTTGCAACAGGATTTTTGTGCACGTGTACGTGCGTGTGTTACCCTGGTCTTGCAGCTTGGCCAGCTCTTCGCTCAGGGAGTCGTGGCTCTCCTCCAGAAGCCTCTTCTTCTGCTCCACGCTCTGCATGTACTCCGTCAGAGAGCGGATCTTGGCTTCATGCTGTGCGAACACAAACGCACAAAAATCATAACAAACCCCAGCCATGACAAACTACAATAAATGAATTGTTCGCGCAGCCTTTCATCCATTCCATCGCTTCCCCTCCCGTCCCTCACCTGAGAGATGAGGAGCTGGCAGGAGGAGAGCTCCCTCCCGGTCTCCTCCATCTTGCGGTGGCACTCCAGCTGCATGTTCTCCAGCTGGCGGCAGCGCTTCACCATGCTCTTCACCTCCGACTTGATCTTGCTGATGTAGAGGCGAGCCACCGTGAACTCCTCCTCGATTGCACCGCTAATCTCCACCGGCTGTGGATTGGAGAAGGAAAATGCAAATTATTTCCTCTTCCACAGTTTCTCCACCAGTAATGTGCAACAGAACAGGACATTAAGGGTTGAATCGTGTGCCTACAGTATATGTACATTTTGACCGGTAATCTAAAGCTCTTTTGACACCGTGATCCACCTCACCAGCTTGATCTCCCCGTTGCCCACGATAGTGCTGAACTCGCTGAGGTCCCTCATCAGACCATTGAGGACGTCTGCGATGCGTTTCCTCTGCTGGCCGCTCACTTCCTGCATACGAGAGAGCTCTGCCTCCAGCTCCATCAGACTGGCCTGTTACAGAGAAAAAGAGAGGAACGAGAGATTCATTAAGGGTTTTCAACAGAAAGCCCCAAGAGACCACATACCTCCACTGGGAAAATGTTTATTGTGCATTAATTCACATAGTGATAAACATTACATTAAGTGGGTGATGGAGGCCATCATTTTTGGAGAACATCTAAAACCAGGTCCTGGTTTTGGGGCTTTATATGAGGATGCATTGTGCAAGATTGCATCTAAGTCAGACTCATGACCACTGAGTTATGGCCATTTAAAATGATCAGGATGCTAGCGCCATCTACAGGTGGAATGAAATTAGATGCGTGCAACTGTCATTTAAATTTGATAACATTTTAAAAATCCAAATTTGATTTTCCACTCAAGGAAGCCGCACTGGCACAGCAGGTGCTTGTCACTGCAGTGCAGCAAGCGAGCATGTCCTTCTGTTCCACCTCCTGTCTCTGATTTAAGCTCTCCATCTGTCAAGCTCACATTCACACGGTTCCTGTTAAAACCTGCCATTTTCTGGGACAGTTGGTCGGCCAGCAGCTGGTTCTGCAGTCCTTTCTCCTCCACCTCCTGGCTCTTCTGGTCGTAATTGATGGCCAGCTCCTCCAGAGCCTGCAGCACCTCCTTCACCTCAGCCTTGGCGCAGTCGCTCTCTACCTGCAGCCTGCCGAGTTCAGCCTGGACCTTGTCCCCATCGCCTTTGGATGAGGCCAGGAGCTGGAGGGAAAGAAAAGACAGGGGGAGAGGCAGGGAGTGACTTTTTTTTTAAGTGACAACAATTTGTCAAGTCCTTGATTCTTTAAGGGGCTGTTTGAAAGCTGGAGCTTGCATGTAAGCTTAAGTTCCTCTCAGATAGAGTCTGTGTGTGCATACAGTGTGTATTAGTTTGTGTGATTGTGTGTGCGAATTTCTGTGGACTGACCTCATCCTGGTCCAGCATCTGCTGCTTCAGTTTCTCCACCAACTGGCACTGCAGGTTAATCTCATCATCCTGCATGAACACGATGTAATCGTAAATACCAATCACTACCATCCAGACTAAATCACTTGCATGTGTGTATGAATATACAGTACGTGACACAGAAAATGATAGGCGTTCATCTCCTTTGTTTTTCCATGTATGAATCCATAGTTACATTTCAGTTTAGAATATGTCACAAGTGTTAAACACTAGCTAGAAGGGGACTAAAAATAGCCCTAAATATCTTTGATTGCAAAAATAACATCTGCATTTACACCATGCTAGAGAGGTGGAATTAAAGTAGAGCAAAAGTAGAAAACTGAGACTTGCCCCAAGCAAGTTTGCTAATGTGCCTGTTTTAATTAGTATGTTCCCGCTTTTGTGTTTGGACCTTGTCATCCAGCTGCTTGTACAGCTTGCGGATCTCCTCCTCGTACTTCTGCCGCTCCTCTTCAGAAATGCGGACCACAATGGAGGAGGTGTCGTTGTCCAAAACGGGGCGCTCCTCCACAGTCTCGAAACGGGTCACCATATCCGCCGTGGTCTGCTCCGTCTCAGGCACGTCCTCTCCTGAGGGGAGGGATGGAGGGACAAAGGGGACAGAGAAACAATGACATGAAAAATAATGCAGTTAGTGCATAAAGACAGCACAGAAGAGTTGAAGTTATGCAACTTCTGCTGGAAGTCAGTTAGTCAGAAAACACATAATGTTTTCTCACCATTTCGCCAGCGGTTGAGCTCAGTCTCCAGCTTCTGGATGGTGTCCTTCAGAGTCTTATTCTTCTCCTTCTCCTTCTCGTACTTCCTCTTCCACTGCTCCGCAGTCAGCTCCAGGTTGATGGAGGCGGTGTTCCTGATGGTCTTGGCACTGTGACAGAGGAAAAGACAAAGACAGAGAGACACAGGGGAAAAAGTATGAATCGGTTTTCTGAGTGACTAAGGAAAGGACTGATGATTGGTGTTCATTTGATCACTTCTACTATAATTTGGCCAAAATTCAGCTTTATGCTGGTGATATAGTTTCCGAGGTCACTTTCTTGAGCCTTCTGACTCAAAAAGAGATTCATACCTCCCTGGTGAAAGAACATTATTTCCTCAAAACAAATATACAATAAGTGCAATATAGTCAAGTGGGCAGTGTCACTTAGCATCTGCCTTGCTTGGAATTTAGGTTACACCCAAAAAAGCTCATTGCCTTCCTTTTGAGGGGTAAATATAATCGGTTTGGTTTCTAATCAGTTCTCATACGCATACTGTATACGATCATTTCTATCCAAAGATGCATTGACTGTATCCACAGATGAATCTACCGTTGTCCAAACATCAGTGTCGACTTGGTCTCTGCATCGTTGTAGCTGGAGGGAGAGCAGCAGATGAACATGGTGGTGCGACAGTTCCCACCGAGGGAATCCTGCAGGATGCGGGTCATTTTGCTGTCCCGGTACGGCACGTGACTTTTCTGCAGGAGGGAGAAGCGGAGAGGATGGAAGAGGTGGGGAGGGAGGAAAGAAGAAAGAAAAAAGATAGGAGGATAATTAAAGAGGTGAGGAAAGGAAAACAAAAAAGAGAGAGAAAAAAGATTATGAATAAGGGACAATTTGGAACCAAACCAATGAAAGAAATGCCTGACGCATGTTTCATTTGCTTCTTGATTTTGTTCCGCAGTGATTCATCAGCAGATTGTAATCAGCAAAAATGTACACTTTCCCACTCCCCTTGATTTGGATTCTAACAAACCCCAAAACTGCTGTCAAATGTGTCAGATTGATTGTGCCGCATCCAAATAATTGGCAGGGACAGTTTTGGCATTTGACGGCCAAACCTGTTAAGATGGCAGAGAAGAGGGGGGGGTACTGGGGACCAACAGCTACTGTACATTAGTGTTAGAAATGAGAATGAAAGGTTATTTGCAACAGTATCTGAACTTGGAGGTAAATAGGACACTTCCAGTTCCAGAAATAGAAATTAATCATATTTTAATTCACTTAAATGGGGAGAAATCAATCAACTACTTTACACCAGCTCCTTAAATATTATTTAAAATATTATTGCTTAACACTGACATACAGTATTTGCCAAAATACTAAACCAAGACCAAAACATACAGTAAATACTACCACTTTTAGCCACTTTACCACAATTTTGATGATTATATATTTTACTGTAATCTAAATCTGTATTTCTGCCGATCTATTTTACTGTAAATCTTAAAGTTACAGTTCACCCCAAAATCAAAAATACATATTTTTCCTCTTTCCTGTAGTGCTAGAGATATCTTGATATATTTTTTTTATATAATGGGACAATATGGCACTCGGCTGTATAATTATGTGTACATGTATTTTTGATTTTGGGGTTGCTGTCTAGAGGGAAATATGGTGAAAATGGCTCACCGTGCCCTCGGCCAAGGCAGAGATGACATTTCCCAGAGCAGAAAGAGACTTGTTGATGTTTTTTGCCTCATCCAGGACGGCTCCTGCAGCTCCAGTCTTACTGACCTGGAATAAAGAAAACGCCAGTGAGTGAAGTCAACAGCTGTGAAAAACACAGAAACAATTATAATCAAGTCATTTATTTGAAGCAGCTGAATTGCAGGTTTGGAGTTGTTGATTTATAAACGGCCTTTCCCCCAGAGTGTCTCCTACCTTCTCACTGCCAGCCAGATCTACCAGGTACAGTTTCCCACACAGTTTCTGCTCAGTCTCCACGTGCTCCTGCTTGATGTTGATCAGGAAGATGCTGTGGCTGCGAGAACTGTGCTCGTTCATGTCTGCGCAAAGACAGAAGCAACACAACAGTCTTAGAACTTCAGAGGCAAATGTCTTCTTAAATTGGTGTTAAAATTGGTGTTTAAACCCTTTTTCAGAGGGATAAAGAATTCACAAATGAGATCTGATCAATCTTTAAGGAACAACACCATGGGTGGAAAATGTTTTCCAAACGTTGCCTGCGTACCAGGAAACAAACATTAGAAATCATTCAAAATGTCACTATTGAAATTCAGAATGAAAGACAGACTACGACTAACCCTGTGTAATCATGGAGATTTAACTAAAAAATAATAAATGAACCATTTAAAATGACGTCCTGACATACATGTAAGCCTTATTTCCAAAAACATACAAACTATTATTTACATGCATCTCTCCTGTCCAGTACCAGCAGTTCTTCGGATCATGTCACCTTAACATAGTGAAGCTACTAACAGATTAATGTGAAGTAATTTATCTGTGCATATGAACTCTTCCTTCTTGTCTTTTTTTTGTCAGCCGGAACAAGCCATACCTGCAGCAGAGTGCAGATAACAAACGGCGCTGATTTAAATGGCTCACTTCTCCTCGCAGACAGTAAGTTCAGGTTTCTCTGCAGATGATATCTGAGGGCATCAGCTCAGTGTCTACAGCGTGTCGCCCCATTAGTCTGCTATCAGCACGCCGCTCTGCAGCACCGTGAGTCAGCAGGCATCCACATGGAAACAGAGAAGACTGTGCTGCTCAGGAGCGCAGCCTTAATCAAATCTGATCCAGGGCTGCTTACAGTCAGTCCATTTTTTAAAGCTTTGTTGTAAGGATTTGATTGGCATCACATTACTTCCCATTAAAACGTTTTGTATTAATTCTTTTGTAAAAAGAGATAGCATCTATTTATTTTGTCACCATGAAGAAATTTGTCTTGGCATCCAATCAACATGCAACACCTCCATCATATCCCTCACTAGTACATAAAATCCATGAAATACAAAGCCAACTCAATCCTCTAGTTCACATTATCTGCGCAAGGCTGTTATACGACCCCATGTACTTAAAGTTGTAACACACAGACAGAAATGAATATCTATAGCGATTTTGCATGCACAGAGGGACTTTGTATCATCTGCCAGAGCTCAAGCACTCAGTGGATGGATGATTTATAACACACTTGTTCTCTTATAGTGGTCTGTACCAGACGAGCTATCTGAGCTTTCACCTTTACAGATAAGTTGCACCAGAATTCATACAATAACACTCTGTAGCTGAGTAAGTGCCTATCTCTGCATAGAAAATAACAGAGATTAAGTTGTTGTGTGTTGTTGGTCTTTAATTTAAACGAACTGTTCATTCATTGGTGATAACGGTGTTTTGAATTTTGGACTCGTTTTACATTTCTTTTTTCATCACAGTCGGTGTATTCAATTTACTTTATTTTGAATGTGAGTATCACGCTGGCTCATTGCGCTCAATGCTGAGGCATCAGATTATAATTGTCAAGAAGCTAGACTCTGGTGATTCCGGTGAATTAGGACTCGCACTGAGAAGCAGGAATGTTAATTTATGAGCCATTAAATATCTGGACCTGAAGTTCAAAATGTAATTTCCCCAATGTCCCACTTAAATGACAGAGTATTTGATTATTCTGCTGGTCAATTAACTCTGTGATTTGCTGTGTTGATTTATGTGGTGTTTGTGGTTAATAATAAGAAGAAATGAACTAATATGAACCTAGTTTATGTTTTCCAGTTTATGTTTAATCCCCTTTTTTTGTTCAAGTACTTTCTGGATACATTTTTTTTTATAGAAATGAACTCTTCTTTGTTCAAATTAACTGAGTACTTGATTTCAACTAGGTAACCATATACTTAGATAACTGCTTTCCCCCCTAATACATCAGCGTTTATAGCCCCTGAACATATTGTAGGTCATTCAATTTAACTTTTAATTCATGCATCACCAAGTATCTAGTCCTGTCAATCACTCACTGCAGAAAAGGGCAAACTGAAATCACTGATTTCTTGAAAATGTCACAGAAAGTCCGATGTGAGGACGAACAAATGCACTGAGCACTAAGGCACAAAACGCATTAACTCTGAAGAAAGGAGAACTGCACATGTCGGGTCTGCAACAGCACAGGTTGAGATTTATTACAGTGAAGCAGTCCTGGTGTTTTTGTTGTGCACTGAGTCCCAAAGCTCATCTGATTCTTTCACTTCAGTCGACTTCAGCGCTGTGTGTCAGCACAGGACTCCACCACAGAAAAAAATAATGAATATGCTGCACTGGCTAAGGCTTGTTGTTTGGATAGTTCTCAAAGGAGTTTGTTTATTGTATTTTTACCTTTTGAAATCGCTCCACTGCAATACAAAGTCTGTCTTAACAGTAGCAATCAGTTCAAAAATCTTACTTGCTTAATAAATATGGGGAACAAATGTGTCAGTGGGGTATGGTCATCATTCTTGCTCAAAAAAATAATACGGGAAGCTTTTTTTTCAGTATAACTGTCACAAAATAATGACATGAAAACAAATTGGCGCAAATCCTACTGAAACAGACTCCGTAACACAAATAATTACACTACTGGAACATTTTTATGGATCTGATGTAAAATCTGGTTAATTAGGTTGTTATTTTTTGCTGCTTTTTGGGTTTTTTTCCACTGTAATGAAATGTTGTACAATGAAGCCAAACCATCACTCTGACCTGTAAACCCACAGTATAGGAGCCATTAGTCAGATATTATTACTGGACCATAGAGGAGTGAGTCAGCGGTATTGTGGCCAGAACAAGGTGCAAGAATCACAGATCACAGAGCTTTTATCTCCAGTGTTGTGAAAGGTTTTGTAACATCAATTAAAGATAAACACATCTTGTCAGTCTACATTACAGTGAACTCCATCTGACAGGACCTAATTCCTTTATATGAGAATGAATGAAGCTTGAAAATTATAGCAGGCTATAACACGAAGATGACATACCAAGACACAATAACAGGTTACATGAACTCAGCTGTAACGAATTGTAAGTGCTACTGCTGGCACTGAAGAGAAACTAGATCTCGTGCTCTGATACGGAAGTAGAGGAACAAGGGAGATTACATTATTTTCAAGATGAACACCTGCAAATGTTTCACTGTAAGCATTTGTCTCATGGGCTGGTTATTATATCCAAAAACAAAATAAAAACCGCTGTCTGTCCTGAATTGCAATACTCCTGTGTCCACTGTATATCCCGTGTTGCAATATTCTAAGTTAAATACTCACTGGTCACAGCAACATGGCGGTTAGCTTTGCCCTCGTCGATCACATCCATAACCTCATCAGGGCTGGACACAAAACGCTCAGTGCATCCCTTAGGGGAGGAGAGGAGACAAGAGGATATGGGAGAGGAGAGTATATGACAGGGAATGAGAGGAGAGGAGCAGAATATGAGACAGACTTAATATCACAGATCTGATCCTGCACACAGACAGATTTACACCTAAAAAGACAACATACAGAGCACTTTCACAAACCTTGACATATGGCACCCTGTTCTTATCCTCATGGACGGACAGGTTGGTCTTTGTCACTAAACAATAGAGATAATTGAATTTTTCAGTAAAAGTATCAGAAAGACATGCAGTAGTTACACTGCTGCAACGTTAGTTTATAGTTCACAATATATTGGCAAATGAAAATACTGTTGCAAGTGGTTCATGAAAAGCTCGTTAGAACTAACCATCCAGAAGGTCACGGATTTTGTCCATGTAGATTTCAAAGTATGAAACCTGTTGGAGAAGAAAGACAAAATAGAGCACCAAGTTTAGCTTTTTGTTTTCAGACAGAAGGTACAGATTGAAATCGGAGTTAGAATGTCTAAACGCAAACCAACACTGTGTAACGTAAGAAGCGTACCACAACACAACACATAACTCATTTGAACTCATCAAATACAGTACCTTGATGTGGAATTCGAGGTTTTCATCCATGGCAAAGATGTGGTTGAAAATGTCCTCAGCGATGCGAGGAATGATACCCATCTGGTGAGGGTCGTGCAGCTTGCCCTGAAGCAGTAAATCGCAGATAGGAGTGAGATGGTGGTAGCCATCCAGGGTCAAAGGTTAATGGAGACTCTATGCAATAATGCCTTTAAATTCCCATAAAATGTCTGTTAAATCAAAGCTAAGAACAGTAAAAGGCTTGGCAGAAAAAGAAGAGAAAATGCTATCCAGGTAGAGCCACAAAGTGTCAAAAAATGCACAAAAACAATGTCGAGGGAAGCACTGGTAGATCACTGCTGTGAGGCCTGCTTAGTAATAGAAATTGTGGAACAAATGTGCAATGTAAATGCATTAAAGGTGGGTTATGCGATTTTAATCCATTTTACATGTCTTTTTGTCAAATTCAGTGAATATCTCCTAGACATTCAGCTTACTTTCTAGTTTGCCAAGATATGTTGTTGCTGTGGCGTTAGCGATAGTAGCAGGAGAGTCTGGGAAACCCACCTTTGATTCATTGTTCTATAAAATTATCACAAAGACCCAAAACTCCCCAAAATGTTTGATGAATGGGACAAAAAATAACCACAGAGACACAAGAAAAACTTGATCATTGTTGGACACTTATTGCAATTTGCAGTATAAAACTTTGCAGATCTGACTGGTTGGGTAATATTAATGTTCATTTGAAGAAACAGTTTTACTTTATTGCTCTGAACACTGTACCTCCATGGTGTGAGTCTTTCCGGAGGAGGTTTGTCCATATGCGAAGATAGTGCCATTGTATCCAAACAGAACATCTATGAGAAGATCAGAACAACAAATGAGACCACAGCACATACATTTCACACATCTGACATATTTTGGTGTTGCTAATCGTCCATACCCTTGACAATCTGCTTGGCGCAGGTGTTGTACACCTGCTCCTGGGTGGTGTTGGTCGGAAAAACTCGATCAAACGAGTAGGACCTCCCCTGTGAAGACCATCAACAACAACAGACAGTTAACAAAAAACATGATATAACGCTGCTTATCTCATCTTGTCTTTTCACTTTAATCTCAGCACATTCGAAAAACGCAAAGTTGCAGTATCTAATCTTACATGTTTTATTCTTCTACAGAGAGGGTGTTTTGCTATTCCGTTATAGGAATGAAACGCACAAAGGCACAATAATGACGATCAATCAAAAAGTGTCCTACAGTACAACTTTGACGCTGTACTACATTAAGAAGAATAAAATGACAAACAATGTATTTTAAAAATGATATTTAAAAGAACACTTTTCTAGCAGTTGGTCATCAGTCGAAGCTTCGGGAAATGATGTCAGTGCTGTGAGGTGGTGCCTCACTGAGGTATCTGATGCTTGAAATTGATTGACTCCTCTGTTTGCACATGCCTGACCATGAAATAAGAAGATATACACTCGTATAAAACAGGGATGTCATTTTTAAACTTTTAAACGTCATATTTCATATGAAACGGCCCATTTATGTTACAGCCCAACACATCATATTGCTGTTGTCCTGTGAAAACTTCATAACACTGGTTCTGATGACATGTAATCACACATTATTCACATGACAAAACTAAATCCATTAAGGTTCAAGAAATGTCTCTTGATAGCACACTTTTAAAATGTTTTTGGAAAAACTCAAGACCACATTCAAGCTTAAAACAAGACTGTTGTTGAGTTACCGTGTAGTAACTCAACTCATGTCAACGCATGTTTCAAGACACGCTACATATATTAAAAAAGTAATATCATCCCAGTAGGTGCATGCGGGTGCGCTGAATATGCTTTAGTGTTGCTACTATTTTAGTGGATGGTTTGTACAACGCTGCTTTTCTCTTCCCAACATTAGGTATACAACAAAAGAAGATGATATCAGCAGAGGGAGGGAAAGCCAGCTCTGCAGTGCTTCTTTCTTCCTGCTAGGCAAAGCCATATTTCATCCAGGACCTGGCAACTTCAGATAACCGACCAAGGTCGTTAAAAGAAAATGCTCTTTTTCCACTACTAGTTTTATATCTAACATGTGAACAAAGTCACATGAAAGACAATACGGGCCTTTCATTAATAGCTGTGTAATCACACTGTATACAATAGCACCTGACTGTATATATAAAGTATATAAGTATACATTTACATTTACATTTAGTCATTTAGCAGACGCTTTTATCCAAAGCGACTTACATATGAGGAAGACAATTGGAGCAATAATAACATAAGGTAACAAAAATCATAAGTGAGCTACTAGTCTGTTAAAGCCCAGAATATATATAGTGAGTATATACACCTTACTGTATATATACAGTATATATGTATACAGCATACAGTATATACACCTTACTGGATATATACAGTAAGGTGCTATTACCAGCTTTTCTGCAGTACCCCCCCAGTGTAGTTTGTACCTAACAAGCTTCTGTTACTCTAGCAAATGTAACTCCATGGATTTCTCATTGTGGGTTTCTTTCATCAGGTTTTCTGTTACATATTCTAAGATAAAGGAGTATCTACTGCTGTACTAGATTTTAAAATTAGAACAATTATTTTGTGAGTATTTAAGAACTACAGCTCCCATGAGGCTTTGACAGTGTATCAAGACTCATGGGGTATGTTTTGAATGCTAATAAAATAATCATAATTTTATCTTTGTTAAAGGAATATTTTGGGAAATACGTCCATTCACTTTCTTGCTGAGAGTTGCTGCACAAGCCTATTTATCTCTTCCTATCAATGATGAATGCTCAAATGTTACTGTCCAGTAAAGCCATATGAGCGCATTTGTTTAGAACATGAACCGAAAATTTACAGATGCTAGATGATCAGATAGGTAGAAGAGGGGCAGGACTTTAGTGTCTCTGTAATTTCTCAGAAAGAATTTCAACATGTATTCTATTGTGCGAAAATGACCACTTGTCCACACTACAAGGAAGTAGAAGAAAGATGAAGCTCCTACACACTGTTTATAGAATTTGATATGACTGCAAAGCTCAGGAAAAAGTGCATGAGAGCTCCAACATACTCTTAACGTTCTTTTGATTTTTTTCATTTTGTAAGAGCAGGCTCATTTGAGAGAAATCTGGCATTTTATTTTGGACGACTTCTCGTCAAACGTTTGAGGCGCAACGCACAGGAATGTATTTTGTTTTTTCAAAATGTACCCCCCCAAATGAATCAGCTCCTCCTAAAAATACAAATACAGACGAGTGACTCAGCCCTGACAAGCCTCGCTGCAGAAACCAGGCTATTAAACCCCTGAATGTGACTGTCCCATTTGCTACAGAGGCCACAATGCAACGTATTAAATGCCATTAAACAAATTGATTCATCTGTAGACCGCCCCCATGACAGAGTGATTTGCCGGAGAGAGACATTCAGTCTCGGGACGAGGGAGGGAGGGACGGAGGAGGCACAGAAAGACACGTAAAAATGGAGATGGATGAGCAAAGCAGAGACAAGGGTGAGAAACAAAGGGGGAGCCACAAAATACACAGAGAAACAGTGGAATGAGATGAAAACTTTTGAGAAAGGTTCAAAGACAGAAAGAGAGACAGAGAAACCGACAGACAGAAAGACAGACAGATAGATGGAGAGAAAGCAGGTCAGTCAGAGTTTCATGAGCTCACTGGATGATTATTGATCCTCTCTGTAGGCAATTAAAGAGATCAGTTTCTGACTCTACTGTACAGCGTCAGGCTGAGAGGAGAGGGGAAGGTCAGGTCGGGATGTATCCATTATTGCTGGAGAAAGTTTCAACATGATTCCTCCCTCTGCACTCAGCAGAGCAGCACCAAAGCTAACTATTCCTCTCCTTTTAGCAATCTATGTAGTCCTCATGTACCCTATTTATATTTCTTTGAACCTTCCTTCGACATGAGTTACTTGGCCAAGAAAACAAAATCTACCAGCAAGATATTATGAGCAGAAATGCTGAAATTGATAAAATGATGTTATAATTCTGAGGAGCCACAGTTCATATGAATTTCTATGAAATTCATTGTGAATTTGTGTTTGTACAGGTTGATATGCATTGGCCTTTACATGGGAGGTATTTGGAATGATTTGGCCTTCCAGGGATGGGATCAATTCACATTAATTCTCTGAATTTCAAATGTAAATGTGAACTCAATAGCAATGGCCAAATCACAGTCTCAAAGACATCTATGCAGCAAAATCTCCATTTTATCAAACCTTTTTTTTTAATAATTAAAATTGTAAAACTAGATAACTGCATTTAAAAGACAAGTCACAGAAATCTGCTAGTGATGCCAATACAAGTGAACTTGTTTCTAGGTTTTTCTAGAAATGAGCGTCTGTTTCTTTATAGGTCCAGTATGTAACATTTAGAGCTCTTGGCAGAAATGGAATATCATTTTTATGAGTATGTTTTCATTAGTGTATAATCACCTGAAAATAAGAATAGTGTTTTTGTTACCTTAGAATAAGCCGATTTTAACCAGGGAGGGAGCGGGTCCCCTTTCACGGAGGGTCTCCATGTTGCATCGCCATGTTTCTACAGTAGCCCAGAACGGACAAACCCATCACTGGCTCTAGATAGGTCCTATCGCGTTTTTCGCGAGTTTAGCGGCCACCATGTTTTTATGATTTAGTCATACACAAAAATGTAATAACATGGTTATGTTTTGCAGCGTTGGATAAACTGTGTAATAGTTTTTTGTTTTGTTTTGACAAAAATCTAATTCAAGTGAAATGAAACAGTGTTCTCCACACATTACAGCCTTTGGATCCATGCTCCCCAACTATTAAACATTCAGAATTTAAAGAGACTGAATGATGTATTCTTCGCATAGACTTGGTCTATCCACGCTTACAGACATGAGTAAACAGAAAATGCAGCATCATGAGCTTTTTGTTCCCCGAGATCCCCAGCCCCCCATATCTCCAAACTTCGACATAATACAGAGATCATCACCAGAGTTCACCTCTGCACCAGTATATTTGTCAATGAATGAATATCAGCTGGGAGCGAAAAAAACTATATTCATTTATAATTACCTTTGAGGGTTGTATTAGATGTGTGTGATGAATCAGGATTACTCATATGTGTCCATGACTGCCTGATATAAGCCTAAAAATACAGCAACTTACAGTTTAAAATATGTTATGTTTATCTCTTTAGAAAAGTGCCATATAACGCATGTTTAATGATAATAAGGTATTAGGCTGGCTATGTTGCATACAATGTCTTAGTCAGCTGATGCAGTTCGCGCACTTTAACAACATTACATGTATTTGGGCTGTGTCGCGTTAAGGGGAACACAGATTTTGGTGGAACGGTGTGATGTTTCCCTGTACTGCACCGACTGTCAGGTTTTCTCGCCAAGCCACAAACAGATGGGTCGGGCTGATGATTTATTGATGAAGGGCCTGCATGCAAAACAAAGCGCCTCCCTCTACTTACCCCGACGACTACCGTGTCGTCGCCTTGGAATTTGGGGATAAACTGGTCGCCGCGCAAAATCTCCGACTGGTTGAGCGGGCGAAAGCGACACAGCACTTTTATGTTGCACTCCGCAGGAACGTCGGCCATGGCGCAGATTCAAGGAGGAGGAAGGATGCTGCTTTCTGCTGAGAGGAACGATGATGCTGAGGCTGGAGGCGGCCAAGTCGCGGATCGGGAGCCCTGATCTGACCGTCAAAATAAACGACGAGGGACGCGCAGTGACTTCGTCCTTCTGCGTCGAGAGGACTGCGGGGGCGGTGGAAAGGTTGCACGGTTTTATCCCGACAAGCTATTTATGCGCAGCTGGACGGTGATTCCTTGTCGCAGTAAGGCGGGCAGGCTAAATTAGATGTCAAACCGCGAAACGATCCCCTACATCATTGAGACAACAGACCCTGATGCTACTCGGTTTCCCTGCTTGGTTTATTCGACGCTGTCTTCCTCTCTTGCGTTTTCTCTCGTCCTTTGCGGGTGCGGCGGTGGATGTGCGTCTGGCCGCTTGAAGGTGAGATGCTGCTGGAAGGGCAGTGAGATGAAGCCGCTGCTGATCAGCCAGCCTTGGTCGCCACAGCGCCCTCTGTCGGCGAGTAAAGGAAGGGCGTGGTCTGCATCCGTTTCTTTTAAAGTGGTACCCACAGCCTCGGCATCATCCGCTCAGCATCCTCACATGCAGGCGGAAACCAGAGCCCCATGCTGCAGCGTCACATCCGAACAGACCAATGAAGGATAACATCATTACTTTCTGTAAAGCAGCCGCCAGGCCCGCTGATGCAGTGACTAGTCATCACGGCCATACTTTGGCCCCTCTCTGATGCTTTGCTGTATTTCTTGGAAGGCATAAGAAACCATTATGGGAAGGCAGTGGAGATTATTGATTAAGAGATGAGTTTAGGCCTCCCCTTGATGGAGCATTACGGTGTCTGATGCGACTGAGATGATGCAGCACAATGGCAAAACCGAAAAAACCATCACCATGCCCAATTTAAAAAAAGATCCTCTCATGCTTCTTTAGAGTGAACATCGCAGATAGGTTAGGGTCAGGTTCAACTTTATTGTCCCTGAAGGGAAACTTGGCTTGGGCACAGTGCATCGTTGCTTTCTTAAAACACATCACAAAACGAAAAGCATCACACTACATCAACAAGAACCTGAGAAGCATTGACATGGAGGAAAACAGAGAAGGATGTTTTTGACAACACGGTGCCATGTATTGCAAGTGCAAGTGCTAAAGTGCTAGTGTGAGTATTGCACATTACTCCATTAAAGTGAGGTGTGCGTGGAGTCAGTGTGTTAAGGAGGTAATACTGTATGTTTGTTGCACGTTGCTCCATTGCACTGAGATAACAAGTAAAGTGTTACGGTACTCGTATATTTATCGCACATAGCTCTACTACACATTATTCAGCAGTTTAATGGAGGCTGGCAGGAATACTAATTTTAGGCGATTGGATTTGCATTTTGGTACACGGAATCTACCTCCTGATGGCAGGGTTTCGTATTCGGGGAAGAGGAGATGGTGGGAGTCTGAAGTAATTTCCCTAGCCTGTTTGATAACTGCCTGGTCACGCAGGCTCCGTGTGGACTCCCTCCCTACAATTTCCATGGCTGTTTTGTGCATGTTGGCAAGTTGCCGAACCACGCCGTAATTCCACATCTGATGACGCTCGCTGAGATCGCGTGGTTGAAAGTCATCATGTTCTGACTGCACACACCCGCTCAACCTTAAACGCCTTAGAAAATAATGCTTCTGCTGCAGTTTGCTCCTCAGGTTGTCAACGCGTGTCTTCCAGCAAAGAAGACTGTCAATGAGTTACTTCTGGTTTTTAATGACCACTGGCTCATGGTCAGTAACTTGCCTCGGGTCGAAGGCCATCTCCTGTGTTGTTTGGATGTTTAAAATGAGATGGCTGGTGTCCCACCACTTAACTAACATGTCCACCTCCTCTTGGTGCACAGAGGAGTCCATATCCTTGTACAAAAGGCTTAGGATTGCGGTAATTATTAGGATGTACATTCCTGCAGTCATTGGCGTACAGTGTGAAAAGCATGGGTGATACAAGGCAACCCTGCGGAACCCCCTGTGTTACAGTATTTGATCTCTGTTAGCGTCCCATTGACCTTCAGTTGGTGTGTCCAATCAGTAAAAAAAAAAAGAATAAAGCCATTTGATCAATGTAGCATTAACACTCATGTTTTTAAGCTTCTCTAAGAGCATATGGGTTTGCACTGTATTAAAAGCTGAACTAAAAGCAACTAATTAGATTCTAGCATAAGCTTCTGTGTTTTCAAGGTGTTTAGAAATAAAGTGCGAGATGCAAAGGATTGCGTCCTCAGTGCTGCGTTCTTCCTTATAAGCAAACTGGTGCACATCTCCCCTTGACTCAACACCCTTCATGAGTAGGGACACAACACATTTATCAAAACATTTCATTACAATCGAGGTTCGAGTCATTATTCTCCGTGGCGCATGTTTTTTTAGGCAATGGAGTTATACTTGATTTCTTCCATAGAGCTAGGACAGTGGGAGTGTTCCCTGACTGTTAGAATATAGGGCGCCATGCCATTGTTGACAATTGAGAAAGCACATGTACTTTTTAAAAATATATGGAACTAGTCAAAAAAAATCATACATGGGCGGCTGTGGCTTGGTGGCAGAGCGGTCGTCCACCAATCGGAAGGTTGGCGGTTCGATCCCGGCTTCCCCCGGCCATGTGTCGAAGTATCCTTGAGCAAGATACTGAACCCTGAACTGCTCCCGAAGCTGCGCCTTCGGTGTGTGAGTGAGTGTGACTGGTTAGTTTAATTTGTACTGATTAGCTCCTGCCATCAGTGTGTGAATGTGATGTAGTGTAAAAGCGCTTTGAGTAGTCAGAAAGACACTATACAAGTACAGTCCTCTTACCATGGTGAGATAAAAATTCTAGATCAGAATTAAATCCATAATTAAAATCAGCAATGGCCTAATTTTAATCCAGTTTTCAGTGACTTCTGCTAACAGTGTTGAAGATAGCCTGATGATAAATAGGAAAAAAAAACAACTGAAAACACAACTTCCTTCACTGAGGTAATGAACTGGGATTTGTGGGTTCCTGAAGGTCCGTAACTCCACACTAATATTCACTACCTTTAACCCTGTTTTTAGGTTTTCCCGTAGTTGCCCCTGGATTTTACTGTTACCAGTGTCTAGACCCAACACCTCTACATCACCTGCTAACAGGATGGACGTTTCTGTAACCACAGAAAAGTGTTGTTATTGTAACTCAGTACTATTATAATAGGCTCTCTTTGGAATACATTTTGCAAGCAATTTAACCCAGGGTGTAGATATGAGGTTTCTTTTTTTTAAGCTAATGCCCACATTTCTTGATATTGTCGGTCGCAACAGGCTATGAAGCTGTGCGAGAGCTAAAGGCAAATTCCGATTCCTATATTCACTACGAAGTTTCTCACATCCTTTTCAAAATAGAAATCAACACAAGGTACATTTGCTGTAAATAGTTTAATATTAAATAAAAAAAGACTCCCATATAAAAAAAGAAAGCTACAGTCCACAATTTAATCGTCTTTTTAAACATAAGTATTGAAAGCAAGGGGTAGAATGAGAAAAATACTTAATTACAATTCCCAGAAAAATTCACAATTCATTGTTTTCTCTCTTGTCTCTTTCTCTAACAATATAAAATCAAAATAAAACACATTAACTGTACATATGTACAAATCTCCAAGTGTAGAAATTGCATAATCTGCTTTCTTTTTCACTTTTCTTTATTCGTTTTTTTTTTTGTTTGTTTTGTTTTTATTTTAAATACAGCTAGAGATGCCAGTACTCTTGGGGCAGGGCAGTGTATGGAGGAGAGCTCAAACAGTGATATGAGGAGAGAGAGGGAGGATATTACTCCAAATCCATAGTAACACACAGACTCAACAGATCCACGTAAGACATCGTCGCTCTCTGCGTTTTAAAGTTTTCCTGCCATTCATTCAACCAACCAACCGAAGGACATACCGTGTGTACTGTACCTTATATAAAGTCGGGATTCCTGCAAATATTACATTTCAAAATTCAATACTTTTCCAGACACTTATCTCACGGATGTGGGTTGGACGTTTGAGTGGGTGTTAGGTCAACAGATATTAAACAGTCTCCATCACACCACAGCTACATGTAATTCCTCACAGCAACAAATGACACAGCGTGTGAAATGCAAGTTGGCTGCCAAAATGTGACAAAGAATGAACACCGTTTTTCTAAACCGTTCCAGATTTGTTGTGGACCTTGCGAACGTTAAAAACTGGAAGTTGTCCGAGTCGCTTCATTTTCCTGATCGGTCGGGGATACCCTGACATGTTATACCATGATTCAAAGAGTTCTTGTACAAATGTTTTCTTCTTCATAAAATTATTAGCGATGTACAAACCATTGAAGAACATCTCACAGGACATGGGAAATTATAATAAAGTTAATTTCTGTGAGTGTGAAGAAACCTGACCCACATTATTTCCTTGGCTTGTCCCAAGGTTAGAACGGTTAATTGTGGAGAAAAAAACCCAACAACAACTCAAGCCTGTTCTTTATCTTCCAGCACCTTTTGAAAATCTTTCAGAACGTTTCTTAGAAATACAACCGCTGTGTGTCTCTGAAAAGAGCCCTTTATCTTACAAACAGACGGAGTCTTGTTTACTAGAATGAAAATAAATTCAACTAACGGTTGGATAGTGAGGGGCTCAGCAATAGCACTGTTGTCCAACACACACTTAGACACATAAAATGACACACACATACAGACACACTTTCAACAGAGCATCGTTCAAGTAGATGGGCTTAATCCTGACTCACAGTTACACACTGATGAGAAGAAAACAGTACTCTCTTTTTTTTTTGTGTTTTCTCATTGATATAATTCTAACACCAACCATAATTAACAGATCTCTGATTACAATGTCAAGCAACCATTATTTTGTGAACTAAACCTAAGAGAAGACCTAAAGTGAAAAAGTATCCACAAAATTTCTCTTCATAATTTTTCCCCCCACTTTTTATAAATTAACTTTTCAGACTAGATCTCTCTCCCATGTGTTTTTTTTCCCCCCATAGTGGTTGCCATAACAATGGTTGACATGACAACAGCTATGCAGTTGAATAAAAAATAAAATAAAAGATAGGTCTAAACAGTGGTGATGATGGTGGAGAGATGGGAGGGGGAAAGAGGAGAGGCGTCTGGCCGCCTTTGATTGGTGAACAGCTCTGACTTACAGCTCCCTCCACCAATCACTGCCTCTGAGACCTGGCGCCTCGTCGCCTCCTGCCGCGGACTGACCTCTCAGGCTTCAGCAGTGCTGTCTGGAACAAGAAAGAGAGAGAAACAGTTACATCGGCTTCATCTCTGTCCATGCTTTTACCACCGCAGTAAGAACTGCGCAAACGTTCCCAGCATGGAGCAAAAACCTCTCTCTTCAGCAAAGCCTTCACATCTAACGTTCGCTTCCCACCTCTCACAGGGTAGTAAGAGTGCAGTCAAAGAGACAGAATACTGCCCCTAGAGCTCGAAGACTCAGCGTGTCTTGCTTTTGCTGTTTTTAGCAATCTAAACAAACACGTGAAACACCCTACTTTTGAGATTAAACGTGCTTTCTTGACCTAAGAAACAGCAGTTGAGAAAACAATCTCAACTGCAATCTTTGCCTTTGTTTCCTCAACTGCTGTTTCAAAGCTCAAGAATGAACTTTGAACTTCATATTTTAAGCCAACATGCACGAGATAGTCGGGCCAACACGAGCCTCCAGAACAGCTTCACTGCTCCTTGCCAAGTCTGTGGAACTCCTATTGGAGCGATGAACACCACGAGATATTCCCTCGTTTATATAGACAACCTTTCTTTAAACAAGTAATCTCATTTAGATCAAGATCTAAAGGACATATAGCATCAGAGACAGTCACAGACATCACTAAACAGACTTTAAGATGAAAGTTTAAATCATATAATTGGGTGTTAAGGTGAAGGTGGTGGAGAGAATTGTCTTAAACGTTGGTCCAAAAGCTTCCATAGGTGGGAAACTGGGTTGAGATCTGGTGCCTGTGAAGGACTTGGCATTTTATTCACATCATTTTCAACAAACCATTCAGTGAGCCCTGGTGCATGGAAGCATCTGCGTTTGATGTTTCTCCACTCTTTTATTCCCTTAATTTGTCCCCCGCCTGTATCTTTACCATGTTCACTGTCGAAGGTAAGTGTGTTAGCATGATAACACTTGATAATTAGTACTAAAAACCAAGTAAAGCTAAGGCTGACGGAAATGTCTTTAGGTTTTCAGGTATTCAGTCAAAAATCTAAGTATTTTACAAATTCAAATTTTCACCTGATGATGGAACCACCAAAGTGATTACATTTCACTGCGCTGGGTCTTACCGTAGCCTTGGTTTCCTCTAGTGCTGTAGCATCCATGTCTCTGAAGTCTTCTAACACATTCTGTAGCCTGACACACAAAGTAAGAAACACGTTAGTATTCACAGCATGATACAGCCAAATCAACCTGATAGGACAACTGTTGTGAAACATCGGAAAAAGCACGTCCAATTCACTGCCTGATACATTACAGTGCTACCGGAGCCACTTTGATTTCATTTTTTTTTTTTTTTACTGGAAATGTCTTTATCCAAGCGATTCCCTGTCTAGAGCATGTCTGAGATATTGACTGTTAACAAGACAACTTACGTTTGTTTCCTTTTCCTTCCCCTTCTGGCTCCACCTGCTGCTCCCGCTTGATCCTTGGGAGGTAGAATCAGAAATCACATTACAAAAACAACATGATGAAATCTTCTACAGGTATCAGTGGCATAACAATACAGCCATTCAAGTGAATCCCAATGCTAAATGCCTCAAAAACTATATTCTGGTGTCTCAGCAGGATAATTATGCCGTCCCACTTTTTGACATAAAAGCTTGTCTCCAAGTATGAAGGAAACAGGAGAGACAGGCTCTTACCCTTCCATGTTCGGCGTGCAGCAATGTCCCAGCTGTCTCCTCATTGGGCCTCCCACTGCATCCATCCCTGGGACTGAGGTACCCCGCATGGGGAAGATGCCCCTGCCTGTCCACCCCTGCCTCCACATAGGGGCACACAGCCGCAGCAGGCCCAGTACAGTCTGTCTTGGCCTCCTCCAAGTATATGGGTGGCAGAGGAGGCTCTGGGTGGGTATGTCCCTCTACCATGACCGGCTTCCTTTGCAAGGGTGACGTAGACCCATCCTCAGTGGGTTTGGGCGTCCCCTGGGCTGGAGAACGGGCTGCTGCTTCCAGGCTGAGCCGGGATAAGTCTGGGTTGCGGAGGGAACAGGCCCGACGTGGGCTGAGGGAGACTGGGGCACTGGCCTGGTGCAGAGTTGGGACAGGGGTATGGTGCTCCACAGGGAAAGAAACCGGCGGTAAGGCACAGAAGGGTGAAGTGGGGTCAGATGGCCCCAAGTGGGCCCTGTCTTCCTGCTCTTTAGCACTGACTTGAAGGAAGGAGGTATAAATTGTGTCCATGAAAGATGTGTAAGGATCAATAACAGACCTGCCCTCAGATACTCGCTGTGGGGGTGGGGTGGGTTCATGGGCAGGGGCTGGAGCTGGAACAGGACTGGGAATCACTTGGGGAGCGATCTGACTGGCTGGAATGTCTTCCTGCGGGGCAGGGCTTCGTGTTTCCTGCAATGAGCCTGGCTTCTCTCCTTCTGAGGGTGGTGCAAGATTTAGCTGAATGAAAAAAAGTTGAGGCAAACATTCAAAAAGAAATGTTAGAGAACAAACAATGTGTTTACTTATTGATGCAAAAGAATCCAAAAATCCCAAAACAAATCATCCACATTTCCTGACATATATACAAATCCTGTAACAAGCCACAGACCGTTCATAACATCTAGAAAAAGTGAAGTAACAAATTAGGGATATCCTGATCAAACTTTTTGGCCCAGATCCCAATCTGAGTTCTTGGGTATCTGCCAAAAGAGTCCAACGACGACTTTTATTTGCACACTGTTGGTTATATATGTATCTGACACGTTGACACAATATACTGAAGGTTCTGGTTCAAACGTTTTTAAGCTTCAATTATAGATATGATATAAATAAGTTTAACTGGGAGAGTGCGATTCCTAAAAGTGACGTGACACGATCTGATAGAAATGGTAAATGGACTACATTTATATAGCACTTTTCTAGTCTACTGACCTCTCAAAGCGCTTTACAACACGTGTGAACAGTCACCCATTCACACACACGCACGCACGCACGCACGCACACACGCACCAGGAGCATTTAGGGGTTCAGTGTCTTGCTCAAGGACACTTCGTAACTTACTCTAGAGGAGCCAGGGATCAAACCACGAACCTTCCAATTACTAGATGAAGAGGTTACTCACAGAATTAAGCGTTAATTAGTGACATATGATCTGCCGTCATTTATCATTTTAAGCGGTGAAAGCAATGGTCAGCGCCAGCTAAGAATAAGAAGCTGCTACCTGAATGTTTTGTACGCTGATCTTTGCTAAAGAGAGAGTTCGAGACAGAGCGATAGACTGTATAAAAGGATGAATGTAGCCTCCAGGTCGGAAAAGTGAAGCCAATGGCAGAAGTGGCTTAAACCGGCATTCTTTCTAATGGTCAGCAGGGGCAACTCCACTGGTTGCAAAAAGAAGTCCGATTTTATAGAAGTCTATGAGAAAATCTGCTCGGGACATGTCTAGAAACATTTTTAAGTGTCATAGAACAATCGAAGCGGATACATCTAAAAGTCTGTAAGAACAGCCCCATTTAGGCAGTAACCTCTTTGTATGCTTTCTCCACAAAGCTAAATGCCATTTACCCACCTGTATGTTGTTGAGCAAGTTGATGGCTCCATCAGGACCCTGCAGCAGAGGCATGCCCAATGCAGAGGTCTGGACTGGGGGCAGGAGTATAGAACCTGCTCCGATCCCCACCATGTTATGTAGGCCTGTGATGCCAGAAAGATCTCCTACAAAGACACATTTCATAGATGCACTGATATAATGGCTTACTGCTACAGAATGCCTACAATATTTAAAGTTCTGAGAGCAGTTGGTCACTTTTGCTGGCATCATTTTATTTATTTCTAACATAGTAAATTTAATCTTGAGAAAGAAGTGTTACAGAGAGTGGGCACTAACTCACCTAATACAGCAGAGTTAAGCAAAGTGGGCAGTAACTGCTGGAGGATGGGGTTATCCTTGCCTTGGAGAGATAGGGGGATGAGGGTGTCAACACCAGCATCAGTAGGTACCTGGAGAGTAGAGTAGAGTAGAGGACAGGAGAGGAGACGGTTAGAGATTCAGGCCAACAAATTACAAAATAGCAAATCAAAGAAAAAAAGAGACATGACTCAAACGAATTTTTTTTTTTTTATGTTTCCAAAAACATGTGCATTCACACCTGAGGTAAACTAACATAACAAACTACAGTCTATCATATAGTTTAAGGAGGACTTCATTTGAAAATAGTTTAGAGAAGATCATATTTTAGCAGTTAATGAAAACGGTTTATGAGTTTTTGAGGAAAATACACAACTGACGCAGGGGAATACAATGGAGTAGTTAAAGGGTTACTTTGGAATTTTTTAATTGGGGTTGTATGAGGTACTTATCCATATACCTAAAGCAGATGGCGTTTGGCACGCCCCCAGTTTGGAGAAGCAGACAGGAGTACTGGCATGGAAGCTAAGCAATGTACTGCTGTGGATGAGGGTAGCAGCAAAACGTATTTTAGCCACCTGGAGACATGGATAAGTACCTCATACAACCCCACTTCAAAAAACCTGAACTAACCCTTTAAGGAAATGAGCTCATAGGGTTTTCTAGGGAAACTAGGATGAGCTCAGAGGAAATAGCTATAGGAGATAGGGGAGCCTACCTGAGGTTGGGTATGTTGGGTTTGCTGAGCAGGAGCTAATTGGGTGTGAGGAGGAGGGTGGAGCTCTGTAGAGCTCAGGGCAGCAGTGAGCAAGGCAGGGCTGAGGGGCAGGAAGGCTGCGGGGGGAGGAGAAAGAGTGGCAGGAAGTAGCAGAGACTGCAGGGCTTGGATAGAGGCCTCCGCTCCTGGAGGAATAGGGAGAAGGCCCTGGGTGACCTCCAAGAGCCCCGGGCCCTGTAGGGTTGATGGATCCAGGAGGCCAGAGGTCTTATCCAAGGTGAGGCCCTCCAATGTGGTGGGCATCTGCTGTGACTGCTGGAGAGGAACTTCCAAGCTGACCTGACCCAGCCCAGATAGAGGTAACAAAGACGCCTGCTGTTGCCCAAGCAACAAGGATGCCATAAGTAGAGCCTGAAGGCTAGGTTTTTCTGTTAGTCCTAAATCAGCTTCCTGTCCTGGGGTAGGGGTTGGGAGTGGGTTCAGCAGGCCCAAAAGGTTCAGAGGCAGGTCCCCTTGGGCACCACTCAACAAGGGCAACAAGGGAAACAGAGGATTATTGTTTATCTGTTGTTGCTTCTGTTGTTGTTCCTGGTTTTGCTGCTGCGTCTCTTGTTGTTGTATCAGTAACTGCTGCTGCTGCTGCTGCTCTGCTTGCTGCTGCTGCTCTGCTTGCTGCTCTGCAAGATTCTGTGGTGGTTGTGGTGTAGCATTGGCAGGGGCTATCTGTGCATGTTGCCCTCCCAACCACAGCCCCCCTAGAGGCAATGAAGCCAGGACTGTCGGGTCCAGGAGGGATGGTAGACCTCCTGTGGATGACAGCAGCTGAAGCAGCTGCTCTTGGTTCATGAAGGGGAAGGCCTCTGCCAGAGGTAAGGGAGCGGTTGCGTCGCCCACAGCTGAAGGCATATGAGGACTGTGATTATCCCCGAAACGAGAGGAGATAGTGGGCCCGGGGCTGGTGGCTGCTGGAGATTTGGTCACTATGGAGACCTTTGAATCCACACATCTAGGCTCTTCTGGTCCTGTGGGAGAGACATAAATCATTCACAACTGTTCAGACTGTCAATCAGTAAATGCATTTTATTTTTTTTAAGTGTCTTGAGCTGGGCAGTATGCAGTGTTTTACACAGGATTTAACTGTGGTGGGTGACTCTGGTACAGCATTGAGCACTGATAGTATGCTTCAAAAAACCATTACATTTACAAGCTTGCAATAACGCATCAATAAACGTGCACTCACATCGATTAGGAGCAACTCTCTAAAGGGCGCAAGCAAGAGAAACCATTTGTGCCCCTTGCCCTGAACCACCCATCGTCTGATTTAAAGGGAGAGCTCATGACCGCACACAGTCACATCAGACTTGAATGGTCAAAATTTGAGAGAATCTTGATGTCTAAACAGGTACATTTTCCATGTATTGCCAAGCGCTACAAACCATACTGCTTCATTAGGCTATGCATTTAAAAGTAAAGTCTTAAAGACTAAAAACACACTGAAAAATATCCTCACCTGCAGTGGGATTTCCTTGGGAAGACATCACAACATCAGTGGTACGGTCGGAGGCGCTGGCCTCCCCCTGGGGCACAGTGGAAGATGCTGCGAGAAGGGCCAGAACATGGTTGCTAAGATCAAGAGGCTTCGGGGAGCTGGGTATCGCCACAGACACACTGCCTTGAGAATGACTCAGGTCCACTGATGTGGATATGCTGTTACAACCCATCTCTGTTGCCACAGTGCCCTGTGGTGAGGCTTCCCGCAATGGTCCCTGGGAAAGAGAATCTATTGTAGGAATGTGATTCTCAGTTGGTTGATGCTTGTCTGAGGGCGTCAGGGATGTACGCTGACATGGGCTGTTTTGTAAAGCTAAATTTGAGTTGGGCAGCACTGTAGAAAAAGGAGAATGTCTCTGTAAAGGACTGGGTTTAGTAGACCGAGGATGTGATGGAGACTGCACTGATCTGAACTGAGAGGAAGTGGAAGGAGGAGAAAGCGGCTGTGGCACCGAGGGTAGAGGATTAGTGTTACTGATTTGGCACGGGGACTGAGTCTGTGAGTGCCTGACGTTAGAATGAGGGACGGGAGAACAGGGTGACCGTCTGGGGCTCTGTTTATTAGTGTGTCCACTTCCTTCAATAGACAAGGATCCTGGCTGAGATGAAGCAGAGTTAGATGCTGAGGCTTGCGCATTCTGAACACTGAGCAGGTGTAACAGTGCAGACAGAGGTTGGGTTGGAGGATCCAAGCCAAGAGGTGTAGGTGTCAGGCCTGTAGTGAAATCCAGAGCCTCATTTTGTCGAGGAGGCCTGGAAAGGTGTGCCGTTTGTCGGGGAACAGGGAGCCTTGGCGTCTGCCCGGGTAGGAGATGATGATGGTTTTCTAACATGACAGCATTCTGGTTCAGCACAGCTGAGGTAGAGGAAGAGTGCAAGGAGGAGGAGAAGGAAGAGGAAGAAGACAGGTTGATAACCGTAGCAGAAACGGTGTCTCCTGGTGGGGTCTTCCGCGGCCCATTAGCCAGCTGCTGGGTGTCTCTTAGCATGCTGAGCACTGTCGGAGATCGCCGTTGCCTCTTCCTGTGCGATGCATTGCGCTCTGCTGAGGGAGGCAGGTGGGGCAAGGAGGAAGCCAGGGACTGGGCCAGAGAGTGGGATGGAGGAAAAAGGACGGAGGAGGCTGCTGCAAGGGAGGGATGGGGAGGCCTAGTAGAAGCGATGGAGGAGGGAGGGTGGCTGTTATGTAAAGTGCTGTTTGTTACCTTTGATGACTGTTGCGCCTCCTTCAAGACCCCCAGAGACGAGGGCAAGCTCACCGGGTTGCTGGCCACATTTGAACTCTGGCCCTGCGTTATCTGGTTAGCCAGCTGAGCCTTGGCAGCCGCAGAGAGCAGGCTACTCGCAGGGAAAGAGGCTGGGTGTGGCAGCTTACCCTGATGGCTATGGTGGTGGTTCAGAAATGGGCCCAGAGGTAAACTAGAAAGCCCTGCGGAGTTCAACCCAAAACTTGGTGGTCCTGTGCTGGGAGTCGGACTCATGGTACTCTTTGAGGGCTTCGAGGAGAGAACATGAGGGTTGCTACTGCTTTGGTTGGTCAGTAAGGAGGGGTTAGTAGGGATAAGGAGGTGGTGGTTATTAGTGCTGCTGTTGCCTGAGTTCTTAAACTGCTCTAAGATGTCTTCCAGCTTGTACTTAGGGAAGTGGGGGCTGGGGTTTGGGGAGCCACTGGAGAGAGGGGAGTGTGGAGAGGAAGAGGTGGATTTCCTCCTCTGAGGCAAGTTACTTCCCATCAGTCCTCCTCCTGCTGCTGGTGTCGAGCCTCCTCCCTGCTCAGAGAGAGGGGAAGGAGAGGCTGAAGGGTGGCGGGACCGCTGGTGAGGAGACACACAGTTCATGTTAAGGATAGAAGGAGAGAGGGAGGGAGACGGAGAGAGGGGGGAGCCTCCCACAATGACACCATGCGGATGATGAACGTGAGCCTGTGCTCCTCTTCCTCCTCCACCCATGGTCATAGGGGAAGAGGGAGGAGGTGAGAGGGGCCCTAGCCGAGGAGAACCCGGAGTCTCCGGGGTTTTGGGTGTTCTTTGTCCTTGACTGACGTTCTGAGGTGTGGGGGGGCGGGGTGATCTCTGGGCAGCACTGTAAGCTGGGAATGAGGAGCTGGAGGAAGAGCTGGGAGAGGCAGGGATGGGAGGAGGATGGTGAAGCCTTCTCAAAGCCTCTAGGGGATGGTGAGAGTTTGTGCCTGTGTGAAGGACAGGGGAGGAACCATTGTACGGGTAAATAAACTGGTGGGAGGACTTGGGGCTGGCACAGGGGTTTGGGTGGAGGTTGCTGTTGGGTCGGGCTGGGACTGGATGGAGTTTGGGATGGTAAATGTCGTGGTCCTCATCCTCCCGCTCCACGAGTACTCGCTTTGGATCGCGGCTGTCCACTCCACTGCTCATCTCTGAAAGTAGAAACACACACACAAAAAAAGCCGTTATGAAATTGTTGTTACTTCAATATGACATGGTTATTACTTACTTTCATAAAAAGGTATTGAATACAGTCTATAAACCAATTACTGAGAACAAAAATTCTGCTACATTTGAGTGCTCAGAAGGTGATGTTTGAGTTTTACGCTTGAGGTAACTGGTGTGTATTTGGCCATGCAAAGTCTTAAAAACCCTACCTTGGAAATACTACCAAGCATGAGCAGAAGAAGCTGAAACCTTCCACTTTATGGGCAATTCGTTTTAGAAAATTTGATATGCCCATGGAATGGAGAATGGAGAATGCGACGCAAAAACATGACCCCTTCTCAAGGAGCCCATGTACTTTTTGGATAGTATATGATTGCATGTGTTCATACAAGTCTGGTAAATGGTCATGAGTGTCGTTACTTGATTCATGTCTTTGTCATGTATAAATCTGCAGTAGAGGGAGATCTCACCCATTCTCACTGCACATGTTCAAAGTGATAATGAGCTTGTTATTTAACCATTATTGTATGCGCACTATGGTAGATCTGTGTTAACTGAATGCACATTAGCAAGCGAGTAGAAGATAATGGAACACAACAACCAAATAAGTTAAAGGGAGTGGACACATTTTGTATAAACAGACTTATGAAGAGAAAAAGAAATGGAGACTGATCCACAGGAACATAATGACGGAAATATTCTGCTGCACAACATCAGACCTGTTCCCAGTGTGGAAATACATTACAGATAATAAAATTTCCAAATTAATTCTGTGTGGCTTACAGCTGCTGCACTGACCAGCAGGAAAACGAGACCCATTTAGCTCTTGTATGGATCTTGCTTGAGACAGTAGGAACTAAAATTGTATCTAAACATGAATATGGATCATGTCACAGTTCCTGAAAGCTCATGTTGATTCCCATATAAACAGACAACTTAACTGAGACATCTGATTCTGTGTTTTGCATATGGTTTACTGAAAGACAACGTATTTACATGTGCCGTTAAGCCCAATAATAACAGCCTCTCAAACTTTCAGAAATTAAATTTCATCTCTAATTCTTCCCACTATGATGAGGTTACTGACAAAAACGCTCCCACGCACATTACAGTAAATCTTTTTTGGGTCCTGGGTGCGCAAGGGCATCAGATTCATATCAGAAGTGTGTGTCTGTGTGTGTGGGGGGGGGGTGATATTGTAGCGGTAAATAGACCAGAGACTTCTAATGAACAAGTGCCAATTCACACAAATTTTCACATGAACAAGTAGCATGCCAGTTCGCTTAGCCACAAAGCCACCTCAGCTTTCATTGCAGTATGAAGTTCCACAAAAAGCAACACGAAAAAAAAAATTGTTTCCCCACAACCAACCGTCTACCCTGGTTATTGGCTTAAAATGGAGGTTTTTACATTCACACAGTTTCTCTTGGCTGTCCCTCAATATCAGCCTAAATATTCAAAAATGGAATTGCTACAGCATGTGTAGCCAATTAGTGATGCGAATTTCGGCTCTGACATCATTCGAATCTACATGTAGCACCCGACACCCACAGGAACGAATTATTGTCTCTGATTTAATGACCCACACCCCCACGGACACTTCTCTCCGACTCTACCGGTCCCTGTAGGCAATATTGCCTTTTAAATGATGTCGAGCCGCACGAGCTTTCCAGGTGATTTCTTTATTGTGTTCTGTATTGATGTGTGAGTGTCTTCTTTAATGATTTACTTTAATGATTAGACAGGCTGCTCCTCCACACGTGCAGGAGTGTCATGGCAAATATCATGAGACATTAAAGCAGCAAAACAAAAAACTGTAGTTATAAACGTGACAGGACAGAGGAAACACTCCAGAGGAAACAGAATTGGACTTTTAGCTTTTCTGAAATACATTTTTTAGACAGCACTGATGGGGCTCAAGATTTACCAGGAGGACGGCTGCTTTACTCCAAACAGTTTCACTGCATGAACCTGGACTGTGTGTGTGACCTTTTGGATGTATAGAAGAACACAGAACATTAATTAACATTATATCCTGACAGATCCTGTCGGCGCGTCGGAAGATTAAAATAATCAAAGAAGTTACGGCTGCCGAAATGAGTTTCCTCCGCAGGGTGGCTGGGCGCTCCCTTAGAGATAGGGCGAGGAGCTCGGTCACTCGGGAGGAGCTCAGAGTAGAGCCGCTGCTCCTCCACATCGAGAGGAGTCAGCTGAGGTGGCTCGGGCATCTGTCCCGGATGCCTCCCTGGGAGGTGTTCCGGGCATGTCCAACAGGGAGGAGGCCCCAGGAAAGACCTAGGTCACACTGGAGGGACTATGTCTCTCGGCTGGCCTGGGAACGCCTCAGTATTCCCCCGGAAGAGCTGGAGGACGTGTCTGGGGAGAGGGAAGTCTGCTCCCTGCTCAGACAGCTGCCCCCGCGACCCGGCCCCGGATAAGCGGAAGAAGATGGATGGATGGATGAAGTTACGCTGCTGTGGCTCGTCTGTAAATGCGCACAGCCTTTCACTTAATGGGGAGAGCTTCATCCTATTTCACCCACCCCCAACCCATCTACTATTAATCATAGTGTCAATTTGTATGACCCTGCACACCAGATCTGCAGATATAACAGCAATCCTGTACATCACTAGCGTCTAGCCTATAGACCCTAGAACATGCTAACGCCACGTTCAACAGGTTAACCCGCATAATGAACAGTAAAGCAACGTAAAAATGGAAAAACTTACAGCTTCCATGTTTAAAGTTGGTAAGGGGATCGATCCATCCTTGAGCTTCAGTTTTTAAGCAAATCCTGGTTTGTAAATTAACATTTCTGGCCCTCGCTGAGAATACAATCCGAAGCTCGATGGTTACCACACATTTTAGAGTTTTACAGTTGATGTGGGAGTAGATGAAGACTTTTGTGTTGATTCTTGCAGCCAACAACAAAGATATCAGCGTGCTTTGCTCGCTTCCACATCTGTATGTTACCGGAGTTGGAGATAGGCCTAGATTCACTATGCATTCACTCTTTGATTGGTTTAAAATGTAAATATTCTTCCTGACTTATGCTTTCCTGTTTTATTTTACCTGATGTGGATGGGAATGTTTGAAATGTTCTTTTACCGTAAGTGTTGCAATACAGGGGCATTTGTGGGGATACGGTGTTTCACGACTTAAAAAGAATGTGAAACAGGGGAGTGGGAGGGCCAATGTGCCCCATGGACATCCTACTTGCCCATGGTCCTGCGGGACCTGCGAGATCATAGGTCCATCGCAGCCCTCTACATATGGTTACTACTGCGCAAACGGCACACTCAACCCCAGTATCACAAGATTTGGTGGAGAAAAAGCTTTGGATCCAATCTAACTGTCATGAACTGGAGACACCTTCAGAGAAACACCATCCACATCAAAATTAAAAAGATCATTTCCTACATGATGCCGATATGCATCTGTTTAATAAATCTGTAGAAATTTGTATTAAAAAAAAGCTATTTCAAGAGATTTGTTTATGGATCTTTTAGACTGTGATTTATAGTACAAAAGTTCAGGAGTACCGTGTCTTAATGGTTCAAAATTTACCTGGATGATGAAGGTTTGCAAAGGGCAGCTGTGAGGCCTGCATACTCCGACACAGAGCAGCCATCGCTACCACTTTCCTGCGGTGGTTACACAGTTTGGTCATGTCCTGCTCCGCTTTGCCTAACGGCTGGCTGTGCTGCTCCACCTTCACTCCCACAGTAAAGTTGAAAACCTGCAGAACACCAGATAAAAGGAGGATTAGACCTAACCCAGAGAGGATTCTTTGCATAACGTTGCATCAAATTCAGGACAGTTAAGGGCACCGGTGGCGTATTTTACCGTAAGTTCAATAAAACCTTTGCGGGTAAAAAGCCACATACACCTGTTCAACAGGCGTAAATATGCAAACATGTAGAAAGCGATATTTTAATCTGCTCTGTCTGCAGTCTCTCAGATGTTTTACGCAACCACAGGGCGTTAGCTCGGCTAATAGCGCATCGTTACAAACAGTGTCTGTTTATCTTAGTTTGCCACGTACCTTAAATTTGGCAAATTCTTGTAAACTTACTGCTGGCTGAGACGAACCAGCCCTTCCGCCCTCTACCAGCTGTCCCTGCAGGTGAATCGCATCAGCAGCAGAGGGAGGAGGACAGTGAACAGGAGGAAGGACTGATGCTGACTCATATCGGAGTTTTCCATTCTTTTCTAAATTTCGCTCTGTATTTTAATTTTAGGAATATGACATTTTAGATTTGTGAGATATTATTGAGTTTATATAGTGACTTTGCTGTCGGCTCTAGAAACATTTAGTTAAATTTAAGATAGACAATTCTAACCCTGTTCTGAATTTAAGGACAACCTCCTTGACAAAGTAACTGTATAGCTAATATGCACACTATATTTTGTTTATTTAGCTTAAGTCATATCATCATCGCAATACTGAACAAAGTTATCACACGTCGCAAATTTTCGTGCAGGCCTATTGCTTATTGCAGACTATGTGCACTCACATTTTTATGAAGAAAAGGTTAGGCATGGTTCCACAGTGGACAAACTTCACTCAAAAGGTCAGTCACAGATATTAATTCAACACGCGTGGGGATGCCACATGCCTGCATTTCCTTCGTAACAAAAACCAATAATTACTATGCTACTTGAATCTCACTATGAATTTGACTCAATTTTACACACGTCTGATGTTAGAACAATTTTTCAATCTTGTTTCCTACATGACAGCAATTTCAAAACACATTGCTATAAAAACTGCGTGTGTTCATCTCCTCAGTGTCTGAACAAATCACTGGTAAAACTAACTAACCACGCTGGTCAAGTGAGTTTGTAAGAGGTTAAAAGGCCATCGCCATGCTGTTAAAATGTGTGCATAAGTGAACATTCAAGTGCCACAGAGTTACTGAATCTGAAAACTCAGAAGACCAGATAATATGGGGATATACTGTATATCCCGTATGTATTTTGGCTGTATTGCCCCCCCCCCTTACCAAACACACAACACAAACAAATTTAAAACGTATAAAGCAGCTTTACCTTATGGATAATGAGTGGACACTCAAGACCACATTTGCAGGTGCTATCAGTCAACAGATAGGTCTTGACCTCTTCCAGAGAAGATAGGGTAGTGCCACTGGGACTGAAGAAAGAAAGAAGGCAGGGACAAACTTTAAAAGAAAACTCAAAGCAAAATAAAAAGATCTGAACACAGATATGTTAAAGCACAGCAAAGTTCTACGTTGCAAAGCTGAACACACCTCAAGGTCTCCTTATTTAAATATCATTGACATTTTAAGCACTTAAAGCCTACAGAGCTGCCTATGCAAAGTGAAAGATGTTGTGTTTTACATGGCTGCTCCAGGCAGTCCTGCTGTATTAGAGGAGCATTCTGTTTGAGACCGAGAGAACACAATTTAGAAGTAAGAAATGTAGACAAAAATTTAAAATAGAAATGTAGGAGATCTTAATTAAGAATGGATTCTGTAATACAGCCCCAAAACTCTCAACATGCATAACGTTTGATACGAAAGAAATCTCTGAAATTGAACAACTAAAGTCAAGGAAAAAGAAGAGATTCAGCACACAGGATATAAAAGGATGCCTCATTATGCCTCTATTAAGTTATGAGTTGATTTGAATGTGATCTCAGAAACTGCGGTTACTTTGCTTGCTGGTTAGTATTAGTGACTCAACTGATCACAAATCTAGGTTATAGCCCACATATGAATAAGCTGCTGTTACATTATATTATTACGCTCATTGCTGTTTATACAGCAATCAAGCTTCTCTCCATTTGACTGGCTTAAAAATGACTCTTGACCTTTCTCCAGATAGCCAGGGGTCATATATCTACAATGTCATATTTTACACACTTTAATTTTGAGCAAAGTCTAAACCACTGCTCAATGAAATATGTGTATTCAAATCAAAATAAACAATTCTGCCCTGAGCTGGTAATGGAAAATAAAGCAAAACATACTGCATCTTCATGCACATTTTTAAAACAAATCCACAGAAGCCACAGTCATGCTTCTGGGTAATATCCCTGTGAATACGTTGGCAAGATCAGCAATCTCATTTCTCCAGAATAAATTATTTTGCCCATACACATATACCTTCACATCAAAATCCTTTCTCCAAATATTAATTGATCTCAGCAATAAGTCTGCATATGCTTTCTGTTCAACTGAACCAACCCACCTGACATAGATCACCTGCCCGCCCTCCGCTCTCCTCTGCCAGCCAATGGGGATGTGTATTGCAGTGGTGTGGACCCCATCCTTGTCCCCACTGACAGTCTCACTGCCTCCCATCATTTTGTAGCGGCGGCCTGCCAGCACCTTGGAAAAACAGCAAAATGGTAATACATCCCATAAAATAAGATTAAATTTGTTTAAAACCCCGAAGGCTTTGCTTTGAACTATTACATATTCCTTTTGCCGTAAAATCATTGTTCTGTATTTGAAAAGAGTCAGTGTTTAAAATGTTTTCATGTGTTAAGTTACGGGCTACTGACGTCTTACAGCGTGCGTAGTGTTCAGTAGTGTTTGAATTGTCAAATGTCATTTTGGAATGACACTTTACCAGAACAGTCAAGTTTATTTTTAGGGCCCAAAATCAGCAAAGGCTCTCAACCCAGCTGAACTCCTTTTAAAAATGTACGTATACACGCAACTAAGGTTTGTTTCATGTATCAGTGTAGTTTGTTGTGCCTCATTAAATACGTAAACGCATGCATGCATGCATAAAACGCATGAACGCATGTCACTGCAGTGAAGTCTAATTAAAGCAACCCGCATGCCAACTGTGTGTGCCACGTTCGTCTGATTGCGCAACACCAAATGTCCACGTCAAACATCAAATATTACAAAATGTGACCTTGGCACCATGATCAATTTAACAGCATCCTAAAGAATGCATACAACAAGGGCTGTAAGTTACTGAGACTTTACGTTCCAGCTGTCAGCAATGTCCCCAAAAAGGTCTCAACATTTAGTTTCCTTCTGTCTGTGTTCCTGACACTTCAAGCCTCTACAGAATGTTATCTATAAGATTTAAAACCCCGGATATAACGTAAACTTGTCACCACTGGGTGTGGCCACAGCAAAAGAAAATACAGTTTTGGTTTACGGTCAAGTAAACTAATAAAAAACCAGAATAACTGAGGCAGATCTTGCATACCTTGTCATCTTTGGGAAGCCAGGATCTGTCTTGGCTAAGGTATCCACTGTCCAATGTACATGCTGGTGGGTGAGAAGCACACAAACTGCCAGTAAAACCTGACTTGATGGCCAAACACCTGGGACTTTCTTCAGCTCTGAGGCAGATCCTCAATTTAGAGGAGGACTCCTGCAGCTCGATTTGTTCAGTTCACATCAGAGTAGGGTCTTGGGTGAAATGGAGAGTCTGCAATAAAAAGGTGGAGGTGGATTATGTAATCTGACAGGGAGAGCCACAGTAAATAACTGAAGAAACGCTAATATACCATTTCCTGCAATTGATGCTATCCAAGCGTACTTCAAAACATGATTACATAAGATGCATAACTCTCTCAAAAAGAACACAACTTCAGAACAGGCTGCGGCTACTTTGAAGTGGGAGGGTGTGTTTGGATAGGCCCCTGGCTCACTGGGTGTTTAGCAACAATATGAGCAGCTGCCTTTCTAACAACCAACTCACGAGACAACACGCTAACAAAATGAAAGGAGCTTGAGATAAAAATCTGTATGGAATTCGTAGCTGAGCTGAAGTCGACATCTCTGCAGTGTGCAGCCATGGAACAATATCTCACCAACTACACTAATACACGACTGATACACGGCAGGCTAGCGGCTAGGCTAACAGCTAAGCTAGCAAGCTACCCTACTTTGTACTATGTTGTCGTGACAGCTGTCAGGCGCACAAAACACTCCGATGCAAAACTCTTGGGTGTTAGCCACGGTAACATGAAACGAGCCACGCACAATACTGCTACGGGGGGGGGGGGGCTATGAATTTGACCACCATATTACACTTACTTACTGACAGCAGTTAGCTAACGTTGATGTTAGCAGGACCTATCAACCTTTCTCTGCGTCAGGCTCTCTCTCTGTTGGCGAAGTTTTGGAGTCTTGGCTTTTCTGGCTCGCGGGAGAATCAAGTGTTAGCTGGCTAGCTAGCCGACTGGCCAGAGAATGTTTTGAAAACGGCTGATACTGTAAGAAATAACCGTGAAATAAGTTGTCCCATCATCCGAATCGCGCGTCGGCGCATTCACTCAGCTCTCGGCGTTTGTGCAACGTCTGCCAGTGCGATTTAAAAACAAAGGGCAATAACGCTTCATTTTACTGCGCCTGGGATCTCGGGGCTAACGCTCCCAGCTAGGCTAGCAGAGCTAACGTTAACTGGCTGAAATTTACTTGATTCTGGAGAGTCCCAGCAAGACTGAAGGATGCCCCGCTCCCGGTGCTCAGTTACCCAGCCGCGGCTTTGGTCTCTGCTCTGCTAAACCATCTAGCGATCCAATGTATTCCGGCAACCATTACGACCCATGTAATCCCAAATTCACATTTTTTTTTTTTTTTTTTTTTTTCTTACATATTCCGAGCAAAAAAAAATAATGGAGTTTTCTGTCGGGCATGCGCACTCAGTGCTCAGGGAGCATTGTACCCGACATGCAACGGGACCTTTGTAGTGTTCCAGACAAGACAACAGCGCGGAGCTCCTTGATAGAGGACATGATAATGACAGCGTGATAACAGGCCCGGGACAGCCTACATGTTTGCAGTTTAGAGTAATGGATTCACGAGCACCTCTCTACGCTGAACTTTAGCCCAGATATCACATCATTTATAAAGATACAGGAATAAAATGTAAGACATACCCAGTTATGTATTTCAAGGTGTACACTTTATTAATGCACATTAGATTCCATACCGCTGCTAAGAGCGCCCTTTCATCCCTTGTTTCCAATTCATTTTTCCATGCACACCTTAATGTTGCATTATGTATAGAGATGTCTGCCAAGGCAGTAATGTAATTGTGTTTGTCTGTTATTAACATATCTCACAAAGCATACTCTGACTTTGGTGAACACTGAATTAGACAACCTAGTAAAGCGGGCAACTGCCCTGGGGCCCCAGAACCCCAGGGGGTCCTAGTGTGTGGTAATTTGATTAATTACAATTTTATTTGGTAATTCACAATATAATAAAATGGCAGGGGCCTTAATGTGACACCTGAATTATTACATAATCTTGAGGCACCCTCTTGAAGAGGGTTTGAATGTAGCCTTTGTTAATTCACTTTATACTGGGCTTACATGGTGCAAATTCCTAAATATATTTGTGCCTTATTTTGTTACCAAAACCTACCAAAGCTAATTACTAACTAATGCATACGCAATGTACAGAAGGGGGGGGGGGAGGGGTGGTCAGTAAACAGGACCCCTGGATGGTTAATCTGGCCCTGATTTTGGTGACCTGATGATTTTACCTCTAGCACCACCACCAGGACGAACCTTCAATTTTCAGGTGAACCATTAGTTATAAACACACAACTCACTGCTGTGCACGTTCATGCTCCTAACATGAAAACAAAACCTCGTGATTTTAGTGACCCCATGACACGGGTAGGCAAATAAATAACTAAAGGGTACATTTCAGTTTTTACTTTGGAGCAAACAGAGGTCCAGTATGTTGTAAAGTTGGCCTACTTACATGTTACTTACAGGGGACCTCAGAAGCCTGCGGATTGACGCCTTTGTAACACAGGGTGCTGTTCATTGTTGTTATGGTGTACAGTCAGTGCAAACGCTATTTTATGATTAGGCTTCTACCATAAATACAGCTGAACTGAAAACCAGTCAGGGGTGTTGGTCTAAAAGCCACGGCGGTTGTAGAAGATGATCGATTTTATGTCCTGTCACAGTGTAACTGTCATGAACAGTAAACGCTAGGAACGCTACAGTCATTGAAAAACTTAATTGACAGTCATTGTACAATATCAAAATTAAGACATGTTCCAAAAACTGTTATTTCATAACTTTCAAACTCACCACATCTCTTCTAACGGTAACCTACCTTCAAACAAATTCAATTTGCATTCCAATCCTGAGCAGCAATGCCAAAACCATAGGCAACCATCTCTCTGTAGAAAACTGTGGAAGATAGTCTCAGCTGCCCCTCACTTCACAAGCAAACGACAATGGTGGACGTTCGTTTGTGACCTGTGTGCTGCTCTCAAGAATGGTCAGGCTCATATTAGAAAATGTACCTGCTAGTTACAAATGCTTACACGTTCTCTTTAAGTTCCTCCCAAACGGCAGATTGTAGGCTATACTGTTCACCTTAATATTAGAATAGTTGCCCAATAGTTAAAAAACACCTACAGTACACACATTTAATACAGCACTTATGGGAATTATCAGATAAGATGTATAATAAATAAGGTGACACAGGTTTGGACAGTGATCAGTAAGAATGCTTGCGTGTGTGTGGGTGTGTGTTTCTGTTGTTTGTGAACCAGTGGGACAAGGGGAAAGAGGTGTGTATATGTGGGCAATGAAGACAGAGGGAAAGAAAGTATCTGATTTCCCCTCGTCATCGGTGGTCAGTGAGGTCCCCAGCTGTCGCCAACAGTCAGCTTGACACATGACTGCTCAGCCTACCACGCACACAAACACACATACAAGCGCACACACAAAATCCTAGACAAGTACACAAATACAGACGTATGCTCACACCCGACCCCGAAATCACATTGGAAATCAGCTAAAGAGACAATAGAGGGAATAAAGAAAGGGCCCAGACTGTGCGAGTGTTGAGACAGAATCCTGAGGGCCTGAAGTGAGGAGGCAGGTTGGTTTGTTAGTCTCAGATCCACTGACCGTACAGCGCTACAGTCATCGCCAGCAGGTGAAGGACTCATTCACAGAGCGATTTACCCACACACTGGATTTAGTCACTTCTTCTCCGAGCTGCGTGTAATTTTGACAAGAGGTATGTTCCAGTATAAGACGGAAGTTTGAGTTATTCCATTGCAAAATGTATTTGCATGACAAACGGATGTAAGTCAGTTTATTCAATTTAATTACATAAAGCATTCACATACAGGCTGAATATTTGCCATATCGAGATTTTTGTTCTGCCAATTCACAAAGACTGATTTTTATTGCTGACATACTTTCTAGAATTTTGCTCTTCTTTTCCCGACTGGCAGAGGGACCCAAATTTAGCTGTGATGAGACTGAATTTCACAACCCTAGAATAGTTTGGGTCAAGCGGACAAGTGCACTCGTACAGTAGGGGTGCGTGTATGCCAGTGCATAGCCACATGTAACTTTCTTTTGTGAGACACACAAATACATCCTGTATATCTGTTTGTGTGGCTGTGTGTGCTGTGTCTTAAACAACAGTGTCTGTGCTAATCTAGTTTCCTCATCATAAAAATAAGATAAAAAATCTGTTTAATACATTTAGACTGGATGCCATGTGAAGGCCAACATTCATGCGTGACAAATATAAATGCTAACTATCATCTAATTTCATTCAGTTGTGTTTCTATGAAAATTTAGAAATATGCACATATTTCTTTTTACCAACCATGGCATATAACAGTTGATAAGAGACCAGACACAGTTAAACAAAGACATTTTCAGGCACTGTATTTGTTATTTGAGGCTGAAGAGAAACAAGACAGGTAAGTTTTCTTTTTGAATGAAGTACATGCTTTACATTTTTTCCACTGGGGCAAATACACAATTTACTAAAAACATTTTTGTGAACTGTGTTGCTTTAAAAGCACACAAGATAAAATCCTTGTCTTTATCTCTGATATCATGAATTTGCATTGCTTGTTGCAAAACTCCTCACAATTATTTGCTTTTATCTTTGTAGGTGGGGCAGTACTGATATCCACCAAACACCATGGACCAGTGAGTATATTTCCTAAAATCAGTTCAATTCTCTCTGCAATGCGAATATATTGCTTGCCCTACTTTGCTTGCCTGCACCTCTTCACCATCTCCACAAGCCTCCATTCAAATTCTAGTGAGCTAAATGTTGCAACAGTCCAGACTGAAAAGCAAAAAAACCACCTAACTAATGTAGTTTTTGTCCACGTATATTCTACAGTATATTCAAATACAATAATAATAAAGCAGCTCCATGTTCATTTGAGAAAATATGTCATAGGAGTCTCCCGGAATAAATGATCAACACTCAACTATTCTGAGGTGGAATGGCAACTTGATATTGGCACAAAGAGTGTCAGTTACATCAGGTCACTCCATGAGGTTATCCTGTGAAAACCTTGTAACCCTAACTTTGGCAAATTTCACGCTCACATGTCCTGTTTAAGTTTAAGTAGTCCATGTTCACCTACTGACAAACAAGAAAGGTTGACACTTTGCAGAGACAAACGTTTCACGGGAAACTCATCGTCAAAGTCATGTAGCTGCGTGATTTGATCTTCCTCACGGCATTGGGTTTTCTTTTCTCTGTGTGTCTGTGTGTCAGGGAGGATGACAAAAACTCCGTGGATATCCATGACAACCCTCCAGCTCCTGAGAATGTCGTGAGAGAGGACGGAGACACTGTGAGTGACAGGACCATGTCAACTCAACCCCCCCCCGCTGTTAGCTGCGCCATTCCCGGGCTGTTTAAAATAGCCACCAGCTGGGCAGGAACGCAGTGCAGCGTCAATTGGAAAAATATGAGCCTTGACTTAAGTGTTTCTGTCTTTTATCCCCGTGAGATAAAGTCACACTCTTGGCTGATCTGTGAGGGACGGTCACTGTAGGTTTAGAAGTGACTCTTTAGATGTTGTAAAGAAGAAGACGAAGTTGAACAACTGAATTCAAATCTTGTCAAACATCGTACAACATAAATGGCTGTACGCGCGCATCCTTAGAATGCTACACTGCAGTTATGGTTAAATCCTATGAAAGTGCATTTAAAAAGGTACACAATTCAATGGCAATTCAGTAGGACTTTGGCTGTGTAGTTTGTCTGCCAAAAGAAAATGTGCCACAAAAAGGACACAGAAATTACACGGACTCTGAACTGGTCGTTTGCATTGGTGGGGTGCGTCACTTTTCAAGCCAACATTTTTTGTATGACAAAACTCTATACAATACAAAATATGCATCATGATTTTTCACAACAGGGACATCAAATGATCAACTTCAAAATGTTAAAAGTACTTTTATCCATGCACTCCATACACACTGTATCATTCACATGAACTTGGTCTCCTTTATCAAATGCTTTCCCCCCTGCAGACAGTGCTTCCCTGGAAGCGTCATGTGCCCATGTACTGTTTGTAAATGATATATGCTCTTTGTGTGTCCAGGTCTATTTCATATATGAGGAGGAGGTGGAGGTGGAGGAGAAGGAACCAGAAACTCCAGAGCCTGTTGTCCGGGTCAACGACAAACCCCATAAGTTCAAGGACCACTACTGCAAGAAACCCAAGTTCTGTGACGTCTGCGCTCGCATGATAGTCTGTATGTGTTGGACATTATGTCAAGAAAACATACATAAACAACATTACAGCCTTACATTATACTTATTATATTTTATATATACATCTTATACATGTGATGGGGTTTTTTTTTTTTACAGATAATGCTTGGTTTCTAACTGGTTCATTTGCTGTTCCCTTGTTAATTTTTAAGTGAACAACAAGTTTGCTCTGAGGTGTAAAAACTGCAAGACCAACATCCACCATTCATGTCAGTCCTATGTCGAGTTCCAGAGGTGCTTTGGCAAAATTGTGAGTCCTGTTCCTTCTGCTGTCATATGCTCTATAAAAAACAACAATATACTGTATCTACAGTACAGTAGGCCACTAAATTGTATACAGATTCCCATTACTTTGAAACATGATATTCTCTATTTGTTTCCTGGAGCCACCTGGCTTCAGAAGGGCCTACAGCTCCCCCCTGTACAGCAGTGACCAACCAGATTCAAGTGAGTCCACTGAACGGCAATATGCCTCATGTATTTCTCAACATGTTTATCTACCAATTAATTGCCCGTGAAAGAGTACAGCCTATTTGCGAAAGTGTGTAATTTAATTAGCTATACTGTTATTTAACTATCTGGCGAACTACTCTGTCCTTAACCAGACAACCCGAACCGGAACGACCCCGTCTTTGACACCCTGCGGGTCGGTGTCATCATGGCAAATAAGGAGCGCAAAAAGAATGAAAATGACAAGAAAAATGTGAGTGTACAATGTACTTTTAATCACACTGTAAAACCTACAATTCTCAGATAAAACTTCTAAATTCATTAAATTCGCCCAATACCAGTAAAGGACATTGTTTCAAGCAGGAATTTAGACATAATGGTATTAAAGCAAATATAATTGGAAAGGATATGAAATACGATATTGTGTAAAGTGCGGATTAGCAATGTTTGTCCTCTAGATGATGATGATGATGGAGGAGGAAGAAGAGGAGAACCAACAGCCTAAAGAGAATGAGGAGGCAGGAGAAGGTACATTTTGTTATGACTTTTAGATCTGTGTAGCAAATTCTGTGCTAGTTGTGGTCATAAAAATAACATTTTGTGCATATTTCTATATCCAACATGGAATTAATGCAAATCAAAACACTTTTTAGTATCTGTTGTCTTTAAAGTGCAGAAAAAACACATTCAAAAGTCAAAAATTCAACAAGGATGTTACATGCCCAAAATAGTGAAGATAACATGAAATGATTTGTTCTCCTTTTTGAAGCTACTGGATTTAAGTCCTTCATCAAAAGCAAGGACTTTGTTGATGACTCTGATGTCTGATGTTCCCACAGGGAAGCCTGACGATAAGAAGGAGAAAGGAGGAGACAAAGCAGATGACAAGGTAAGAAACCATGTTAACAAAACAGTTCAGTTTTACTCTCGAGCAGCTACTAAATGTAGGCTACCTCCCCGTTCCACCGGCTGAAATACTGTATGTGTACATGTTTTTGTTATTAATCACTTGTCATATGCAGTAGAATCTGTGCTGTTTCGTCAACAGAGTAAGGGTACATTCTCCCATTCCCACTATTACCTGGCTCTATACCGCTTCAAGGCCATAGAGAAAGACGACCTCGACTTCCAGTATGTTTTAAATTCCCAACATGCAGTAATTACATGCAGTACAAAGCATTTATTCTTTTATTTATTCAACTAAACGTACCTTAATCTTCACCTAGTGAACAATACACTTTTTTGGTTTTGAAATGTATCTGTTAAACAAAAAGGCATTAATAAAAGACATTTACGTGTATGTGTATTAGCCCTGGTGATCGGATCACAGTACTGGATGACTCCAATGAAGAGTGGTGGAGGGTGAGTTTCACTTCTTTAAGCTTCCATTCGATCCTTTAACTGTGCCGCCTCGGTTTGCCATGAACCAGTTTTTTGTTGGGTTTTTTTGTTCTCGTTGTCTAAAGTTTCTGTGGAGGACGAACTCAGAGTCCGTTCACTCTCTATTTTCAGGGAAAGATGGGGGAGAAGACCGGCTACTTTCCCACCAACTACCTCATAAAAGTGCGTGCATCGGAAAGGGTTTTCAAGGTGACACGCTCCTTTGTAGGGAACAGGGAGATGGGACAGATCACACTGAAGAAGGATCAGGTAACAGCACTGATGTGTGCAAGTGTGCGTGCAATTGAACAACATGCAACGTCTCTCTGGACTTTGCACAAACACTGAACAATGTTTTTCATGTGCTGGGTCTGTTGTTGCCCATTTGTAAGTTCAGGTTGAAAAGATCTCATATCTGCCAGTGAAGTGATTTTTTTCTTTAGTGATCACTGGAAAAAAAAGGCAGTCTTTGAAACCAACAGACAAACAACATCATTGCATCAACCCCTGACCCAAGTATATTGCTAATCTTGTTCATGTTTTTCAAGCAATCAGACTGTAGAGGGCTTAGTGAGACTGTATCAAGCTGATGCTGATGCTCAGATGTTGGGTTGTGCTGCTGTTGCTGTGTTTCAGATTGTGGTGAAGAAAGGAGACGAGAAAGGTGGCTACTTGAAGGTCAGCACTGGACGCAAGCTGGGCTACTTCCCTGCCGATCTGCTGGAGGAGATCACTGTGACGTAAAAAGCCTCGACATGCAGCGAAAGAGCCTGCAACACACTTTGAACATCAGCACAAACTGGAGACGTCACGGTTTGGAAGATGCTCGTGATATTACAGCAATTTTCCGCGTTTGTTGCCTAAAAATGATTGTGTCTGTCACAGCAGAAATGTATTTGCGGTGATGTATTTCTGCCTTTGACCCAAAGTGAGGCATGAGAAGGGAGAGATTAATTATTTGACAGTTTGAAAAACATATACATTAATACGTACATTAATAACTTGGTAAGGGACAATCAGGTGATGTTTACCGCTTTGTTGTGAATGGCATGGTAATACAAATGGTCAGATGCTTTAAGTCACGACCTGCTGATGATAGCTAGCATTGAGGAGAGGTAGTGAAAACCTGGAGAGCCTTGCAAATCAATTTGACACTGCAGTTTTTAAAGTAAGAGGACAGTGGAAGCTTGTGTTACATCTCACAGTAGATTAGTAAAGTTTGGCCACAACAAAACCTCTGAGTGCCAGATAAGTGGTGATAAGAGTTGGCAAATAGGAAACGGATAGTAAATCAAAAATAAAACTTACAGAACGCCACATTGACCTTTGAGGTTGTTGTTGTTTTTACTAGGCTATATTGTTAAAAACATGAATCTAGCTGTTTATTCCCATTTATCATTACTGTTAGTGTACAAATTCCACTGCTTGTGTGATCTATGAATCAAATATTTTGCACGGTATAAGTATTTCAATGATTAATGTCTAATAAAATATCTAACGAGTGTTTGTTACCATTGGCAAGGCTCTCTAGGTCCTTTAAAGTCACGTAAATAGAGGCTTCAAAGCCATTTCAATTCCTGACAAACTGAAGAAAGGCTATATGCATTTTGTATGCATATGTTTTGTAAGAACACAGCAATACTGCTCAAAATGTTTTCAAATGTTTGCAATAATTACTGCTGATAAAATTAGCCAAGTGCTTGAAGTGTAAATGTTTCAGATGTTAAACCTGAAGTGCGCTTAAAAACTCCCCGTGAAACTTTCCTTCAAATGTTTCCAAAAGGGAAACAATGTATTCAAAGCAAAAAGAGAGAACGAGAGAGATGCAGAGGAAGCTCTCTTACTGGAGTTACATGCATAAAGCAGTCAGGCAGCATGTGCAGTGTAGTGCCACTCTGTACTGTTGCTACTTCCATAGCCTACACTGGAGTTTTGGCTCACATCATATTCTGTGTTTATGTTAAGACTGGCAGCTGAAATCCAGTTTCCAATCGAGGCTGAAATTGGAATGCTGTTAACAACACTGGACAGAAAAAAAAATAAAAAATCACAGAACCCATCCTTCCTTATAAAGCGCAATTTGCATCATTAATGAAGGCCAAGGATTTAAAGAAAATACAAGGAACAATGCAAAAAACAAACAAACACAAAACTGTCATTGTGTTTTGTATTCTTTATTGCAAGATGTCTATACCAAAATATCCAAATTAAAATATAAAATGCTACATACTGTGGTGAGTGTGAAATACTACAACCAAGAAAATAAAATACAACCAAGACGTATTAATAAAAAAATTAAAAAACATGGGTTTTTTTTTTTAGATTTCTTAAAGAATACTGCCTCGACAGTTTTAATGTGTTGTGAGTTTCAGAGTCTAAATAAACCTTGGGGAAGGTCCTTGTTTTCAACCTACATTATTTATGTCTGAAACGTATTAAGAATGATGTGTGACCAATGGAGATAAAAGTCACCAGGCTCTGTCACAGACCCAGTGCAGTGTCTCTGACGACAAAGTGCCCAACCGGGTCAATTAAAAGTTTTTGGGGAGCATGCAGAAGATACTTTTCACTTCAAATTATGGGGACACGGAACATAGCTAAAGCCAAGCTTTAACACTTCAAAATGTGCCTACATCCGTATAGTACTTATAACGGCTTCTTCTCTTCAGCACCAAACCAAATAGTACTTGGTGAAAACCAGCTGCGGCACATTGACAGGGGGAGGTCTGTAATCTGGAGCAACAGCATCTTCTGCTGTGCTCAAGGGCCTCTCAGAGGAGACGCTTCTCTGTGGGCACGCCAAGTATTTTGATTGCCACTCGCGAAATCACCGGGTCAGAGGCCGGTGACGGTGTGCTGCCCTCTGCTGGGTAGGTCTCCACTAAACCCGACGATGTCACGGCCTTTGACAAAGATGCCGTAGGATTTGCTGTAAGACTGAACCCCCAGAAAAGGCTAGTCGGCTTGTTGCTGGTGCCCTCCGATTCTAGCGCCACACCCGATGACGAGACGGGCATGGGCACAAATCTGGGGTCCAGGCGCGTGGCTTTAAAATAGGTGTTGGTGGGTGTTTTCAAAGAGCCGTTAATAGCGTTCTTCAGGGTGGCTCTGCAGTAAGCCAACTAGCTTGCGAGTCTCTTATTAAATCCTTATTTGCTATAAGTCCGCTCAGTGCAGCTCGGAGGGCCTGCACGCACGGAACCACAGAGGAAACGGATGTGTCATCTTGGCTCACTGTGCGTGTTGCTTCCTCAAATGGCTCCAGCGCTTTAAGCACGGATGCCCTCCAAGTCCACTGATGCTCTGAGACAGACCCACCAACGTCCACCTCTGAGGACATGGTAGCCGGTGCCTTCTTCTGCCTCAGCGGGGCAGGCGCTGCAGCACGAACAACACTGTGTTCCACCCGGTCGGCACACCAAGAGCTAAGGAGGCCGCGGCGAGGCCAGGCATCGCATGCAGATAGGCTATGGCTTTATTTGACACATGTGCGGCGTTGGCGATAATTGTCTTGAGCAACTTCATATTGACCAACGCACGGACACATTTACGCGTCACAGCCCCAGCCCCTGATATATTCCGTACAAACCAAGGGACGGGCAGGAGCTGGCCGAGGACTTTCTACTCCAAATATCAGCTGTGCAGTGCACAACAATGACCCTCAGTGTTCTCGGGGCTCTCTTTCACTGCAGTTTTTACTCTGTGAAGAAGCTGTGGTACAACTTTCCAGCCCCCATGACTGCTCTAAAGTGAGCGCGGGCGAACTTCTGGCTACAATGATAATCAGCTGTTTACAGGATATTAAGCTTTTACACATGGCAGTAAAACAACACCACATCCCATGAGTTTATTTCAAGCGCTGCTCCGCTCTCCTCGGCTGGTACACCGGACGAACGACTATGACTATGTCGGAGATGTAGACACAATAACTCTATGAATGAAAGAACGCAACTTTCCTGCAAGCCTGCTCGCGCCGGGCATTGGCCGGTCTCGTATCCCAGTGGAGTTCGACATTTTGTTTGCCTTTCCTCTGCTTCGCTTCTTCTTCTCGCAACTTCCTGCAGATCTGGCGCCGTTGGTGTCTTGCCGCCCCCCAGCGGCGACTTGGCGAAATGAAACGCGGCCAGACGTGCACGTATGTCCACGTATGCTCCAGCTTCCACGGACACTGTTAAGTAAATACAGTGAGCCTGTTGATATCTTCAGAAAGAGGGCAAAGATATCAAACCTACACGTAAAACTTGATTATTTGTCGTCGTGTTGCGTGGATATTTCGAGACGAGTAGAAAGGAGGAGCCTTGTGTCACTGAAGCGGAAATCCAATGCTCAAACCTGAGGGTAAAGCCTCCAAGCCACTACTTATAACTTTTACGCAAATCGGTCAGGAGCGCGTGGCCACACGTCACAGTCACCGTTGTGCGCCCTCTCGCGGTCACATGCACGTAAAACAACTGCTTCAGCGCCTCGGCTGTTTCCTGTGACGTGGGCCTGCGCGTGAGTGACAAGGGCCTCTTCGTTTTATTTGGAGAGCATTCATTTCATTTCAGGACAGAGACCCGACGGACCAACATCAAGCGTCTCTACGATGACTTGAAACAATGTGTTCAAAGTAGAAATATATGCTGACAAGTGCGGAACCTCGACTTTGCAGCATAACGTTTTCTGGGTTCCGCATACAGACCCTCGCTAAAGGTTTGGTTAATTTTTTTTCACACCGGTAGGAAGCCCCGCATGAAGCAGGGCATCAAAAAATTAGTTGAAACTCTTATTGTTCCTCTCCACGGAAATCTTTAGTAAAAGGCGAAAGATTTATACGATCTGAAGAGAAACAAGAGTGTACTGCCTTTCCAACCTCGCAGGGGCCGAGGTCATTCTCCACATGAGGATCCTCGCTTAGGGTTCACTGTACAAAAGTACCATGTTTGAAAATGTTTGGAATTCAGAAATATAACGCGTCAACAGTGGATACCTCCGATAGTCGCACCATAACGCCATGGGTGAGAGATAAATGTAAGCGGTTTAACCCGTAACTGCCCTATGTGCGCTATGCATTGTGGGAATGTGGCGAGCTTGACCTCGCCTCTGCTTCAAACAAAAACAAAACATCGCTTGTAGAATATAACCCCTTCTTTTTGCTTTCGCCCCCCCAAAAAAAACAAATATAACAAAATGAGGTGACTTTTGAATGAAGCGAGGATGTGAAATGTTTACGATAAAATGGAAAAGTGTCAGTGTTCTTTTTTGCTTCCCAACATCTACTCGTACGCATGCGCACACATAACAGCGATTGAATTTGTGCCGGGAGTACTCCGCTCATGCAATCCAATTCAATTCAATTTTACTTATATAGGCCAATATCACAAATCGCATTTTGCCTCAAAGGGCTTCACAATCTGTAACACCCTCTGTCCTTAGACCCTCGATTCGACTACCCAAAAAAAACCCTTTTAACTGGGAAACAAATGATAGAAACTTCAGGAAGAGCAACAGAGGAGGGATCTCTCTCCCAGGACGGACAGACATGCAATAGATGTCGTGTGTAAAGAATAGATTCATAGCAGAAAATGATAGTATATACAGTTATGATGGCAATGGCAAAAGGCAGTCGAGCGCGGTATCAGGACGTCCACACTGAGGGAATGTCCGGTATTTGACTGTCAGGGTAATATATTTTAATACAATCAGCATTTACCAAAGAAACTAACACATGAGGACTTTGAAGTGACAATCTCCTATTCGGCAGCTACCATTCTAGACACAGCCTCTTTCAGGTTTACCAATGCGATATGGTCGAGAGGGTAGTCACTTGTGATATGGCTGGGTTTGGCGTGGGAAGTCAACACACACACAAACATGGCCCCCGAGCCATAATGGCACACACAAAAGGACACCTGTCGGCCTATCTGTGTATTAAAAACCAAAGTCAAAAGGTGCAGACCGATGATTGGTCTATCAGATGTAACTACACGTTGCAAACCCTTTCTCAGGTGTTCCCATGTGTAAAGGTGACAATGCCCCCATTGCCACTGCCAGCACTGAACACTGGGGCCCTTTCTGTTTCAGCAGCCTAGTTAAAACACCAGTTAAACAAATAACAGTGGCGTAAAGAGCGTCTTAGGTCTTCCTCTAACCTTCCTCTTCCACGCATCCAGTATAAATCCTGATAGCTTCCCATAGATGGCGCTGCACTCCCGTCGAGACATCTGCTCCATGGCTGCCGGCCATAAGTCCTGCTGGTTAGCTTGGAGGCTTTACAGGCTCTCTGTCAACAATAAAGTAGGCCAGGACCGGCCCTAGGATTTTTGGTGGCACTAAACAAGATTGTGTTTGTGGCCCCAAAGCCCTCCCAGTGCAACAACCCGAAACCCACACTGCTCATGACTGAATGAACACACACATGCACACACACACAATAGAGATGGACAAATTCATTAACAAATCTCTTTATTTGAGGGTTGGTCTACATCTACAAACAGTAACATTGCAATCACATTACATTTTTTAGGTTGTATGAACATTTCAACTTGTCATGAATGTAAAATTTGAGGAGCAAAGTGAGGCAAAGCTCTACTTACACGAAAGGTGCTTTTCGATGTTGGAGTGGTATATGTGTGCACCTCTGTCGACGGAAGCATCACAAAATGTGTGCTTTGGGCTCTGGAAAAAATACCTGAAGTTCAGACTTTGCCCTGTGTGCAGAGAAAGCCTATACATTTATAATTCTATTTTTTCTTGAGGGAGTGGCTGAGGCTTCCTCTTATTTGGACAGACAGCAACATTATCAGCTGCTTTTCACGGCATTAGAAAATGGTGTGGTGGGAGAGCGTGTGGAAAGTGTCAGTTGCGCGAGTTTCACAGTCACTGTGTGAGAGTTGGCAGCCGTGCCTTAAAGTGAGCGAGTCAGTCAACTTAGCATACAGTGTGTGAGGAGCATGGACGGTATGGTAAGGGGCTAGCAGCACAGAAAGTCACACCGTGGCCCCCTTAGTGTTCATGCCAGCGGGTGGCCCTGATTAGGTCTGTTTGGGTCGATAACTATGTGTGTCACAGACAAATCCCAAATAAATAGTGTTAGATGACAAACTTTGGTTGCACTTTATTTAACAGTACACTAATAAGATGCAATAAGCTATGGGGAACTTTTTAGCAAATTAGACCAAAACTAGAAATATTATGTTATTTGTTAGACGGTAAACAAACACAGTTATACCCTACCTATACCTAAATTATGCTGTAATTAGCAACCACACATAATGCTGTTTTAGACCCAGAATATACTATACTTAGACACTCTTATACCAAATGATACTCTAATTAGATACCAAATAGGGGATCCTAATCAGAATCAGAAACAGAATCAACCTTATGCAAAGTAGGTTAACACACATACGAGGAATTTTCTTTATTGCAAAACAATAAACACAGTAGAAATATAAAGAAACATAAAGCGAGTACTGCAGGTCAAGAATCGTAACTATAAAACAAGATATTAAAGAATATTAAACCAAAATATTCTAAGAGAATACTAATCATTAGTTAGTTAAAGTACAGTATGTGCAATGCACAAGATATTTACAAATGAATCTGCACAGTATTACTGTACTAAAAAAGGGGGGGGGGGGGGTTATAATGAGTCAGTGTCAGTGGGGTCCCCTGCCTTGTTGATGAGGCCAATTGCAGATGGAAAGAAACTGTTTCTGTGGCATGTGGTGTTGGTCTCCTGCCGGAGGGAAGTGTCTGAAACAGTTTGTGTCCAGCGTGGGAGGGGTCAGCCACAATCTTTCCTGCTCACCTCAGTGTCCTGGAGGTGTACAGGTCCTGGAAGGAAGGTAGATTGCAGCAAATAAACAAGGTCAGCAGGTCACCAGGTGGTCAATCTCCCACCTGTAGGCGGACTCATCCCCATCAGAGATGGGACCAATGAGGGTGGTGTCATCGGCAAACTTCATGAGCTTGACGGACTGGTGGCTGGAGGTGCGGCTGTTGGTGCACAGGGAGAAGAGCCGAGGGGAAAGACACAGCCTTGAGGGGAACCGGTGCTGATGGTCCGGGAGTCAGAGAAACCATATCAGATCCAAAATATGCTCCAGTGAGACTCTATTCTACCCTTCAGGGCCAAACGCCTGACAAACGCTATACAAACATTCAGGTAGAGAACAAGAGAACAACAGCACGTACAGATCGACTTTAAATGACACAAATATAAATGAAGAGCATAAAAGGAAAATCTTAACTTTGTGTGTTTTCGTGCACACGCTGCTGTACAGAGTTGACTAAGCAGCAGTCGGCAGCATTGTGGGTAACCCTGGGTCAACATGAGTCAGCTGCTTAGTGCTGCAATAAATCGATGTCTCAACTTATTTTGATGAACCGACTGAGAGCAAAGTTTAACAGGTGGCTCATCAAAGGAGTCGCGCTGAAGGCCCGGAAGAAGACAACATTTGAGATGCAAAAAAGAATACAGGATAAAGGCACCTAAGTGTTGTGAATCTGACAGTCGTTTTTCTTGCAACATTAAAGTTGTGTTTTTGAACGAAATCGAACTAAAGAGAACATAGCCACAGTGAATTTTAACCTGGCAAGCTGGCTAATAATAATATATATAAATATGAAATACATGATCTTTCACTGCTTGCTGCTGCTAGCTTGGTTACCTACCTACCAATGTTGTCTTGCAACAGTAAAGTCGGGTTTTTGAACGTATTAAACCGACCATAGCCACAATAATTTTAACCTGCCAAGCTGGCTAGAAAGTGGGCTTAATTATTCATTGTATTAATTGTTCATTTTAGCTCAAACTTTTTCCATTGGAGCAAGCTTGATTTCTTGCTATTTACTTTCTAGTTATGTTACATGTATTTTTGTAGATCATCTTTGGAAATATTTGGATAATTTAATCATTTGCGTACTTGCATAAAATTGCACTTGAGTGGTTAATAAATTGGTCTGGTAGATTCATAATTTTATAACACACCTATGTAAGGTTTATATTTAACAGAAAAATATTAATCTTTTCAGGTGCCTTACTTAATTATTTTGGAGCAACCTCCGCTGCACAAGGACCCTCTGCCTTGTCAGCTGACATGACTGCTGCAAAGGGAATAGTCAGAGACCTTTGGGACATCTAAGCCCTCCTGCAGAGGTCATAACAGAGGAACCACTGCCTTCTACAGCCTCCTCCGACGTGACTGTGTCTACAGAGACTTTGCAATTAAGTGGTTCTTAAGTTCTCAAATTTTAATGCATTTTAATAAACATTGTTTTCAAATGAAGTTGGAGATTTGTGGATAATTCCTTTGCCCAGCTCTACTGTGTGCGTTCATTCAGTTATGAGCAGTGTGTGTGATTTGCGCTGGGAGTGTTTCGGGGGCCACAAACAAAATCTTGTTTAGGGCCACCAAAATCCTAGGGCCGGCCCTGCTACCCTTACTACCAAATGATGCTGTAATTAGAGAACACAGGCTGTGATTAGACAAATGTAACGCCACGCTATATCGGACATAGCCTTTAGAATAGCCGGACAAAGCGCGGAGAGCTCAGAGGACAATACATTTATTTGGCCTTCATGTAACACAGCCTCACTTTTCGTACAGGGTCATTTGTTGCATTTTAGAAGAAAACTGCACCGTAAAACAAAGTCAAACCACAATCCGGTCACACCTGGTTGCGACCTCACACGCCCCACGTAGCCTGGACGTTCTCTGGGGTCCCGTGGAGTTTGTAGGTGGTAACACATGCTTCCTCAACGCACGTTCTACTCCCATACCAGTTAAATAATAATGTTGAGGTAGGGCACTCTTGAACATCAGTATAGCCTGAGCATGAAACTGAATGGGTTTCTGTATGCACACAAGCTCGCATTCTTTATTAAATACAACTTATCTGGTTGGTTCGAGGGCTACCTGCAGCGCGTTGTTGGCTTGCAATTCCACTGATAAGGCTGGGGCAGTGGCAGAATCTCACCAGACTTGTCAGTGATTTTTTACATTTCCCGGAGAGGGCCCTTGTCATTTTGTCAGCCTCCCCGTGGCTAAAGCATGCGGAGACTGCGGGGAGGGCTGTCAAACCGTGCCTGCCCGGGAGCGCATTTCACCGGGTTGATGAGTCATAACAAGGGCCGGCCAGGTGGTGAAAATGATCAGGGAGACAAGTGAGGACTGTGTGTGTGTGTGTGTGTGTGTTGAGAGGTAAAGAGGGGAAGAAAAGATGGAGAGAGAGAGAGAGAGAGGGAGGGAGGGAGAGAGAGAGAGCGAGGGAGAGAGAGAGATGGTGGGGGGAGGCTTACTGAGCCGAGTATTCACTCCAGATCTTGGGGATTTTTGAGGCTCTCACTGCGGAATGTCTTCCCGACTTTTGAAGTAAGCGCAAGCTTTGACTCAGTAAATCACCACTTATTCCGTCGGGCAGACTGCCTCTAAAACAATCCGGCTCCTGGTGGGGAAGCGTTGCTGCCGTTGCTGCAAAATGAGAGCGCTGTGTTTGAACTTTGCCATCACCTGTCTGTGGCTTCTCCCTTCAGCGGTGAGTAAGATCAGAATTCCCTCGTGCTCGGGCTTCTGCCACTGTTCATAAGATTGCAGCATTGTTGCACAATCAAGCAGTGAGGGGTTTGTTTTTTTTTTCTTCCCCCAACTGTTAAGAGTTTTGTTTTTTAGGGGAGGGGAGGGATTCTTAATGAAAGCATGTGTTGGTTATGTGTAGGAAAAAGGGAACCTACCAGCATGAATCATTTCTGAAAGATTTAAAACTGTTCTGTTACAAAAATGAGATGTCTTCCAACTGGGCAAATATGTGCCATATGAAATGATTCATAGCTCAAAATAAAATCCGTTTTTTGTTAGTTTTAAAGGATAATAGGTAAGTTGACATGGTAACATTGGTGGCAGAGCAAATACTATTTAAAGAAGTAGACAGAGTTGATAACTCCAGTTAATTGACACTTGTATTGACACATGCTTGAGACTTGACTTGGTTTCTACTGATTGAAGATTCAACTTGGACTTTCATATCTTGGAAAATGTTTCAATGAGAAGTTTGACACATGCTGTTTTATTCAAGGAATGAAATTTGCTCTGGTCTTTTGTTCTGATGCTTGGTTTTCTACGTTCAGACTCGGGCGCCCCGGTAGCTCGCCTGGTAGAGCGCGTACCACATATCAAGGCTGAGTCCTTACCGCAGCGGCCAGGGTTCAAATCCGGCCCCGGGCCCTTGCTGAATGTCATACCCTGTCTCACTCCCCACCTTTCCTGTCACTCTCCACTGTCATTATCCAAATAAAGCAAAATGCCAAAAAAACAAAACAATTCTACATTCAGATTTGAAGATCTCCCGATGTGAGGCTGTCGTGGGACTTGAACAAAATTGACTCTGCTCTTAGATATTGAAGTACTGCCAAAATGGATATATACCACCCTCAATCTGTGTTTTTTTGTTCCAGTCTTGTGATCTGTAATTCTCTTTCAGGCATAATTGTAATAATCTGCTCTCCTGTCTTCAAATTAAATTTCTTAACTTTGCTGCATGAGCAGCTGACTGCGGCATCCATAACTTTAACACAGAAGTTGTCAGGCGAAATCCTCAAAGCCATTTAATTTGTGCTTTATTACTTAAACTAAATGATAGCTCAGTCTTTGTCAGTATGATACAGTTGTATCACCCTAGGGCTTAAGAAACATTGTCACTTTGTTTTTTTGTTAAGTCATGAAAAACTGACACATTAAGGATCTTATTAGCCAACGGCAAGAATGTTCTCTCTGTCCTTAAAATGCAATTACTGCTCTCGGGTCTCTCAGCTTTTTTTGCCTTTGCAGGTGCTTTTCCACAGGTGTTGTTGCTTGCATGCACTCCACTGCTGTTGCTCAGTTGCAGTTTTTCTGTGCTGGCATCTTGACACAGAGCCAATGACACGGCTGTCACACAGTGGGCTCCAATTAGGGAGGTGAGAACAGCTCATGTCTGGAGATTTAGGCATGTAACAATAGGCACAGCTGGAGCTCACTTGCTCGCAGGAGAAGGCGGAGATTGGCACCCATGGCAGGGGTGGTTAGGGATGACATGAATCCCACTTGTTGATGAGAAATAATGATATCCTGGGAGCTGTTTATCCAGAAATGTTGGGGAGAATAGCCCTTAACTTCCAGCTGCCTTCGGCATTATGATGCAAATAGAAATCAAGTCCCAGAATGTGCATAACTTTTTGCCCAACTTGTCTCAATTCTGTAGAAGCATAAAAAAACTTTGACCTGTCTCCCACACTGCATTCACACTTCCATTTAAAAAAGGAAGCGTATTTTAATGAGAGGAAATAAAGTCATGACACCTGGATTCACTTGACTAGTCGAGGTGGTTCTATTAGTTTTTACACTTAACTCAGTGATTTTAACATTGGCATTTTATGATTGTGTGTGGGCACTTGTTATATTCAAACATATTGCAGCCTGGCATGTCAACTGTGCAGTGAATCTCAGAAATAATAGTCACACAAACAGCCTCACCAATTATTGTATTTATTGGGATATGAGCATTTTATTTTATAGCGTCATCAATCTGAACATAGACTTAATTTTCACACTTCTTTTTTATGCAGTGCAATTTTTAATTAACTGAGAGGGACAGTCAGGTGGAATTAATTAACTATGTTTCTGTATGTTACTGATGTATTCTGCTCCTTGTGAGATAGGAAAACCAATACCACTACGACAAAAACAACTACTATTGCTTATCAAAATGTTAAAACACTTCAAGCAATAGAAGCTGTACTTTCTAGAAACCTATTTAGGAGGTTTTTTTCTCCACATATATTATTTCTTGGAGGAATAAATGGCATTGTTATTTTTGGTAGGCAATTTGTTTTGGGTAAAACATTGTAAGATGGTAAAGCAGCATGGTGATTTGCTGTAAAAGATTTGCAAATAGTTTGCAAACTGCTCACACACACTGTCTCATCTTGGGAAAATGAGATTTTATATATATGTTTAAGATACCTTTATACAGTCTATGTACAAAAATATGAGGGACAGTAATAGGAAGGAGGGGAATGTGCATGGAGATGGAGAAATGCAATGATGATAGAATAAGTGAATGAAACATGAACTGGACTTTGTCTGAAATAATAACGTGACACGGTGAAACCAGATAACAGATCAATCCCATACTCATTTCAAGAAAATAATCCAAATCAATTTAAGAATGGAAACTGGGATATTTAAGGGGATGGAGAGGAGGAGAAAGGTGAAAAGGAGAAAGAGGGATTCTGTCTTTTTGAGGCAGCTGAGACATGTTCGGCACAGAGGGAGCTCAATATGAAAAAGGTGCTACTAACAGTTTGCAGAGGTAGTATTTTATTGATTCTCTGCAGTACCTCCAACCTGCGTGTTGACCATGTTCCTCTCCATGTTCCAAGGAAAATGAGAAATAGGCCCATAGATTCTGTCCATTATCAAGGTCGTCGAAAAGAGAATTGAGAGTTCTAACAAGGGAGCAAGAGGACAGCCAAATTAAAATGTGTTAATGGAAATATGAATGTGACTGTGTGCGTGGGCGTGTGCATGCTCCTTGTTACTGTAGTCCTTGCCTGAAGGAGCTGACTTATTGATCACAGTCAATTTCAAGTCATTCTCATTCAGAGGGCCCAGCACCTCAAAGCATAATTATTTTAATCGATTATCTGCTACCTTGTAATGTAGCTAAAGTGAAACTGTCCTTCATTTACGACCGTCCTGGTGGTCTAGAGGCCTTCCTTCTCGTTCATCTTTTCTTGTCACCTTCTACGGTGCTTCTTACACAAAAAAATCCTACAATACTGTACTTCCTGTATTTAGAGTTGACAGTTGTTGACAGTTAATATTGATATGAATAAGCTCTTCAAAACTATCGATAAAAAGTACCTCTGTTGATTGTGGAATGATATAAACACAGCTCTAGTGTTGCAGAGTGGGCTTTGGGCCGTTTACCCTACGGGCCATTACCGATTACCACTGAAGCTGTACCTGGCCCTCTTTGAGCCATCTGGGTGTATCAAACCGACACAAACCTCACACTGTTTAAAATTAATGATACTAGTAGTATGTGACTTTGTTTTAAATGGGGTGGCTGTGGCTTGGTGGCAGAGCGGTCGTCCACCAATTGGAAGGTCGGTGGCTCAATCCTGGCTTCCCCCAGCCATGTGTCGGAGCCTACAGATGAAGTGGACATCCTAAAAAACATGGATTTTGAAAGTCACTTTTTACCAAAACACTTTTCCTTTTATGTTTTATTTAAGTGTCGGTTCATCCAAATAGCAAAAACAAACAAGCTATATATTTATCACCTGTAGTGTCTGGCCATGGAAGAACGCTGGGTATCATTTGCCCAAATTTTGAGATAACTGTCTCTGAGATATCAACAGCCATCCCAAAACAGAGGTGAATGGAATTTTGTTAGTGTTACTCCACAGAACCCACTGTCAGTGTGTTTTTAATAGGGACAATCTCTTTGCTAGAAGCAAACTGAACTGTTCTGTTATCCAGAGTAACAGGGATACTGTTTCTGGAAATATGCTTTTTAGTGATTTGGGTGAACTTACCCTTTAGATTACAAAAAAGAGTACTTAAAATTTTAAGCTGTCCTTAAATTACGGTTTGTTCTCCACAGGTCCAAGAAACAGCCAAGCCCATCGACTTTCCGAGCCAACAATGGAGAGAGGAGGAAGGAGGAAGAGGAGATGCAGTGGGAGCTGCTTTGAAGGTTAAACATATCTCCAAAGACTTACAGATCATCTCCACCAAACACAAAACACCTGCTTACGGCTCTCTCGGCCCGTACGGGTGGCCTCAGAACGTCTCCCAAGCGCTGGATCAGTATCTGTACCGCCCTCCTCCCAAATCCAAACCTCCCGCAAAAACATCCCCAAAGGCCAAGAAGATCCTGGGCTGGGGCGATTTTTACTTCAATGTCAAAACAGTGAAGTTCAGCCTCCTGGTGACAGGGAAAATCGTGGACCACATCAACGGCACGTTCAGCGTCTACTTCCGCCACAACTCGTCCCGTCTGGGGAACATATCCGTCAGCATCGTCCCGCCCTCCAAAGCTGTAGGATGGGAGGTTTTTGATCCGGAGGCTCAGGGCGTTGACACCAAAAACTCAGTCCTGGTTCCGGATCTGACTTCCCAGTTCCAGAGCCCACCTCAGTCCACCAGCTCTACTCCTCCAGACCAGCAGAAGCAGCAGCAGGAAGTGATGATGGTGACCGAACTCAACTGCCGGATCGAATACCAGAGAACCAACCGGTCCAAGAAGACCAAGCCCTGCATGTACGACCCGGGGCAGACCTGCTACTCAGAAAACACCCAGTCCCAGGCAGCCTGGATCTGTGCCAAACCCTTTAAGGTTATATGCATCTTCATCGCCTTCACCGGCACCGATTACAGGCTAGTGCAGAAGGTCTGTCCGGACCACAACTTTCAGACAGAGCAGAACCAGCAGCACTTCGGATGACTCAGATTCTGAAAGGCTGAAACTGAGATACCAAACACTTTTCATACATTCTTCAAAATCATGTGTTCAGTTTTCAAAATAGGTTTGAGATTGACTGTTTTTATGTGTCAGTGAGTGCAGTTTGAGCCAAAACTTAATGAATTAAGTTAATTTCAGCACTTGAAATTAACTTTATAACGCACTTTATAACGTGTGCTTTGTGTTCTCTGAAACTACACTCATCTGCCGAAAGCTCCACATTGTCTTTAAAAAAAAGCATTTACTTGATCCATCATATCACTTTGTGTGTAGTGTTTTCTGAATTTTGTTTTCTGAATATGCATTAATAGAAGTGAAGACTTTAAATCAAAAATTTGATATTGAAAAAAAATGTGATTTCTTGGCTCATTAATAATACAAAAGGGACATATCTTTAGGGACTTTACTTTTTGAAACATGGACTGACTTCCAGTGCTTTTTTACTAAGAACTTAATTTCTTCCCTGTTCATTGTACAGTGACTATGATTGATTGGATCTTTCTTCTTCAAAGAACTTATACAGAGTGAGATGAATCAGATGATTTACGGCTGTAGTCACTTTTATCGGTGACACAAAGTTCACATGTCCTTGGCTTTCCTCCAGAACTGATTTTACTTTCACCCTTTGCACCTTGAAAAGCTTTCTGTTTTCCCAGCCCTCGGCTGTCACAGACATGCTTTCTCTGTCATTACATCAAAAATTACGGGTGAGTATTTGTTTTGCAATGTATTTATTCTAGAGCTTTTTGAAATGTACGCACAGATCCACACGTACATTAGAAGATCTCTCCCCCTGCTCCTAAGAGCGGTTGTAACTAAATCACTTTTTACTGCAAACCAGAGCAGCTTGTCACCTCAACCCTGATAGAAGTGTCTGGTTTGACGATGCACGTTGTGTACGACTTTGTGTTGTGTTTACAATTTGTCAGTCCAGTTGCATAAGTGTTGCCATGTTTGTCTGATAACTGTGATTATCTCAGCCCGTCAAAAGAGAAAAGAGCTACTGTTTGTCCCAGAATATTTCTTGTTGTTGAAGGAACGTTGACTGTACACTCTACGCTTTATGCAAGACTTAATATACTCAAGGCTTAGAAAACACAATGAATGCAAAAGATGAAAGGAGACTTGTTTCAACATATATTTATGCTTTAACAGTAATCTGTCTATTAGCCCAAAGTAACACATGTTACGTAACTATCATGCAGCCACAAGCTGCCTTCAACAAACAAGACCCTGATAAATAAGTCACTGCGTGTGTGGCCAGCCCACATTACACTTTTCATGTCCAAGGTTTTAACCGCTCCACTGAATAACACATTTTCTTTTTCACTGCCTTTCATTTAATGGATTGTTTAGAACATCAAAAGGCACATTATTCTAACTCCCTTGTTTCCAAACCCCTGGTGCAAAGTATTATAATTTTGAGTGATGAAAGTGTTTTTGCACAGGCTCACTTCTCCTGAGGTTTTCAAAAGACACCAAAGGAGCAATCTTGGACAACAACAACCAAAAAATAACCCCTCAGAAACTTTACTCTGTACAGACAGTTTATAGCACAATGAAGCCTTGCATCAAATCCTGTGACTTATTTGTCTCCTCATTAAGGTTGTATTAACTAAAGAACAGTAAGTTGTACGAAATACAGCACCATCTCTCCGGGGTCTCCCCAAACACGACTGGCATATTATTTTACAGTGACAGAGAACAGTTTTACAACTGTTGTTTGAATGACAACGACGCCAGTGAAGATGTCAATTTTGAATATTATGGATGGAGAGCCAAGATGGCGTAGTAGGGATGGATTGAGGCTCCATCGGGAGGGATGAGGGGTGAGGGTGAGGGTCGAGGCATGAAGGGACGAGGGGCCAGGAAGACAGGAGGAGACCATGGGAGTCGAGACTCTGAGTAGGGGAACCGCCTCTTTGTGTGCTCTGATTCAGAAAGAGCCCCCAGTGGTTCTTGTATTCACACAAAAGAGAGAAGGAAATAAGAAGGGTTACGGTTAGGGTTTGGGTTTGGGGGGTGAAAACTGAGTTGAAAGGGAAGTGAACAGATACGGTGTGCTTAAAAACTTGTGCACGGAAATGGGATGTGTTCAAGGCGTGGTCTATGTTCCCGCATCAATTTAAAAAACTTCATGTAAGAAGTCGACATTTAGTTGTTGACTGTAATGATTCGCGTGCGTTCATCCACCACCCCATGCAGCCCCTCTTCCTCCGGGTTTCAGGATGTTTTGGCCGAGAGGGGCCGGCCACAGCGGAGTCGTGCAGGCGAGGCCTCAGCAGCGTCGGCGGGTGGACGGGACAGGACAGCCTGGCCCAGGACGACCCGGAGATGTGGAACCTTCTGCAGCAGGAGAAGGACAGGCAGTGTCGGGGACTGGAGCTCATCGCATAAGAGGTGAGGCCCACGTATTAAGAGGAGAGAGACAGACGCAGTGGAGAGGAAATGTTTTGTGTTTCATGAACTGTTTAAATGACATTCACTCATAATTGTCCTCTAATGTTTGTTACATTTATTATTAACTATTGCTAAGGGTATTCCGTAAACTTAGTTAAATTGGTCATTGGTGTTGCGCATTAAGAGTGAAAGAAGGTTGGAGAGCAATTGTAAGTAATGATACAACAGTGGAGAGTCGGGGTGATCCCTTGGATTATTTTTCTGTTTTAAAATGATGAGGAAATAACTATTTACTATAAATGTTTCCTACACAGCCCTGAATACAGTACACACACAGGACAACAGGACATCAGATTCATGTTAAAAGCACAATGCAACAAGACGTAACCCAACGTAACCCTCTCAGATATTGTCCCTGCTCTTCTCGATTCACAAAGTCAGTCAGTTAAAAAGCCAAGTCGTTGCTTTAACTTTTCATCAGGTGATCACACGAAGACAAAAAGTTTAGATTACTAGATTCTTTAAAACCTCTTCCACATATAATCGTCACTGTAAAAACACCATTCAGATGCAGGTTGTGTGTAAACTGTGATGACCCATGACCACCAGCCTTGTGAAGGGGATCAAAAGTGACTGCATAAATGTTTGTTGAGCATCTTGTGTTACACATAGAGTCTGTTTTTGAAATTGGTTCTGTCTTGACAAAATAAACTCCTAGAAGGACTGCTGTACGGCATTTACAAAATGCAAAATCCATTCATTCTTTTTCACAGGTGAATTTCCTGTCTTACCAACTTGTTCCATTCAAATTTTTGGTTGATAAAATTGTGCTTGAAAATAATGTCAGCCAAAAAACAGACAGCAGGCTGATCATTCCACTCTACAAACACATTCAACATTTGGATTTTACTTAATTGTCAACCATGGTGGAAATTTGTCTAGGCTTTTGCTGTATACAAATGTCATGGAGGACCCTTACAGTCCCACAGAAGAACACAGATCAGTCAATGAATATATATAAATGTCAAATAATTTGTGCAATAGCTGCAATAATCACAGACTGTGCAAATTAATAGCTAGATTGTTAGATTGCAAGGTGTAGTTCATTACCTGCATGGAGTTTGGTCCGAAGGATGTTTCATTCAAAACCTTGCTTTCTTTCTTCTGCAGAAGAGCAGCTGTTCAAACTGTGAATATAGGCGATGAAGAGATGTTGCTGATGATCTTTTGTGCTTTCCTGTAGAGGTGTTTAGGATTGCAGCATGTGAGACAGGAAGCAAGAAAACAGCTTAAACTGCAGAGGAGCCTCCTTTAGCAGTGTAACCGCCAGTCATCAGGGTTGTAGTTTCTAGAATTTAACTGTTTTCTTCAGAGTTCACCGAGATTTCCATCACATTTTCCAGTGATTTCATCTAAGTGGAAGCCACAATGACATCTGAAAGATTTCCATCTTCTTGTGCATGTGCTGTCAGTCGCCGCTGCAGGCTGACTCCCAATGGAAAGCCCCTGTTTTTTTCTTCAGGAACACAGTCAAATGATCCCATTAGGTTCCCTCACTGATTTTCGCTATTGATCTCCACATTTTAAGTTGAGACAGAGGATGAGACAACCGTTTATGTGTGTGTTTTGTGTTGAGACAGTGTTTTGAAATGTCATAGAGAGAGTTTTTAGTCACATGGGGGACTTGGTTTAAAATCCCAGCAGAATGATTGAGGGATCCCTGAAAAGTGGCAGGTTTAGTATAATAACAAGGCAGAGGGGGCTGCTGAGGAGGACAGAGAGAGAGAGAGAGGCAGAGAGAGAGAAGATGAGCAGGAGTGAGAGTGGGAGAAAAATAGACTGAGAGAGGGAGAAAAATTAATTTACATTCATCCCCTTTTTTGCAGCTCTCTCTCCTCTGACACTGAAGTGACATTGGGAGATTTGACACTGTGCTGAGCCACACAGACACACCGACAGAACTATTAGTTAAAAATAGTTGTAATCATCCCTTAATTTGGTATTTGCAACTCACAAACTTTAATATTTTTAGATAGCTAATTTATTCATTTTTGCAGGAAAACGGTATGATGAATCTGCAACTCATTTAACAGATTTAAATAACCTTGATTATACTTCTCTGTTATTGTTTTTATAATTGGTAAGCAAAAGGCTTAGAGTTGAACTAAATTGCGTACTGGATAACTCAAGTTTAGACTGTGGTTGTGTTGTGTAGCTGGGCCTTTCTGAAAAAGAGCAGGGGTGTTCAGTCACCCTTCTCCAGGTAAATAAAGGTTAGATTTGGATGGTGACAATGTTCTGAATATATAAGCATGATAAAAAATGTACAGTGTGTGGCTCTGGAACTTGACACTTCTGCTTGTTTGTCCTGTCAGAACTTCTGCAGCCGTGCAGCGCTTGAGGCCCAGGGCTCCTGTCTGAACAACAAATACTCCGAGGGATACCCAGGACAAAGGTAACTGCACTGGTAATGCACTTTCAAAACTATATCGTTACAATCATTACAACACATTTTCTGCCGCCTATCTAAAAAAAATGGATGGACGGATTTATGGACATGATACAATACAAAATTATACAATACAATACGATTCGATATAAAACGATACAATATGATACGACACAAAACGATACGACACAAAATGATATGATACAATATGATACGATATGATATGATATGAAACAACACAAGACGATATGATACAGTAGGAAATGATACAATACAATGTGATATGATATGATACGATATAATACAATACAAAATGATATGATATCATGCAATCAATGCCTTTTGTCTTTCTCAGATACTATGGCGGTACAGAGATTGTAGACCAGATTGAGCTGCTGTGTCAGAAGCGAGCGCTCGCCGCCTTCGGTCTGGACCCAAATCTGTGGGGCGTCAACGTCCAGCCGTACTCCGGATCCCCCGCTAACTTTGCAGCCTACACATCCGTACTGCAGCCTCATGACCGCATCATGGGCCTGGATCTGCCTGACGGAGGACAGTGAGTGAACATGTTCAAGCCAGAGATACCGGAATATAGAGCTTCTGGGTCCTTTATTTTATTTATCAGTATACAAGTAACAATGTAACAACTGCTTGTAAAAATGTGATGGAAACACTCTAAATTAAACCAAAATCAAATAATGTTGCCCAAAACAAATACATGCCAGGAGAACATTTAAAGCAGTACTTCCTTACTTGATTCTACATGTATTACAATATCTGACAGTTATTACGTTATTAGTTGCTCCAGTTCAGTTAAATGTGCCATGAAATGTTTTGAGATTTTGCCTGTGTGGTTTTGACATTTTCCTGCATGAAAGTGGATGTTGTTATGGGACTTAACGTCAAGAGGAATTAATATGAATGACAAAATGTTAGTCATGCAGTCTGGAGATGTCACACTGGTCCACCCTCTTTGAAATGAATGTTATTTTTATTTGAAATACAACCAAAGAACCAGGGGAAAAGGTAACAATACATTTTCCAAACTGACGCCCAAATAGACACCTCTGAGTCATATTACTGTTGCAGGTGATAGTTAGCCTTAGGTTGAATGCAGACCTGCAACTTTTATATACCAGACACTATATAAAACTTGATGGCTGGCCGGGATTTGGTAGGGGTACAGTAAGTAAATGTATAGACATTTGCATGTATTTAGCAGATAACAATAGATAGCAGAACAAGAGACAGCTGCACCCAGCTGCACAAGCTAACAACATGAAACAGCATAAAAACAGCACTTTTCTTCGCAAAAGACCAAAAAATATAACAATAGTATATAAGGAAGATCTAGTGTTTACATGACCAGATGAATTCATGTACGCGCTACAGCAACTAAAGTGGATCTGTAGATCAGAGGAAGGAGGCAGAGTGTAGAAGGTTTTTGAAGTCAGTTTTACAGAAATTATTCTTTACCATATTTAATTACATAAATATACTGGTCATATGGAAGTAACCCTAACCCTTGCAGAAGAACTCGCATAACCCCTCACCTGCTGAACTTCTGGGATGCACTCTCTACTAAAATTTTATTTCTAAAACCTTTGTATATTCCACCCCATTTCAGCCTTACCCACGGCTACATGACAGACACCAAGAGAATCTCAGCCACCTCCATCTACTTTGAATCGATGCCTTACAAGCTGGACGTGAGTGATTTGGTTGACGTTTTGTAAATAGAAATAAAGTTTCGAACTGAAATTGTCAAAGCGAAAACAGTTGCTCTAGCTGTAAACACAAAAGTCCAAGGTAGTCAGCACTTTTGACTAGTGCGTGACTCTTCCGTCCATCCCTGTCCTCCTGTGTCATCTCAGCCCGAAACAGGTCTGATAGATTATGACCAGCTGGAGAAGACGGCCCGACTCTTCAGACCCAGACTCATCATAGCAGGAACCAGCGCCTACGCTCGCCTCATGGACTACTCTCGCATGAAGAAGGTACCTCTTAGGTCAGGAATTATGTCCGCTATGTTGCATTCTTATGTAGTAGTGGTAGCCCTTAACTCTTTCAAAAAGGAGTTTCTTAAATCCCTAAAACAAGAATAGCGAAATATAAGCGCGATCAAAATAGGAAACACAAACAAGAGAAAATAACTCTTCTAACTTATAACTTAATGTGTCTGATTGTGTGTGTTTCAGCTGTGTGTGGAGCTTAATGCCTACCTGCTGGCAGATATGGCTCATATTAGCGGCCTGGTGGCAGCAGGAGCTGTTCCCTCTCCTTTCCAGCATGCTGACCTGGTCACCTCCACTACTCATAAGTCCCTGCGTGGAGCAAGGTGAGGGCCTGCCCAGGATGTTGTGTGTGAAAAGTTCTTCATTTGTCATAAAATAAGTGTCAATGGTGGCACGGTCAAGGTATTGAAACAACTGAAAAAAATGAAACCATGTGGTTTCGTAGTGTGCAATACAACAGGCACATAATAAGCCGCGCAAGATCATACTGTTTATTGTCAAGTGAAACATTTAAAAGGGACATTTCAGGTTGAGTGCATTTGGCTTTCACGCTCACTATGCAGAGCCGGTCTGATCTTCTACCGGAAAGGCGTGCGGTCGGCGGGTAAGAAAGGTCAGGAGGTGACGTATGACCTCCAGGAGAGGGTGAACTTCGCCGTGTTCCCATCACTACAGGGAGGACCTCACAACCACGCCATTGCTGGGGTGGCTGTCGCCCTCAAACAGGTCCAGATATCAACTTATTTATTAATATTCAACAATAGCCTGCAAAAACAAACGAGAGAGAAAATCCTTTGGGCAAAACATTGCAAAGTCCTACTTGTCATCTGGAGTGTCCTGATATGGTCTTTCTCTTTACACAGCACAATTTCTGTCTCTGCAGGCTTCCACTCCCATGTTCAAACAGTACATTACTCAAGTGCTGCTGAATGCCAAGTCCATGGCTAACGCCCTGCTGAAGAAAGGCTACACCCTGGTGTCAGGTACTGAGGGAAATGAAGAGTGTTTTTTATGATAAAGATGCACCTCATACGTTTTGTTTTTGTTCTTGATCTTTAGTTCTTTTATTTGTACAAAACACATATACATAACAAGTTTGTTTATGTATTTCAGTCCCCCCACCCCACCCCACCCCACTGACTACGGAGTAATATTGCATTTCTACCTCTCAAAGTACCTGACGCAATTGCATTTGGATTGCTTCTGTATTTGCTCCAACCTAGTTTGCATTCAGCTCTCATGACTTTGGAAAAGTTCTCTCAACCTTCACTTGACAGTTGAATGGGGGGGGAAAGCCAATATTAAGAGGAATTTTAAAGAAATGATGATAACGTCATCAGTGTCTATATGAAGGTTTGAGTGGACAGTGAAGGGAAATGGCAATTTGTCTCACTGTCAGACACATTTTCCCCTGAGCTAAACTGAATATCATTTTACCATAAACCAAACAAAAACCAATAAATCCCTGTCCTCCTCCTTCTCCTGCTTGCAGGTGGAACAGACAACCACCTGGTCTTGGTTGACCTTCGAACCCGTGGGCTGGACGGGGCCCGAGCTGAGAGGGTCCTGGAGCTGGTGTCCATCACCGCCAACAAGAACACCTGCCCCGGAGACAAGAGCGCGCTCACTCCAGGAGGACTCCGGCTCGGTACTCACATTAGTAGATTTAAAGCTTATACAGGATTTGTTGGTTAATTTATTATTCTTGGTGGAGAGCTGAAGGACTGGAGGTTGTTTGGGCAGAATCTGTCAACCAGTCAACCCTTTCTTCTCTCTCTCTGTGTGTCTGTCTGTGTGATGTGTCTCTGTTTGCTTTTGTCTGCCTGTATATTTGTCTGTATATCCCTCGGCCTGTCAGCTTGTGTCTCTCAACCGCACCAGTCTTAACCTCTTCATCAACTTTATCACCAGTGATCGCCCCAATATTGTCATATCTTTTTTTATTTTTTGTAAAAATTCTTACCTTCCTTTTATCTGTCATTGCTTTCTCACAGGAGCTCCGGCTCTGACCTCCCGACAATTCAAGGAGGCAGACTTTGAAAAGGTTGTGGATTTTATTGATGAAGGGATTCAGATCGCACTGGATGTGAAGAAGAAGACGGGTGAGAGAGGAGGCAGTTTCTCTTTTTTGATTTATCCAGTGAGAGTGGTGGAATCTGGGGTTACATATGCTGGTGGATATCATGGTGGCATATTGTTTGTTGAGAAGGCTTCCAAATGCTTTATGACCAAGATGAACCATTGATAATGTATTCAAAAATGACATGAAAATGTGCATCAAAGGGAAAAATAGGTTCACCGTTGTACAGAAGTTTCTATTAATTTTTTTCTCTCCACATAATTGTATTTATACAAATATACACTAAGTTGCCAGTTTATTAGGTACACCTAGCGAAACCTAATGCAGTCTACTACAATAGTCCTAGCTTCAAGAAGGCTATAATGTTCAGTTTTTGATTAAACCATTTGAGAGAGGGGTTAGATCATTTTCAAGGATGTAATTTGTGGTGCCGTTGAATTGCATTGCATTATACAGAGAGGTGTTCCTGTTATTCAGCCTGCCCTTCTGGATATAAATGGGATGAGCAAAACAATAGAAACACCTGTCGGTACAACGCAATACAATTCAACAGGACAAAATATTAGTAACGCCAGAGAGGGCCTTGCTTGTTTGAAGAAGTAAAACATAATGTTTAGCGCTCCTCCCTACGCCAGTAATTATTGTACAGTCCCTAAATAACAGATCTTCTAGCACATGCCAAGGACAGATTCACAACATGACTTTTTTTTTTTTAACAGCACTACAGGATATTTTTAGGCAGATTTATATTAAGATAGATGTTTGGCTCCCTCTGTTTCCCTACAGGAAATCTGGCCAGCTTCAAGTCCTTCCTGCTCGAGGACCCGGACACAGCGTCACGCATCACAGAGCTCCGCCAGCGGGTGGAGCTATTTGCCAGGCCCTTCCCCATGCCCGGATTCCCTGACCACTAATAACACCCCACACAGAAAGGCAGTTTACCCACCACATCATGGACATATCCTTTAAAACTCCTCTAATGAAATAGCCTTAGATTGTTTTAATGATGTTGCCATGGAAACAGGCATCGTTTAAAAACACAGTCGGGCTCATGTCAGTTGAAACTTGGGTGCTGACATTTCCAACACTTTACATTAAGTCCCCTATTTAGCATTTATAAGCAGTATATACATATTTAATAAATGGTTTATAGCACACTGTAATATTTAGTTATAACCTTATAAATGCTAAATATATGGGGGACTTAAAGTAAAGTGTTGCATGATGAAATGATACCACAGTAATAAGATTATGTTACATTTTCAGAAATATATCACATCAGCAGGTTTCATTGTATTAGTAATCCATTTAGTGACCCGTCTTATAGGCCACTTTGGGAAATTGTGTTTGAACTGATTCGATATGTAAAATCCTTTGTTTTCTGCGGCCAAGTTAGGACCTTGCAGTACATGAGCAGCTGCTGCACGTCTCAGACAGGACTGTTGTTTGCTGCCCGAGAAGCCAAGAAGGAAGAAAGAAGTGTTTTAGGTATTTGGATTGGATTGGGAAACAGCCCATTTTTTTGTATAACATATTAATGTCACCTTCCTTACCTTCACTTTGATACGTATTTTTAAGGAGCTGTGAGGAATGTACAATGTATATACTGTAGATCTTCTTCATTGCAATAAAAACTAATCCTGAACGTTTACAAGTGTGTGGAATTTTCTAATGTTTCGTAAGCTCTTTGTTGTCACTTGCAATGGTCTTATGAATACCTGCTGCCGTGTAACACCCGCGCGCAGATGATTTATGTTTACAGTCGAAGGAGGACGGAGACTCTGCAGAGTTTATAAACATTAATCCATGTTAAGCGGCTGGCATTTCCTCTGGTCATTTCCTCTCACTGTCAACTTCAGGGAGCAATCTAACAAAAGAGAGAATAGACGCTGCTCTGTAGACAGTGACAGGGATCTGACAGGAAGATAGCTGGAGCCAGAGCTTCACACCCTGAAATAAACATTGGCCGTAACCATTTGATATGTTTTCAGTGAGCTTCAGATGCCTGATTTGTCCAACGTAGACTTCTTATCTCCACTGGACAGCTGGTATTGTTATGTGAATGAGTTGTTTCATGACTTCAGTTAGAATGAACTTCTTTGCATGAAGACTGATAACCAGATTGCGCCCGTTAGAAACAAGCAGGCGGTCGAGGGGAGACCATCTTCACTCGGCCATTTGCAGAAGTTCCAACTTCTTTTAATACCATTTTTGTGATAATGTCTCTTTATGTCACCCTGCTACCCCACATTACATAATGCTAATAAACACAGGCAGTTCATTACATACATGAGAAGATGAGAGCATTATGTAACACCAGAGTTACATGAAAGTGAAAGACCAGAGTCTTTCACTGTCCTCACAGAACCTTCGGAAATTGCATTTCTGTTTATTTAAACTCCTCTCCCACTGTTTCTCAAATTACTGCAGTCAGATCTTTATACTCCCACACAGAGAAAAAAGAGCGGGCCGCCTCTTTCTTTCACTCCAGGATGAAATTATAAACTTGGTTATTATTTTATTTTGATGTATTTATTCCTTATTCTAAAAGACAAAGTTTCCTCTGAGACACAAAGTCTTTTATCAAGCAGTACTAAACAAGCTTTGCAACATGAGCTGCTGCTGCTGCCCATTGGGGCGCTTAATATTTATTTCATTGAAGATCTGAATGGACTTTTGTTTTGTGTCCGACGGCTTTTGTGTCCTGCTCGGCTTTTCGGTCTGTCTTCCAATTTCTCGGTTGAAGGTTACTGCTTCGGTTTCTGCCAGAGGAATGTGTCCCCTCCACAGAGACTGGCCAGCTGAATCAGAGGTCAAAGGTCAGGGGAGCTCTCAGCTCTGTCGTCAGAAAACACACACAAACAAACACAAGGACACGCAGACACGCACGCACACACACGCAGCATCACAACACAAATAACGACTGATCTGCTTCATCTCTTTGCCCTGTTTCTCATGACCTGACAGCACCTTTGATGCAGTGCGTGTGTGTGTGTGTGAGTGTGTGAGGCTTTTAAATGTCCTTTAGGGAAATCATATGATCCCTCATGTTCCATCGTTCTCGGTCTCTAGAACTCTCCTTATTGCCACAACAATCCCTGTGGTGTTTAAAAGTAGGATGATTGTTTGATGTTCGCAGTTCTTTCTTCTCTCTGCATTCGCTCTTTTTGTTGTGTTACGCGGAGGAAATGAGATGAGTATGAGCTCAGAGCGCACAGAGCCGAAAGGGAGGTCTGAGGTTTCGTAAGAGGATGAAGCGCAAGTCTCACCTTCACTGAACAAAGCCAAGATCCTGTAAGAATTTAAGGTTTTTGGTTTTCATCTATCATTTGGGGTAGCATGGGTGTCACTGAGGAACTTAATAAATAGGAAAATAAGGGGGGGACAAACACTGTGTGTCAAAATTTCATATGACAAATGGTGTAGTCTCAAAAGAAGAACAATATGTAAGATTTGGTTATTTTAAAATCTCAATTCTTGAACTTTTTGTTATTTCCACTCTCTCCTCCTCTTTATCTGTTTTAAAAGACAGATGTGGATTTAAATATTAAAAGTCAGAGAAAGAGTTTTCACCTGAGTCAGCTCCTCAGCCTGTTTGATCTTCATCCTGTACATAGTATACTCAGTGTATATGCTTGCATCTGCAGTGTGGAGAGACAGTGGTACCTGGATGTTGACTGGTGTGTGTGTGTTTGTGTGTGTGTGTGTGTATACACACTGTGCTCTGCAATCATACATCAGTGCCATGCTAGGGGACTGCTCAGCATCTTGCCACTGCCGTAGCTGATCAAAGACTCAGGGCTGCTGTCACACACCACACTGGTGCGCACACATACGAATAGGTAAACACACAAACACACACACTACTAAATGTGGTGTCTCAGAAGCACCAATCCGGTTGCAAACTGACAGCTGCACTGCCAACAGATGGATCTGTTCCATCACAGTTACTAATTGTGTATTTGTATCTTGGATGTGGAAAAAGATCTGTATCTGACTCAGTTCCATGCAGGTGTTTGAGGAAAGTCACCTGTTTGTCTGTCTGCATGTGTGTCACGGTGCAGACTGGCAATAAACACTCCCCCATCCAAACATGAATGATGTATCAGACGGTAAATTTATTAAAAAGAACCCAGCCCAGTTTATACGTCGCTGCCTTTTTTCATAACTTACACAGTGATTGCGGAATTTAGTGGCTGCTAAACCTACAATCATGTGCCAGTTGTGAAGAAACACATGCAGTCCAGTCACGTTAATTTGACCACCAATGCGCTGCAGCAGGCCAATCAAAAGTTGGCAAAGTTAAAGATTCACACTTGCAGAATGTATGCAGAAACATATTACGTTTTCTGCAGAAAAAGATGAAAATCTTTTCATTTTAATCCTCACACACTAAAAAGAAACCTTAAAGGAGCATACCGGAGTGTTTGTGGGTTTTAGCTCCTTCATGTATACTTTACATTAATGCTGACCATTTTTGGATGTTTTAGATATTCATATGTATCTTCCTTCTTTTCCAGCCAGCTATTTGTCTCATGTCAATTAATTCAAATTTATATATAAAATCAAAATAGTTATGTATGAAGTGCTTTAAAAACTAGCAAGTAAAATGTCACCAAATGTTGTTGATAACTCCTCAGTTCTCGATATAAAAGTAAAACAGGCCAGAAAGGTTTTGACACAAGGGGAGCATGTGTGTCATATCTCTTCTGTATAAGTCACTTTCCACCTGCTGTGAGTCAAAGGGGGGGGGTGACGGGGTGGGGTGATTCAGAACTCGGGTCCCTCCTTCTTCAAGTTTTTGTAGTCTGTGCTGATGGCCACAAACTGGAGAAGAAGAAGAAAATCAAACTGAGGAAAAGCTTGATGCTGTTTTGCGAAGAAATAATTTCCGTATCCAATCTCACATGCAAACACAGTTTAGTTAGCTCAGTTAGAATGTCATGCCAGTTTTCTTAACATTGAATACTTATGTATGTGTGTAGTGTGCTGCTTTACCTTGTACTGGTGGGTGGGGGGAAGTTTATTCCATGGCTCAGGGTTGTTGGTCTTGTTCCAGCTAAACACACAAACAGATACAAAAAGAATTAGGAATCTGATCTACATGAATAAAGCTCTCGTTTCAGAACTAGCACGCCAACATTCATTCACAAGTGATCTGATTCCCCGGAGAGCTGCTTTATTTCATCCCTGCTTTGATATATTAAACGCGATAAAAAAAAAAGTACTAGAATTAAAGCAAAGGCAACAAAAAGTTGAGGGTCGGATTCAAACTCAGCCCACTGTGCCACCACCAGGACACTCTTAGTAACTTTATCAAGCATGTAAACAATCATTACTGCTAAAAACATTATGAAAGACCTGAAAAGAGACAAGACAGTGCACCATCCTGTGAGCTCTTGTTAAAAGCACTTAGCTGTGTCTGCTGTCATTGGCGTATCATTAAGGATAAATCAACATATTGGATAGCAGCAGGAGGAGTGGAAGTCCAGTCTGAAGGGGAAATGAAAGCGAGCGGGGATCCCTGTTGTCAGCTACAAAATCCCTCTGCTTAATTAGAGTGTAAAAAGTATTCATGTGCCCTCCACACGTCTTGTTAAAATGTTGCTCATCTGCATTTCAGGATGAAACTATAAGAGTCTATAAGTCTAACCAGTTCAATTAGTCCAACATCCAGAATTTCCCGTTTTACGCATCTTAATAATGTTATGTGTGGTGGTGCACTCCTTCCTGTGCCCGTCATGTAGGGGGCCATTGATTCCTCTTTGGACGATTGCCCGCAAATAATATGAAAACTAAACAGATGTCTAAACCAGGGAAAACACACTTATTAGCAAGCTAATTAGCAGAACTTGTGCAAGTTGATGCATTTGATTAAAGAATGATGGCAAACCTGAAGCTCAGCCTTCAACATTGAGAAAATATAGATGTTGACGTCATCAGTCAACAGTTATTGTTCTGTCTGTTTTATCGATTACATATCCGTTGCATACTCTCTCTGGTCACAATGAAATATAAAGGTCCTTACGTGACATGGGGTCCTCTGGCCAACCGGATCAGATACAGAAATGCCCCACCCATTCCCAAACAGATGAAGAAGAACTGGGGGATGAGCTGAAGACAGACAGATATAATCAAAAGATAAGCTTCATAAATCTTGTTTTTTAATTAACATTAGTTGAATTGTTATTTCTGAAGTGGATGTGTGATCCTGTGCCACTTGTGCATGAATGACAACACAACCTGAACCTCCCACGATAAGACTCTGAGGCAACACATAATCACCTGGGATCACCTCACATCACTTGGAGAGTGGTACGATCTTATTATCCATTGGGTACATTCAGATAATGTTTCCGTTTTAACAAAAGTTACAACTGTCAGAGGCAACACATCTCTTTGATTGATTGACATTGCTTGACTGATGGGAGCCCACAGAGGGAACAGACAGCTGTGACTCACCTCTGGCAGAGCGTCACATCCTAAATATAGTCACTATTCTGACTTATTAGTAAATGTACTTCAGTTTCAATGTTTATTGACATATTATTCTGTAAGTGCTTTAATGTTTTAAGTTGTCTAAGTACCTCACAGCACATAGAGCCAGCAGGCAATTAGCTTAACTTAGCATAAAGACTGGAAGCAGAGGAAAACAGCTAGCCTGGCTCCGTCCAAAATTTAAAAGGAATCCGCCTACCAGCACCTGTACATTTTACACAATTAACACATTATATCTTATTAGTTGAAAGTCAAGCAAAGAGACAAGCATTGTCTGTGGGTACTCTTTTTATTAACGTTACAGCTGTTTTGTGAATCAGCTTGCTGCTAACCAAGTTAGCCACTATGCTAGCTGTGTGGCGCTAATGTTCAAGGTTCAAGGCAGAATTTCATTCTCTCCATGTACAATACTCAGTATACAGGGGAATGAAATTGCATTCCTCCACTGCTATGGTGTACACAATCATTAACATACAATTTTAAAAAATTAAGTTGAATAAAGGGCAAGTACAATGAATTGAATGTGTTGCTAATTACCCTAACACTGATAATACTTCCACACATACATGTCTGTTTATTAGATTAATTGATGTGCTATATCTCCTAGCTGGGCAAGACTACCTAATGTCGATCTGTCACTATTGAGACTTTGTTTCTTCCTTTCCTTCCTTTTGTGAATCCAGTTCTGTACTAATTCATTTTTACAATACCCTTGGTCTAATTCTTGTTCATTTTTTCCTCATCGTTTCCTGATTTGTAATCGCGATCTTTACACTTGTTGTCCAACACTGTTTTCACAGTTTCACAAGTGCTTCCAGTAGAGACTGCACAGGCAATCCAATGTCTTCAATGTTTATTGGAAGTGTGTTTAGCTCACTGCATAGCTGTATGCCCACATGCATAGTGAGGGAAGAAGACGTTTAAAGTGCACCACATGCACACTTGAAAACCTTTAGAAAAGCCTGATTTGCTGGTCATAAAACCAACTTGTCTGTTGGAGATTAAGCCTTTATACAGTATGTTAAGCAGGTATCACGATATCGTTATCATGAAAACGGCAACTCCTTTTCTACGTTGCATCAGCCGCAGTCAGCTTCACCCTCATGACTCCTGACACTGTTAGCTGCATGTCTTACTGAATATGCAAATATAAAAGCGCATTCTTGAATTTAAAAAGGGCAGAGGCAGCATTTTTCAAAGTCAACCCACTTAGTCAACTGTGAGAAGCTCTCCTCTGAATCACATGCCAACCATCACCCGTAACGCCAGGGAAAATATTAAGTCATTCCAAATGTATGTGATTTTAAATAGTACTCCACAAGGTTTTCATGCAGTAGGAAATGTCTTTGCTGAAGTAGCCGGGATTTGCCGTAGACTGCTGTTGGACAAGACACATACTGTATTTGAAACTTCCTGTCTACAGATTATAGATACTGTAACAGTGTTGGTTTAAGCAGATGACCAACAACAGCTTTGAAGATTACCTCCTGGCCTGCTTTTACTCAGTCACCCTGTGTCATCCTGATGAACCTGCTGACACACAGTACTGTGGTGTGTGTTTGTGGATGTAAGGCAGTGGTGCAAACTAACTAAGTACATTCACTCAAGTACTGGACTTAAGTACACTTTTGAGCTATGTTTACTTTACTTCAATATTTACACTTTATACTTCCACTCCATTACATTTCAGAGGAATATAATGTACTTTTTACTCCACTACAGATATTTGATAGCAGTAGTTACCGGTTACTTATCAGATTAAGATTTTACATTAAAAAACACATGCTAAGCATATAAAATACAATGCATTTGAACATTTTTGATTCCACCAAAGAGTGATTTCTTCTCTAAACACTTTTCTGAACTCTTTGAGGGCAAAGATTAGAGAAAGGTCCAAAAATTGTTATAAATTCATAATTTGTGGGTTTTTTTTGTCTTATTTTCTCTCCAATTAATCATCTCTTGTGACCCCAAGATTGGGAACCACTAGACTAAAATACAAACAGTAAAATGCTGCCTGCATATTAATACATCAGTATTAACAATCTAATATATATGATGACATGTCAGGCACACACATTTTTCAGTAAAACGGGTACTTTTACTTTTGATACTTTACATTTTGCAGATAATACTTTCATATTTTTAATATCATGCACAACTTTTTCTTGTAAAACGATTTTTACATTGTTTTATTGGTACTTTTACTCAAGTAAAGAAGCACTGAGGAACAGCCAGAGAGAGAAAACCAGCCATCGATTTGTAGTCGACAGTGGTCAATTAAAAAAACATGTTTTACTGTCAGCTTAAGATCCACAGCAACATGACTGAATGATCATCATGTTTGTCTTCAATGCTGTCTGTCTATTAAACTCTGTCCGTCTGTCTGACCCTTTATTTGCCTGTCTGACTCTCTGTCCATCTGTATGCCTGTCTCTCTCCCAGACTCAGACTTTTCCAAACAACTTGTCCCTCTATATCTGTCTGCATCTCTGTCTATCGGGAACTATTTTCTTTCTACTGATAGTTCCTACATGAAACTGCTCACAACGAGGTCTGTCTGCTATAAATAGCACTACATGATTTTGGGGTGAACTGTCCCTTTAAGTAAAAGATCTCACTACTTCTTCCACCACTTAAAAACTATATAGAGGACGATCCTGTATAGTGTGTAAGATGGCAGAATCAACACTACATCTAAATGTATTTATTTTGCCTGTCTTCAAGGTGTATGGTGGTATTTAGCACTTGGTTAGTGATCACTGATTGTAAACTACTTTTCATGTTTTCATGCAATTCAATTATAATAATTCTCAGAATTTCAGACAACACAAGTGGGACTATATTTTGAGTGGGGAGTGATTTTGGACACAGCCTCAGTCTGTCTGACTGAATCTCCACCTGTCTCTCTCTCTCTCAATGCTGCACCCACCTGTCTGACCTTCTATCTGTCTGTCTCAATCTGACTCTCTGGCTTTAATAGATTCTCTGCACATCCATCTGTCTGTCTGACTATCTGTGCAGATAGTGTCGGGCTGAATATCTGTCTTTCTATAAACTTTCAGCCTGTCTCTTTCTCTCTATCTGTCTGACTGTTGTAACTTGTTCAAGGAGGCTTGTAGAGCCTCACAGGGATTTGCTCCCTGCAGCTTCTCTCTCTCTCTCGGCCTGTCTGTCTGTCAGGATGATAGACCATATCAAGGAGCTCTGGTAGCGTTTCATAGGGATTTCCGATTTCCTCCCTGCAGCTTCTCCCTCTCTCTCTCTATCTATCTATCTCCTGGGAGGCTGATGACAAGAAGTTAAAACTCTGTCACTTCGCTCTCTGACAGCAGAGCTGGTTAAAAGCACAGAAATAATCCCGTTCCCTGTAGGGACAACTCATATATTTTTAAAAATTGTATTCCAACTATTTCCTAAATGCTTAGATTTTGTCCGTTTTAAATGTAGGAGGTTTGTAAAGGTCATGGATGTGTTCTTAATGCTTGGCTTGATTTTAAATGAGCCACTGGAGCATCTTAACCTACTGCATTAAAGTCAAAATAAGATGAGATTGAAATGTGAGAAAATTAGACTTTTGATCACGTCTCCTGCTCTGACCAATTCATTTACCAACACTCTGCAAACACTGCAGGCAATCATCAAGAGTTGTCTGCTTGACTAAAGTTAAAACTTAATCAATAGTCTAGCATTTGAATATACAGTACATTAGGCTAAATTCATAGTGAAATATTTTCTCAAGAGATATATTGTAAATCAATACATGCACTGTAAAAGGATGCGATACTATATTAAGACAGAAATACATTACAATTGAGTTTTTAGCCTATAAAAACACACAAACCTGAATTTTAACCTAAATTTATAAGCCTACCCAGGGAGAAGGGCTGGAAATTAGCTTCAGCCAGATTTAAAGCCTACACAATCGATTACATTTCTTTGTCCTATATATTACAGTGTTAATTTGTATTGACCCTGTTAAATGAAAAAACAAATAAATGAATTAAAAAACAGAATACAACAGATCTGCAAGCCCATATAGGAGGGACTATCTTACTTACATTCAGGTTAACTATAGTTAACAAAAGTGTATTTTTATGCGGCGTTGATGTTGAATAATGTGTGTTGTTCTGGTGGAATAAATACATGACATGAAAAAAGAAGAACAGAAATGAGCATTATAGGATTTCTTTTTACAGTACATCTGACATACTATTACAAACACTGGAGCCGTGCAAATGCTGATTCCATTTGGTGATACACGTCCACATTTTAATCATTTTCTTCTTAATTATTTAAGCTGCGGCTCTGTGATTCAAAATACTTGTTTTACAAGCAAAATTCAGGAAAAAGAACCATGAAAAGAGTTTGTTGTCCATCTCAGTAAACTGTAGCCGCTTGTTAAAACATTTTTGGATGTGAAAATAGGTTGCTGTTACTGACATTAAAGCACTGAAAAGAAACCTACAGGAAATCAATAAAGATTACTCACGCCAGGGTGCTTCTTAGCATGCTCTGCTGCTGTCCGAAATATCATTGCTCCAGTTTATAGAAATTAAGGAACAATGTACGAAACAAAATGATTCAGAGTCAATGTTTCAGGCCCTTGTTCTCAACAACAAGCTTTGCACAGTCGTGCAGACAGGATTTAGACCTGTTGCTCCCTGCGTTTGGAGGGAGGAGGGGAGGAGGAGGAGGAGAAAGAGGTCATTTACATCTGATTACAGCTACTTTTGCTGTAGCTCCCTTGTTGTGGTGATTACACCGTGCTGGGCACTGTGTAACAGTTTCTATTCAAACTATAAGGTTGCATCCTTATAGTTCATTAAAATATCCAGGCCAGAGACATCTGATGCTCATATCAGGGTGTTCAAACAGAAGAAGTGTTGTAAGCTCCTGCAGAGCGCACAGAGGCTTTTTCTCCCTCATTTCCTTCACTGCAGCTTGAAGACTTTTCACTCCTTTGGGAGCTGACTGGAAACGGAAAATCGTACAAACACTGTGTCCTTTTAAAGGCCACGGGGGAATATCTCTGTCTATGGACCTCTTCAGTTGCGCAAATCACGCCAGTAAAACTACAAATCCCAACAAAAACACTGTTCAACTGAAAGCTGCTTCAAAAAGAAGAGAAAGAGAAGACCTGCACATGGGAGTCAGGCTCGTTGAGGTTGAAATGAAGCTGCAAGTGAAGAACGGCCAGTCATTTTTGTGTGAGCGTATTTTGTTTCTCAATAATGAAGTTAACCAAATGTTCAGTAAACTATTGGTGAGAACAAATAATGCAAAAGATAATGAATGATACCATAGAAATGTGCAGGGACTTGCAAAGACGTCTGCTGTTGTTTCATGATGCCTTTCGTGGTGCTTCCGCTTTAAAAACACTTGGGGAAACTATCCCTCTGTCTTCTAGTTAATGACGGATTAGCCTGGCTTTTTTTTTTTATCTTGGCAACCAAAGTCTGGGACACTCCAAAACATAATCATGCAGCACAATCACCATGTTTGTACCTTTAAGTACCTTTCGAAAGGCCAATCAGCACAGTGAATGCCGTAGATGCACATTGAGAGAGTTCGGAAACATGGCAACTCAGCGTGTTGACCATTCATTACAAAAGCAGACTTAGCTTTATGCAGCTGATGTTTAAAATGATGAATAAATTAAAGGGCAGTGATCTGAGAGGGTTAAATCTGAAAACCAAAGAAAAATGTAACATGAAAACGTGACATGGTGATGCCTGAAGAGCAGAATTGGTTCATTTGTGAGTTAATGGGTGCTCATAGTATTTAGTTTTTTTGTTGTTTTTTTAACAGCTGGTATGCTCATCGTGTTGCAGAATTTTCTCAACCACAAAAGTGATAATATAAACCAAAAATAAAACTTTGAACCAACAGAGGTCAGTGCAACAATGCTTTTTCTGCTACAAACGATTTGCTGTTGTGTTTTGCAGTTGCTTATGGTACAGGTTGATACTGACAACAGAAAACGCAGACGCACACTTGGCTGTACGCTCGCATAAAAACACACCGTGCTTTCTCTTATCAAACAAAAACCAGCACACAGGTCCTGTGTTTCTGCTTCATGGTGCTGCAGTTCAACTGGAAGCTAAAACAAATACAATTCAATTTGGAACATCAGCTTTCATCTTCACAAACATTTCAGTACCGCCCAGGTACCCCACATCTGTCCTCAGATAGGAAAACAAGGTCACATGATTATCCTAGGAAAAACATATATCTGTAGGGAGACAGAGACTCGTTCTAATGACTTCATAAGCCTCAAAAGACGTGCCTGCAGACAGTAACAAATTCCAGTGTGAGACAGGGCCATAATTCTACCAACTTGTCAAAGCGCTGTCTGTGTGTGTGTGTGTGTGTGTGTGTGTATAGACTGTGTAGCCAGGTGGACTACTCATTGGGCAAATAACAACAACAATAATCAGAGCACATTCAGCCAGAGGTTCACAGCCGCTTTAAAGACATACTTCATCCAAAATCCTGTTCAGTATAAAACGCCTACTGTACCCCCTGTCGGCTTGAATGGTGGTTTGTCGTTTGATTCAAGTCACAAGTTTTCACAGTGGTAGAAAATAATTAAAGCATCCACAGAAACTTCTTAAGCTGCTCCAGCAACATAGTAAACCTTTCACTCTCAAAGCAAGTACTTATTATGTTCAAATTATAAATGCACTGCATCCGTAACCCTCCTGAAACACACATATTGGTGGACAACAGAGAAGTGGATTATGCTGTAGAAATGGTTAAACATGTTTCATTGGATATTTTGATACTTTCTTTCCACAGTGTAAACCTCTGACTATTGGAATTTTTTGTCAGTGATGTGAATTCAAGCTGACAGGGAATTACAAACATTTGATAGCCACTAGTCAAAAGAAAGATTTTGAGTGGAATACCACTTTAACCGGAATCCCTGTAAGCAATACATGAAACAGCATTGAAGAAATGATGATTGGCCATTAATGATACGGAGACAGCAGCTTCTCACAAATTGCCTCTGTCCAGGCAGGAAATATCAGGTCTGTTAGGGTCATTCAGCTTATAATGTTGTTGCTTTTCCTGCTGGTCTGGGAGCCCCTCTCACCTCTCAGTGAGAGCTTTACAGCAAGTTGGACAGCAGCCAACGTTTCTGTTGACGAAAACTGAAGACGTGAGAAAACTGAAGACGTGAGAAAACTGAGATGTTCATGACGGTTTATTGAAACTCCAGCTGGGGAGTGGAGAAAGGCCGACTCTCAATTGCCTTTAGGGTTTTTAAATGACCAATATTTACATGCATGATAATAAAACTGGTTATTTTTCATATATGATCAGTATGATCGGCACAAAAATCAATAATAATGATGACACGCGAGACTGGATGGACAGCTGCCAAGCAGCTTCGAATTCATGGGTTGTGTTAGGAAATCAATGGAAATCTTTAAGAGCATAATGTGAATTTGGTTGTTTCTTGGATGTAAAAAAAAAAAAAAAATGCTGTTTGGCAGCAGATGTCAAATGTCAAGGCTTCTCACATGAACGCATCAACCCAAAATAGTTTGAAAAACAAGGCGTGGCTGTCAGTGGTGCAAAGCAACTATTTACATTTACAAGTAGTGTAATTAAGTGAACATTTTGAGGTTGATTATTTTCATTTTATTCGTTTTTATAGTGAAACACTGTACTTTTTACTCCACTACATTTATTTGATAGCTATAGTTACGGTTTTACATTTAATGTTAAGATTTTACATACAAAACCTATAATCAGTATCTCAACTATGATACATTGTTGTGGATTAAACTACCTAAAAGTGCATTTAAAATTGTTTAAATTAGCTCCACCTCCACCAGCTCACCACAATATTAAAGTACTGCTTGCATGTTAACAATAATAAGTAATTTTAATTGAATTAATACTTCAATTACATTTTGTTGCTAAAACAGCTGCACTTTTACATAAGTAACATTTTCTAATTCAGGACTTTTAGTTGTAATGGAGTATCTTTATAGTGTGATATTGCTGCTTTTACTGAAGTAAATGGTCTGAATACTTTATCCAACATTGCTGGCTTTAAGCTGCATCACCACACAGCAATAGCATAGAAAAGGCTAAATGAAAGTAACAAATTACCCCCAAACACTTAGTTTCAAATGTTTTTCGCACATTGTCATATGCGAGGCATCATGCGAAGGCATCATGCTCCCCACTGTGCAGCTGCCCCAACAAACTGGGAGTCGCTAGAAACAAGGACAAGACAGGCCCTCACAGGCTTCCCACCCTCGAATACAAGCCATCTATGGTAGTCTGCAAAGGTTTTGCCCCTGTGCAGAGTGAGGAGAGTCAGGAGAGAAATTGCGGGGTTGTCTGCAACAAAGGTCCTATTGGATTTCAACTTGTCTTCACCTTATGTAACTATGCCAACAGGACATGCTGCCAACGGGCTATTTTAAACTCAGCAAGAATACTCAGTAGAGGGGGGAAAAAAGAAGTGGATCATGTTGTTGCTCCCAGAATGATTTAGAATTTGTGAAAGGCTCAGGAAAAATAATATAAAGTAAGATTGCCCAACCATTAAAAAAAACCTCACTGTGGATTTGTCACACTGCCAACTCTGGGTCCTTATTTTCTCCTCCCCTTCAACACAGGACTGTGTGACATGAGCTCAGCCCTGCTAGGTGTTCCTGCTGACCTGCAACACCGCAGCTCAAAGATAAATCCTCCTAATTGGTCACTAGCTAACACGATGGCACAAACAAAGTCCAATACAGCGCAGGCTTGTTTAAAAATACACAAGATCTGCATGGTGCACCTACATCCGTTGAGCTTTTCGGTAGAGACTTTATTTAGAAACCCCACATAATGATGACATTTATCGGTCCTAGCAGTAAATTTGACTTGTGTATCACTGACATCTGGCAAGGTGGTGACAGTGCACACAAGAGAGAACAATGGATGGTAGACGTTGAGCGAGGGGAAGGTGAAAGCAGGTATGAACATGGATAGAAGTGGGCACCATGGCCAGCCATCACATACGGCGCATCCTGAAGGGCTCACAAGCAGCAGGCCACTATCAGCAAGGATCATCACCACATAATATTGTAAATATCAAATATGTCTTTATCAAAGACTCAGATCAGTAAGGCTTCAGAGATTATTCGCCCTCCTGTTTATGGCGTATAACAAACCAAAAGCCACACAATGGCATCCCCATTAGACAAACACGATGACTAATAAGTATTGTATGGAAATGAAAAGGTCGAAAACGCACACATAATCCAGTCTTTTTGAGTTGCACCTGCAGCTGTTTTTTTCCCTAATTATCATTAAGAAGACCTTGCTGAAATGTAGTGTTACCATAGAAATAAATCCTGTTTACTTGCTTTTACACATAAAATGTGTCTTTGTTTTTCCTTTTTTTAATCCCTCTTGTCAAATTTTGACCCAATCACCCTGCAGTCACAAGGCTGTTGTAGCTCTGATTAGCCCTGCTCTGCTCTGCCCTGCTGTGGAAACCAGAGTTCGCTGTGTGTGTGTGTGTGTGTGTGTGTGTGTGTGTGTGTGTGTTACTGCAGCTTGAGGCGATACAGAACAGGCTGGCTGAGGGTTTGAACCTTGAGCTGTGGCACAGTCTAATACTACATAATACTATTAGACCGCAGAGGTCTGCTGGGTTAATAATGTGGGCTAACAAGGAACAGAACAGTACAGCAGACACACCTGCAAGACACCTGACAGTTCTTCAAAACCTATATATTAGATGTGCAAGAGTGCACTGGCCTCCTCATTATTATTATTATTATCATTAAGGAGTACACAGTATCTAGATTAAAAGGTTCCTGCTGTCACATCTTGCTGTTCTTGTGAACATTCGACTGTTGAGATTGTAGATTAGTACGCTGAACACAAATACAGTTTGTTCAACTGGCATTCACAAAAACCACCACATCAGTTTTAGCATTAACGGTAACCTACAGTGAAAATGGCTAACCCCCTATGCTTTAAGAAAATCTACAAAAAATCCCCGTTACAGAGGTCAGTATAATTATATTGTATAATAGATCTGCTATTGAGAACATGCTAACAAAAAGCAGCAGCTCAGTTTCCACTATAGAGGCTGAAAACAAGAACTAGTACATTTTGTGTTCATTTGTGCCATCAAGTGGTGCAAAACTATACTACAACACCTAGTTATATAGTGCATTTAAAGGGTCAGTTCACCCAAATATAAATTAAAAACAAAACATTTTCTCACTTACCACTTACCTTAGTTTTATCAATTCATGTTAATATGAACAATTTTCTACTAAATAAATAGTCCGTAGCTGAAAGCTTGTTTTTTGAATTATCCAAAGTAGCACTGAAATGACAACTACATATTTGCCAATCATTTTCCAAATCATACCATAGATAAATATCTAATCGTCCAGGCAGTAGATGGATGAGTCGATCGATTAGTTGATCAGAAAATCAATTATCCACAATTTTGATAATGGACTTGTCGTTTCACATGTTTCAATGCTGTGCACCCGCAAACAAGATTCTATTCAGCTCAGTTGTATTGGTGTGGACACAAATATTTGCATAGAAAACCTAAGAAATAATAAAACCAAAACTATCTGCATGGATAGATACAACTGGAGGTAAGTTTGGAAACATCTTTATTTGTGTGTGTGCTCTTGTTTTACTATATTCGTGGGGTCCAAAAACCAGGAGCCTACTAGACTTGTGGGGTTCCCCTAACCTTTGTGGGGCCAAAATGCTGGACTTGGGTTTAAAGGGCTTTTTGAGGGTTAAGACTTGGTTTTAGGGTTAAAGTAAGGGTTAGGTTGAGGCATTTAGTTGTGATGGTTAGGTTTAAGGTAAGGGACTAGGGAATGCATTATGTCAATGATGCAGTTAGCACCGCAAACCTGTATGTGTGTTTCATGTTCTTATACCCCGGTGGGGACTTAAACCTGAATGCACACGGACCCTTGAGGTCCCCACGGGTAGAGACTGGGTTTTGAGGGTTCAGACTTTGTTTTATGGTAAATGTTACAATTAGGTTAAGGTCGGATTTAGGTAAGGGGCTGAGGAATGGATTATGTCAATGAGAGTCCCCCTTGGGGACAGATAAACAAACGTGTGTGTGTGTGTGATTTGAGGGAACTAGCCCTTTATTTGGGATTAAAATGAGCTGTAGTGAAAGACAGAATTGGGAGAAAAAGATGGGAGACTGATCAAAATATGTAAGACTTGAGGTCTGTTCATCGATAACCAGTAGCATCAGACAGCTGCCAGACTTTCTTCTCAACTTGTCTTCCAATCAAAAGCAAACAACTGTTTCCAGTGAAAATATATATATATTTTTTTTTTTTAAAACATAGAAACAACAAAGTCTATTTACATAGTAATACATGAAATACTCCGACTAGAGCTTTTAGGATCATTCATTTGATGACCATTCATATTGAATGGTCTCTTGTTGTTTTCGCCAAGCATAATGAAAATACAACAAATCTATATTTCCAAAAAAGTTCCAATCAAGAAGTTACGAAAGTCACAGGAGACCAAAAACAGAGCGTGTGAATAGACGAAGTCTCCCTGCAGATCGAGGACAGACAGGAAGTGAATCCCCTTCAACAATCCTTGAATTGCAACTTTGCCAGTATACTAAGGAACAATCCATGCCATAACACTGTAAATAGAGCTATACCTTATGTTTCTGAGCTTATATTGTTGTTTGGTGATGCGGTTCTTTAAATTTCCACAAAGAAATGCCTAATAGCAGATCACATTGAGATGAATTCTTTGCAGTTACAATCACACTGTGGCAGCACCACCTTTCTGAATCCTCAAAAACAGACAGGCATTAGTTCACACCTGCTCTATGGAGTCCGTTGAAAGGAATGGCTGGAAATCGTTATAGGACACAAACTGAAGTAGTTAGACAACTGAAAACTGAAAGAAAGCGAGTGCCCCAAAAACGCAAAAAGCTTCACTTCATTCAAGAATGATTTCTGCAATTCAGTGAGCATCAGAGACTCATGATATCGGACGTCCCAGTTTAAGAGGTAATCAGAGAAACGCCGGCAGCGGCAGCAGAACAGGGGGGAGTCAGGGCAGACGGAAACGTGGTGACGCCAGCAGAAGCTCCAGTTGATGTCTGCGTGGCAACAGAGGGCTCGGTGGGGCGAGCCGGTTTGGCGATTTTCATGGGAATGAAGACATTAGAGGCACAGTGCTCGCTCAGGTACTCGCCTCCTTTCTCCTCGTAGTCCTGTCTGCTGATCCACCCCTCTGCCGCCCCCCCCTCCCCTCCAGGTGGATGCTCCAAGGCCCAGTCTCTTGCCCCGTACCAGGCGTCCAGGGCTGGCTGCGTCGCCAATGTCACCTGGGAAGGAGTCAATCAGAGTTCGAATGTATTTACAAGACGATTACCTCTGGATATCTAAACCACCAACCTGAAATGTATTTGGGCAGTTAAGCCAGGGTAAGTGTCTTTTGTCTTACATTACTAAATTATTTTATAATTTTTAAAAACCAGACTCTTTTCTCTCACTCACATACATACATAAGTTAAGATCTTATATATACATATATAAGAAGTTGACCAATAAAGACAAGATCTGTTTTTATTCGTCAACGTCTGAAACATGTGAAGTGGGATGTGATTCAGAACAGCAAGGTTTGGCACCTTAGGGGCGTGTAACAATAAATAGGGTTTTAAACAGGATAAAGGTCCACCTTGTACCTTGAAGTGTGACTGGAAGGGCCTCATAGCCAGCAGTTCTCTCTCCACTCTCTGCTTCATCCCAGGGTACTGCATGTTCCCGCCTGTAAGAAACACATTGCTCACGAGCGCCTCCTGCTGTTCTGGAGTGTACCTGGATGCAGTACGGAAGACGTAAGAAAGACGTTGTTACATCAGTTCCTCTTGTCATTTTCTAACATAAAAACAACTCAAGTTTAAGATGCTAAAATGCAGTGTTTGTGTGATAAAATATAACGGGCAAAGAAAGAACTTGCGTGATCCGTGTGTGCGTTTGCGTGATTTCATTAGCATGTGTTTATGTGTACACGTCATGTGCATACGCGTGCCTCATGTTTTTACATGCACATGTTGCATTGTATGATTACCTGGCCAGGACGTACTGCAGCGTTTCCATTAGTCCCATCTGTTCCTCTCCGGTCGGCGAGGGCTGGAACAGGATCTCTGGACACCGCAGACGCTCCGTCCCCACAAAGAGCTGGTGGTACTCTGCCATGTTGAACATGGGCTGCAGACAAGGCCAAAGTTCATTTTCACTGACATTTATGTGTGACACCGAATGTTTCAGCTGATGTGCAGAGTTAGCTAGTTTCATTACTGTTCTGGCAACATAATACAGGAGCAAAAGTTTTTCTCGCACATCCTGCCGCATATTAAACTGGCAGATAACTGCCTTCACAGCATTAATGAGGATCTAAATATCTGTCTGTGCCTCTACCTGAACCACATTAGCAGGTTTGTCTGGCAGTGTGTCCTCGGGGAAGTCAGGATCCATCAGCGCCACTCCGTCTCCCTCGTCCATCGGCTGCTCCAGCTCGGACACCTGGCGGAGAGCAACAGGACAGCCTCAGGCTTCATGTCAGCTGCAGCACATCGGCTGCAGCAAACAAGGACGGATCCTGTAGAGCCCCGCAGCACATTCACCGTAATGACATGTAGACCTCGTTAATTATTGGCACATTTGAATGTGACCTCAGCTTAGTGGCCCCAAAGTTTATCAGCTGCTGCCAGTACTTTTGTTGAGAATACAGTGTAGTTTGACCACTTTGCTTCCTTGTTACTGTTGGCTACTGAAGCCTTTGCATACCTAGCTTATAGCCAAGTGATACAGTACATACATGGAAACACTGCTTATATAACACTGCTATACACTCAAGTTATACATACATTTTATATATACACTTTCTTTGGGTAACCTAATATAACTACTCAAAAAAGAACATTAATTGATAGGCAACCATAGGAAATGTTTTTACTTCAGTCATCCAAATGTTTTGCCAGACACTGATCCCCAAAATGAGGGCACAGCACTTACAACATTACAAATCGAGATTTCCTAATTCTGTTTTGGTTTTTTCCCCCTGATTTGCTGGACAAACACCCACCTCCATCTTTCCCTCTGCTCCTTCGCTGTGCAGCAGTTTCTGTCTGCCCTGCTCCACAGCCAGCTGCAGTTTGTGGATGTACGACTGCAGCTCCTCTGCTGAGTCCATGTTGAGCTCCACCAGGCTCTTATGAAACTGATCCAACAGGCCGTCCTCCAGCAGCTCCTGCACACACACAAAACTCCACAGTCACTGTGCCGAACACACCGGCTGTGCTTTAAAAATCAAACCAAAGATCAAACATTAAATCAAAAATATAACTCGAGCTTCTTTTTTTATTTTGAGTGTTTTATGGTTATTGTTGTAGTGGACACAAAATATTCATGGGAAGAACAATTAGCCTTTTGATAGTTTGTCTCCTTGTAATCATCAGATCAAAAAGGCTTTCCTACTGTATATTATCTTAAGTGTTACGCATATACATTTTATTTGAAAGACCTAAAGGGCTTTATAATAAACCGCTAATGATAATATAAGTGCCGTGCCTGTACTGCCAGAAGTCTGTCCAGCCTCTCTTGGTCCTGCTGCAGCTTCTCCTCCCGCCGGCGAGCGTTGATCTCCTGAAGCCTTCGAAGCTGCTGAGCTCGTCTCTCCTGCCTCTCCTCCACGCTCACACAGCTGCCCGGCATCTTACCCGAGAAGGGAAGCTGCATGCGGTGAACCTCCCGCTCATAAAACTCTGGGCTGCGCCACTTTTCCAGCTCTGTGGAAAACACAACACAGAGGGAATGGAAAGTAAGTAAAGACGAAGAAACGGTTCCCATGCGTCTCCATGCTGTCTTCTAGCTCCTTCAGTCGAGTACTACCGGCCAAAAGGACTAAATGTGTCTGTGGGCAGTTTATCACTGCTACTTTGGATTAATTTAGGGAACCTTCAACTATTCAAAAACGTAAATGGTAAATGCAACTTGGGAGTTGTAAACTTGCCCAGAGAAGCTCTAAGTGTATCATATATATATATATATATATATTTGCTCTGAAATTCCGTACCTTCACAATAATCCACAGCAGTGTAACTGTGTTCATGCAGAAGTTCCTCCACCCGGCTGAGCGTGATGGCGGCGAGGTGACCTGGGTATTTCAGCTGGAGGAGGCGCTGCAGGTAGGACGCTGCCTGACTCCCAGCCACGTTCACACGCTTACAGTTCACTGCATCCAGCCTCGATTCACAAACACATGAGACTCAAACATTAGGCTCTACAGAACAAACTGCGCTAAATGTGTGTATTATTGCACTGAAGGGAGTCAGGAAAGAAGGACAGACAGGTAAAACATTCCTTAAGAGAAAATAATCTGAGTAAGCTGATATAAAATGAACTCTGAAAGGGCAAATACAACACAGAGGCAGTTGTCGGTGAATCCTCACCTGCTGTTGATAACCGGCAGGATGTGTGAGCAGTGGTATCCTGAGGACAGCACAATGCCAGTGTGTGCCGGCTGGAGGCCCCTTCCAGTGCTATTGTGGTAGAAACTGTACATGCCATCCACACCGTAGGACACGTACGGGACGCAGTAGCACTCAAACAGCAACTCGGACATCATCTGCCGACAGTGCAGCGGGTTGCAGGGCGCCTCTGTCAGCACAATGGGGTGTTCCACACTGCCCTGTGAAAGCACAGGGAAAGGAATACCGAGCGCGGTTGTCATGCGGAGCTTTTTTGACGTTGCATATAAAACAGATATGGCAGAAATGACCAGTCTGCATTACTTATTGTTATTAATGCACTCCTCGTCTTTGCTACAAAAACACTTGGGGTACATCCCATTTCCCTTATTTGATCGTTCCTGACTGCTCTGAAATAGCACATTACTGCAGTTTGATACACAAGTAGACCGACAAATGACAGTAGCAACTCAAGAGCACTACTCCCAAGTGTTTTCTGATTCAGCATCTAGATCTGTAGCTCTCACTGCCACAAGAACCATAAACAACTTTCGTCATTCATCGGAATTCATCGCTTAACAAGTCCCACATTGGACTCGCACCCCACCTAAAGACACCAATATCTTCTTCAAAAACAAACATGACAGTATGGCTCTCTGAGTGTCGCAAAGCTTACAAACAAGTTTCATCATTTCAATACCTTTGGTCCAAAATAAATAAATGTGCAAATGAAGCAGGTTGTCCTGACCTCTGAAGAAATCAAAGGCTGTGTCCCAGTTCGGTATGCCCAGAGACCGGTGGCTGGGTATGCTGGTGTCTGCTGACCTGAAGCAGCATCAGGCAGACGTCAACTTCCACACCATTTCCCCAAGACGTCCTGATCACGTTTGGCCGATGTGCTCGCATCAGAGGAGCCGTACGGGCCGAACATGCTGTCTAAGTGGCAGACGGGATTGGGCAAAGCATCACGGGCCCTTGACCGCTGGCTTCAAGATGAAAAACTAAAGACCTTCACGCCTTTGCACTGCACCATTTTAGCCGACGCGGGCTTCCACCTTTTGTAATTCAACTTCAATTTTCTGTTTTGCAGTCATGTGATGACAAACACGTGGGAAAACCGAACTGAAGATTTGCGGCGAAACAGAAAATCGTAGGGTACATCATGGTTTCATGTGTTAGACTGACCTACCCACCGTGTACTCGGAAGTTTGCTGGGGAGTTCACCGTTTTTGTTTTTTTTTTATAAATTAAGGTTTAAGGACAAAAAAAAAAAAAAAAAAAAAAAATCACCTAATTTGCATATTTGTTTATTTTGGACCAAAAGCACGGATATCGTGGATAACCTTGTTGGTGAGCTTTCCGGTAATCAGAGAACCATACTGTTATGTTCACCTTTGAAGAGGATTTCTGTGTGTTTAGGTGGGGGTGGGAGTCCAGCGTGGGTCAACTTCCAACGTCTCCTGACTGCGTGGTCATTCTTGGTCAATCAAACCTCATTCTAACTCTCTCTCTTGTATGGCGTTGACATGTAGGGGGAAATGTGCTCAAATCGAAAGGGGTGAGGTCAGCAAGTGATTTTTTTTCTGACCCAACAATGAATCAAAAAATAATCAGCACAGCAGATTCATCAATGATGGAAACCATTAGTTGCAGCCCTACTGTCTGTCTGGGTAACGTGTCTGAGTCTTTCTGTGTAGCTCCGACTCTGGCTTTGGACTTTTGTCCTTTTGATGGGAAGGGGACACTTCTTTTCGTTGATAACTTGGAATAGAACCTGATCTAACTGGGATCTATACAACACTAACCCTAATGAGATGTGCTGACTGTTTAGTCTAGGCTGGGTTATGCAGAGCCAAAAGAGACCCTGTGTATGACTGTGGCGGTGTAGGCCTATAAATGAAATGAATAGTATGCCAAATGGCTTTAGAACTCAAATAAACTTGTCCTTGGAAGGCAAAAAGCTGAATTGAAATTGAGCCTAGGGTCCCGTTTTTAGCGTCTTTCCTCGCGTGAAATCAAAGAGGAGACGTGGGTAAGTTACGCAACACCAGCGGACGCCGTCCCACCAGCCAACCCGCCCGCTGCTAACCTCCGAGGCGATGCCCAGGTGTGTAAACACGTAGTCGAAGATGAGCTCCTGGATCTCGAAGTTGACCACCACGTTTCGGTCGAACTGGCTCTTCAGCAGCCACCGCAGCGGCTCCAGGTTGGGGATATCGTTACCGATCTGGGTCTCGCTGCGGGCGGCCCCGCGGCTGCGCGCCGCCACCGAGCGGAAGAGCAGCCGCGGGGCCGCAAACTCCGCGGCTGGAGCCGCCCAGCCGGCGCGGGTCTGGAAAGAGCCGTTATCTACTACTATCGGGGCCGGTGTCGGGCTCAGGCACTGGGCGGGGAGCTCAAAAATCGGGTCGGGAGAGGTTTTACAGTCCTGAAAAGAGAAGATTTGATAGACCGGTTCCCGTTTAGAAGCCATTTTGGAAGTGCGTCACTGTGCGTACATCCGAGTGGAAGCGTGGTGTCGCCGACTTATAGTTCCCAATTGTTTTTAAATCAACTAGCCTATTTCAACATACAGCCATTGAATCCGAGTGGATGTGTATAGACCAATATGCAGAAAAATATACTAGTAGCACGTAAAATCTCTAGCTGTAATATAAACTCTTCTTTTCCTTTCGGCTGTTCCCTTTCAGGGGTCGCCACAGCGAATCATGCGCCTCCATCTAACCCTGTCCTCTGCATCCTCTTCACTCACACCAATTAACTTCATGTCCTCTCTCACTACATCCATAAATCTCCTCTTTGGTCTTCCTCTAGACCTCCTGCCTGGCAGCTCCAACCTCAGCATCCTTCTACCAATATATTCACAGTCTCTCCTCTGAACGTGTCCAAACCACCTCAATCTGGCCTCTCTGGCTTTATCTCCGAAACATCTAACATGAGCTGTCCCTCTGATGTACTCGTTCCTGATCCTGTCCGCCCTCGTCACTCCCAAAGAGAACCTCAACATCTTAAGCTCTGCCACCTCCAGCTCTGCCTCTTGTCTTTTCTTCAGTGCCACTGTCTCTAAGCTGTACAACATCGCTGGTCTCACCACCGTCTTGAACACCTTTCCTTTCATTCTTGCTGATACTCTTTTATCACACAACACCCCTGACACTTTTCTCCACCCGTTCCAACCTGCTTGCACTCGCCTCTTCACCTCTTTTCCACAGTCTCCGTTGCTCTGAACCGTTGACCCTAAGTACTTAAAGTCCTGCACCTTCTTCACCTCTGCTCCCTGTAACCTCACCGTTCCACCTGGGTCCCTCTCATTGACACACATGTATTCTGTCTTACTGCGGCTAAGCTTCATTCCTCTGTTTTCCAAAGCAGACCTCCATCTCTCTAGATTCTCCTCCACCTGCTCCCTGCTCTCACTACAAATCACAATGTCATCCGCAAACATCATAGTCCATGGAGATTCCTGTCTAACCTCATCCGTCAGCCTGTCCATCACCAGAGCAAACAAGAAGGGGCTCAGAGCCGATCCTTGATGCAGACCCACCTCCACCTTGAACTCCTCTGTCACACCTACAGCACACCTCACCACGGTCTTACAGCTCTCATACATGTCCTGCACCATTCTAACATACTTCTCTGCCACTCCAGACTTCCTCATGCAATACCACAGCTCCTCTCTCGGCACCCTGTCATACGCTTTCTCTAAATCTACAAAGACACAATGCAACTCCTTATGACCTTCTCTGTACTTCTCCATCAGCATCCTCAAAGCAAACACTGCATCTGTTGTGCTCTTTCTAGGCATGAAACCATATTGCTGCTCACAAATGCTCACCTCTGCCCTTAGCCTAGCTTCCACTACTCTTTCCCACAACTTCATTGTATGACTCATCAGCTTTATTCCTCTGTAGTTGCCACAGCTCTGCACATCTCCCTTGTTCTTGAAAATTGGCACCAGTACACTTCTCCTCCATTCCTCGGGCATCCTCTCACTCTCCAAGATCTTGTTAAACAAACTAGTCAGAAACTCTACTGCCACCTCTCCTAGACACTTCCATACCTCCACAGGTATGTCATCAGGACCAACTGCCTTTCCACTCTTCATCCTCTTCAACGTCCTCCTCACTTCACTCTTGCTAATCTTTGCCACTTCCTGCTCCACACCAGTCACCTCTTCTACTCTTCGTTCCCTTTCATTTTCCTCATTCATCAACTCTTCAAAGTACTCCTTCCATCTTCCCATCACACTCCTGGCACCTGTCAATACATTTCCATCCTTATCTTTAATCACCCTAACCTGCTGCACATCCTTCCCATCTCTATCTCTTTGTCTGGCCAACCTGTACAAATCCACCTCTCCCTCTTTAGTGTCCAACCTAGCATACAAGTCCTCATATGCTCTTTGTTTGGCCTTTGCCACCTCTACCTTCACCTTACGCTGCATCTCCCTGTACTCCTGTCTACTCTCTTCAGTCCTCTCAGTGTCCCACTTCTTCTTTGCTAGCCTCTTTCTCTGTATACACTCCTGAACTTCCTGGTTCCACCACCAAGTCTCCTTGTCCACTTTCCTCTTTCCAGATGACACACCGAGTACCCTCCTACCTGTCTCCCTGATCACATTAGCTGTAGTGGTCCAGTCATCTGGGAGCACTTCCTGACCACCCAGAGTCTGTCTCAGCTCCTCCCTGAAAACTAAACAACATTCTTCCTTTTTCAACTTCCACCACTTCGTCCTCTGCTCTGCCTTTGTCCTCTTCATCTTCCTCACCACCAGAGTCATTTTACACACTAGCATCCTGTGTTGTCTGGCTACACTCTCACCTACCACTACTTTACAGTCACTGGTCTCTTTCAGATTACAACGTCTACACAAGATGTAGTCCACCTGAGTGCTTCTCCCTCCGCTCTTATAGGTCACCCTATGTTCCTGCCTCTTCTGGAAGAAAGTGTTCACGACAGCCATTTCCATCCTCTTTGCAAAGTCTACCACCATCTGTCCTTCTGCGTTCCTGTCCTGAAGACCAAACCTGCCCATCACATTCTCATCACCTCTGTTCCCTTCACCTACATGCCCGTTGAAATCTGCACCAATCACCACTCTCTCACCTCTGGGGATGCTCTGCATCACTTCATCTAACTCACTCCAGAATTTCTCCTTCTCTTCTAACTCACATCCTACCTGTGGGGCATAACTACTCACAACATTGAACATCACCCCTTCAATTTCCAGCTTCAGGCTCATCAACCTGTCTGACACTCTTTTCACCTCAAGAACATTCCTCACAAACTCCTCTTTCAGGATAACTCCTACTCCGTTTCTCTTCCTATCCGACCCATGGTAGAACAACTTGAACCCTGCTCCTAAGCTTCTAGCCTTGCTACCTTTCCACCTGGTCTCCTGGACACACAGTATGTCCACCTTCCTTCTCTGCATCATGTCAATCAGCTCTCTAGCCTTCCCTGTCATAGTTCCAACATTCAAAGTCCCTACTGTCAGTCCTACATTCTTAGCGTTCCTCTTCTCTCTCTGCCTACGAACACACCTTCCTCCTCTCCTTCTTCGTCTTCGACCAACAGTAATCCAATTTCCACCGGTACCCTGTAGGTCAACAGCACCGGTGGCGGTCGTTGTTAACCCGGGCCCCGACCGATCCGGTATGGAAGTCATTGTCATGATTCGCATTTTTAGTTTGGCATGTGTTTTACGTCGGATGCCCTTCCTGACACAACCCTCTGCATTTATCCAGACTTGGGACTGGCACATGAAGACACTGGCTTGTGCCCCCCTGCGGTTGCATTAGCTGTAATATAAACTAGTAAAATAAAATGTTTGGCCTTACTGTTTCAAAATCCAAGCGTAGCAAACTAAATGACCCTAATGACTTAGTCTTCATTTTGAGCTTATTCCAGATCCTGCACTGCAACTAAGATTTGTAATGTATTGTGTATGCCGTATTTATCCATTTTAAATAAATGTGCATTTTGAAATATATAATATATACCCTTTGCCACCAGAGGTCGCTCTACACTCGATGTACGTTAAGAATAATTTCCTGTGAGAAGAGACACACTGATTTATCCTTGGTGGATTATTAGGTAGGCAAACTGGATAGGGCCTGTTTATTATTTAAGTCACATTGTATATAGGCATCATACATTTGTATCTCCCGTTTTAAGTAATTTAAACTGCTGTGTAGAAAATTGCAATTTCCATTTATTCAAGATAGAAATTTTCCTTTACCCCTTAAATCTCACTGACTTTTTGTTTAGCCAGTCGCTACAAACTCACGCCGTGAAGCCATACTTTGTTCAAACCCAAAGAATTTGATTTTGAATTCTGGTGGAGACCCAAAAGATTCCATTCTAGCCATAAGAAATAGACAAAACATGTATCTACAGAGCCATTTCCGATCTGTATGCAAACTAAAAGAGATGCTTCAAGTCTCACTTCCATTTTCTTATCATCACATATAACCTCAAATTTGAATATAGGCTAATATGCTAAATGGATGAGACCATTCTGGAGCTACATTTAAGCCACGCGGACAGACATTTTCCCTCAGGCCCTGAGATCCCGGGTTTCCTTCTGTCTGCCATCCTGTTACTCTCAGCTGACCGAGTGAAGCCTCAGCTGGTGATGTGGGACACCTGCGCATGTAAGCTACTGAAAATCCCGGTCTGCTTCAATTCACACCACTCAGCCAATGCACGTGTTCGTGTTGGAGATCTCCCACACATTTATGATTATCCCGAATTGCATCATCCAATGCAAACTGCCAATTCGCAAATGGATGAAGAGTGGAACTGTTGATGTGAAGTAGCCTACAGTATAGTCAGCTAATGAACATGTGTACCAGCAGAACTAAATACTGGTTAGAACTTTAATCCATGTGGCTTTCCACTTTTGTTTTATTGGGGTGTGCAATTTATTTCTCAATTTCCATAAATGGGCAAATCAGTGACTGCACAACACAGAATGTTCAAATTCCATTCTCACCTTCCTTCAGCAATCCTTTAATTAACTGGTACGATGTATTAAGAAAGGTAATCTAACTTTTGTGTTACCAGAAGGCACCAGTTTGTGCGGATTATCTTGTTTTAAGAAAAACATTTTGACCTCTTTTTCCATCACGGCAGTTGTAATCCGTCTATTTCTGTGACTCAATAACCAACTGCATTTGTTCTTGCCTCGTTCTTTTTTTTAAAAAATAGCATCTTTTGTAATGGATTGTTTTATCTTGAGGCTCTCTTAGCCAGAAGAATATGCAATTTAACAGTGGGGAAAGTGTGTTTTCTGGATTGAGTGGGTATATTTCCTGGACAGCCCATGTATTTGGGAGCAGTGGGTGAAAACGATGAAGGAAGGGAAAGTGTGTGGGAGGGGTGCTACTGTATGAAGCTTGATGGTGTGTCACTGAAGCACGAGCACAGTTCACTGCTCAGGCACAAAGCTCTAAGTGACTGTCGTCCCCCCTCCTCCTGATGCTAATAAGCAGATCTGGGTCAGCTCACCCTCTCAAACACACGCGCACGCGCACACACACACACACACACACACACGGTTACATACCCACTGGTAAGACACACACACGCAAATGCACATACGGTCACAAACATGTACACATACACCCCCGTCTTGTTTCTCTCCTCTCAAACACACACACACACACACACACACACTGGCATCCATTCCAGGAGGCAAGACGTGACATTGTGTCGCTGTCCATGCACTGCTCTCTGCTTGTTGTGCTTGTCATCCAGGCAGCGGTGATGAGGCACGGGGGAACTAATAGGCTACAAGCACTCTGGGACTGCCACGCGTGATGTCAAGCAGCCACCATTTTGTGGAGAAGGAATAACGGACTGTTATTACCCACTGACAGGGAGGGGGAAATACGACGTCAGATAGGGTCAACCATGTTTAGTGTTAATAAGACAATGATTTGATAATGTCAGTCATACTTTTTTGTTTTAAATGTATTTTTTATGTATTTATTTGAATTTTATTTTTTGGTGGTTCCACTGTCCTTGGTGTGATTTAGTAGATAAGTGAGTGGAAAATGAAATGTCCAATACAGCTAAATGCTGTATATTTAGAATTTATGAATAATTACGTACTAATAAGATCATTTCTTTATTCTATTTTTTGTTTTGTTAAAAATAAATCTTTTTTTGTGTTCTTGCTACAGTTTCTTTTTCACAGCGCTCTCAGTTGCATTGGCATTAATGGGACACTCATATGTTTATGTCTACTCCCTGGATTAGAAACCAGAGCCCCTCAACCACAAACTCACTGCTAGAACATATTCTCAGTTTTTCGCTGTGAAGGGAGAAATAAAACATCTGCCAGTGAAGATCATGTGTGTGATTATGAATCACGGCATTCTGTAATCGTTTCCATTCCGTAGTCTTGACAACACCGAACTTTCTTTTGTAAGTATCAGCGTACTGGAATCAGAAGACATTTGAGATGTAGCTTTAGCTGTCTTGTGACATTATGATGTCACAATAGGATTATCAGTTCAAATTCAAAGTAAATGTAGGCCAATTGGACTGACCATGATTAAGTGCAGTATTGCCTACGCAAATCAGTGTCGCTTTGTTCACCTGTTCATAGCATTCATTTACAGGAGCAAAAACTCCTGTGAATTAACGAATTAATCTGTGAATGTGGGAGTGACAGAGGAGAAGAAAGCTCTGTGTGTGTGTGTGTGTGTGTGAGAGAGAGAGAGAGAGAGTGAAGGAATGAAGGATAGGGGAAGAGAGCCCAGTTTATGTAACAACTCTGACTCTGAGCACTTCTGATATATCAGAGCCACACTTCGGACAAAACCCCCTGCAACCTCCATGACTCTCTTCCCCTGGCATGCTTGCGCACGCGCGCACACACACACACACACACACACACTGTAGACATACATACTGGTAGGCCTACACTCTATCTCTTTGTCTTTCTCGCTGTCTCTCCCTCACACACACACACACACACACACACACACACAGAGTCTGTCACTACCGCTCTCTTCAGTCTCTGGCTGTGTAAGCCCAGCAGATCTTTTTGGGCCATAGAGTGATTAATGTGTTTGTGCACCTGTCACTACTCATGCCTTCATGTATGCGTGTGTGCGTGCATGCATGTGAGTGTGCGTTCGGGAAGGGTATTGCTAAAAAATACAACCTCTGTCTTGTTTAGTGGATAACATGAATATTTATGTAGGCCTACAGTATCAACATATTCATCCACTGACTTTAGAAAGGAAGCATCTGAAATGGCTGCATGGCTGTGGCTTGGTGGAAGAGTGGTCGCATACCAATCGGAAGGTCGGCGGTTCGATCCCCCATGCGCCATGCA
>CM022479.1:11062145-11081556 GCA_011952105.1 Coreoperca whiteheadi | reverse complement strand
CCTAAACTGACGTGTCACCTTTTAGATTTTTTACTTTATTTTTTGCTAAATCGTTTTTCACCACTCCTCCTACAACTCGTACCTCATCTTCACCACAATTCGGAACATAATATTTGGATGAGGCGTAAAATGTTCCTCATTTATTCATTTTAGATGCAGCCTATCGCGCCTAGGAGGGCTTCTTCACGCCTGAGTTTCCCCTGCTTTTGCCGTTGTGACAAATCAAAACAAAAGCCGTTTCGTTGTGAAAAAGGGATTATTTTCAAGGAAGGCAAAATTCACCGCAAGCAATCCTGCAAAACTGTGTTCTACTTATTCTATAGCTAGGTGGTACGACAGCAACATGATACGTTTAAAATGACCATAAATCAGTGGTAAAGCCCTAACATTCCCAGGATTCAGATATAGAGAAGAGAGGATAGAATGTGTTATGCATCAGGTCAAATGCTGATCGGGTGCAGATGCCATCACACATTATATTCTCTATATAATAATAATAATTCTTGCGACTGTGTAGCCTTGGTAGAGGCAAGCGATACCTGACTGTGCTGTTTGCATTTTGCCTTTTCTTTTGTCACTCACTAGACAAAGGGTTAGGGTTGGCTCAAGTGTTTTCAGTTATCTTTCCATCCAGGCAGCCAAGGCTCTCAAATAACCTGTGCTGAGAAAATCTGTTTTCTCTAAACTCTTAACATAAACACACCGTGTCCAATTGCTGTGGCCATGGCAACTATCAAAGATTGCCTCCAGTCAGCACTGCACGGCCGTTAAGCCTCCGTATCTCAGGCCTTCACACACACACACACACACACACACAGCCACGCATTGGCCCGGGCGTGCTAATAGGCTATACACTCCCCTGTCTGAGTAGCTTTATCTTGCGGTCTCTCTCACACAGATAGAGCCTGAATTAATCCTTCTCTTTGTAGCCTTAGAAGCTAAATTGGTCGCCCCGGCAACCAATCTTAAAGCCGTTTCAAAGAAAAAAAAGCAGACGAAAAATCAATTTTGTCATGAGGAAGTATAAGCATGGGTAGCCTATATTTTTTTTCCATATTGAGCTGATTATATTTCTGATTTGCAAAGCAGTGTTATAATCCTCCAGCATTTGTTTTGTCTTTCTTTCGCGTTCCTCCAGAGATGTAGACGCGGTTTCCTTTTTGCAGATTTCGGGGTGAGGCGGCATGTACTTTGCGTTTTGGTGTGTGTGTGGGTGGGTGGGTGTGTGTGTGTGTGCGCGCGCGCGCGTGACATTTGCAGCCAGCGTTCGCCCGGAGATGGTGCGTGTGATGGGGGAGGGGGAGATGCCTCAAGGACTCTCCCTATTTCCTCACCGGCCTGCACACACACACACACACACTCGCAAATACCCCCAGACATGGATGACACACTCTCAGTAACAAACACTATGTTGGCCTGAACACAAATAGCAGCTGGCAAAGCAGCCCAAGCCAAGCATGAAAATATGCGGAACTTTCTCTGTCCTCTTGCTGCTTTCTAAATTTAGACCTCTCGTCCATGTGACGTTTTTTGTCTTCCAATTAAAATGCGGTCTTGCATTTCTTAATACTTTATTCTATCCGCACCGTGGCAATTTTAATCAACATGGGGGGGTCTAAATTTGTTTGCTTTACATACACTTAATTACCAGAAATGTGCAATGTTTTAAAGCATTTAACGCCCATAAATCGCAGCCGTGAGAGAAAGGCCTTGATTTTTCAGCCTTCCTGCCACAGTGGGCTACATTTCGGCGAGCAGGCTGCAAAAATGTGATGACAGTTTTGTCACAGCAGATTACGGAGGCAAAGGCGAGGTGCTTCGTATTCCCGAGGATTAGAGCTGAGGTGGAGAAGAAATAGGCCTAACTCTCCCCACAGAGAATTCTTCCTCTGTGCAGATCGTCATTAAATGTAGCCCACTAAAAGACAATCATTCATATAGCTGGTTATTAGAGGACGTGTATGGCTTTTTCTTCAAATTAAGTCTGTGTGAAAGAGAAAAGGCTATGGGTGGGAGTCTGATCCGTTTCTTTCTTTTTTTCTGTCCGTGTTTGAGGAGCTGTCCGTGGTGCTGCCGGTGCTCCGCGGCAGCTGCAGGATGTTCATCATATCAGCAACGAGTTGCATCCAGTCACAGGCTGCTAAGCATGCTCCTCTGGAATCAAGCTGTTAAATGAGCCGGAACCTTAAAATCTGCAGCCCTATGCATTCATGAGAAATCCAAACACGGGAAAACAGTGCCACTATTGTAAATGCTTTAATATGAAGGTGGGGCGTATTTTATGGGAACAATTGAATTATGTTTTTGACACGAATCGTAGATTCCGCTAAGACTAATGTAAAAGATGTAATATGAATTATATAGAATAATGGAAAACATAATAAGAACATCAAATGGTATTTCTTTTTTTATTAATTATTTTCTTTTGGCAAAGATGCTATGCAGCCTGTGGGTAATTTGGAAACACAATTTTGTCGTTCCTAAAAAAAAAAGAAATATGTGAGTCTACCCGTGGAACAAGCAGCTGTGTGTATGTGTGTGTGTGTGTGTGGCTTTCTCGGCGTAGTGATATGCTGCAGCCCGCGCGCTTCAGTTCGCACATTTAAGACTGATTACACATGTTAAAATACTGTTGATCAGGTCCGGCGGGACAGTGAAAACCTGTTCTAACGAAATAAAAAGAGATCCTTCTTGCACTAATACTCTGTGCGGTCCATTTCTGGGCTATGGCGTCAATTGCATCCGCGGTATTGTGGATAACGCAGATTGCCTACAACTGTGGATCAGTGTAAGGATTAAAAATAAATAATAATAAACTGAGCTAATTAGGCAACATTTTGCTAAGTTGCTGCTGGGGCCCTTGTTGGATATTTATTCGGCGTACATGCATGACGCCCGCTGTTTGTCGCTGACACTGCCTGTCGACCTGTTGACGGAAGGCGGCATGAAAGCAGGTGAAATGTTTGGTCCCTGTGTTCGCGCTTAATGCCAGGGACATTTCAGTAACACTGCTGCCTTTCAGTGACTTCTGTCCTCGTGATTACTCTGCCGGTGAAATGAAGTCTCTCTCTCTCTCTCTCTCTCTGCCATCCGTGACAGTTCTCCTGTGCGCGAGCTGTTACACTGGCACTGTATGCACGTGCACGGTCCCCTCTCTCTCTCTCTCTCCCTCTCTCTCTCTCTCTCTCTCCCTCTCTCTCTCTCCCTCTCTCTCTCTCTCTCTCTCTCTCTCTCTCTCTCTGTGGGTGATGCGGTCAGAGATTCCAGCGCTCGCGCCGTCACCAACAGCGCCCACAGCTGACAAAACTGCTTGGGGAAAGAAAAAAATAATAAATAAAGAGGCAAAATTGTCTTTCCTAACGACAAATGAGGACATCTATTCGTTTTCGCTTCTTCGCTGAGGCCGACGACAAGGGGCGCTTTGCGGGAGTAGTACTATGGATGAGCAAGGCAAGAAAAGCGGCTGAGGATTTGTGAGGGTTTTTTGGTGAAACGGTCAGGCTGCCGTTAGACGGCTGGCTCGCTTACTTCGCGACGACATCGAAGAGGCAACAGGCATGACTTTACAGTAGCAGTTTAAAAAAAAAAATTAAGAAAAAGCAATTACACCAACCTGCATGCATCTGCCTCTCTGCTTTCCACTCGGCACTATCATTTCCAGCTGAAGAAGTAGTTTATTCGGGTAAAGATGGCTCATCTAATACGACACAAGCTCACCAACAAGCTGACCAACGCGGCCCACACAGTGTCCAACAAATCTCAGGCCAAGGTCAGCGGGGTGTTCGCCCGGCTGGGCTTCCAGGCCGCCACCGACGAGGAGGGCCTGGGCTTCGCCGAGTGCGACGACTTGGATTATGACTACAGGCAAGGCATGCAAATGGACGTCCTTCAGGGAGAAGGGGAAGGGGAAGGGGGACACGCCGAGGGAGAGGGGGAGCTGGAGGGAGACAGCCACTACCAGAGAGACGGCACCGGCCGGAGGCCCTCGACCCTGAAGACGGGAGGCTCGCTGGAGGAGGACAAGCCAAGAATCACGACATGGGAAGCCGGCTGGAACGTCACCAATGCCATTCAGGTACACGGTGATGTCTCTCACAGTGCCCGCGTGAATGCACAAGGACCGCGCGCTGCGTGGACCAGGCCTGCATACGGGACGAAAAGTCACCTTGAGGATTTTCGTAGTTTGATTTCAGATTTAAAACGCGCGCAAGGAAAAGTAGGCCTGCTCCGGGGATGCGCAGAACTCCAGGATTAGAATGAAGCAATGTGTTCAGTATTAACGAACGCAATCATAGGCTGGTGAGCTTTCAAATGCATTAAAAAAAAAAAAAAAAAAAGCCTAAGTGTTATCATAATTCAATGCAGGCTTCAATTTAACGTTTAATTCATGATTTGAGAGTGAATTCATTAGAGCCAATGGGCCTTAGAATTTATTTATTCAAATCCTTTTTTATCAGTGGAGCTGCAGGCAGGGCCTGTTCGACTTTGATAGCCCCGAGGCTGAATGGCGCCCACGTGCTTATCGGCGTCTCGATCAATTTGAAGTTGTAATTAAATGAATTATTCTTTTTAAAAATCGTTTTTAAAATTGTCTTTTTTTTTATGCCTTGATGCGTTTCAGCCGATAGCCTGCGCAAACGAAAGGCCTGTTTTTTCAAGGGCGAGGCCAATATGGGGAAGAAAAGAAATTGCGTGATGCAGACATTGGATGCGTCGGCCGCGATAAATCCCACGTGTCTGCGTTGCGTTGTTGTCTTAGTGCACCAAAACATCCTTTTGTGGGGGGGGGGGGGTTGCTGTTATGTTATGTTATGTAAGATGTGAGCCAGCCATCGCATGCCTGGTCTGGCTCGGTCTGTCACTGCGATGTGGGCCTCATCCGTGACCACTCCACTGCTCTCCTCTGTCCGCAGGGCATGTTCGTCCTCGGCCTGCCGTACGCCATCCTCCACGGCGGCTACCTCGGCCTCTTCCTCATTATCTTCGCGGCTGTGGTGTGCTGCTACACCGGCAAAATCCTCATCGCGTGCCTGTACGAGGAGAACGAGGACGGCATAAAAGTGCGCGTGAGGGACTCCTACGTGGACATCGCCAACGCCTGCTGCGCGCCCCGCTTCCCGGCGCTGGGCGGCCACGTTGTGAACGTGGCTCAGATCATCGAGCTGGTCATGACCTGCATCCTTTACGTAGTGGTCAGCGGCAACCTGATGTACAACAGCTTCCCGGGGTTCCCCGTCTCCCAGAAAGCGTGGTCCGTGGTGGCCACGGTCGCGCTCCTGCCTTGCGCGTTCCTGAAGAACCTCAAGGCCGTGTCCAAGTTCAGCTTGCTCTGCACTCTGGCGCACTTCGTCATCAACGTCCTCGTGGTGGCCTACTGCCTCTCCAGGGCGCGCGAGTGGGCCTGGGAGAAGGTCAAGTTTTACATCGACGTCAAGAAATTCCCCATTTCAATCGGCATCATCGTGTTCAGCTACACCTCCCAGATCTTCCTCCCCTCCCTGGAGGGGAACATGCAGAAGCCGAGCGAGTTCCACTGCATGATGGAGTGGACTCACATCGCAGCCTGCGTCCTCAAGGGCCTCTTCGCCCTGGTGGCCTACTTGACTTGGGCAGACGCCACCAAAGAGGTCATCACGGATAACCTGCCTTCCACCATCCGGGCTGTGGTGAACATCTTCCTGGTTGCCAAGGCGCTGTTATCTTACCCGCTGCCATTCTTTGCTGCAGTTGAGGTTCTAGAGAAATCCCTGTTCCAGGATGGCGGGCGAGCCCTCTTCCCTGACTGCTACGGCCCCAGTGGGCAGCTGAAATCATGGGGTCTGGGCCTTCGAATTCTCCTGGTAGTCTTCACCTTGCTCATGGCCGTCTTTGTCCCGCATTTCGCCCTCCTTATGGGTTTAACTGGGAGCCTCACCGGCGCTGGCCTATGCTTCCTCCTGCCAAGCCTCTTCCACCTGAAGCTCCAGTGGAGGAATCTCCTATGGCACCACGTCTTCTTCGACGTCGCCATTTTTGTTATCGGAGGCATATGCGCCATATCTGGCTTCATCCACTCGATTGAAGGGCTCATAGAGGCGTTCAGGTACAATATCCAGGACTGAGAGCTTCAGCGATGACCTTTATTGAATGATGGTGTCCTAAAATGCCGCACTCTGCCGCAGGTTGTCTCGACGCAGACCTTATCCAAACATCACGTTGACACCACTTGACTTAGAAGCTCATGAGGAGGATTATTTGTGTGAAATGTACATCTTTTTATTTTGCCTTCGTGATAATGTGCAATAATAAACTCTACAATCATAGTGTAAAGTAGTCTACTCATTCCAGAAAACATGTTTTACTAACTGGACAGAGGGACACAGCCTCCGCATGAGAGCGGGTGATTAAATATGCGGACATCCACAAGCCTGTCCACGTGTCGGTCTTCATGCAAGTTTGTCAAAGATCCAGTGAAAATGTCTGCCATGGGTCTAACTGTGAGTGTGTACGTGCTTCTATCTGGGAAATGAAATATGTGAAAAACAATGGAGTGAATATGTTATTGGTTTTTTGAGCTGCTAGATATATAATTCATCCCACTTCAGAGAAAATATAAGACCAGGGCACCCATCACATCAGATGGCGCTCTCTGGATTATACTAAACCATGAGTAAGGTATGTGTAGTTGTTTAAACAGAAATCTTTTTTTTCAGTTTGTTTTCGTTTGGTGTTTTATTTTCCATCTTATGCCTATAGTAGTCCTTGTTGGCTCACTTGTTTTCTTGGTGTTTCAAGTGTCGTTCTGGATGAAGTGAATTCAAAGTGCAAGCAAGTGGGTCCTAATTGTGTTATATGAAAAAATGTCTGTCTGATAATATTCTCTTCCTATTGAACTTGTTAATTGTGATTTAATGGAACTAATCATGGTGTGTGAGATGAAGCGTTGCCTATCTGTTGAATTAAGAGATAAATAAATCAAATATTTTATGGCTGGTGATTTTAATGTTTCCTTGAAACGTAGCCAAGGACAACTGAGAAGCCTGGCTGATATGACTTTCTCTTTTGTTTTTGCTGTTCCGGGCCATGTTGAACTTCCTCTTGAACCGGTTGGTTAAGATTCCCATTTGAGCATTCATAGACAAGACTGGCGGTTGCAGCCGCAACGTGTCAAATGGCACACAGCTACACTCGCCAATGTAAATCATTCTTGATAGGGTGCAGAGGCCTCCAAAAAAGCAGACTGCTGTCACTGTTGACGTCAATTGTATAATTGTCAGCTTGGCACCTCCAAGCCAGTTACACCTGTGAATGAATTCAGGAAAACAAAAAACAGGGTGTGGAGCACAGTAGAATTCTTGAGCCTATATCTCACACCACTGTCTTTTAGAAGTGTTAAAACCACTTGTTGCTTACCTAAAACGTTACAGGGTGTAATGCAGAATGTAACAGTCAACAGAGCAGGAGATCATTTTCACTTCCTTTTAAATGCTAGTCGACTGTGACATGCCTTTATTCTAAGAATGAGGATGTTGTTCAAATCATTTCTGATATGACGGACTTCCATCTACCTTCAAAAACACTGATCATGGCTATTGTACTTTATTCCTACAAATGTGTATGACTATTTCTTTCAACACTTTAGCTCTTATAACATTGATTTTGTTTATAACGTAGTGTTGTTGTTTTTTAAGCCCTGCCAATTGTTTGATTCAAAGAGCAGAATCAAAAAATAGTTTCCTGTTCCTCACACACACACACACACACACACACACACACGTCCATAAACCAATGCAGAGCTATTGTCAGATGTCGGTGAGTTTCACTTCTCAGTGACACAGGAAGCAAAAGCTGCAGTAGATCAACAGCAGAGAAACAGTGAAGACGTTTGTCCAAACACACGTCGGTTGCTGACTTTCAACTTCGTAAATGCCCTTCATCCTGCAGTAATTCAGGTATGCTACACAATATCGCTTAACAGGTTTATTGTGAATAACATTTTGGAATTCATGCTTCATACTAACAACGTCAGGGTCTCGGTAGTTCTTTGACTGTGCAGAGTACAGGTATACAAGTGGCTGGTACAGTAAAGCTGTTACTTACACCGCAGGGGACCCAGGAAAATGCTCCCATCCATAATAGTAGTGCTCATGCTCATCCCTTTGACCTGTGGGGAAAATCCTGCAATACAAGCCATTCTGACCAACAAAGGACTTCAGTACGGTAAGGCAATGTGGGATGGTTGTCAATCACTCAGTTGTTAAGTTTACTTAAACACAAAACGATTGCTTTACATGGGGTGTTCGCTTGCCTTGTAGCTACACGAGTCTTTTCATTAAGAACCCCGAACAAAATCGTACTGTGTGATCAGTACGCGAGGCGTGTTTCATTTACAGCTATTAAAAGTTTACAAATGTGCTGTTCATCCCAGGAAAGAATGTGGGTGCAGGATGGATTCAGGATAAGTTGGCGCTGGTCACTCTCCCTGACTTCAGCGGTGAAATCCCCCTCAGCATCTTTGGCAGCGTAGACTACACATTAACAGGGTAGGATTACATTTGACATTCTTGAATACTGAGGTGTCTTTTTGGTTCCAAATTAGTTCACAAGTTCATATCCTAGGTTAAGAGGAGCTCGTCACAATTGTATACAGTTTCATAAGGAATAGGCTGTGTATGACGCACGTTTTTGAATTTGAACTCCAGGATCCTGTTGCTTTCGTGTTATGTAGTCTGAAAACCATTAGTAAACGCAGTATGCGTATACTTGATTTATATCATCGGACATTAACATTACACAGATCTGTGTCCTCACACCTATTTTACACCTGTCTTTGCTCTCCCCATGTGCACCAGCATCACCATAACAAAGTGCGACTTTCCAGAGCCGTCAGTTGAGTTCTATCAGGACGTTACAGGATTCAAGACATCCATCTCAGGCCTCAGCGTTGCACTAACTGGCAGGTGGATAACACGCTATGGCAAAATGTGAGTTTTCCCCATCTCTGCCCTACATGTAAACTCCTTGATCACGAATCCAGTAACTCCACAGCGGTTCAATTAGGGCTCGTAGTTATTATTTTTCAGGTTTTCCATTTGGGCAAAATAAAAATGAGTCCCTGAGTTAATCTGATCACCCTCTTTGCCACAATGTAAAAGTGTTCGCAAAGAGTGATTACCCATGGATCTTTTCATAAAGACTTCATGAGGAAGTGATATTAAGTTTCGCATTCAAAAGAGCCTTTGCGTTTTTATTTAATCTGAGGTCAATTTGACAAGGAAGTGAAGAATGTTAATGTCTCCAATGCTGTATTGTTTTAACTCCTGTACTCTCGTGGGGAACATGGTTGACTACGGCCTTACACAGATGAGAAATCTGTCCACGAACTAGAGAGCTATGCCTAATCTTTAATTGGCACTCTAAACTTTAAACTTTTTTCTAACTTCCGATTTATAATTTGGTCACTAATGCTTGAATTGTTAACACGTGTGCCAGCAATGCTAAATTACCGTTAAATGTACTGTAAACAAGGAGGCAAGGAAAGGAAACAATGAAGAAGAGAAAAGGGATATATCACTTTAATAATGAAGATGGATTTGCAATCAGGTGTTATTTATAATAAATGTATAATAAGGTAGGGGAGAGCAGGGACCGTTGTACAGGGACGGTTGTAACACATGTCAGGGACAGTTGTAACATGCCTAAAATATACATAATGAATCAATCATATACTCAAAATGGAAGTATTTATGGAAGTAGTCATGTTATTGTGACTATTCATTTCATGTTTTTAAGTAATGATTAGCTTTATTTTCATACTACAGGGCAAAAAAGACGGAAAACCGTCAAATTATAGTGCAAGAAAATGATTTAATGGGTAGAATACCTCAAAAAGGTTTAAACATGAACTCAAACATTCTCAACAACAGAGAGAGAGGGGGTGGGGGGCTCGGTAGGCCTAGTCCGAGTCACAGTTGTGGCAAGTGTAAAAATCCCTTCCGTTACAATGGGGCGTTACAACCGTCCCAGTATCACCAACCATGTTTTCATCTCAGTTTGACACTTGTTAGCCATTTCTATTTTTAGCTTACAAAACAGTGATTCTAATAAAATTTGTTTGAATTCATAGACATTTGATCTTATAACAGCATCCAAAAAAGTACATCAGAAAGAAAAGTACCTTTTTCACCTCAAAAACAAGTTTTGTAGATAACTCCGTCAGGATGTTTCAAATGTGGCTCCCTTTTTGGCAAGAATGGAGGGCATCGAACTGAGCACGAGCACAGTGAGTGTCATCACTCTAGGTTGTTTCTGATTGGAGGAATTCAAGGTGTTACAACTGTCCCTGGTCTCCCCTATAACTTGGACTGAGGTCTGCTGATTTTGTGTGTATGTACTGTGCAAATACACACATGTGGCAGGTGGTTACCGTGGCTTTGGAGGTGTACGCCGCATGAGTAAATGTTCGCCGACACCAGCGTGCACTAACTTTGTCTGTACTGTGTTTTTTCAGACACGATGGGGGATCATTCGACATGGCTATATTTAGTGTGGATGTGACCTCTGTAGTGGAGCTGGGGAAAGATCCTGACGGGCATCTGTCTCTCACCAGTGGCAGTTGCGATGCTCAAGTCGGAGATGTGGATATACAATTCCATGGTGGAGCCAGGTACAGTAGAACAGAGGGAGAGAGAGATAAATACTACAGATAGATACTGATGCCATGATATAAGCCCTGCCTTTTCATTTGTCAACAGTGTGATCTTCCAGCCTTTTGTGAAACATTTTAAGGGGCATATCAGAGACGCAATACAGGACAGAGTGAGTGTTTCTCTATATCTTTGTCACGATCATCAGATAATGCTCAGGTGACACTTGCTGTAAAGATTTTCAGTGGTGAGCACTGTAGGACATTTGTCTTGACGTTCCCTCTGTAGATCTGCCCTGTTGTGGACGAATCCATTGTGAACTTGGAGTACCGCCTGCAGACCATGAACGGTACTGCAGCAGGCTACAGCTTCATAAAGACCCTAATTACAAACAAATGTACACAATACCAGGATTTACAATTCAAACAATTGATAATTCAGTCTACCAATTATTTTTTTTATTCTGATCAGTTTCCTTTGATGTGGATCACGACCTTACTCTTGACCTCCCTCTCACCGGCTTACCTGTTATCGATGCTTCAAAGCTGAATCTGGGTTTTAAGGTAAGGGTATACATATGGAAGTCGTTTCATGTGATCAATTTTTTATATTGTGGAAGTCCCCTCATTTTCGGCCACATCATTTCAGGCAGTCCTTTCACTTCTTTGACAAACATATTAACATAAACACACAGCTAGGCATAAGTCCGACATGCTGAAAACACGTGAAAACAAACGACAAAAGAAAACGTGATCAATAGTTGTAATTGATTATTTTGTCATCTTTATTTAAAGGGAGAATTCTACAGTATCAAAACTCATACAGACCCTCCCTTTGAGTCCCAGCCTTTCACCGTACCGGAGCAGCCAGGTTACATGTTTTCAGTGGGCCTGTCTGAATTCACTCTGAACTCTGCCTCTTATGGATGCTACTCAACTGGACTGCTGCAGGTCCTCGTCAACGATAGCATGGTAAGTGCACCTGAAAGGATGCATACATGGAAGGAGAGGAAGAAAGCAGGGACAATTTAAGTGTGGTTTAGGGTCTTGAACAGCCCTTCCATTTATGCACTCCTTCTGGTTAAGCATTGATCACTTTCTTCCCTAAGCAATGGCTGTGGTTAAGCAACGCTGTTTCATCATCTCAGATTCCTCCAGGCTCTCCTCTGCACCTAAATACCAGCGCAATGGGGCCTTTCGTTCCTCAGGTAAGTTTATTTGTATCAGGGTTATTCGGCAACGCTGAAGAGTTTTATTAAATCAAGTGTTTGGATGGCTTTATGTCAACACGTGTCCCAGATCCACAGACATGATTAAGAACAAGAAAACAGCCCTGGAAAGGAGCTTGTTCACTAAAAATGCTTGGTAGGAACATGATGGCATTGTGGTTCACGCTGCAGTGTTTGGCCGTCAGCATCAGTGTCAAATTTTAAACATCATTAATGTTGAGTAATATCTGGGCTGGGCTTGCCTACTCCAGATCACAGAAAATGTGCAAGTGTCCCTTTGAGCCTTTATGAAGGTCAAAACTTTAGACAGTCCCCTCAATTTGCTTTACCTCATGTTCTCTTGGGCTTTCTTCAGGACATGTTTTTCAAGAGCACTGCGAAAAGGGCGAAAAGGAAAATGATTCTTTTGGATTTGGAATGGATTCAAATCCTGCTGTGAAGCCACCACTTGCCATTTACATATTAAATAGTCATTAAGCACATAAACCAGAGGTCTGGTGGGAATTAATAGTTATTTTATAGGTAGACATGATTTTACATTTGATTGGCTGTCTGCATTACATTATATTTCTGATATCAACATCCAATATAGTGACTCAAACATCACTTATATTTGCTATTCAAAAAAAGAGTACTCCTTCTGAAATGTATTTTCCCATACCTCTATCAACAATATATTTAAAACATATTTACATACAATAAATTCCATGGGCAACAAAATCAACCAGTATCATATTATAATTATGTAATAATCACAATACACAGCGGGTGATCTACTACATAAGCCCATAAACATTTTAAAAATCTGTTATTCAAAACCAACAGTAGTGCCCTTAAAACAATCAAAACTTTTATACAGATGCCAGTAGCGGTTTTAACTGAATTTTTAAGATTTTTAACGTTTCATTTACCAGTGCAGAAAGCAGTAATGGACAACCAAGGATATCATCTCATTTTCTCACTTATTACTCACTAATCTTGGCACTACGTAGGTTTTCAACATTAGTGCAGGTTCTTCTTTACATTCTGCATCACAATTTTATATATTCCTCTTCATCTTGACCGAAGTTACTGATTACTGATTACTTGCTCTTGTTTAGTTTAGCCTGCTTTGGGGAAAAAAAATCGCTATTATGAAAAGAACGCTGAGTACTAGAAAACAGAACTTGATTGCAGACACGAGTCCAGAACCTTCTGCGTTGTCTGTCGCTTGTCTTGTATCTCCCTCTGCTTGGATTTCTACTCTAACCCTAGTTTCCACTTCCTGTTTTAGTTGTTTTATCAACTGATTCAGCAGTTTCTCTATCACTATTGCGCCCTTCTCTTCTCCTGCAGTGCTCGGCAGCACAATTTTCACATCTTGATTCACCAACGTCTCTGAAAAAGAAAATAATTGACCTAATAAGCAACCATTTATAAATGTTTAATGTCAGTAATATGCTAGAGCCTACTGAACTAATTAGAAAAATGTAGTACCTCTGGAAAAAACACTGCAAGCGAAATAGAGTACTGTTGCGACTCCTATGAGGAAAACTGCAGCTTCGACTGGTGACAACACATCTTTCTTCAGAGCCGCTTTACTGCTTCTTTTTGTCTGAGTCTGAGAGGATACATGACGATTAATTTAATGAGCCAGTGAAACTGAACAGTATAATGTGTGACTGATGAAACATATATGAAGTGACCATTAGCGGTATATTAAGTGTAACTAACAAACCCCAATTCACAATTAAAAATAACCAAAATACTGTGAACAGTTTGAGAAGAAAACAGCAATTTTACCGTCTCATAGATTCCAACTAAAACAATCTTTACTTTAGGATTTGCATTTCTCAACAATGCTCCACTCGATATTTTTAGACAGTGGCAGTAGGTTTATGGGTCAATTTAAGTTTCATTGAAGTTGTGAAAAAAAACCCAGAAATTTGAGATACTTGGGCGGCCTTGGGTGCAGAGTAGATCCTTACCGTAGTCGTGTTGTCCTCCCTAAACATGTGATAGAAAGAAGGTTGAAATTAAATTATGTGGGGTTTTTTCTTAAAGTTGCCATTAGTGCGTACAGTAAAATCTGTTGTTCAAACTCTGGAAATCACTTTCTATCTGCGAAAAACATGATTAAGTTGTAATAATCAACTTTGACATACATGATATCTTAAGTATACATTATGGTAATAGTCCAACCTACAGTATCTCAGATCCCTGACACCATTAGTGCTGGACCCCTTTAAATACACCCTTTTCTTTCTATAACCCGTGTTTTGCAAACAACTAACAGATTAGAAATAGACATCAGTGCCGCCTTTGACACAGTAGAACACAAAGTTATCAATGAACATCCTGAAGATTATGCATTACAGACACACAGTTTTCAGGTAATATATCTCCTAGTTAAGGCGATGTTAAGATGGTTTCTCTGCATATTCTCCCAATGGCGTGCATAATGGGGAATCAAAACACCTTCTTTCAGTCTTGTGACGATGACATATGAAACTGTAACGTAATACAAAGTCCTTTGTTAATAATCTGGCTGTCTTTGTTAAAGCTCTATAAACCCAGGAAGTTCATTAATGTTTCTGCCACTCTAAAATTGTCAGCCCCGTGACCTTGAGAGATTTATTCATGGCTCGTTCTCTTCTCGGTGGCAGCTGAGCCAGACTCTTCGCTGACTAAAAAAAAAGGAAAAGAGACCACCACCACATTGCTCTCGTTTGCACCACTCGATATGCGCTTCCAGTGACATGCAGGATTGATGTTAAGATTGTATCGATAACTTAAAAGGCTTAAATGGTCTCTCGCATGACTTATATTTAATGTAATTTAACTTTTAACATACTCAAATTGGGACACTCACATGAAACCAAATAATAGCCGTAATAATAATCAGGTTATGCGGTTATGAATATTATTCAAACTATTTATTTAAATGGTCATATTTAATCCATAAAATTGATGAACCGTTTCTGACCTTGAACAAACAAATAAATGTGTAATATCTATGTGATAAACAAGCATATAATAACAAATAATCACGCTGCCTCAGTTGACATCTTACCTTATAGGTTGGTCTTTGAAATATGGAGGTGAATCCTTGGACCAGTCACTCATGGTCGCGGAGGAGCTGTAGTTACTCTCACTTTAAAAAGAAAAGCAAGCAAACAGTCCGTCATTTTCTACCGCTTGTTTCCGTTTAGGGGTCGCGGGTGACTGGAGCCGATCCCAGTGGCTTCGGGCCTTAGGCGGGGTCCACCCTGGACAGTGGCCAACTCGTCGCAGGGCTGACACAGAGACAGACAACCGTTCACTCTCACGTTCATCCACTAGGGGCAATTTTAGAGTTGCATGCATGTCTTTGGACGGTGGGAGGAAGCCGGAGAACCCGGAGAGAACCCACGGTAACACGGGGAGGACATGCAGACCCCACCCAGAGAGATCGGGTGATGTTGGTCTGGTCCGAGATTCGAACCCGCGATCTCCTTATTGGGAGGCAGGAGCTCTAACCGCTCTGCCGAGAAGTGCACCCAGCAAGCAAACAAATAAATATATCATAACTCAGTTGACGTCTTACCTTATAGGTTGGTCTTTGAAATTTAGAGGTGAATCCTTGGACCAGTCACTCATGGTCTCGGAGGAGCTGTAGTTACTCTCACTTTAAAAAGAAAAGCAAGCAAACAAATAAATATATCATAACTGACAAGGTATTGAGTATCCTTAGTTGACATCTTACGTTAAAGTGTTGTCTTTAAAATATGGTGATGAATCATTTGACCTGTCCCCCTCGGACATGTGTCAGAATTCTTCTTACTTTTGATTCAAACAAATAATTTGCTCCATACCCGTACAGTAGTCGCACTAATTTGTCACAAACAACCTTCGACATACTGACTGAAACCAAACAATTGGTGTCTCAGTGCCATGATTGTCATAACGTCTAACTTTTCTTTTCGGCATTGTGCCTCCTTTTGTGGGGAAAACCGGCTTTTACAGCAAAGTCATGAGCCATTATGGCTGCGTCACAGAGTCTTCAAAGATCGAACCAAACCCAGCGTCTCCCCTTGTTCTTCTATCTAGTTCTGTTAAGGCTGTTGTAGTGAGAGCATAATGCTGATGTCTGCAGTCATATAGAAGTGTAGGAAAAGTTTTGTACCTGTATTTCAGGTCCTGTGCACGTGTGCACTCTATCCTATTTTATTTTCTTGATATTTTGGAATTAATCTTGGAAAAAAAATGTTGATATTTAGTCTTGTTCGTCACTGTGCATTTGTATCCATTAGCACTGATAAACTGCATACATAAATCAATATACTGGTACTTTTGTTGTGATTGCTACAGTAGAATAGAATAACTTTAACAACCTCAACTAAAGAGTTTCAACTGTTTTCTCCTGATGGGTTGTTGATTTCTAAGTAGAATTCAACGGATAAACCTGAGGGATCATTTTACTTCTAATATCTTACTACAAGCTGTACTAGCTGAGAACATAGACTGTTAAAGCATACCTCTGACCAGAGCTACCACTGACGCTGAAGTAGCCAGAGTCCGTCTCAGTGTCACCAGGGGGATACTTGGGGGTATTCCACACCCTGTAGAGTACAGCAACCGCAGATTACATTATGTAATCCAGAAACATAGTTTTAATGCATTTTATAGCCTGACCTTGGTTGGAAGTCCCTCCTCTTCGGAATTAACTTTCCATCTTGTCTTTTCACTGTTGACACCCATTAAAAGAGATTAAAGACAGACACATTACATTGTTTAAACTAGTAGCATATACATTACGTAGCTTACAGGTGAACATCTTTGTTGGCCTTTACTTGTTTTTGCTGAACGGTAGACTTTGGACACGAGAAGCGACCTTCGCTTGGAAAGGGTTGGCGCCGAAAAAAAAAAAAAAAAAAAAAAAAGATAGTGGTGTGCACTTTTCCTGCACTCGTCACTCAAAGTGAATCGAACTCCGGTCACATAGCACTCACTGCACTGCGCTGAAGTGGAAACTTGTCTTTTCTTCTTGCTTGTCTTGCTTCTGCTGAGCTGGTCAGGTTTTCGTTGTCGCCATAGCTTGGTCACTGTGAGCTGTGTTCTACCCAGTGCCCCAACAACTCTAAATTTAGAAAGTCGTCCTCCGCCCTCTTCCCCTGCACACACACAAACAACTCGATAGGGCTCCAGCAGGGCAGAAATGAGCTGTTGTTGTCTGTCCAACTGTCCAAAACCCAAAGATATTCAATTTACAATGACATACAACCCCCAAAATCAAATCTTCACATTTGAAAAAACGGAAACCAGTTCAAATTTGGCATTTTTGCCTGGTAAATGAATTGGGAGTGTTATGAAATCTGTTGCAGATTAACTTTCTAATTGACTAAATGGTGCCACTGGTTAAAGGCTGTCCATGAAGTAGAAGCAGCTGCGTGATGAAACTCACCAGGATATTTATACTCACACTACCGGGCAGTCAGTACAAGCACCACTGATACAGAGGTAACATTATAGCCTCATATAGACAGCTGATGCTCATAGATATTCACATTTACATTTAGTCATTTAACAGACGCCTCTATCCAAAGCCACTTACATATGAGGAAGACAATGGAAGCAATTATAACAACACAAGGTAACAAAATGCACAAGTGCACCAAACACGAGTCTGTTAAAGCCCAGCACAGCAGGTTTCTTGTTTTTGTTTTGTAATGAAAAGAGATAGAAAGGAAGAAGAAGTTAGTGATTGTCATTTAGGTGTAGATGGAAGAGATGCGTTTCAGGTGCTTTTTAAAGGTGGCTACAGAATCTGCTGATCCTGTAGGAGCAGGCAGATCATTCCACCAATGTGGAATGGAGCCAGAGAAAGTGTGCAAGAGAGATTTCTTTCCTTTTTGGCGTGGTACCACCAGACGTTGTTCGTTTGCAGAGCGCAGGGGTCTGGCAGGACCATAGATCTGTATTAGCGAGCAAAGATATGATGGTGCAGAACCAGTGGTGGTATTGTAGGCCGAGAGCATCGCTTTGAACCTGATGCGGGCAACAACAGCGAGCCAGTGTAACCTAATGAAGAGAGGGGTTACGTGCGAGCTCTTCGGTTCATTGAAGACCACTCTTGCCGCCGCGTTCTGGATCATCTGCAGAGGTCTGGTTCTGCAAGCAGGGAGTCCAGCCAGCAGCGCGTTGCAGTAGTCCAGTTTGGACAGGACGAGAGCCTGGACTAGGACTTGTGTAGACTGCTCAGATAGGAGAGGTCTGATTTTCCTGATGTTGTAGAGGACGAACCTACAGGACGGGGTGGTGCTGGCGACGTGGCTTGCGAAGCTTACTAAATGTAAGTGTAATGAACGTAGCATACAGAATGTATCTATTTTAAACTTCCTGTTATAGAATCCTAAAGTAAATCCCATGGTTGACCGGATTCCAACACAAACAGGAAAAAACGAGGTTGCAATTTAAAATTATTAGACAAACCGTAACAGCAGGGTAACAAACCTTTCAAGGGCACGTCTATTTAGTTTGGTATTTTAATTCATGTATCATGCGAGTTCAACTTGTCCTCTGTATGCTCTCTCTCGTCACAGTTTTATGTCCCACTTCACTGTTCATCATAACACGTTACATAGCCTACAACTAAATATTTACCATCCACTCCCCCCTCCCCTCCCCTCCCCTCCCTCTCTCCAGCTTCCCAAGATGTTTCCAGGTCTGCTGATGAATCTGCAGCTTTATGCCAGAGAGGTGCCCATGTTTTCCTTCCAGCCTGGTGCTGTGAAACTGGGCTTCCAGGGCGCTGTTAAGGCTTTCGCCATCCAGCCAAATGGTACCCAGACCCCACTGTTCAAACTCAATGTTGTGAGTACTTCTGTTTGCTGGCCTACAGATAGACCCCAGAACGAAATCCTTTTTTTAAGCCTTATATGACAACGCATCAAAGTAGTTGCATAGTGGATATTTACGCATGCGCTCACACCTTGTAGCTGCCCAGTATGGCGCTATATTTGTGCCTCAAGCCTGAGCACACCACGGGACATTTTGAACACATTTTTTGCAAGCACCTAAATTGTATTTTGCAGAGAAATTATCACTCAAGGAAACATACTCTGAACAGGAAACCACTGACCGATGAGTCAGAATAAAAATGACCAGCTGTAATTTGAACCGCTTTCTTTCAGGACTCAAAATTCGGCGGCAAGGCGTGGATTGCTGGCGGAAGACTGAAGGGCTCCATGACGATGGACAAGTGAGCACCCCCAAGCTTTAAAACACGCAGGCGAGCCGGAGCGCACGACCTCAAGCTTAAAGTAATGCCAACTGCTCTCTCTTCCAAACAGCCTTACGCTGACGCTGGCGGCGAGTGAAGTGGGCGCCTTTCAGGTACGCGATGCCCGACCGACACCCCTGCGTCACATTTCATGTCGGTCACCGTCAGCCTTGTGCTCGCACACGCTGGAGGGAACCAAACCGTGAATAAAGCGTCACGTTTCTCTTTGCAGACGGACGCTATGGAAAGCTTCGCGAGGATAGGATCGAAGGCAGTCTTGGCAAAAATTAACGGTGGGTCTTTTTTTTTTTTTTTTTT
>CM022479.1:11048328-11062071 GCA_011952105.1 Coreoperca whiteheadi | reverse complement strand
GGGGGGGGGGATTGTAAGTAAGAGAAGGAATTGTTGTTGGGCTGACCATTGTCTTTATTCCTAACAGGGATTCATAGCCATCTCTTCGGATGCTCAGGTGTTGCTACCAGACAGCGGCTTCAACTGACAGACAAACTGGCCTGTTTAACTCTAAGCTACATGAAACCCTGGATGCTCCGCGTCTCAGTTCAAATGCTTTCACTTTAAGCCAGTGAACTGGATTTGTCCAAGTCTGACACCACATGACAAAATCACTAGTGTGTTTAAAAAAGGTAAAGCTACACCTAGCGCAGTCTGGATATTGGACTATAAATGCTTAACAAGTCTTGCTACGCAGTATGTAATCAACATACACTCACAATTTACAATTTCCATTTACAAATCAACAGTTATTAAGCCTACAGCTCAACTTTAGCAATGCTTATAAAGTGGTGTACAACCTAAAATCTGATTTTGTGCTTTGTTGTTTTTACAGTGTAAAAATAAAATATTTTTTTAAAAATGCATTCAGCCTGTCTCCTTAGTATCAAAGAGACCGAGCTGAATAAATGGGTTAAGAATCTTCATCAGAACATTTATTTTCACTACTACACAAAAAGAAGGGTAGTGTGTGACTTTCATGTGATTATTTTATCTTTCAAAGTCTTCTGAACACCAAGGTTTTTTTTGTAGGAAAAAGGAGACAATTCTGGTTGGTTACAGCATGCTGTGTGCCACTATGCACACACATTGTTTATACTACCACCAGAGGGCACCACATTTTAAAGTATATATATACACATTAAATAAATCTCTAGAAATGTGCAAATGATGGAAGGGGTCAGGATTAGACTGGACAGGAATACGTCATGCCAGGAATACGTCATGCCAGCCTCATTTTAACTTTCATTAACACCATCTGTGATCCCCATGAATATGAATCTTCATTTATCTGCATTTCTCACTTTATAACCAACCTGGTGGCACTGTTAAGTAAATGAGATATACATTTGTTGTTTGATACATTTCTCAAATGTCATTGTTCTATACATTAAATGAGACCTGGTAGACTCATCGTAAACTGTCAGAGGCCAATTAGCTGCTTTTTCTTTTACTGAAAGTCAAAAGCACAGAGGCAAAAACACTTCGAACAATATTACCAGTCGAACTTAATACCTCGCTGTGTACACTGGAGAGGTTCCGCATGGTTTGGTTTGGGAGAATACATCTCAAGAGTTCAAGTGGAAGTTGAGACATTTTACTAAACACTTCGCCACCATATTCACGAAACAATGACATCTCTTTATTTTAAAACATTTGTGTGCGCTCTTTAGATTCTGTTACATGTTCACATTCTTGGAATGTAACGCCACCAAAACATAAATACAAGCCTATGTACAGCCACTGTTCCTTAAAATGTTTTCTATAGAGAGAGAAAAAAAACAAACAAAAAACACACTTCGTTCATGAGAAGGGGACGCTGTGTGGATACTGACTGGCTGATCAGCCAGACCAAACTTCTAAACAGAATGATCCTGAGCTGGAAAACGCACAATGAGACGGAACAACAGTTAGTTAATTCTGAAAGAGCTTTTTAAAGAAGCAGGTGAGAAAAAGATTGAAATACTGTAGATACAAAGATCTACTGAACTTTGTGAAACCACAACGGTCGAGCAGGATACTGATCTTTGAAGCCTTGTAATGCTGAGCCCCATTAATGGATATTGTATCCCTCAAATAGCATTAGTTGTACCACTGACCCCTTTAATGTAAACAGTAATTTGTAGAACTGTCCGTATTCAAAATTCTAGTGACAAGAAGAGAAGAAAAGGGAAGAACGAATAAGAAATACCGGGTTGCCTTCATCTTAATGTGGTCTTATGAAAGACGCAAACTGGGAAAGCGAACAAAAGGTCAACTATGTAGCACCTGAGAGTCTGCTATGGCATAAGAAAGGGAAATATAGTATAAAAAAATGCCACAAGCTAAAAAAATCGATCGATTTAACAGCCGTCAATGTTCACTAATACAAATATACTATAAATAACACCATGTATAGACACTATGAAGTACAGAGTGCTTTTTTTTTTCACGATTATAAATACATTTAAGAGTGCTCTGGGGTATTAAGTCGGCACAGTTGTTTCATTCTTCACATGTATTGATGGCACTCAGTGATCCTGAACATGACCCTGTGGAGGTCCTCATACAACACTGGTGAACGTTCACAACACATTAAACAGTGGTGAATGCCAGCGTGTTGCTCAGTGCTCTTACACTCAGCTATGCACTTTTGACACGGATGCCTGCCACTATATGTGTATTTAAGTACACATACTGAAAATAAGTTTGACATTCAAGTATGCACATTCTTATACTGTAACACTTAACTATACAGCACATCAGTGTGAGAGAAAATACTAACAAAGACGGGAGACTCCAAGAAACCAAGTCATTTGTACCCAGAACCAGACCAGAGTAACCACAAGAGACTGGAGCATCTGAAGACCTGTCCACCACGCTGACATCTTCAGCAGACAGAACCGCATCAAAAGCTACAAAGGAAAATTAAACGACCAAAAAAAAAAAAAAAAAAAAAAAAGCTTTGAGACTTGTGACAAATAACAAGCCTTAGCTGGTCTTCATCGTTGTACAAAACCTTATCAGCACCACCCTCTGCTCCTGTGCTGTGGACTGCTTTGGACCCCTGAACCTACAAGTATTCTGGATCGTACCCACTCACTTAGAAAACGGCTACACTTCCACCTGATGGCGCAAGACTTTCAAAATGTAATGGGCTGTACCAGACCTGGACAAGTACCATTTGTGTTACGGCACCGTGCAATAGTACACCCAGGAAACTAACCAGCGCTCAGCTCTGCCTCCTCGGACCGGCACCGGTCTCTACTGCTAAACAAAGTGTTCGGACTGCAGCTTGCTGCACATCCGGCTGCACTAAAGTCCTCATCTGGGTTATCACCTCCTCAGTATTTGACTTTTGATATCACAGGACCGACAGATGATGCAGTGTGTAACTTACAATTTCAGTTACTTTAATACTCTGTGACAGCCTGTTTGCATCGCTGGGGTTTGAGAAATGTTTGGACAGTTCTGCTGTACAAAGCAAGGCGAGCCACTCCAGAAAAAGTGACCGTTATCAGCGCACAGCTTGTTCACGAGGATTTGGAAATAAATAAGAAGAGAACATTGGAGAGAGATGAAAAGTTTAAGATGAAGGGGAGAAAGACAACTGATGCGATGATATGGAGGCACAGTGTGAATTAAAAAAAAAAAAGAAAAGAAATGAAAGAAGACCTTTAACATCACAAGACTAAGTCCTATGAGCTTCAAGTGCAGTCCAATTCAACCCTGTTTGTTTTGTTTTTTTAAACTGTCATCAGCTCAACACTCCCCATCACTGCCCACAGCGGCGATCATCAAACTCGACGGCGCAGACTGCCGAGGAGTGACGGACAGCGAGTTCTTGTGATGCACACACACACACACACACACACACAAACAGACATACGCAGTTGCAAAGGATGGGGCTGTGGTTATTAGGCTGTGCTTGCATTTCCAGGTGGGAGGAAACGTATGAGAGGTCAGTCGGTTCATGATGGTGGACTAAGCGGCGGGGAAGGCCGGGATCATTTGTCTGCAACGGCTGCTGCCATGGGAACGCGTATAGTACCACGAGCAGTCGCCGCCAACTCCTCGATTTCGGTGTTTAATTGTCTGATGACCCACTCCATCGCCTCCCGACCCTGAGACAGGCAGAGGAAGAGTGTTACAAAGCATAATGCGCAGTGACAGGTGCACGGTTAGATACCGGGCCATACTGTCATGATGAGTTATTGTGAGATTTTAAGGGCGCCTTCACCTTGCCGGCGTTGACAGAGATGGTCTTGGCCATGAGACCCTCGAGGTAGCTACTCAGACTGATACCTTTCACACTGATCAGAGCCTCCTGGGTCAGCACCGTCCTGAACACACAACCGTACGAGTAATAAACAAAAGGTCAGAAACATAACACAGTTTTAAATCTCTTTTTGTATCCATTTTTTATGGTCCTTCAATCAAAAAAACAAAACAAAAAAAAACAAACATGTTTGCCAACCACAGCCATCAGTAATTTTAGCATTTAAACAGCCACTCGAAATCCTCAGGCCCAAGCAGACACATGTAGGGCAGAACTAAAAATCATAACAAATCAATACTGCGAGTGACATTTGACATGTATAAAAAGCAAACCTTTTACAAGTTTTATATTTAAAAAAAAAAAAAAAAAAAGTTATTTACTTTTCTGGATCCTGCGGATGTGGTTTGTATGTCAACTTCTCGTCCACAGATACCAGGTTAGTGAAGGAGATCTGCATGGACAAAGCAACGTAAGCACTTGTCTTTTATGTTATGTTGGCCGACAGCCAATTCAATTTTACACCATCTTGGATTTGTGGTGAGGTTCCCAAAATACATAAATAAAAGAGGGGGGCATAGAGCTTGCTTTAAATACACCCATGTTTCTTAACATTTCTGAAGACATTGACTCCTTGGAGAGTTCTCAGGGACAGGTCATGTGTATGTTTAGGAAACAGAAACACGTCAATCCTCTGCCACACAAACGTGTGATGTAGGGAAATGGTGATCTACATAGGCAATTCACCAAACCAATGCACTGCCACTCCTAACATGCCAATCAAACAAACTGACACAATCAGGATGCAAAACGTCTTCCACAGTGGCTGGGACTACTTAATGAAAACTCAGGTGCCTGGGCTGACTGAGGAAACGCCCACGAGTAGTGATGGGTCTCTGACACCCGAGGCGCCGACACATGCAATTAAACATTCGAAATGAATTTACATTTGCCATTTTGCCTACTGAACCCCTTCTATTCAACATCTTTTAAGCAATGGGCTATTTAGAGTTGTTTTTATTGATAGATTATGATTCATAGCCCAAAACCTGGTGTATAGCTATAGACTTCTAGAAACCCGACATGGTATTAAACGGAAATGTGTGCTTGACGAATCAAATCCCAAACAATCCATGAACCAATGACACCACCCGATTGCATTTCATTTTATTGACCACTAGATGTCATGCTCGAGCGCCGTGTCATTGACGCCTCGAATAATGAACCATTTTTTGAATACTGTGTTAAGGCTTCAACAGAGCTTCGAGCACCCGTCACTAGCTGCGGGTTAGGGTGATTTAAGCAGCGGACGTCTTTGACATTACAAAAACAAATAACTTCGGTTTTACCAGAGATGTAAATGTTACACTGGAAACTATACTGGAGTCCACAGACATAATGATTTGTTAAAGAGAATTTCGGACCTACTAAATACTGGCACTCACACTACTGTACCTAAGATCAAGTATCACTTTGTATCACTGTCGAGCAAAAACGATTCTTACTGAAAGTGTAAGCACACTACTTACATTTGTAGATTTCAGCTCGAAGCTCTTCTCTTTGGGGTCTACGACTGAATGTTCCTGAACATAAGTGCATGTTCTTGTTACCCCAATGATCTGCAGGAAAAGGACACAACTCAGGCTTGGGTTAAAAAAAAAAAAACACCAAACAAAAGAAAAACAGAAAACTCCTTAAATCAGGCTCGTTCGAGAGGAGCCAGGCCTGCGAAGAATTTATCACAGGCGGTCGCCACACAATGCATTCCGGCAGGATTTCAGTGCAACTACTGGACCCCGACTTGCTCTGACATCATGCAGAATGTAAGCAACGATGACCTCGTGAGTATGGATTATATCTTACCGCCATTGAAAAGCAAGAAATTCCCACGGTCCAGCGGTAAACCGCTTAAGATTGAACAGCATAAACAAAGGCAAAAACACATTTTTATTCATCGGTTTTGATCAGTAATATTAATTTATTTGTTCATGTTTATTTATTCCCCATATTTTTACTTTCCGATTACAGTCGTCGTCATCAAACAATCACTTTCACTAACGCCTTTCGCGCACACACCATAGAGTAATTGAACATAAGGAACACATTTATTTTGATGAATCCATACAAGACACGTCATTAGACACAATCCATGTCTTTAGAATCAATGAATCCATGGAATTAGACACAACGTGCACACATGTGCAGGCTAATGTTTCGTTTTGCTTTTTTATTTGCGGTGATGACGGCGACGATCTCAGACCCGCGGTAGGCGTCACGTGACCGCGGTAATGCGGTAACCGTCCCAGCCCTACTCATGACATCACGGCGGTCGCCGTTGGGGCCATGCGCCGAGCTAAGAATAGCAACTCAGGAAAGGCTGAGGGGGTCTCTGTTGAGCGCGTGTCTGTGGGGGAAAGAATTCAGTCCGGTGGTGCTCCACAAGGCCGAAGCCTTGTGCCAAAATTGAAAAACACTAAGTATAGGGTTAGCAAACAATAGCATTAACGCTTGTGGATGATGCATCTCGATCTGCAAATATTTGAAAAGGAGTGCTGTTTCAGACACAAAGGGAGGGGGAGGTGGGCCGGCCACACCCGATTAGAGAGCGTTAACAGTAACACTCCTCTTTTCTATCACTGCCATGATGTAAATTAGTCCCAAATGGTCGACTCTTTAAGTCTACCAGTCATACAGAAGAACGTAATTAAAGACAGCAAGTATCGGTGACTGAGTACAAGCTGAATAGATTAGTCTGATAATATATTATTAATCCGGGATTGGATCTAACAGGATGTGAGTGTTTGTGACTTCCTGTACAGACTGTTGGAAACCGTCTGTCTTGACTGCAGCGTTTTGTCACTGGCCCCCTGCTCTCATCCACTCATTCCAGGCGAGGCACAGTTCATCTCGAACGAGCCTGTTCCCAATCAAAGTCAAACCCCCCCATGCAGGGTGTCTCGCATCAGCGCACTTACAGACTTGGCCATGGCGGGGAGCCCCCACTCTGTGCTGAGCAGTCTGGTGCTGTGTAACCGTCCTTTCGTGTCCACGCTCCTGTCCAGAACATCCACACCAAACACGCTGGGATTCATGGGGTTGGGGTACTTTTGCATCGCCGCCTTGGTCACCGTCTCCCACGGGTGGCTGTAAAAAAAAAAAAACAAAAACATATTAAACATTGGAAACATTCTGGAAAGGGACTTTGGATGAAAATATGACAATGTTAGCCAACTCTGGAACAATTACATGATAGTGTGGTGATGTCTATATCTTCATGGTTTGCTTTTAAAAACTTTGCAAAACGTCTCTCTTTTATCTGTTTTCATTACGCAAACAACAATAATCATGACTGTGCTTCTCTCATTATACATAGAAAAAGCAGTAACAACATTTAAACAGCAGTAACACTAACAGCATAGCTGGTTACATAGGAGGAACATCATTTGCTTTTTACTAAAAAAAAAACATATTTCTAAACCTGTTGTGCTGGCTCAGCATCACAATAAGTGTAGAGTTACACAATCACCTCATATGTTTTACACACTTCATTAATTTGATTTCATTTGGTTATGTGCAGTAATTCATGAGAAGAGTGAAAATGATTGGACTTGTGCTACCTTAAAATGTTAAAAAATAATTTCCTGATAAATAAATAAATAAAAAAATAAATAAAGCCCTAGCTCAAATCTGATTAAAACATTGGTGCAGAATCAAAATGGTGGAACAACCAAAGTATTCGGACCTCCACAGAGCGGCATCATAGATCTAGAAACTTCTGAAAATGGACACAAAGGTTCCGACCATTGTTAAACACGCATTACGGTCTGATGCGGAAAAAAATACACGGAAAAGAGACGGATCATTGTGTTTTCGCCTGACAGCCAGGCAGACCGTTATGTAACGTTGACGCTCCTCGTCACTGCGGTAACGTTACATACGGTCAAAGTCAATGGCCGAGTTTGTGATTTAGACACTTGTAAAGCATTCGAATCCCGTACCCCTCGATTAACAAATGGTTCTGAAATGCTGCAATAACCCTTAGAACTATAAAGGTATAAAAACTGACGTAAACCGCTAAGCATCCACCCGATAGCCAAAGTTAGCCTTAAGGCTAACAGCAAAAAGCTAACTTAACGTTAGCAATCCTTCAGTTAACTCTGCTAGCTAAAGCAGTTTTCTTCAAGCGCAGAAAGACCGACTAATTGTATATATATTGATATTTGCTGGAAAACCTCTTTCATGGTGGGGAATGGAGGCCACGTTTACTGGCCAAATGTGGAAACTAACCTAAACGATAAACGGTTGGGTAACTTTAGCCGTAGGCTCTTTGTGGGAAGTTACTTAACTTATGTGCAACCTTAGCAGCGAAGACTAAGGAGGCTAACAGTTCGCAGCTGTTCCTCAGACAGTATGGGGAACCCAACAAAAACGTACTATACGAAGGGAAATCTGCTGCACAAGACCGACATAACGGCAAAAGACGTCTTCGCGAACAGAAAGCTACTCACTTGAAAATGTGCTCTGACACCCAGATCTTCATTTTACTAGGCTTTTCTGTCAGGACTCGGGAGCCGGCGACTAATGCTAATGACAGCGTGAGCGAAGTAGGGAGGGACTTCTTCTTCTTCTAATTGATTCCGGCAGACTGTAAGAGTCGCGTAATGCTGCCCCCCGCAGGAAAGGACAGTTACTTCATTTAATTAGATTCCATAGGAGTATAAGAAATGGAATCACTGCTTTATCAGCAGACCGAGAAGACCTATAGTCAGTGAATATAGATTTAGTAGAGAATACTGTAATTTCCAAGTCTGACCACTCACTAAAGAGAATCTTCCTTTCACACTGGCACCGCTGACAAGACAGTAGAATATGCCGTACAGTTTACAGCTGTCCGCACTGACACTGCCCGTTTGGATGTTTCCCAATAATTTTAAGATAGGCAGCCCGCCCGCAATGCCCCAGTCTTAATCTGGTAATGACAACTTGATCTTTCCTGCTGGATGCCAACAGTAATTTGTTACTTTGTTATTAGTCACCATTCTCTCCATCACCTTACACAGCACTGAAGTTAAAGCCATGGGTCTGTAAGATGCTGGAGAGGAAGCATCCTTGCCAGACTTCACAATCGGAATAACAATAGCATGCTTCCATGCTTTTGGCAATGATCCAGCTTCCCAAATATAATTAAAAAGCACAAGGATCTTCTGCAAAACCTCCTCGTCAAGACATTGCAAAAGTTTATAGGTAACTCTGTCTTGACCTGGTAAAGTGTTAGCACCAGCATCTTGCAGCTCCTGACATTTGTGAATTCTTGACCAAATCTGCTTAACTGGAGTATCTGGACCAAAATACCCTCCAACTTTTCTTTTTTTTCTGCTTTAATAATTTTCCGAGCCATTCCTCTACACCTTTTGAATTCAATAACATTCTCCTGAGTAGGACTCTTCCTTAACCTCCTAAAAGCTTATTTTCTCTTTTTGACCACTTTGTCACATTCTCTGTTCCACCATGGAACAATAACCTGGTCTCTGGGACATCTCCTACATGGGATCGACTCTAAAGCCACTTTTATTATCATTTGCATTACAGAGTCACACATTTCATCAATAGAGCCTTCACTATTTACAGAATCCAAACTCTTTGTTGTGCCCTCCTCAAACTTTCCCCAATCAGCTCAGGAATAATCAAATCGGGCCATTCTTTGGCCATTGTCTATTATCAAAGATTTTTTAAATGTTGTAACAACTGGAAAATGATCACTACCAATAGTGTCATTCCACACTTTCCATTCATCTATCCTACCAAGGAAGTGGAAGCAAAAGTAATATCAACACAGGAAGTTTTGTTCACAGTACAATCAATACGAGTGGACCTATTCCCATTCAAAATGACTAACTTCCCTCTGTCTAGAAGTTCCTCTATCACAAGCCCGTTTAAGTCCCTGTCCTGGCTCCCCCACAGAGGGTTTTGGCCATTAAAATCTCCCACCCACACAGACAAAGATCCCACTTTACTCAACACATTTTCAAGATCTTCAAAGGATAGAGGCTTACAAGGATTATAACAATTAATGAAATGCATTTTACCCTCAGTAGCCCAAACTTCTAACATCAAACATTCAAATGATACTTCACATTCACACAAATTATATTGAATCCCTCTTTTTATAAAAGTTGCACACCCTGGTCTATTATGTCTATCCTTGCGAAGGTAAACATCTCCTGGAATGAATCAATCCAGACACAAGAAGTCTGGTTTAACATCAAAATCTCTGATGACTTTCTTAAGTTCTTGCCCATTAGTGATTAAGCTTCTAGCATTCCACTGCAGGATACAGACCATTAAAATGAAGCTATACATCATTATCCCATTATCCCATTCCACTTCTTCCTCTTCCCTTGTTTCCTCTTCGCCCCCTGTGTCAGGTTGGCTCATGGCCCTCTGGCTTGTCCTCATAAAGGCTTAGAGCCTGGGGAGTATAATCTCTCAGCCCCAAGAATCTGACAGCTGCTTCAGACACAAACTTAATTTTATCAGACCTTGATTTCCTTTCACGCGCACCAAACAATACATCCAACATGAATGCAAGGAGAGTCTCCTTATTTACGACAAGCACATTTCTTGATTGTTAGGAGGGGAGTTACTGACCCTGCCGACCCAACACCGGAAGAGGGCCTGTTCACCAATCTCTGAGGAGAAGTTTCCCCTACTACACTTTTCACAGCCTCCGCATAAGAAATGTTTTGCTGATTCCTGACTTCTTGCACTTGTTTAACTTTCACAAACTGGTGACACTCTCTTGAGGAGGCCATATGATTCCCCCCACAATTGCAACACTTAAGAGTCACTACACCACAGGAAACATTGTCATGATCTCCCCTTCACATTTAGCACATCGCCTGCCCCCATTACAGGAGGCAGCCATTTGCCCATAGCACTGGCATTTGAAACAACACACTGGGGGTCTTTGATAAGCCTTTACCTGAAAGGACAAGCAACCAATGAAAACTCTTTCAGGTAGCACTTTTCCATTAAAAGATATCAAGACTGGGACATTGGGGTTTCCATGCTCACAGGCTTTAAACTGCTTTCCATTATATACTTCTTCTTCTTTTCCTTTCGGCTGCTCCCTTTCAGGGGTCGCCACAGCGAATCATGTGCCTCCATCTAACCCTGTCCTCTGCATCCATACTTATCCTCCCTTAATATTGTCCTTTATATCTCTTTCAGTCATGTAGGCCTGTAGGAAAAAACCTTGAATGGCGTCTCTGCAGCGACACTCCTCCTGGTGGCAGAAACAGAGCTAGCCATTTTTTTTTAACTTTTTTTATTTCATACATTTCAGCTGTGGTGGAAGAAGTAGGCTACTCAGATATTTTGCTTAAGTAAAAGTAGCAATACCACACCGTTGAATACTCTGTTACAAGTAAAAGTCCTGCATTTAAAATGTTACTCAAGTAAAGTTAGTTTTTTTTAAAAAGCATAAGGATACTTAATTTGAATTACTTTATCTGCTGGGTAGCATGTGAATTTCCCCCCTGGGATCAATAGTCTTATCTTAACCTATAGTTATACATAATAATGTATTTTTTGATTATATTTCATACATTATTAATCTGAATCTGCAAAGTAACTAGCAATTTAAGTATCCAACTTCATTAATTTAGCTGTCCAATATTCCCCTCTGAAATGTAGTGGATATGTAAGGTAACAGAAAATGGAAATACTTAAGTAAAGTATAATAGGCTACATTGTTTTTTGATTTATTTAATAATTATCATATTTCCCAACAAATCCCACCAGTGGAGCTGAATTCCCCCTACAGTTTAAATATTTAAATACTTGTGTATTTCATCTTCAGGACCAGGTACTGTAACTCCAGACCCTGCTATTTCTGTTGTTGGATCCTTTTAATAGGTAAAAACCAGTACATACTATTTAAACCTAAACACTAGCTATAAAATTCACTCAATAAATTAGCATTCCTATTGCTTAACCTAATTCAAAGCTATTCCAAGTCTATCAAAGGAAGTCCTTATTGTGAAGATGGCAAAGATGCAGGACTCCAGGAGACATCATAACAAACCAACCAGATAAATACATACAGAACATCAGTAAAATCATTACAATCACTCCAATGGAAACATCCATAATAATAGGTTATTTTAAAATACATACAATTAAGATAATATTGTTACACTTCCAAATTTCCCATAAATCATTTGACCTATTTTTCAATCAATTAAATGTGGTGATTAATTGTTTATTTAATGTGCAAAGGACATTGAAATCAAGTAACTGCATACGATTGAACCAAAATACAAGTTATATATATATATTTATTTATTTTAAAGCATTTATACTTTAACACAGAGCAGTAGAGAGGCGTTGTCTTGGGGGCGGGATAAATGACCGTCAAAGCTGTCAATCATGAGCATGCATTGTTCTTATTGGGTGGGGGGGGGAGACAAGCGTATCTCACATGACGTCATTGCGCACGTACCCAACCTGTCCTTGAAGCCACAACACAGGCAAGATGGTCGCATACTGGAGACAGGCAGGTCTAAGGTAAAAATAAATATATATATATCTGCCCACAGAGATGGCTTTGTGGTCAGTATTAACCTCTTTATGTTAATGCGGGTTTGTTATTGTAACTGGATACTTTCACAAAATCCTTGTTGTTATTCCGTTTATCAAGTCCTTCAGGGAGCTAGCTAGATAGCCACTATACTAAGATAGCTTCAGCTAGCTTTTCCACCCATGCGCTTAACTTACGGCGCTAACGTTAGCCAATAACCGTCCAAGGTGTGGTTCTTTCTTTTAATGCATCGGATACATTATTAAAGACGATGTTTTGGGCACGTGTTGGGTTTTTTTTCTACCAGACTGGTCACTGTCAGTATTGCTTGCCCTTTAGCATGCGGCTAACAAGAGTGTCCTCTCCACAGCTACATCCGCTTCTCCGCTATCTGCGCTAACGCAGTGCGGGCTGCAATGAAGCCGCAGTTCAAAACCGAGGCCATGAAGACCGCAGAGGCCAGCGTCAAAGTCCTCAAACCCAAAACAGTGGCAGCATGTAAGTTCACCAGATATCAGGCGTTACCAGAGAAACTACATACACACACATCTGCACACGAATTCATCGTGACAGGCTGTGTGTTTCTGAGAGAGGCGGCCGGGTGCAGGTTTTCTTTTCAGTCACAGACAGTGCTGGAAGAAGCATTCAGAACATTTAAATAGCAATACTACAGTGTTAAAATGTTCCGCTACAAGTAAAAGTATTCATACATATTTTAGAAAGCAAAAGTACAGGCTAATCATCAGTTACATTTATAGCTATACGGTACACTATCAAATGGGAACTTTCCTAGTGTTTGTATTGGATTATCATTGCTTTTGCACGAACATTTAAGCACAATGTTGTGCCTGGTCAAGATGGTGCTAATGTATAACTCTTAACTAATTCACATACTATTGAGTAGTTAAAGCTATAAAAATGCAGGAGTTTATAGTCCAAGTAGACTAACCCTAAACCCGCACTCACTGATATGAATTTCTCTCATTTCCCGGCCTGTATTTTCAGTAATGTTTCTGCCCTTCCGTTGTGTTTCCCCTCCAGGAGGTGAGGCTGCGATGTAGATACATTTTTCCTTGAGTTGTGTGGTCCCGTCGCTTCCCTGTCCTGCACACCGTGGAGATGGGGGGGGATGGATGACATCAAGATGACCTGTTCGAGACAGGGGACCTGAATGAAATTTGCTGTCCCCCCCCCACCCCCCCACACCCCCCCCCCCCCTCCTCCTTCCTTCCTATAAACTACAATATCAATAAATTATATTTAATTT
>CM022479.1:11003021-11047918 GCA_011952105.1 Coreoperca whiteheadi | reverse complement strand
GGGGAGGTATCTCCCAAAAACACCTCCGTTCGGCGAGGGTGCCATATGTAATTTTTTCACCCCCCCCCCCCCCCCCCCCCTTTCATTTGTAATTAAAATTGTATTAAAGATGGATGTTGGAAATTAATTTTGTCTCCTGGTGTTCTTGCCTTGATGGTGAATAAAGCATTTACAGCACTGCAGCACGAGACACAAACATTCTTGTCTAACAATTTTTATTTTGGTAAAAAGAAATCAGTGCAGTAGTCCACATAGTCAGATACAGAAACAAGGTTATTTACAGAGGTGTGTGGCGATCCACGAGTATATCAATGGTTTGTTGAAATTTCGTTGTTCCTGTAAGAATCTTAAGTCAGGGAATAGGATGGTGTGTGTGTACTGTACACCAGTAAAAAGCTTAATCCAAAATCATTAGAAATGCATGCATTGCCCAGTGGGCTGAACATCAAATAAAGCAGCAAATAACAGCTGACAGGCACTTTATTCACTCAACTGAAGTTCAGATGAATTGTTACGCCATCTAAATTATTGCAATTGTTGATATTCTGTATGGTTTGCCTGTACGTAGTCTCTGAAAAGACCTATAATCAGTGTGATTTCAAACCAGGAAAAGCGCTTTTGTCAGCGTGAATACTTGCTATGGAATCATGAAAACCGTTTGATCCATTTTTATGTGAGCACACTGATCAACTTTAAATAAAAATAGAAAATCTCTGCTTTTCCTTTCCATGAAGGTCAGAGGTCAAGATTAGTAGCAGGGTCAGAAAGAGACTCGAAGTCTTGCTCAGGGGCACTTCACCAGGGTATTTAATTACAACTGGATCATTAATCACAAGTTCTGCCTGTAGCTCCCCACAAATCCCATTTTAACTGCACTCATGTTAAATAAAACTTCAAAGACTACTGCACCAAATTGTATTTGCTTTAATACATCCATTTTGAGTGATGAGAGTTCACATTCAGAGGTGGCATTTCACCCTTGATGTCCAGTATTAAGAGATGTTTCGCCACCGAACCCTAGCTGTCTTTCTTCTCTCTGGTCATTTTGATCATGGTCTCAGGCGATCGGTAGAGGAAGATGAGTTTCTCAAACAGTGTCTCCTCCAGCTCCATCTCTCCCGTCTCCCGGACCACGAAAATGTCCGTGCAGAGCTTTAGGACGCGGTCCACACACGGCAGCTCCTCGAACATGATGGATCTGGAGATCCCATTGAAGAACTCCCTGACAAACTTTCCGATGACCAGTACTACTGACATGTACAGGCCTACGATGCTGTGGTGAAGACAAGAGGAGCAACGGGAGAAACGTCTTATTGAAATGTCAGTGGGGAAAAGGTTTGGACCATATTTCTTAAATTTTAAGTTAGATCAACCTGCATTGAGCTGCAAATGTGTGACATTTAAGAGACAGTTAACTTTTTCTATGTCTTACCCAGAGTGCTATCTATCACATACTGAAAAATCAGAGTTCTTCCATGATTGGCTGATGTTTAAAAATACAGTATCATCACCCGCAGGCCACCCACTACAACTCACTCAATACAAAAAGAGTCAAAATATCACGTTTGAAAAACTGTGGGTTAAATTGGGAGGGAGATGTTGCTGTTCACTGTTCTAATCTAATGTTTAGTCCCCACAAACTATTGGGGTGAGCTGCTGCAGGTACAGTATCTGCAAACATCAGCCATACACAGCAGCCTGAAAGGGGGGGCTGGGTCTGAAGGAATGCAGCAAACAAGTCCGCAATCATAAGAACAATTTACTTGCGTTACCTACCCGTGTCCAGCCAGAAAGCCCAGACTGGAGGGGCTGACTTTGTCATTGAACACGACTATCTCTATGCTGTGACACTTGTGGTCGGAGGAGGCGAGAACTGGGGAGCACTCCTCCACCACCCACCACTGGTCTGCCTTTTTCTCTGACGCCCCTTTGACCTGCTGAAGTTTGATTGACATGGGCCTGAAGAAAGCCAGCGCCTGGAGGTCTGGGCGCTCCGAGAGCTCTGAGGGAAGACACGTCGGGTTTAAATCATACTGACTGTATATTTTAAACAAGAGATCAGTGCAGGACGGATCACTCTGATCGTTATCGATGGATCTGTCTTGAGCCCAGAAAGCTCACTGCTGCACACACAAAACGAGGCCTGACATACGCAGATAGACCAGAAAAAAAACCCTAAATACCAAAGAGAGCACAAAGAGTTGAATTACACAAAGATTACCAACAAATGAGTTTCTATTGTGAACAAGATACCACAGCCCAGATGGAGTCCCTCAGATATTATAAGTACAACGCAGTTAGGATTTATAAAACTTTAGTACACTCAATGTACAATAAACTGTAACTAACCTACTTTCATCCTGGTTGCCATTTTGGACTCTGGTCCTTTGGGACCCCTGATGAACTTTGGCAGCAGAGAATTAATGAGCCTGCAGGACAGAATAATATAGTTTAACACCTTTTGAGCTCAAATCTTCAGCGATGCTGCACATGAATGTCCGGGTTTTAAGTGTTGAGAAGCAGTTGATGACATACAGTATTTCAACTCACACAGTGTCACGCTTACTAACGTATTATTAAGTATGAGTTTATCTTAATGATAGCCATTGCTAGCGTGTTTGTTTGATTTAATTAAGCTGTTCTCCAGCATTAACGTCCATGGTCAGTAGGGAAACTACACCTTCTTTCAACTTTCAACACCTCAAGAAGACAAACAGTAATAGAACAATCGAGTAAAAACCAGCTGGTCGTGTCTCTTGACTGCGACTCACACAGGTTTGCTGCTGTTTCCTTTGAGCATGTGGACTATCCCTTCCCTCAAGGCCTCGTCATCGAACTTCACAGTGTGTTCTCCCACCGTCTCTGCATTCATTGATATGGACGCATTCCTGAGGGCAGGTGAGGAGCCGTCAGTTTGTGCAATGCTACGTGTATCCGTGCAAAATGCAGCCATATGATTAGAAAATATAGTTACTGAACAGTTTCATGAAGCGAACCGAAGCATAAAGAATTGAACAAAGTAAAAAGAAACTAAACACTTCAGTGGCAATGCCTCTCTTTAGTAAAAATAAAGTACCATGTTTGGTCTCATGCAGTATGTGCAGGGTTGCTACATTTCTGAAATCCCCCCCCCAAAAAAATGAATATGACATTATGTGAATGGACACACATTTAATGCACAGATGCGAACGCTCCATGTACAACTGTTCACATCCATTCACACATTAATGGAGTCTGTGTCTTAGTTAGTTAAAGCACTTTCTATGGTATGTAAATCAACGAAGGCCCCACAAATTGACCAAAATACAAAGCGGAATAACAAGTAGAAAGGTACAAACAGACACAACACACTGACCTGAGCAGCGTCCAGCGTAAGGTCACGTATATATGAGAGGAGTTGCTGAGCTCCTGTATCATGGCCTCTCGGCTGGCCGGGCTGATGCTCCACATCAGGCTGGCATCACTCTTGATCTTGGCGACAACGATGTCGTCCGCCTCGTAGTTCATTATGAACTGCATAGCAGCCTGGAAGAGAGAGCGAGAGAGAGAGAAGGGGATTCCATTTCCTCTGTTATTTCAATAAATGTCACCATGAATTAAATCCCCATTGTGTCCCCCCTTTTTTTTTTTGTTGTAAATTTGATTTTAAGCAGATTTTTTTGCATTCGCAAGTGCACAGAGAACAAACTAAAGAGGCAGTGAATCAGACAATTAAGGCACAAAAAAAAAAAAGAAATAAATAAAAAAGAGAACAAATACAGCCAGCAGTTACACATTATATACAAGGAAAAAGTATAATTATACGCATCAGCTGACTTAACAGATTTCCCAAAAAGTCCACTCACACAGAGAGAGTCAAGGAGGCCTGAGCCGGAGGGGAGTGGCAAAGTCTCTATGAGGATAACTTGTCCGACATTAGAAAAAAAACAAAACCAGAAACAAAAAACAAACCATTGTGTCTCTGAGCGCCACATGTCAATCAGGCAGACAAGGGGAGAGAGAGGTATGACATGCAAGGTCCCCGGCCAGAATAGAACCATAAAACAAAGGATCACCTCGGTCCAGTTCTCAGATCTTTACACTGGCCTCCTACATGTCAAATTATTGATTTTAAAATACTCCTCTTGGTTTATAAAGCACTATATGGCACTAAATACATTTCTGATCTGCATTCAGTTTTTATGCACCACATATGTGGAACAAACTCCCAGAAAACCTGAGATTTTCTACCACGCCCAGTGCTTTTAAATCAAGGCTTAAGACTTTTCTGTTAAATGCAAGTTAAATTTGGGACTCTGTATTCATCTCTTGCACTGTACATAAGCTGCACTGTAATTTCTATTCTCCTATTTAATCTGTTTAATTCTATTTTATCTTATTTTATTTTACTCTTGTGAAGTCCTATTCATGTGCCTTTTTATATTACCCTGCGTTTCTTTTTTTCAATACACTTTACGTCTTATGTAAGGCACTTTGAATTGCCTTGTTGTTGAAAGGTGCTACACAAATAAACTTGCCTAGCCTATGCATCTTAACCACTTGTCCACCAGCCCTTCTTCACTCCACCCCATCACTTCTGTATGTATCAACATACTGCAACCTGACAGCCACAATGAAATACTGAATACTAATGTTGAACAATAGAGAGAGATACTTGAGCTTTGCCGTGTCCCAACACAATCAACATGATGTATTTAACATGAACAGTTACCCTGTTATTACGTTTTTTTTGTTGAAAGAAAAGACATTCCCGCATGACTATATGCAGTATACATCTACATACATATATATAGAGATTAAGAGGCTCGCCCCCTCATGGCCATAGACAGATATTATGATTAAAACAGTTATTGCTATGGCATATACAGCAGATACCCTATACAGTTATATTAATATTTTCCCATTTCTGGTGGTGGATGGTTTTGTGTTTGGCCTCAGTCTGGTGTTTACAGTAAAATAAATATAATGAAGTGCATCTTACTGGATGGGTTGCATAGACTTTGGTGAGCCGGTTGAATCCAGCTTCTGTATATGGAACCAAGTTCTGCTCCTGGGCGCTCATGGTGAACAGAGGCTGTGGATGCACAATCGAGACACACTCAAGATTAAAACATACACGTCCACTAGATATGGACAATGCCTGAACTGCCAATAGAAGGCAAGTAAAAACGCAATCACGTAAACAGTAATGGCACTGCGGGGAAGTGGTTGTCAGTTCGCCCTTTGGCTTATGACAACATACTTGCAAAACATACACATTAGCCTCAGCTGTACTTTGTATTAAGTGCTGATTAGCAAATGCTAGCATGCCAACACGCTAAACTAAGATGGTGACCATGTTAAAGATCATCCTCGCTAAACAATAGCATTGTCATTTTTAGCATGCTGATGTTTAGCCCCACTGTGCCTCAGTGCCTGATCTAGACGTGTAATAAAAGCACTTGTGGTGAAAAGACACCACATCTGCATTTAGTACTGTAGCAGCTGTTTCACCTTTTACAAGCAAGAATCCTTCTATGAATATTAGCAGCCTGCTCGCATCAGTGCGCCACCCTGACCTCATATCCTGCGATGCTGAGCTGGATGGAGACGTCCACCGGCTGATTGGTCACTCCGGCTGCTGACTGGACCAGTGACATGAAGAGGAGCGGGAACCAGATGATGCTGATGAGTGCGAAGATGATGAATCCCCCCATCCCGTATTTCACCACCTTCTTCTTCATCTGCCCTGGAGTGTGGGGGTATTTCTGGAAGAATTACAGTTACATTACTGTAGTTCTCACTAATCATTATTTAGTCTCCCCCGAGTAGAAAGATTATTTTTATTAAACCATTCATTTAGTTTTTCCTTCAGCCTCTAAAATCTAAAAAACAGCAAAAAAAGTCAAATGGTTATCACTACTTATCAGAACGGTGACTTCAAATAGCTTATTTTGTCTGTCAATCATTGATATATCAAAATGTATTTAATCGATAACTCCTCTTATTTTAGAAGCTCTAACCTACCAAATATATTTACTATTTTTACTTGATAAATGACTAAAATGATATAACTGGTCATCAGATTAGTCCTACTGAATTATCTGTTGATAAAGAAGGGGGGGGAGAACATGGATTGGAAATTTAAAGCACAAGGCATATAATTACAAACTTAATGCACTTTTCATATTATTTAAATATAACTTTAAGTGGGTGGTATTGTAGTAATAGTGGTCTAATCATAATGATGATGGTGATGGTGTAAAGCAGCAAGCATTACGTGTACTACACGCTCTCAATTACTTTCTCGGACTCCCTCCAGCACTTGAGGATAAATATGTTAGCATAGATGTCTTCAACACAAATCCAACTGGAGAGAGACAGAGTGGTGTTGGTCCAAACCCAATCCATCACCGCCCGCAACTCTGTCAGGAAGGGAACCATGCGAAACCTGGAGGAGACGAAATGAAAGGTGAATTCCGAATAAGAAATCAGTAAAATGCACCATAAAAACTATCTAAAAAAATGTATTACCAAACAAAACCCTCTATAATGAGTGTTTACAGTGTAGAAAATGTGTCTTTGCCATTTTTGTACCCTTGGAAGAGGAAGAGGTTCAAGTAGTTGTAGTTCTTGGTGAGGAAGTTGCCCAGGATGCGGTTTGGGTAGCCACATTTGATCTGATAGGCAGACAGGCCAAAGTAGATACACTTTACAAAGTACCAGAGCTGAGCAACAGGGTTTCTGTTGAACCTCCTGTGGAGCAAAAAAAGACATGATGAGGGAAAGAGACATCAGTGAAAATACCAGATTCATTTTTGCTTCTTTCGACAAATAGAGGCTTAGATAACTGGAACTAGGGAGGCAGGTTTTAAGAGATCAATAGGTGTGGGTTAGTTTTTCAAAGTTAATATTTTAGTCTAAATCAAGTGAATAATAATATTCAGTCGATGACCTCTCCGTGACCCCAGGGAGGATGAAGAACATCCAGAAGTGTATGCCGAACACCAGCACCACCTGGAAAACACACTTTCCCAGCAGGGACTTCTTCAGGTAGAGGGCTCGATCCACTATCATGGTACCGAACTGCATGAGCAGCATGACCAGGAAGGCCTCCGGAACCTGGTCCTCCGACAGAGACTCTGTGATGTCGGCTGCTGCAGAGTATTTCTACAGAGAGACAAAGATCAGTCTGATTGGCATAATGTACATGACATGCATTGTAAGTGTGTATATTCCTGGTTTGATGAGAGGCAGGCTCTCACCCCAAAAGCCCAGTATCCATATATAGTGACGATGAAGTTGACCACATCGATGAGAAACATGAGGGCATAGACGTCACACACAGGACTGTAGTCTGGGTGGATGATGTCATAGAAGAACTGTCTTATGGGTAAGTAAATGTGAAGGGCTCTGTAGAAAAGAAAGAATATACAGTGTCAGACCATACCTTTCTCCAAGCTGTCAGATAGGGTTCAAATGCCATGAGGATTGTCTGTCTCCCCCATCCTTAACAGATAAACAAGCTGGTATCAATGCTACAATGCTAATCTGAGAGCAAAGATGATATGTGGATATGTTTTTAATGGACCAAATGTATAACGATGTTGGCCTCCTGGTTTTACATTAAAGTTACATTACGCAAGACTAAACCCATCTGTTCCGCATAAATCAACAGCTGGACGATTATTTAATACCATTGTATATTCTCTCTTCATATAAGCGTTTTGTGATCACATTTCTCACGTTGGGGGTGCCCCGGTGGCCTAGGGATTTAAGACCGCGCGCCACAATGGCCCCAGTTCAAGTCCAGCATGTTATCTTTGTTGCATGTTGTTCCCCGTCGCTCTCTCCCCTATTTTCTTGTCATCACTCTACTGTTGACTTTCTAATCAAGGCTCAAAATTCCCCACAAATTCTCACGTTGATATTGTGTTTTACAATTCTAATGTCTAAGTGAATGGAGTTCAATCTTACTGACACCTGTAACAGCATAATTTAAAAATGATAGGATTTTGGTCGGCCACAACACAAGGCAACCCTTTGACTGTGCTGAGCATGAATTGGACTTTTTATTATTTGCAGACTTTAGTAAATATCCTAGCAGATCAATACTGATTAATGCTGTGATAATTACGGTGTATATTAGCTTTGTTAATCACACCCACCCACAGATCAGAAAATACGTCTAAAAAGTGTGTTCAAACCTTCCTGACATATTTTCTCTATTTGTCCAAATCAAATTTTGACGGTAAGCACGGCCATTTCTGAGCTCACAGGAAGGAACAAAGCAAAACCTAAGACAAAAACTGAAGCTGCCCTCCAATCATCAGCGAGCAGTTCGGAAGTGTCCTAGACCAGCTACAGTAAATCATGGCCCTACGCGACTTACAGATGTCTTCCAGAAATCATATAACTTCTGGAAAGCTGACCTTTAACGTGTTCAAAAAAATCACCTGGTGCAATTTTAACTATTTTAAGACTTTAACAAACATTACTGTTTCATGGTTTTAGTAAACAGGCAAAGGAAACCATAACATTTGAACCTGATCTACTGGGCAAAAAGCTCTTTAGACAGACGGATGAGTGTTCTGATGCTCATGTAAGACAGCAAATGTGGACCAAAACAAAACAACGCACACTTCTATGATGGCAGCTTTGGCCTGTAGCATCCTCTCTCTGATCTGCTGCCTGATCCTCTGCTTCCTGGTCAGCGGAGCCTTGCGTTGCTGCCGTCTCTTCTTCTTGCCGTGCTGCTTCTTGGGCTTCACCTCTCCAGTTAAAAAAGTGAAACGTGAAATGGAGAAACGTTAGTCACATTTACATTTAGTCATTTAGCAGACGCTTTTATCCAAAGCGACTTACATATGAGGAAGACAATGGAAGCAATTATAAACAACACAAGGTAACAAAAAGCATAAGGCCATACAAAAAAACTCGTCTGATTAAAGCCTAGCACAGTATACAAAGCTAAGGATAGGAAGGTTTTTTTTTTTGTTTTTTTTGAAAAGAGGTCAAAAGTGGTGATATGTGGTGATTAATGTCATACAGCAACTATCAGAAACCAAAAAAGAAGATCAAAAGAGAAACAGGAAAGAAAAGAGAAGGGAAGTTTCCCCCCGTGGATTGACCCGAACTGTTGGGTCAGATTTGGATCAAAATATCTCAAGCTTTTTCTCAATATTCACTATCAGATTCTGCTGAGTCGTCCCTCTTTCGTCTACAGAACACGGAGGTGGTGGAGGCCTGGACAGGGAGGAACTTCAGCCGGCGGTGAGGTTTCCCTTTGCTGTCCACCTTATCTCCTCCTGTCATCTTCTTCTTGTCCACTTTCTTCTTCAGCTTCTTGAAAAAATCAGGCATCTCAACCTCCTTGTTGTCCCACAGCCCGTGGCACTGTACAGTCACGGACACAAACACAACGTTAACGTGCAAAACTCACTGCGGGGCAATGGTGCTCGCGGCCCCTTAGAAGACACAGAGCGGCAGATTGGTATATTTGAATGAGCAGATACTTTTCGATGGTCATATTTCATGGTTACCTTGAGAATAGACCTGTGGAAGAACAGCGCGAGCAGCTGAATGAGGTCGAAGAGGACGTAGCCGTCTTTCTTCTCCACCCCAATGATGTTAGGCAGGGCGAAGGGCCGCTCTGCGTTGATGCCTCGGTAGGCAGAGGTGGTCCAGGGGAAGAAGCCAAACTGGAAAAAGTACTTCACCACAACAGTCAGCTGAGAGAAACAAAGAAGAGAGTTCTGAAACAATTGATAATTATCACCAAATAAGGCGTAGTGAGTACTTTAAGTCCGACAGATTAGGTTTTTTGTATTTTAGAGTCAGCAAATAATAAACACGAGGTAATGTTTTATACAAAAACTCATTTATGTTCTTTTTTCTCTAACTGCTGTGTTCATATATAGAACTATGTAACCTAAAATGTGTGTAAATTCGGGGGGAAGAATTCTGTTTAATGTGAATACATGTGTTGCATGAAAGCATCTGTCTTACTGTATGAAACACCAGTTTTAATCATTATAGACAATGTTACTGAATGAGAGAAAACACAGTAGGTGGCTGAACTGATAAGGGAAGGGAGGGAATGACTGAATGAATGTGGCCATGTCTTCTGGTATGCTGTATCTCAGTAAAGCACAGAATTAAAAGAGTACTCCAACGATTTAGTATCAAAGTCCTATAAGGTTGGACTCAAGATGGACGGTTTTTAAAATATCAAAATCGATGCAGCAGCCTTTTTTTTTAATCCACTCTTTCTTCTTCCTTGTTAAAACCATTACCCACAACGCCAACTCAACAGCCAATAGGTTGGTTGAGGACTTGATATGTTATATTAGTGGCAGCTAATGTAGCCTTGAGGTGCCAGCCTCAAGCAGAGATGAGGAGTGAGCTAAAGAGGTCTAGTAAGCTCCTTTCTTATCAGATTTCCTTTCATTATTAAACTCGTAGTCTTCACCTCCAATCAATGGCAATTTATCAGATATCACGCAGCTCCCTCTATAGCCACATAAGGCAATAAAGTTCTCCTTTAACACCAGCAGGACTACATTAACCATACTGAATTTCGATGGAGGACCATCCACCATTATTACATGAACTTGACTCAAATAAAGTCATAATTTCTTAGAGAAACCTTGCCATCAGTACCTACTGCTTGATTTTAAGAGCTCATAAAGCCAAAAAATGTTGTTATCATGCCCGTGCAATACAGGATTTTTGAGACTGATACCGATACCGATCACTGATATGGCGGCCGATATGTTTAATTTTTGAGTAAGAATGAAAACAGACCTTTTAATTTGGATTGTGCACTGATTTTGCACCAATACGACTATGCACCGGCACTCAAAAGGCTGCTTTCTTAAACCAATAACTTTTATCAAAGAATATTTTAGCTAAATACTCTTTCACCTGTTAAACAATTTAACATGTTCATCAACCAATTCTAGGAATGAACACTGAGAAAATAAAGAATGAATAAAAATAAAATAAATAGCTAAATAAACATCAGCACTTTTCAGTAGTCAATTCCTTAAGCAGCAGATACTGAAAATAAAACAATTTTATATCACGCATATCGGTATAAAAAATATGCCAATAAATATTATCTAACGTTAATATCGGCTGACCGAAATATCGGTCAGGCTCTAGTTACATATCAGTTTCTACATTAAAAAGGTAAAAACTACTTCAGTTTAATTTGAAAACAAAATGACACAAGATGGCTTCTCATGATGTTGCCCTTCAATGAGTCCTTTGGGGTTGTGAGCAGTGAGGGATCAACATGCGGCTTTATACACATTTCCATACACGTACTCTCAGAAAGAAGGGGAATGGATCGTTCCAGCATTTTCCCTGTCTCGTGTTCAAAAGTAAAATAAAAGATTGAATAATTGAGTTCAAATCAACTAAACTTAAAAGCTTTTGACAGTATTGCGCTACTGTATCTTTCTGACAAGTTGCCCACAATTGAATGGTGCTGCATTATGTAAAATATGAACACAGAAACAATATCAGCTGCTAAATAAACCTATATTATTTAGATAGAGGCTTAGATTTGCAGAATTGCTAAAAGACGTACTGTACAAGCAGGAGCATTAGTTGCAGTGTGAGAAATACTGGGGAAAATAAAAGATCCCATGATTTTGTCTGCCATTTTTAATCTGAGCATTTTGAGTATTCCTCCTACGTGGACTTAATTATTTATTAAACATAAAAGTGTTTGCAGCCCTGGTGTTTACCTGTTCTAAAATGAATTTTGAATATTGCAATGAAGATTACGTTAAACACACCACACGATGCCATAATAACTGACCTCCGTGTAGATTATGGCGGTCATCCAGAAGCGTTTGGACGGCCGGGGCACAGACAGCATGGCCCAGAGGAAGATGAGAATCGGCAGGATGAGGGTGAGGAACGAAGCCGAAACAATGTGGTTGAGGATGATGACAAAGTAGCACAGCATCTCTGACTTGGACACCATGGTGTTATAGAGGGCAAACAGCAGCTTCAGTGGCCTCGGCAACGTCACGAAAAACTTATCGGACTCTGAAATCTCGTCATTTTCAAACATGCTGTCGAAAGGATGGAGGGAAGGGAAGACGTAAAATGGAGGAAAAAAGAGAACGAGTCAGCGATTGGACAGTCATAATGTCACGCATTGTCTCTTTCTTGCAAATGATTAAAAAAAGCTCTCATCTTGTTTTCAAATAATACGTTTCGTGTGTCTACTGACTTGTTAAGCAGCAGCTCGCTGGCTGTGAGGTTCCTCGTTTCCTCACTCAGAGGTCTGGGAGATTCTGTGAGGTCAAGGCTTTTCTCTCCATCCCTCTCCCTGATGCCCAGCGAGGTGCATTCTGGGTAATCAGCGCACTCCTCTTCGTCTCTCTGCAGCGTTTCCTCGTTCAGCCCCTCTCTCTCCACCTCACGGTCGCCCTCTCGTCGTTCCCGTTCCTCCTCGTCCTCGGTCTCTTCTTGGTCCTGCGCACATTTTGCCTCGCCCTCCGTGTCCTCCTCATCATCCTCTTCTTGTTCGTGGTCCTCCTTTTGAGGGGCGCCATCTCCACAGCTTCTGAGACAAGGACAGAGGGTGTGGTAGTAGTCCAGTCTTGGATTCTCTCCACAGCACTATAGTAATTCTGTGTATGTACCCTTTTCTTTCGGTCTGTAATCAAAGATTTCTCCCTCACCTTGACAAAAGTTCATCAGTCTCAACAGAGGTCAAGTCGATGTTGGCTGTTTTCAGGAGCCTCCGTCTGAGCTGGTCCGCCGCAGGTGGCACGGCGGGAGGCTCGTCCAGCTCTTCCTGGGTCGGCTGCCGGGAGCCGAGCATCGTCTCATCCGTCATACAGCTGAAGGACGAGGAGGAGAGAGTATAAACGGTCTGTTACAGTACATGTTGGCACTTTACACATACAGTACATGTATGCACACATAAGGACAAATACGGCAGAAGCGGGAAAGAGAATGAAAACACGAGAGAGGTAAATATGTGACTGACTCCGTGTCCAGGGACCTACCTGGAAACGCTGCTGCCCCAGGACACTTTGGAGGCTTGGTTCTTCAGCTTGGCATAGGCGTGGTGTGAGGAGGAGACGGCGGGCGGGGAGGAGGGAGGAGGCAGGGAGTCATCTAGGTCGCCCTGCGATGAAAGTGTGTTCTGGCGGGACAGCCAGTTTTCGTAGAACTGCTTCACACTCTCCTGGCTGACCTCTTTGCCCTGCAGAGCGAGGGAGCGGGAAAAAGACGGAAACAGAACGCTAACGCGGCCAAAGACGATGAAACAGCGTGGCTTAACTGCTGTGTGCATGTCAAAACCCAGACATGTTTCAAATGTACAGTCATCAGTTTTGCATCCTTCCCTCTCACCTTCTTTTGCTGCTGGCTGAGTAACGCTCGCTCGAAGCGCAGCACCTTGGAAATGTCCAGGTTGTCTTTACAGAACGAGTTCAGACCCTCTGTCAGGTCGTCAAGAAGGGACTGAACGAACACCCAGCTGAACTTCAACGTGTTAATGACGCGCTGTAGAATGTTTTCTGAAGGGGAGGACAAGTACACAGGGGAGTCAAGTCGAGTAACAATGGGTCAGTATATTAGAGGTTTTCCCTGCTCTTCATTTACAGTTTCACTGCTGCCTTTCCATATTACAGCAATAACAAATAGAAAGTCACTCAGTAATGCAATATTTAGTTGTGAAAAGGTGGTAGAATCCAGTTTGTGGTGTAAAGTGTAATGCAATGACTCATGTTTGTTTACCTTTTTCCTCCTCTCCCTCCTCCTCCACAGTGCTTTCATCCAATTCATCCTCACTAGAGTCCGTTCTATCAATGCCTGGAAAAAAATGAACATTTTATTGTAAACTCATTTTGGATTTTAATGAGCCTGGGGAATTGCCTCTAGCGTCACCTTCACAACAAACGAAAAGACAGACAGACGTAAATAAATATTCAATTTAGCTCCAGTGTCTGCTCAATGATAATTTAACAGGGCACACAGCTGCTGGTGGACATACTGGTCCCTGTGGGGGTCAAACCTGTGACCTCCCGGTCTCAGAAGTGTCTCAAAATGTTCAAATCACCACCAAATCATTTCATATGATTTATAACTGCATGACACAAGCTGTGGTCCATAGTAGCCACTTTGAATTCAAAGACCGACACGGTTCAATGGAGCCTGAATATAGAGGAGGATTAGAGACTGTTACATAAACACCACATGTCGCTCTCTCACCCTGCTGTCGCTGCAGCTCTCTCTGTGCTCTCTTCTTCTGGTCTTTCTTTATTATTTTCTTCTCCTTCTTCAGGTCCTTCAGGGCCATCTTCGAGCTGGTGACCCAGGCGTTGTAGGCCAGCTGGGATATCACAGAAACAGATACACGTCTCGAGTGATGACGTTACAATGCGGCGACATCCGACATACAAATATTAGACAGTGTTCACTTTTAAAGGAGCAACTACAAACCATGAGCTTATGGAAAACATCAAAAGGTATCCCGTTCATTAGTTCGTTTTGTTTCAGGTCTTTTTCTGGCGCTCACCTGGAAGGCAGATTTCTTCTTTGGGGGTTCCTCCTCTTCCTTCTTCTCGGTTACTTCCTCCTCGTCCTCCTCGCTGTCGCTCTCAAACAGGTGGTAGCCACAGTTGTTTTCCACTGCATAAAACAAAGCCGTGTCGAAACGACATCACTATGCATACCGTTGAGCAAGGCATCTGATCCAAAGCTTCCTGGGCTACAGACGTCTCTCTGACAGGAGGTCTAATTCTTTCCCATTGACGCGCTTTCTTCGTCTAACCGTTTGTGCATCACTGTGAGAGCGCCGGGCAGTGTTTGGGCTGTGTGATGTTGCGGCTCACCTCCTGGCTGAGACACCCAAGGCTTCCACCATTTTCCTGCATCTCTCTTTGCCTTCTCATCATCGCCTGGAAAACACAGATCAGTGTGTTTAGTTTTAATCACTGATATTTGCAGATTTTCTCCTTTTTCATGATGAAGAGCGAAGACTTTCATAAACACTTAGACAAGTATAGATCTCAGCGAAAAGTGCATCAGGAAACTGGACCAAACACCCCATGTTGACACAAAATGATCTTTTATCATAAAAAAAAAAAAAAAAAAACTCAGCTTAAATTTATAAAGCCAAAAAATAAGTATTGCGGCTTTAACAAGGGACATTTTACTAAATATGGAAGCTCTCTCCTGTCACAAAAGAGAAACTTATTAGAAATGTGATATACATTTTCCTGTATTTATTTATTCATTGGTTAGTAGACAGAAATACCAACAGACTTCGTACCTAAACTATTTTTCGTGGACAGTACCTAAAATATTGTGACTGCCTGCTCATGCATCAACAGTAGATACAGAAAATAGATTCACTTGTGTTACCCAATGTCACCTGCTCCTGATCAGCAGGAAGAGCTGGTTTGTCTGCTGCTGCAGGTCGACTCTTCTGTTTAGATTTGATCTTCTCCATCCTACAGTAGGAGGGTTGTAAAGGCAAGTTAACTGCTGACTGTTTTGTTTTTTCCGAGAGAGGATGAATGGATTGAGAGGGGAAATGTTGTTGGTCATCGTTGCAAACCGGATCTATTCATTCAGTTGAAATGTTGTAAACTCCACACTGTTTAATGTTTCTTACTGTTTCTTCAGTGTCTCCACGGATTTCTTCTCCATCTCCAGTCTGGCTGCTATCAGCTTCTTCACTTTGGCCTCAAACAGCTCAGCGCCCCTTAGAGGTAGAGAGAGGTAGAGGAAAAGAGCGTGACTTTGTTGTTGGCGCTACCTGTTCATCATTTTACCGCTGCTGCTTGTGTTTTTACCGCTCGTCCTGTCTGGTGCTCTGTAAAACGCGTAAAATTGACCTGGGTTATGTTGCCCGGCTACAAGGAAACAACAGACAGGAAAAGAGCAAACTGAAGTTTCCTTCTTCTTCTTTTCCTTTCGGCTGTTCCCTTTCAGGGGTCGCCACAGCGAATCATGCGCCTCCATCTAACCCTGTCCTCTGCATCCTCTTCACTCACACCAATTAACTTCATGTCCTCTCTCACTACATCCATAAATCTCCTCTTTGGTCTTCCTCTAGACCTCCTGCCTGGCAGCTCCAACCTCAGCATCCTTCTACCAATATATTCAAAGTCTCTCCTTTGAACGTGTCCAAACCACCTCAATCTGGCCTCTCTGGCTTTATCTCCGAAACATCTAACACGAGCTGTCCCTCTGATGTACTCGTTCCTGATCCTGTCCATCCTCGTCACTCCCAAAGAGAACCTCAACATCTTAAGCTCTGCCACCTCCAGCTCTGCCTCTTGTCTCTTCTTCAGTGCCACGGTCTCTAAGCTGTACAACATCGCTGGTCTCACCACCGTCTTGAACACCTTTCCTTTCATTCTTGCTGATACTCTTTTATCACACAACACACCTGACACTTTTCTCCACCCGTTCCAACCTGCTTGCACTCGCCTCTTCACCTCTTTTCCACAGTCTCCATTGCTCTGGACCGTTGACCCTAAGTACTTAAAGTCCTGCACCTTCTTCACCTCTGCTCCCTGTAACCTCACCGTTCCACCTGGGTCCCTCTCATTGACACACATGTATTCTGTCTTACTGCGGCTAAGCTTCATTCCTCTGTTTTCCAGAGCAGACCTCCATCTCTCTAGATTCTCCTCCACCTGCTCCCTGCTCTCACTACAAATCACAATGTCATCCGCAAACATCATAGTCCATGGAGATTCCTGTCTAACCTCATCCGTCAGCCTGTCCATCACCAGAGCAAACAAGAAGGGGCTCAGAGCCGATCCTTGATGCAGACCCACCTCCACCTTGAACTCCTCTGTCGCTCCTACAGCACACCTCACCACGGTCTTACAGCTCTCATACATGTCCTGCACCACTCTAACATACTTCTCTGACACTCCAGACTTCCTCATGCAATACCACAGCTCCTCTCTCGGCACCCTGTCATACGCTTTCTCTAAATCTACAAAGACACAATGCAACTCCCTGTGACCTTCTCTGTACTTCTCCATCAGCATCCTCAAATCAAATACTGCATCTGTTGTGCTCTTTCTAGGCATGAAACCATATTGCTGCTCACAAATGCTCACCTCTGCCCTTAGCCTAGCTTCCACTACTCTTTCCCACAACTTCATTGTATGGCTCATCAGCTTTATTCCTCTGTAGTTGCCACAGCTCTGCACATCTCCCTTGTTCTTGAAAATTGGCACCAGTACACTTCTCCTCCATTCCTCGGGCATCCTCTCACTCTCCAAGATCTGGTTAAACAAACTAGTCAGAAACTCTACTGCCACCTCTCCTAGACACTTCCATACCTCCACAGGTATGTCATCAGGACCAACTGCCTTTCCACTCTTCATCCTCTTCAACATCCTCCTCACTTCACTCTTGCTAATCTTTGCTACTTCCTGCTCCACCCCAGTCACCTCGTCTACTCTTCGTTCCCTTTCATTTTCCTCATTCATCAACTCTTCAAAGTACTCCTTCCATCTTCCCATCACACTCCTGGCACCTGTCACTACATTTCCATCCTTATCTTTAATCACCCTAACCTGCTGCACATCCTTCCCATCTCTATCTCTTTGTCTGGCCAACCTGTACAAATCCACCTCTCCCTCTTTAGTGTCCAACCTAGCATACAAGTCCTCATATGCTCTTTGTTTGGCCTTTGCCACCTCTACCTTCACCTTACGCTGCATCTCCCTGTATTCCTGTCTACTCTCTTCAGTCCTCTCAGTGTCCCACTTCTTCTTTGCTACCCTCTTTCTCTGTATACACTCCTGAACTTCCTGGTTCCACCACCAAGTCTCTTTGTCCACTTTCCTCTTTCCAGATGACACACCGAGTACGCTCCTACCTGTCTCCCTGATCACATTAGCTGTAGTGGTCCAGTCATCTGGGAGCACTTCCTGACCACCCAGAGTCTGTCTCAGCTCCTCCCTGAAAACTAAACGACATTCTTCCTTTTTCAACTTCCACCACTTCGTCCTCTGCTCTGCCTTTGTCCTCTTCATCTTCCTCACCACCAGAGTCATTTTACACACTAGCATCCTGTGTTGTCTGGCTACACTCTCCCCTACCACTACTTTACAGTCACTGGTCTCTTTCAGATTACAACGTCTACACAAGATGTAGTCCACCTGAGTGCTTCTCCCTCCGCTCTTATAGGTCACCCTATGTTCCTGCCTCTTCTGGAAGAAAGTGTTCACTACAGCCATTTCCATCCTCTTTGCAAAGTCTACCACCATCTGTCCTTCTGCGTTCCTGTCCTGAAGACCAAACCTGCCCATCACATTCTCATCACCTCTGTTCCCTTCACCTACATGCCCGTTGAAATCTGCACCAATCACCACTCTCTCACCTCTGGAGATGTTCTGCATCACTTCATCTAACTCACTCCAGAATTTCTCCTTCTCTTCTAACTCACATCCTACCTGTGGGGCATAACCACTCACAACACTGAACATCACCCCTTCAATTTCCAGCTTCAGGCTCATCAACCTGTCTGACACTCTTTTCACCTCAAGAACATTCCTCACAAACTCCTCTTTCAGGATAACTCCTACTCCGTTTCTCTTCCTATCTGACCCATGGTAGAACAACTTGAACCCTGCTCCTAAGCTTCTAGCCTTGCTACCTTTCCACCTGGTCTCCTGGACACACAGTATGTCCACCTTCCTTCTCTGCATCATGTCAATCAACTCTCTAGCCTTCCCTGTCATAGTTCCAATGTTCAAAGTCCCTACTGTCAGTCCTACATTATTAGCTTTCCTCTTCTCTCTCTGCCTACGAACACACCTTCCTCCTCTCCTTCTTCGTCTTCGACCAACAGTAGTCCAATTTCCACCGGTACCCTGTAGGTCAACAGCACCGGTGGCGGTCGTTGTTAACCCGGGCCCCGACCGATCCGGTATGGAAGTCATTGTCATGATTCGCATTTTTAGTTTGGCATGTGTTTTACGTCGGATGCCCTTCCTGACACAACCCTCTGCATTTATCCAGACTTGGGACTGGCACATGAAGACACTGGCTTGTGCCCCCCTGCGGTTGCATTAGCAAACTGAAGTTTCCATCCTTCCTAAATGAGACACTAGATTCACAAACATTGCCAAATCGGATTTTAGTGTCAGCTACAGTCACTCGGCAGAAATGTTAAAAAAGAAAGGGGTAATGCTTTATTTTACAGGTTCATAATTTCATAAAAGTTTCCTAATTTTCAAGATGTTTCCTGACAAAGTACTAATTTTGGGGAAACAGAGGCAAATGTTCAAATGTTACACTTCCAATTAATTATTTCCAACTAACTGTCACCGTAACCAACGGAGTCTTTTAGTCAGTTCACAGCAGGTCAGCTGAACATGGCAAACTCTGTAACAATTAAACATGTATGGAGAATAAAGTTTCCAATAAATGAATAATGAATGAATATTTACTTGGGTTTAAATGGAGCTTCTCTTTCTATTTTTACTTTAATAGTTTCCTTACAATTAGTACCACATTACACTTACAGTTCTTATTAGGAAACTATCAATGATTACCCCAAAATAGAGCGCTACAAAAAAACTCCCTTAAACATTTGTGCTGCTTCATCCAAAGACAGATGGGGTATTTCATGCCCTTTTGGTTCCCCTTTATAAACTGAATACAATCGAGCTAGGTTGTGTTTAATTTATCCAACAAAATTCAAGTTTCAGGAGGTTGTTAAGCATGTGTGGAGTACAGACCTGGAGGCCAATATCTTAGAAGACTTGAGGTCAGACACCACGTAGAGGAAGTAGTAGCTGAGGAAGACCCTCCTTTGTGCCAGTAGGACAGTGAAACAGATCGCATCCCAGACGATGCCGGCCTCACCCGCGGGCAGCTCGCACTCATCGTCAGGATCAGCTGAAACACAAATGGGATTAAAAAATAAATAAATGTTAGTTTGAATAATTAAATGGTCATTTTGACAAAACTAGGGGACATAAACAGATGCTCAATAAAGTCTCAGTTCCCTGTTTTTTACATCCTCTACATACTATATCATACCTTTATTTCACTCTCAGAATCAGAATCAGAAATACTTTATTAATCCCCGAGGGGAAACTCTTTGTAACGGCAGCTCACTATCACGTCAGTGCACACAAGAATGGAAGTACTAAGCAAGACAAAAGCAATAATATAATACACTAGCATACACACACTGAATACAAACTCAAGAATAAGATTCAAGATTAATCGTCATCTGTTACAGACACTCACGGACGTCGTAGCCTTTGATGGTGCAGAACATGCTGAAGGCCTGAATTAGCCAGCAGCTGTTCTTCAACAGGGTGTCCAGGTAGGCACAAGAACCGAGCTGATCACAAACAAAATACAGGAATGGCAGAAGGAGGCTATAATTGACAGCATAGAGCCTGCTAAAGAAGCCAAAATAATTAACTGATGTGTGTCTTAAATGATTTTGAACTTCTCTACTGTGTGGTAACTCACAGACAGCAGGTTCTTCATGGCGATCACAAAGCAGGTGTATCCGATGAGCCAGTCCCACAGTCGCAGGATGTATCGGACAGGCTGCATCAGCACGCTGCCTCCAAACAACATGAAGTAGAAACAGGCCACTAGGTAGCCCAGACAGAAGATGTTGATCCGCGTGGTGCCGGTGATGAAGATGAGGCACAGCACCAGCCAGAAGAAATAGCCGAACACAAACACCTTCACCATGTCGAGGTAGCACCTGAGGGCCAGAGAGACATTTACTGTGGAGAAAGACCAGCATGAGAAAAAAAAAAAAAACGTGTGGCAAGAACAGGTAAACACAGAAAAAGAGTAATTTCTTGCATTATTATGAAAAACATGAGAGAACCAGGGATTTACAGCTTCCAGTAATTAGGCCAAAGATGCCATCTTTCTCTGCATTTACAGAAAAAGAAAGAGATGTTGGTTTTTGGGGAGAGGGAAAAAGGGAAATGCCGGTAAATAGCAGTTTTTTTTTTAAATTAAATGCCACCAGATGAATGAGATACCAATGTTATACATTTTGAAAACGTATTGTCTGTAACAAATCCAGTCCACTTCCTTTACTTTTTGTATTTACTTGTTCAAAGTACTCCAAGAAACTAATGTTGCATAAATCTGCAGAATTTGACTTACAGGAATAGTTTGACATTTTGGGAAATATGCCTATTTTCTTTCTTGCCAACAGTGAGGTGAGAAGATCGTCACCACTCTCATGTCTGTACGCTAAATACGAATCTACCGCCAGCAGCCGATTAGCTTAGCTTAGCATAAAGACAGGAAGCAGGTGAAACGGCTAGTTTTTACATTTGTTGGCTCTGTCCAAAGTAAAAAAATACAACTGCAAAGCTCACTTATTAACACGTTGTTTCCAGTTTGAACAAAAGTGTAAAATTAACACGTGGTTTTACAGCGGGTTACTGTAACTATTTCTTGGCTAACTGCAACCTGTTCACCAAGCCAAGCTAGCGGTTTCCCTCTGTGTCCAGTATTTATGCTAAGCTAAGCTAACAGTGCCCTGGCTTTACCTTTATATGTAGCATACATAACGTTATGTACTTCTAACCTACTCTCGGCAAGAAAGCGAATGCGGGTATTTCAAATTTCAAACTATTCCTTTAACACTTGTGTTAGTGGTTGTTGATTTTTGTTGTTGTTGTTATAGGATATAAATGTGTCTAATGCTTATTTTTGTCATCAGTTAATCTATAGATATTTTCCATGAATTGATTATTTGATAAGTCAATAGAATATCAAAAGCAAGCAATATTTTTGAAAACGCCACATGCTATTCATCAATGAGGCCCAGAGTGTTGATGGAAGACATTTACTGTTAAATACAACACACTGTCCAACTCAAATACCAACTTCATCAGCCAATGAAATCGTTTCTCTCTTACAACAACACAGCTTCTGTAATTTCAATGCACTCAGTCATGAATGTGACTGATGCCAAATTGCGAGCTTGTTTGAATTTTTGTTTTCTTCAGTAAAATATGTTCTGTCAACAGCGAGACGGCAAATCTGATGAAGGCAGCAGAAAGGGAAGTAAAGCCCATAAACGAAGACACTAGTCTATCGTGGAAATGGGAGATGTCCATGAGTGCTTATCCAGCAGTTTCAGCTTACCAGAACAGCTTTCATGACTTTGACAACACACGGAAATTAATGATCTAACTCAACCCCTTAATGCTCCTAAAATGACCGCAAACCAATGTGATGGACTCCCAATTCTCCACCTGCAGTTTAGCCTACAGAGCAGGAAGCTGTTTGAAGAGATTACCTAAATGCTGGATTATGGAATATTTCCTGTTCTTATATAGTCTACAAATTTAGACTTTGAGGTTGAGCCACGTTCAGGGAGCGGAGAAAATTATAATAAAGTATAGATAGACATGAAAACTTCAAACTAACATTCAGACCAAGACGAGTCAAGACATAATGGAAACAGGACCAAGACTCTGCTCTTACAGTAAAAATACTTCTCTATAAAATGCAAAAGGTGAGAAAACAAAACAAAAAGACCTGAAGCGCAAGTTGATATGTCTGACCTGCAGTGAAGGAAGTTATCGACCGGTATGAACTGGTTGAAGGAACAAGGATCCAGACTACGGCTGATCTCAACGTTGTCTCCAGCCAGCAGTCGCACCACCGCTCGGTTCTCCTCCTCAAACACCTGCCACTGCAGAGACGAGCAGAGCAACAGGAGGTGGTCATCTGCAGAGAGCAGGAGAGAGAGGGGAGGGGGGGGGGTTCAAATCTGACATGAGGTATTACACAGGAGGAATAGTTTCAAAGTCAGAATAGAAGAGAAGAGAGTAAAGATAAACTCACAGAATATGAATGAAGGATTGGGTCTCATGGCGAAGTCAGGCAGATAAAACCACTTAATAACGTTAGAGGTCAAAGGTTGAACTGCGGTTCTCCAGGGGTAATCTGATTGGAAAATAGGATTAAGTAGCATACCACAGAATGAGTCTTATATGCAGCACTTTTGCAAGCCATTAATCAATTATTCCCTTGGCAGAATTTTGATAACTGATTCTTTGTTTCAGTAATTCCTCCAAACAAAATCCCCAAACATTCGCTGGTTCCAGCTTTCCAAAGTTGAGAATGTTATGCTGTTCTTTGTAATATATGATAGTCAACTGAATATCCTTGAGTTTTGGGCTCATGATCGTATAGAAAAAAAGCAATTTGAGCAATAGCAATAGATTTTTGGGATATTTTTAATGGGCATATTTCCCTGTTTTCTGACATTTTATAGACCAACAGTTAATGGATTGATTAAGTAAATAATCAGATCAGATTAACTGATAATAAAAGTAATAATTTGTCAGAGCCCTACTATTTGTCGATAGACAGAAAGTGAATTGCCAGTTATTTTGAAAATGTATTAAACATTTAAGTCATTTATCAGAAAAATTCTCTGGTTCCAGCTTCTAAAATGTGAGGATTCGCTGCTTTTTATTTCATTGCAAACTGAATATCTTTTGGTTTTTGGACTGTCGCTCAGACAAAAAAAGCTATTTGAAGACGTGACCATGACATTTTATATTACAGTATTTTCTGACATTTTATAGACTAAACCATTAATCAGTAAAAAAAAAAAAAAGTTGACTGACAGATTCATTGATGACATCTTTCATGCTATGTGTTCTTTGCTGTGATGTATTTTTCATTGAATATCTTGTCAATCAATCAGTGTAGATGGTCCTACGGCCTCTTCTTCCTTTGATTTTGTGTTTTTGGAGTTTTCTGTAGGTGTCACTCTTTTCTTTCTCACTGCTCGTGCTACACAGTTCCTCATCTGCTTTTTCAAAGCAACCTGCTGTTGCTTTTTAGGGATATTTAAAATGCATCACTTTGTGCATGCTAGTGGCCATACCACACAGCAAGTGTTTAAAACAACAAATGTAAAGATCTTCGGGAACTGGATAGAAATTATATATAAGTGTATCAATAGTTTTACTATACAAACAATATCGCAGATTATTAAAAGGTCCATACCAACACAGAGAGCAGGAGGGATGCCAATGCAGAGCAGGTACTGCAGCACCATGAGCCCTGCAGTAAAGCAGCAGTATTTAGGCCACACCTCCCCGATAGCCTTCCTGCGTCGCCGTGACAGGACGGCCATTAAGGCGCAGGAATGGAGCGTGGCATAGAGATCCATCCTCTGACCAATCACGTTGACTGCCACGATTAAACTGATCTAAGAAGATGTGTGTTCATGTTAAGAAGTCAATGCCAGATATGCTAAACAGTTCAGATACACATGAACAGACGTAGACACACACACACACACACACACACACACACTTCAGCCCCTAAAAAGTACCTCCAGTCCAAATTTGTAGAAGCAGAAGTTGATGAAGTACTTGATGCAGGGCAGGATGCCGCTATCCAGGTGTTGCCTCGTGATGCCCTGGAAGATGATGCTGAAGGGCGGGGCCTTCAGGTCGTTGTGGAGACGGTAGTAGAGCTGGTGCCGATGGACCGTCGCCTCGAACACCAGCAGCCCCAGCACCGTCAGATGGTTCTGCAACAGAGAACACACTTTGTAGAGAAAAGCTGATCTGGGACACGATCCAAAGGTGGGATGACTGTAGGATGACCGTCAGCGACTTCAAAAGGAGTTATCAGTCTTGTCTTACAGTTAGCCTTTCTATCTCGCAGGTCAGACTTGCTTGGTCCTTGGCCTCTGTCTGAGATCTTGAACATCTCATTAAGCTTCATAACAAGGAGATTACTTTACCCGGTTGTAAAAAGCAGTTTAAAGAAATTGCAACTCCATTTTTACCTACAGTGAATGCATAATCGAGCGTGTTAGAGCCAAAACCTGGTTGAGTGTACTTGATATTATATAATGTAATGCAAAAGCAGTTTTGGGTGATGGCTGTGATTTAAAAGAAATGTCAAAGATATCAAGTTTTTAGACTTTTGGCAGGTGCGTCACCGTACCCTGAGACAGGGGAGGATCCTGCCCTCACATTTACGCAGCGCTCCACACCAGTAGACGGGGTCTACGGGCTCGACGTAGAGAATTGACCTCCTGAGCAGCTCCATCATGTTCCCCGTCAGCTCCGCTCCATCAACCAGGCCCGAGCTGTTGGACGGCGCCAGGCCCTGAGATACATACACCAAGGCAATAAATGACACCACAGGTTAGTTAAAGCCCACCGACGGGCAGCCGTCAGCCTGCTAACAGAAGTATTAGATCCGCTTTTGTTACAAACACACAAACAGTCAGGGATACTCACGGCTGTGCAGTTGGAGGAGTAATCAAGGGGTTTGATGACTTTGAGCTGGTAAAACATCTTGCACACCACCATGACGCAGGCCCACACAGCAGAGATGCTGGATGCCAACGGTCGTAACCGTGGGAACGGGAGTGCAAACACCCACAGAACCAGGAAGAGCAAGTTCATCAGAGAAACCTGTGAAAATGGAAATCACAACATTTCACTTTTTTTTTTTTTGTTTCCTGAAGTACGTGAGTGGGCACAGAACGCCACATTTGATCTGGGCCAAAAAACTAGTGGTTACAATGATTCTTTCCACAGAATAGTTCAACAAAGTTATTAAAGGCAAAAAATTCAGTGTTTTATTGGTTGATTATACCTCCACTTCTAGCATGAAGGAAATGTGTAGATGAAGAGAAAGAAACCATTTTGTTAACCATTAAACCAGCACTGAGGAAATCAACGTAAGGGGATTGTTCTTCGTATTTGTGACTATTTGTATACACGCACACGTACCTACACATTTTTACACACACACACGCACAGATCAAACAGCCCACCTCTTGCAGCGACACCCAGATGATGCCGGAGGACACGATTTTGAGGCTGTGGAGCTCCAGCAGTCTCCAGCTCTGCTCCTGGAGCCTGTGGAGGCCTGACAGAGCCTGAATGAGCAGCAGGCTCGCCCGGTCAACAATCACAACCCACTTGTCCTCACGACTGCTGGGGACAGACTCTGGGAGCAGGACGAGAGGGTTGCAAGGTCAGGGAAGGACATCGGACATCATTTAAACATCACATCACTGCTTCAGCTCTCGCACGGCTCAGGCAGCGTCACGGTTTTGGATGAGAGGGTTATTTCCTATGTTTTGCGGATTGTTTGGGTGTTTTGTGTTTCATGGTTGTGAGTTCTGTGTACGCCGTAGTCTGGTCTTATTTTGCAATAGTCAGTTCAGTTTGCGTTTTTGGGGATAGGTTGGTCATTTCCTGTTTTATTTTGAGACTGGTCTGTTCCCTCATGTGTCGGTTAGTTTTACTTCCTGCCTGTGAATCCCTGGATTGTCCTGATTCTTTTCACCTGTGTCTTTCTGTCTCCCCTTCCTCTGAGTGTATTTAATCTGTGTGTTTTTTTGTCACTGTGTCGGTTCGTTAACGTTGTCATCGTGGATACTCCCTGATTTCCTGGATTATACCTGCGTCCATGGTTTATCTGCCTGCTTGCCTGCCTTCTGGTAAACCCAAATAAATGACTCCACTCATCATCTATCTGTCTGCATCTGGCTCCTCTTTCCCTCTACATGCTGCCAACACACACCAAACCCGTGACAGACAGCAATTCATGGCGAGACAATCGCCTATGAGACACCGCGATATCTGTGTAACTAAAGAGGAAAACACAACACAACACAAACATGGAAGATGTTTAAAAGAAGCAGGAATCAATAACCAACTTATTTGAACAGAGTCCAAATCTTATTAACACAAACGTTAACGTGTGCATCCAGACACTGGCAAAGGTTGAACTGCGAGAAAGCAAGAGTTTAATAAAAGTTACAATAGCAAAGTTCTACATAAACTTCATAATTGGCACTCAAAAAGATGTTACACTTGGTGCCAGTGTATGAAAAATATATTGTAAGAGTGAGCAATGTTTTATAATGCCATGTCAATAATTTGTCCCACTCTTAATTGACTTAAAAGAGACTGAAGAGCCATTTTGGGTCTTGAGCTGTACTTACCCTCTCCTGTCGTCTCCTCCTGCTCCTCGGCGTCTTTCTCTGAGGAGCTTTGTAGCCGGATGCTGTCCAGAGTCTCCTGACTTTTCCCATTTCCCATTTGCTCCTTCACAAGCCTGGAGGACAACAGGAAATACTTAAAGTGTTTACACACTTATTGGAAAGCCTTACTTAAAGAAACCTCCCAAAGACGGAGCAGGTGGGAGTTCTGTGTGAGGTTCAGGCGACGTTTAACAGGTCGACACGTATCCGCACGTTAGTTGTCATAGGGAATTACATTTTTATCAGAGCCCCACCCCAAAATACACGAAGTATGTATGAATATAAATTACATTCCAAATAGGCATAATGCACTATGTACTGTAGACACAAACACGAAACAGCAAAAACCAGCGTCGAACAACAGCCTTACCTTTTCTGGAACTTTTCAATGTTTTCTTTAATGCTGGGAATTAAATTAAAGAGAGATGCGTGAGTATTACTGATATTTCTGTTACTGTCAAATAACTACCTCTCTAATTAACTCAATGTTTAATATTTTTTTTTACACAACCTAAGCAGGCCTTGTTGTTGTCTGTATAAGATTAACAGGCAATACATTTACACCAAATGTGGCCAGCTCTTTCTGGTTCAAACACTGATTGGAAGAAAAATAGTAATAACTTTACTTGTACAGCACCTTTCATGCATGGATTGTAGCTCAAAGTGCTTTACAGTATGGCATTAAACAAAACACAATAGATAAAAAAATTAAATAGATACTTTACAGAATGGCATTAAAAAACGAAACCTAATAGGTCAAATAAAAGGCAGAGGGATAAAGGTGATAAAAATGACCGTGGGAAGAGATCCAAACGAAACACATTAACTAAATGCCTGCCTGAATAAGTAGGTCTTCAGTTGTTTTTTTTAAAAATGTCAACAGAGCCTGCATATCTAATGTAGCTGGGCAGGGTGTTCTACAGTCTTGGAGCGTAGTGGCTAAAAGCAGTTTCCCAGCTCGTTTTGTGGGTTACTTTAGGAACAGTTCAAATACCAGCACCACAGGACCTAAGAGCTCTTGTTGGTTGATACAGAGTTAAAAAGTCTGAAGCTTTGTACGTGAGTAAAAATCAATTCTAAAATAAATGGAAAGGCAGTGAAGGGTAGCTAAAAAGGAGTGACATGCTCTCTCTTCCTAGTCTTTGTTAAAAGTCTGGGGCCAGAGTTCCGAATTAGCTTAAGTTGCATAACAACAATCCAGCTTGTAAGTTGCAAATAACTGCATGAATCCACTTCTCGGCATCTTGCTTTGTTAAGAACGGCCTTACTTTGGCAACATTTCTTAGGTGGCAGAAGGCTGTCTTGGTCACTTTGCTGATATGAGCTTCAAAGCTTAAATCAGAGTCCAAGAGATTATATCTACAGGCAATAAATCACCTGGGTGTGAGATACAGTTGATTGTGATGGGTCTTTACGCAAAGCGTCTGCAATGTGAGCGCAACGAAACATTTGTGGAGGACTAAATGCAGCTCTTACGTCTCAGATATCACAGTGACTGAACTCCTGAGCTCTTCCTCTCTGGGTGGAGAGAAGGATGGGTTAGACAAATGAGACCAAGAAATACGATATGTTTAGCAGCAGTCAACCCAACCTTGTATCAAGTACATAGAGAAACAACAGAAAGTGCTTCTTTTAACAAAGAAAATGGCACTTCCAATCATCTAGGGCACTGGCTTATATGAAGCAGGCACTATAACTAATTAATTTACTTGTACTGTTTTGAATGTAACATAAAATCAGTAAACCTGCTTTCATTTACACAGACATTTTGCCAAATCGACAAATTGCCACACTGGCTGGAGTAGTCTTTTGTAGTGCTTTTTTTAACTTTTTTTTTTTGACTTGCTAGATATATTTATGTCAAGTGACAGTGTCGTTTTTTGGGTAGGATATTATTCCCCTGGCAGCACACACGCTTGCTGTCTCACCTGGAGGTCCGTCTGACAGGTACGTTGTCGAGGTCAGTGAGAGTCAGGAAGTCTGAGTTGAAGTAGTGCAGCTGGAGGATACAAGCCAGTAGGAACGCAGCAGGAAGCAGGATACGCGCAAACAGCTCCACCGTGTCGTACCGCTCCAAACCCAGGTCACGAAGCCTGAGAAGTCGGACAGGTGTAATGATATGATAACTAACGAGAAGGTTCAAGTCTGCTGTGCGCTGCTTTCATTTTTCCTTTATTCAACCAGAACGTTCCCATTGAGATGCAGTGTCTCTTCCGCCAGGGAATTTCCTGGCAAAATACACCATCGAACACAATGGATTTTGTTGCTTCATTCTCAAAACTAAAAGCAAACAATCCCAAACGTGGGCCGATATGCGCAGACACACAGTAACTCACCCTTCCTCCGACATGCCCATGATCTGTCTGAACAGCCCCGATACACTTCTGAACTGGTACATGTAGATGGATATCAACACCACCATGGAGTAACCGACCACCACCGCCCAGAACGTCTTCAGGAGCCGACGCCACACGTTGTAACGGATCTAAGGGGGGAAGAAACCTTTTCTCTGAAGCTACAGATCGTAACCACCATTACTGTTTCATAATTATTCTTATAATTATTATTTTTCCATTATTGACATTTTCACAACTTATCCTACCGTTACACTCTTTGTAATTGAATTCCCTGTTTCTACATGTCACTTTAACAGCTGGTGTCAGGGTTACTCATGGCTCACGAGTTGAACCTCCAGTAATAAGACAAAACACTGTAAAACACAGTTTGCCCTGAATGTTCTGCATATTCCAAAAGTAGCCAAGTTACATCTAAACGTCAGTAATAACAGTGTTGCCTATATTCCTTTCATCACACGCTCCAGTATGTAAAATACCAGGGCGTTGCGGATGTTGTCCAAACAGACAAATGGTGCTGTCTTGTCTTACGTCACCTCCACAGCCATTAGGCCCTCCTGTAAGTGCCTACCGTCTTTCTAAAAGGTCAGCGGAAACATAAGATGGGGAGAAAAATAACGGAAAACAGCAGAAGAAAGTGACTGTGTATGTGTTTATGAGTCATAATCAATACTTCTAACTGTAGAATAGCATCGATGAGCGGTAAACAGTCTGTTTGTGTGTGCATTTAAAGAGTTTACATAAGAGCTGGAACCGCTCGGACCGTTTTTATGCACAAACAACCGCTGAATGATTCACTGATGATAATTTAGGAGTGAACGCATTACAGTGCAAAATTAACCTGACACTGTGGTGGCGTTGTGTGTTACGCAACAACGCCTCAACTATTAAAGCAATCTCTATCAAAAGTCCATCCTTCACCTACTCTACTATGTATACAGTACATAGTCAGAGAGCAAATGTGTACATAGTAGTCGATTTTCACACAAAGGAGTAACATAAGTACTATTTGAGACGCGGGGTATCTTATAAGTCACAGCTTCAATTGGAGAAGCAAAATAACTAATGTCCTACATCAGTCTGCTTCACATGAAAAGAGAGACTAAACGTTGGCTGTCTATTACCAGCCAGATCACTAAAACCACTAACCTGGTAGAGGACAACACAGAAGAGGAAGAGGACAATGTAGAGGATCTTGTAGACGACCACCTAAGCAAGTGAAACATGTCGAGAGTAGGTCATTTTAAATCAAATCTTAATATAGGATGGAAAAAACGACGTGGACTACTGGACCCAAAACATCCTGGGACTGCGTGCAGATATTGTTCTTATTTTTGTAATTACCTTTGAATGAGCGGCTCCCACATACATATACTGTGCATATACAGTGAATTCATTACAGCATCCAAAAAAAACATAACTTCAATGAGATAGCAAAAAGTATGTACTGTGACTCATCAACCTTACTATTGTTTTTCATGGAGATGAAATTGTGTGACAACTTTGTGTGAATATGCAGCAAGTTTTACTGTACCTGTAAAGGCTTTATGGTGAATGATTTCTTTATCGCTTACCTTTATCTACAGTAGTTTATAGGGTGTAATTTGTTTCCCCTGGTGGGTGTTTTACAGGGCAAATGCACGTTTGATGAAGTGGATCGGTGACTGATTGCGTTGCAGGAAATTTAAAATTATCACCGTGGGAAAATGTGGCCACCGCAGCGGTGTCGATTATCAAAACAAATAACGGCCCGTCTGCCCCGAAGCCCTCTGCATAATAGTTGAGGCAGAAACGTGACATGACTCTTCCCATGCTTAGTTCTTAGGTCTGTCAAAAGATACCTTTCCAGAGAAGCTGACCACAAAGAACATGGAGCAGCAGAAGAGGATCCAGTATTTCACCAGCGTCCCCTTCACTGCTGAGATCAGCATGGCTACCAGCGGTGACGGCTGACTTTCCTCCGCTGGCACGGGGGCAACCAAGAAGAGAAGGACGGGGAAGGAGAGGGGCGAGGAAAGACAGCAAAGAATTGAAAGACAAAAGGAGAAATAGGATAAGGAGAAGAGAAGGGAATAGAGGGAGAGCAGAAAGACAGTTTCAACTTTTTCATCAGACTGCTGTCAGTCATGCAGCCTTGGCAACACGTCAGGACGATTTTCATGAGTGCACAGGTCTCACATTACTACCAACTAAATGTTATTCTCTAACACAGCAGCTGTGATCTTTATGAAAAGCAATTTGAACATAAATTACGTGGGACGACTTTGACGCGATCTAGAGATTCCTCCTTTGAGCTCCGCTCCTCCTGTCTCTCCTTCAGCTGCTGACGAAACATCAACCAAAAGCTGAAGCTGTAGAAGACCTGTAGCACACACAGTGTATCATGAGTACAAAACATGTAGACGCACACGCGTACTTTTACGAGAGTGAGGTTTAAAAAGTGCATTAATCCATCTGAAAGTGTCTAATTGGCAGAGGAGAGCCGGTCAGTTTCTGGAACTGCAGTACGTCCTGTCCTATCTGCTTTAAAGACCCTGAAAACCAATTGTCTTAATCAGCTTGTTACCATAAGCTGTGGGATCCAACCTGATCAAACTATTGGCCGACATGGTTCGAGCAACCCTGGTTATTTCACATGGGAGAGTTCTGCACCGATCAGAATGTAACAATACAAAAATCTGAGTCTGCTGACAGTAACTTGGCTGTGTATTATGCTCACGTTGCCCGGAAGATGCCACTGGCCAATCAAATCTGACCTAAACGGTGGGGATAAACTTTAAACTAAAGCAGAACCCTTTGTACGATTGCAAACCTTTGTTGCTTATTCAATGTGGTCGAGAAATACTTCAGATGGAAAACCAAGTTTTAGGGACTTTGACGTGGGGGAACTACCCACCAGCTTTATCTGTGGAAAGAACAGATAATACTGACACACTCAAACACGTGTTATATGTGACGTTAGTTCCATTAGCAATATACAGTTGTCTTTTCCCGCGCTTTCTCTTTCAAATATTTCCAAGACCTCATAACACTTTTAATTAAGTACTGTTCAGCAAAGCGTCTTTTCATGTCCCTTGCTGTCCCTTTCCCCCCCCCCCCCCCCTCACCTTTGCTCCCAGGTGGACACAGGGCGCAGGGTGATAGCTATTGAGGTCGAAGTCCACGATCACCGCCGGGGGCAGACCGGGGAACAGCTCGGCCCGGCTCAGACGCAGCCCGCTCAGGAAGCCCAGCACCACCAGAACGGTGCCATAGACAGCCAGGAAGGGGGCGGACATCATGGCGTAGCGGCGTCGGTCTCGCATCATCCAAATGATACAAGACCACACCAGCAGGGCAAAGGTCAGCCAGTTGTTGTAGGTGATACTCCACACCTACAAATGCAGTACATGTATTTGGTGGCGTCGTTGCAGGATGGATGTTTTTTGCAGTATTCTTGCATTTTGTGCCGATATGTCTATGCGGAGCTCACCTCACTAACATTTCTTTTTGTGTAACAGTGTCAGCTGGATAACGTTAGCTAAACTAGCAAACAGCAATAACAGTTAAGGTTGCATTGTCTTAAATTCGGACAAGTGGCTCAAATTCAGGTTTACCGCCAAGTTATTTTCCTTTTATGGGCAAAGCCGTAAACTTTAACTAAGAAGTTAGAAATCAACGTTAGCTAATGTTGCTAATGCTACCACGGTGTGCTTAATTAGGCTGCTGACTGACCGAGCTAACGTTAGTCAACCTGGACAGCACAGCTAGCTAACCGTTAACGTTACTCACCCTCATTTATCAATCAAAAATGCCAAACACTCTCTGTTTCCAGCTCCCCAAATGTTGCTTTTCCCTATTATATCATTGCAAACTGGGTTTTCCTTTGGGTTTTGGGGAATCGAGCATCGTGAAGACATCACCGTTTGGTGTTGTGCACCTTTCACTATAGTCACTGAATTGAAAAATAATTGATAAATTATTTTTATGCTAATTAATAATGAAAAGGCAGTCGCATAAAGAAACATAAACAAATCTACCTGTCAGTGGACTGTATGCTGCTTTTTTCACAGATGTTTTAATTTTTCTTCTTTTATCTGTACACATCTTTAGTCAGCCCATTTACTTAGCTGAAGCTTCTTATCCTTTTTCAATTTTATCTGATATCTTATTTATAGTACTTTGCTTGTAACACTGAGCTGACCTGTTCTACACCAGAACAATTTTCCTTTTCAAATATTTATACTCTCCTGTTGACCTCCATGATGACAATAGTCGTGGTTGCTAAAGGACTCGCCATGCAAACTCAATACCTTCATAAATCAATGTTAGTATAGTTATATAGTTACCATCATGATGATAAGGGCGCTGACATAGCTGTGTTTTTGCACCAGCCGTCCAAAGATGACCAGGCCACTCGGACCTGAGGGGGGAGGCGAAGCCTCTGTTGGAGTCCTCACATTCTCTTCACTTTCTTCCCCCATTTCTCCCTCGCCTTCTGTCTCTAGCAAAAGTTGAGGATGAAATGAAAGAGTTTAGTACAGACCAGTAGTGCTGAGGTTTCAGGACAACATACAGTACATCTAATCAAATGAATGAAAGCAGGGACGTTATTGTTGTTGCTGAGGTCATGTGTTTAGATTTGAGGGTTTAGTATTACCATATGATGGTGAGTCTTTGCCGTCATACTGTGGTGGAGGGTAACAGTTTGTATACCCTGCACCTCCAAACAGAGAGCCCAGATCACTTCCATGGACATCTTGCCAGGAATTCCCCGTCATTAAAATAACTGGCTGAGGACAGAGAGTGCATCGTACTGTACATTTAGACCAGTCTTCACATGTCTCACCTTGTTAACAGTCAATAAAAAACATAATTCACTTTGAGCAAAACATTTAGCAATAAAATGACTTACCTCATCTGGTAGATAGGTTTCATCATCTGTGCTGCTTAAAAGCTGAAAATAGAGAGCACCTTAGGTTGGTTATGTCCTTGAAATAGTGTAGGATGCCCATTTTGAAACACTGACTTTTGGAGGCTAGTGAAGTAAAATAGCAGTGAAAATATTTATTATTGTACAGATGTTTAGCTAATACTATTATCTATAGCAACTAACAACAAGCACAACAGTAGAATACTGATCACTGATATAATACATTAACAATGTTCCTGTGACCCAACAATACAACTAAGGAGAACAATGTCCATGCTTGTAGGTTACCTCCAGCTTATCTCCTGAGATGTAGATGACCCTGGTTAAGTTTGGAGGAGACTCCGGACTTTCTGCTGGACTCTCAGACTCCACACCATCACCAGCATCCTGAGAAACACAACTGCTGTTAAGAGCTTGTCGTGTAAGTTAAGTGAGTAGTACTTCGCAAGTGAATACTGTGTGAAGTTCATGTGCGTGCATGTTTAGTGTGTAGAAGTATTGATAGTGGTAGAAGTAGTAGCAATAGAAGCAACAGCGGTAGTAGCAAATAGAAGTCACAGTGACAGATTAGCACTGGCAGTAGTTCTAGTAAAATGCTAAAGTTGTGGCATACACAACACACGAACCTCCTCCGTGATGTGGACCCATTTGTGCAGCAGAGCCACCAGTGTGTAGTAGAGCAGTAGTAGCACCAAAGGGTTGATGAAGTCAGGCCAGCTAACATGTGGGTGCAGACCAAGAGTGTGCTGGTCTGAACTGTTGGTTCTGATCACTCCTGTCATACCAAACAACCTGGGACAGGTAAAGGGCGAAGGAGTGCAACGTGGATTTAAATGGTAATAATTCCACATGTGAGGTAATTGAAGATAAATCCAGCACAAATAAAAAAAACATCTTTGTCATTTTATTTTTCATAGGGTGCAAGCCAAAGAATAGGCTAATGTTTTAGTACAAGGTGCAGAGTCAAAACAGATTAACTTGATGACCTGATTCTGATGAAGACCCGCCTTGCAATGAAATGTTTGTCCTTGCATTCAGTAAAAACTGGAAGCCGATCATTTTTATTCATGTTGGGGTGGCATAAGACTGAAATTGCTGATACCTGATATTTAATAAAAGCGCCAGATCAGCTGTTGCATGAGTGTAATCCTACTTTATAATCACTTCTGTACCTGGCGTAGACATCTTCTGGTGGCACAAGCTGCTGGGACAGGGGCAGCTGGTAGAGGTACAGAGCCAGCAGGTGTCCTCCACTGAAGATGGCCATCATCACACACAGGGAGCTGAAGAGTAGCAGGCCGATGGAGCGGCTGAAAACCCACCACCAAACCAGCCCGAGAAACACCCCGAAATACACACCTGAGGTGAGGGAGGGCAGCGTGATACCTGTACACAAAAAGTGAAATTAGAAACTTGTCAATGTTTTAAAATGACTATATACCTGTGTGCTCACACAAGCGGCTGTATTGTACCTGCTAGCCCCAGCAGTAAAGTCACCACAACTTTCCCCGCTGTGTTCATGATTGCTGACAGCAGCAGCCTCAGTCCGGCTGCAAACACTATCAGCTTCTGGACAAACTGGGGGGGACCCGACTGAACCGGCACCGTAGTCTCATCTGAGCTGTCAAAGGACGAGCCCTCTGTGTCACTTCCTCCCTCAGACTCTGTTTCAGAGGTTTCCACTTCCTGCCAGACCAGTGAATCAATCAGATTGATATCACTGGTATCATTCCTAACATAATGTAACGTTCGAACAGTTAATGATGAGCGTGTGCAGTGTGTGGTACCTCAGAGTCAGACGGCGGTATTCCGTTTTCATGGAGACTGACTTGGGGCACAGGGCGCAGTAGTTTTTTGCACAGCCTCAGCGCGAAGAGGGAAGAGAAGAAGACGCCTACATCTGGGGCCAGGAGTCGCACAACGTTCCCAGGGTCAACCGAGCTGAATCTGGAAACACACATGCATTTTCATAGTTTTGGTCTCCACTGTTCTCCATTCATACCAGAAAGGTATGAAAAATCGATCCCCTGAGATGTTCTTGGGATAGTAAACATGTTGTTGCCATTTGTCAGCATTGCGTTATTGGTACTGCTTTAACATGTAACAATGACAATGTAAAAAAACAAAGAAAGATGCTATTTGTGATGTATTTCACGTAAGTTTCACGCCTCAATAAGTTGATTTTCGTACTATACTGACATCAACTGAACTAGATGGCTAGCTGAAAGATAGATAGCAATCGAAAATGGTTAGTAGTAATTTAAAATAGATCTAATTTGAAGTTTTTGGATATAAAAATACATAATGACTGATAGGTTCCTCGAAAATATGTATGTAAGTGTGCTCCCATACCTTACAATGCCCAAATGGTAGAGGAAATCTTCCCAGTAACCGCTAACTGTAATAAAAAGAAACACAATAACAACAACATGGTCATCAAGCTGGGATCAACGCTGTTTTTCTTAGTTCCTGAAAGTTTAAAATTTTTCAGTGGGATCTGTTACAGATGACATTTTTCACAATCAATTTAGCCAATATTTCTTTGAAGTCCGCACACAGGACTGGTGACATTTTATTTAACATAAGCACTTTGTTATTTCTGAGAAGTGTCACAAGTTTGTTTTTACCATGCGGAGGGATGTAGGCGAAGGGGATCTGCATGAAGCACTGCAGGGTCAGGAGGGTCAAACTAGTATAGATGATCAGCCGCAAGAACTGACCTGTTTTACCTGAAAAGAGCAGCAGAGGAGGAAACAAAAGTTAACAAACTAATTACAAAGTCCTGTCTGATACATTCCGAGTAAAATTGTATATCTTGACAATGTACTAAGATAGAGTTAGTTCATGGTTTACAGTATTTATTTATAGTGAATATAAAGAAACATCTTTCGTGAGCTGTAAATGTTGGGGTTTCCTCTTCAGCCAACTTTAATGGGAGAATCCCAATTTAGAAGTAAAACTGAAATTGTGAAAAGTTTCACAAGTAATTTAAACATTCTAAGAGTTATGATGTAGTTGCTGTAACCCTTGTGTTTGTGGACTCCCATTCTACTCAATTACACATTTTCTCCTGCATAAATGACTTAAGGGAGATTATAACCTTTTGATAAATCAAACATACTAATCTGTATTCATCTGCTTAGAGACAGACAGCACCACCAGATATAAAATGATTGGCTGAGACCCCACACACACACACACACACACACACAGTAATTGATGGACCCATTCTTCTCTTCAAGACATTTTTCAGTAGAAATTTGTCTCCTAGACACTTGGCAGTATTTTAAATTGAACTGGTTCCGTCTCTATGTGAGCACTTTTACTGATCAATAAGCCAGCAACCGTGAGATATGTGAGTCTGTTACAGTGAGTTCTTACAAGAAAGCCCAATATTTCTTTAAAAGCGTCAGTCATGAAAGGTCTTCAAGTGAACTCCACCTTCACACTGACTCCACTTTGTTTCAAACAAACGGCGGGCACTGAATGTTAGCTATATGTTCAAGCCAGTGTGAAAGAGTCTTTAAATGCAGTTCTTGTAGTAGCCAGTATAGATGACACTTGGTGAGTGGCCGCATGGGAACAATTGTGTGGCTCTTCTAGACTTTCCTAATTTCATCAGACTGAATGGATCAAATTCTGATAGTGAAACAAGTCATTTCGAAATGGATTGTGACACTCCAAAAAATGTGTCCACCGTTTTACAGCCGTTCTTTTACAATGTAAGTCTATGCGGCAAAGTCTTTTTGGGCCAGTGTGCATCACGTGACGGACCCGGAAGTTGTAATCACACGGTTTAGCCGCTATGTCAAACTGGCTACAAAGCCTGCCGCACTTTCCTGGGGGCTTGGTCCCCTTCCACGTAGGTCGCCATGTTGCTCCACCATTTCTTCATTAGCCCAGAACGGACAAACCAAACACCGGCTCCACATAGATCCGTTTGTGTTTTTCACGGGTTTCGTGGCCACCATAGTGTCTCCTACACGCTTGGAAGGGGAGGGTGATACCAGTGTTAGTCAAATGGTTGCAACCTGCAATGTCACCACTAGATCCCACTAAATCCTACACACTGGACTTTTTAAACAACTACCCAAAATGTTTAAGCTTAAATTTTGATTTGGTAAAATAATATCCCTCTTTGATAGACTGCACCTATCCAGACAAAATAATAACAAATCAGTGTGTGTGAGAGCAGATGCAAACATTCACAAATGCCAGTTTCGTTAAAGATAGGAATTACATGCTAGAAATGGGTAGCGTTACACTGAATTTGTTTTCAAACAAATGCACCAGTTCATAATCTCAGTCTAGAGTTTGACACTTGTAATCTAAAGGTTGGAGGTACAAAAGCATTAAAACGTGATGTGGCTCAACATTAGCTGATCCAGCAAATGTGCTGTTGATGTTCAGGTTTTTTACTAAAAGCTTCGTTTCACTTAAACCTCTCCGCGTCCCAATAAGGGAGTCACATAAACACACGCACATACACTCTCCCAAGTAAAGGTGGACGTACTAAAACCCATGAAACAAATGCACACAGGATGTACACACACTTGACCACTTAGCTCAAGGCGAGCGAGATCATAATAGGGAGACGAAGATAACTTTGGGCTCTATGGAGCTTTCAAAGACACACTGAAAGGCAAACAGTTTTGCGATGCAGGGATGTAAAGTTAAAGAAAGAAAAAAAATGCTGTCAAAATGCTGACATCACGTCTTTTAATTCCTCACTGTAATTACCAGGCTATGCATAATTGATTAGACTGTTCCAACCACATCCCCTTTACAAACTACTTTAAGGGAGGGGTGCAGATACTTTAATTCATCAGAATGCAGAGATCAATACAGAGAAAGCCCACAGACATGCAGTAAGCAAACACACGCACATACACACACCTTTTCTCTTACTCACTATAATCTCTCGTGCTTTAGCTCCGCTCCTCTTCCTATTTTTTCCCCCCTCCCATCACACTTTGACAGAACAGTTAAAAGTTTATTTTCATAATTTTTCTCACTTTGTGATGCAATAATGGGGAGCAAGATAACGTACATGCCATGCATTTGGGTATTTTGTACTGTATGTCGGGGTTTATCCACAGGTTGCGTACACATGCGAGCACATTATGTGCATACGTGGATGTTGCAAAACCTAGTGACATTAGAAAACCAATGCGAAGACATAGCACTTAAAACTAATAAGTTATGAAATCATTTGTTGTATTTTTCCTTTGCTTTGGCTCAATTTTCTCCACCAAGTTTACAGTTCAGCTACGTTGCCAAATGAATATTACGTTTGAATTTGGTTTTTATGGACCCAGATCAGTGTAAGTGAACACAGAATGCTGCACCAAATATACACAACTTTGAATTTAATCTAGAATAACAAGGAGATGCTTACTGTATTTTTAAATACTTAACAAGATTAAAGCTTTTGCTCTATACTACCTGAATAATGGAGGGAATCTGTTTCAGTGAGAATTATTTGTTACATGGTGAAATTATCTTATATAATGGGATCATCTTAAATTGCAGACATAAATGACTGAAACTTGGGAAAGAACAGAAATGAATTTCAAGCCCAGCGGGTGTAGAAGTTCGCTTCAATAATTTTACACTTTGTAACTGGGTCAGAGCAAAAACCTGGGCGATCATAATTGTGACGTCATTTGTCTCTGGAGCCCCTCTCACCTTTCATGGTGACCGGGCTGGGGTTCGGCAGCAGCGGCAAGACGAGCAAAAACAGGAAATACACCACTGACAGACCATTGTAGCGGAATGAAGAAGCTGTGGTGCAGAGGAAAGAGAACACACATATTTCAAATGTTTGATAGAAATGGTCTTAATTAATTAGCTTGTCCCCAGAAAACAGACAGTTACATAATCCTTCACTTTTGGAAATCATTTCTATATATATATGTCACACTAACAACCAAAGAAACTCTAAAGAAAACAAAAAATGACCAGTGTAGGTGTATCCTGCCTCGCGCCTAATTCTGACCGTTTGTAAACTAATACAAATAAGTTCTAAAATGAAATGACCACAGTTCCCTTAAACCACCAAGTGCTGTGTCTTAGCATTAAAACTGAAAAACAAGGAACAGAGAGACCTGTGCTAAGTGAGATTTCAGATTGTTTTCAGTTGACATAATGAAATGGAAAGCTGTGTCACACGCTTCGTCTTGTATTTTAATGTAGGACACCAGGTTAAACAAGTTGACAAAAGAAAATCATTAGTGACAAGGGAAATTTGTTAAATTTACTTACCACATCATCCCTATGTTTCATGCAAATTTACCTTTAGGGGCTTGATAAAGGCATGTTTTTTTTCTCACTGTATCACATATAAATTCTTAACGTATTACATTCCAATCAGTGACACCATTTTCTCTACAACGTTACCGTTACATCAACTTGAAAATTCTAGATGTCTTATATATTAACTATTTCCTGTAATTCAGCCTACTTTTGGTAACTTTTAAAAACTTTGATGTCTAGAATTTAACATAAAATGGTGGGAGTTTGAAAAAAAATGACCTGGCTTTGCAATACTTGTTTTTTGCACTGTGGGTTAAAGATTAAAACGTCAGCAAAACAGCCAGGGACCCGCATACTGTTCTCGTAGAAAATACAAGAAGGGAAAGGAAAACGATATATTTGTTCGTTTCTCACAGCAACGTCCCGGCAGCAACCTATAAGTTGTCTGACGGTGTGAAAATCTTTTTTTTTTTCCCCACACATATCAAATGTAATTCCTTTTAACACTTTGTTCAAAATTTCTAATTGTCATCACCGACTACAGTAAATGTGCACATAGGGAGAAATATGACGTTGCGAGGTTAAGCGTCACCTTTGCAGGTAAATCTTCCGTGGTCACCATGGTCTATCTCAGTCCTGAAATGGCAGCACGCACACAGTGCTTCTTGCAAGACGCTGGCTCAATAGCAAGACTCAAGATGTATCATAAGACATGAATGCACCTAACCGAAAACCATATTAATCCCGGGGGCCGAATCAGTGGTGTGAATTTCCTCAGTAATATTCCTCCAAAGGCACACATGTACAAGCTTTACTACAATGACTCCAACTCATCGATACACCGCCTTCAGTGTAACCTGTTTCCACTAAACGAAGGAATTATAACCAATGCAACCATAATGAAACCATGCAGAAATAAAAGCACCACGGGAAGCACTTTGTGGGAACAGAATTTAAGACGCATTGATCAACATAAGAAATAATAGTAGCCAGATCTATGAAAGGTCTACAGTACAGCCTTCAGACCACAGCCGCCGTCTATTCGAAACAAAAAAATATTTTAATATCAGGCATTTTAGTAAATAAGAGTTGAGAGTATTGAGAGCATTTGAAAGTAAATAGAGGCATGCCAACGAGTCTGCCATTAGACGAAGAGGTAGTACACAAACACTTTTTTCTCTCAGTTTTTTCTGTTATTGGTATATTTTGTCCTGATCCTGGGAAGTTTTAGTTGTTTGTAAAACACCCGATTGTGCTGTACACAAAACGGGCGATAGAAATTCTTTGATTTCGTAGGATTTCTCCGTGCACAGCGTCTCCAATAGACACCTAAAGGTTCGTCTTACTCTGAGCTCAACTCTAACATAATAAGATCTGAAACCGCTGCAGGAATACTATTTTTGTATATTTAATCTAATCATAATATGACCTCTTTCCTCGATAACTGAACTCTGGAGAGGGACACGCCAGAAATGTAATTTCTATCAGAAAAAAAAGAACATTAAACAGACATCAACTCACCAGTCAGCAGGAGCAGTGGCAGTAAGAAGTTATAGAGCATCCCAACCACAAGCTCCCCTGCCATTTCTCCTTCTCTGTGTGAAAGACACCCACACCACTCCTTTAGATACTATCACCCTCTCGATGCCCGCACAAATAAGTAAATGTCTTAGCAACGTGGAGGCATACTCCAACCTGCTCCCACATTTCTCAGAAGAACACTAATGTAGCCTCGGTCAAAGCATCCTCCAATACAGCGGAGAACATACAGAGTCCAACACATTCAAGCTAAAACAAGACAGAGATGATGTTGGTCCAGTGACAAGCAGCACTGTGAAGAAAATTAGAGGAGAGAGCGGAGAGTCTGGATTTAAAACGTGAAAATGATGACTCCCTCTGCTCTTTGCTTTTATCTCTGTCACACCCTCCTTTCCCTCCCTCCCCCACCTCTCTCTCTCTCTCTCTCCCAGAAATAATGGGTTGTAACCCAACATCTCTGTGTACTATGCTCATATTGAAGCTAATCTCACTCAGGAGAATATCCACTACACTATCACTACATGACTTAAAAACATGCCTCCACTAATACATAAAACCAGACAGCAGCAGCAGAGAGAAACACTGGCTTTTTACACACACTATTATGACGGCTTTGACTGGGACTGTGCTTAAAAGTATTGTTGAGCGTATTGTGTGTTTCTGCATGTCCATGCAGGCATCTTTGCATTCATTCATGCATTATGTTAAAACCACAGTCTGAGTTCTTTATTTCTGAAACCCAGACGGATACTCATACAGCACTGTGTTTGTTTCCGTACAGCCGCGTCAGGCTGGCTCATCATATTTGGCCTGTGGGGTGAAGGGAAGTGTATCTAATATTCATGGCTGTGAGGCCATTAAGAGCTGGTGTGACTACAGAGGAATGATCAATGCAAGTACTGAGACTTGCAAAAAACATTAACTTTACTCGAAATTATTGGAAATAATTGCACCATCCTCCAAGATCTAATAACGGATGATTTTGTCTGTCAATGAAAATGTTTTCTTCACGGCATAAACTAACAACATAAATCTGCAAGTAGCAGCTGTGACTGTGTCTATACAGGCAGTGAGTTGGGGAAATCAGTTAATTAAAGATTTATTACCGGTGACAGACAGCTGTTTCTAGCAGGGAATTTCCGCATTGGATGCTGTAAAGTCTATTCAATTTTAAGATAGGGAACTGATGATTATTCTGTATTGTATTGCTTAATGTTATTGTAATTTCAGAATTTGGAGCACATCCATACAGGGTCAGTGTGGTACAAGACCCACAGAAAACACTTACGCTGCTTACGAAACCCAAAATCGCTTAAAAAGGTGCATATCAATGTTGCACACAAATGTTACTACGTATGAAATAAGATAACAAGTATTGTGTCTTGAATTTTACAGTCACTTAGCAGTGCCCTGAAAGCTCCAAATGTTGTTGTTTTGGAAGTGTTACAGTTACCACATGAAGCTCAGTTCAGGTTTTCAGGTGCATTGCACCCTCCCTGTCTTTAATGAAAAGCACTTTGTAAGGTTGAGTTTTAGAAAACATAAAGGTTAATCTGATTTTTATTCACACTAAAGTTTGTATTCTGACTCATTCAGAGGGTATTTTTGTGTATTAATTAATTAATTTTGGAGTGTTCGTTCAGCAAAACAAGCTATTTGATGATATCGCCGTAGGTTTTTAAGAAATTGTGATGGGCATTTTTCACTATGTTAATGACCAAACTATATATTGATTAATTGAGAAAATAATCAGCCGATTAATCGGTAATGAAAATAGTCGTTAGTTGGAGCCTTCTGTATTTAATGTATTTTCTGAACAGAGTTGTGTTCAAAATAAGCAACTTTGGGTTTCTACAGTTCAAAATAACAAGGGTGACCAGATAAGGAGATTCAGTTGTTTTCTTTTTAACAGTTTAACAAAATGCTCAGAAGACAATAACATCCGATTTATTAATGCCCATTCAATCGTCTTTTAGCACCAAAAAAAATCCAGACACAAATAATCCCTACCTTGTTAATTAAACCCAAACTAAACAAATAAATTCCTTGTGTGTATGTGTCTGTAGATAATCACAGATGATGCTTCTCTGTGGGCAGATAAACCATCTGACTCAATGAGAGGGAAAAGAACACACTCAATTACTCCTCTGCAGTAGATCAAAATTGATTATGATGATAATGAGTGCTGAGTAGGCAGCTAACATCTCATGACAGTGCAGTTAAAAAGAGCTGTGAGCGGACGTGCTGAAAAGGGGTCCCGGGTAGGGGGAGTGTGTGTGTGTGTGTGTGTGTGTGTGTGTGTGTGTGTGTGTGTGTGTGTGTGTGTGTTTGGCCACCGAAGGTGGAAAAATGAGGAATACTATTTGGAAAGTTCTCACTTGTCTCAGGATTATGGTCAAAGCTTTGCAATAGTTTTAAATTCAGAATTAGGTGTAGGTTACAGTGAGTCAAAGCTTGATCATCAATTTTTGCTCAGTTTGTGTACAAGAGCAAGTATATGCCACAGAATGTAATCGGTTTTCTTTAAGCAAAAATGGCCAACTGTCACAAATTTTTAGTACCCTGGTTTTGATTAGTGGTGAGCCAAAATTGATCTGTTGCCGGGAACAGTCTCACATCGGTTCCTCGAATATTCACGTATGGTCATTTGCCAACCTCCATCACACTTCTCCCCTTCTACAACACAAAACTGTGTCCAACTGTTAATACGACACACAAACAGTATGCAAATTGTGGTACGTGTACTATTAGCATGCAAATTTTATGAGTGAAGAAGAAGGAGGGGGGGGGGGGGGGCAGTAGCCAGCATTTG
>CM022479.1:10967058-11002996 GCA_011952105.1 Coreoperca whiteheadi | reverse complement strand
AGGAAGGAAGGATGGTGTTAAGGTGAATTATGGGGTAAGGGGAAGATGGGTGGTGGAGGGTGGAGGGGGGCGCCTGAGACAGTAGCCAGCATTTGGAAATTTTAATTCAAATGCATGTTTTCTCTTTACAGGTTCATGATAAAGTGTGTGTTTACTAAAATGAAAAGCTAAATAGGAAGCAACACGTTCTACAAAGGGGCACTGCAAGTAGCAGCTTTATTTGGTATGCCAAACAATACCGAGCATAGACTGTGTATATAAACACACTGACATAGCTGATGTCTGCAAAACAAGCATAGAAAGGGGAGTGAAGGAATGTTGATGGGGAGACAATTAACGGCAGATTGTGATTTAAAGCTATGGCTTGGCTTCAAGTTTAATATTAGACGTAGGTAGGTTTTTCAGAGTTAGGCATATGCAAAGAAAGGTAAACTTTTCTATTTGGGTGTCTTGTCTGTCCATCCTCAGTTGACGTACAGACACATTTATAAATTATATATTATATATCAGGAAACCTAAACCGGAGAACAGAGGCGTGGCCGTAGTGTTTTTAATGTTAGTTTAAGAGACGGGAGGCTGCTCCTTAGAGATTTTGACTGATTTGGCCCCCAGTTCTGGAGAGCACCAGGTCAGCACAAAACTCACTACGAAAGCCCAGCAGACAGCTGGAAGATTCAAAAACAGAGGTTGCCACGGCTTTTAGTCCTCTCACAGATGCATTTCACTTTTATTGTTACAGCGACAAAGCATGTTAAGCTGGCCCTCTTTGCCATTTTGATGTTTTTAATAAGGTCACAACGTAATACATTTTTAGTTTTCAGTCCAAAATAGACATCCATTGAGGAACGACATGGACATAGTACTGCTGAATAATGTTAATTGGGTTTTTTTTTTTGCACCAGTGAAGGGCTTAATGGTATTGTTTGCAATCAACCAACAACACAACAGGAATAAAAGATAAATTAGTAGACATTATGAATCAATTAATCATATATTATTAACATTATCAGTTTGATATAATTTGAGGTTTCTGTTCACGTAAAAATGTCACCTCAAAGACTACCGAGAACATTAAAGACTATTTAGACTAGAAATTTAGCAGGCAGCCAATTTTACTTTTTAAAGTCCCTTTGGAAAATGCTTTTTAATCAAAGATTTATTTGTTTTTAAATATTGTGAAACGTGTGAGAATCATGCCGTTGTTTGGGTTGACTTGGAAGAAAAGAAATGAAGCTCAAGTCGGCTGTTCAGAGTTATCAGACTGCTGCCACCTAGCGTTTCACTGACCTAACAGCAATCGAGCACATGGCCTTCCCCTGTAACTATTATGAACCTTTTATTTAATAGCATAATTAATTTGAAGAACGGCTTTCATTTCAAATGTATAGAATTTCTCTATTTAGCCCAGAAATTCTAGAGAGGCCCCATTACCTGTTCAAGTATACATGTTGTTGGTTCAGTAATTGTTAGAATTTTAACAGTGTTATATTTTGCAAAGAATTATGTATTTGTCATTAATTTCAATTACAAAATAGCATCTTATACCTGTGGACCTGCGTATGAATATTTAGTTATTATAACTTGTTTTAACATTAATGAAGCTATAGCCATTTTAAGGCTGCTGATGGAAAAAATGCACTATTTGCACCTAATGACTGTACGTCAGATGCGCAATGAAGCCTTCGAGTGCCCACCCAGTGCAGTGCTCATAGTATACATTGCTATACCAATACTAAAAACTACAAATTGTAAAATCAATTATGGGTGAGCCACAGTGGCTCTGTGGTTAGCTTCCAAAACCTTCTAGGTGTGGTGAAGGAATGGATGAACACTTAAAAGTGGCCCTGTGATAATTACCCATGTGTCATGTTACCAGTTTATGCATAAAAGATACCAATGTATGCCTAAATGTTTTTTCTAAAAATTATCTGTAATAACATTTATCATCAATATTAGTATTGATATATGTGTTTGTGTGTGTGTGTGTGTGTGTGTGTGAGAGAGTTTATGTATTATTTGTTTGTTCACTTGGATTAGTGTTGGAGGGTTGGGGGTGCCCTCTGTGGCAGGCTCTGGAGGCCCCTGGGCCGGCTGCTGCACATGACTCCCACTCTCCAAACCGTGTGCGCTCGTTTCCTTTGAGGAGGGCGCCGTTTCCTCCGCAGAGCCGCGCCGCTGACGCCGCTGCGCGCCCGGGCCACGTGACGAGGCGAGGCGGCCTCTCCTCCTCCTCCTCTCTCGGTCCTTCCTTCCCAGGGTTCAATGAGCGCTGTGTGGCCCCACCCCGTCTCTCTTCAGCGCTGTCTATCTCCCCAGTGTAGGCTACTATTCTCGGAGAGAGAGAGAGAAAGGGAGAAAATAATAACCTCCAAGAATTGGTTATTCCTGTCTTTCACCTTCCACGACCAGCGGCCAGGAGGGGAGCGGCCTTCGCGGTGGGAATGTGCGGCTACTACCCCGCGTCCTATTTTTTTGTGAATGTAAATGCACATGTAGTCTCAAGCCTGTAGCCTATTTACCCGCCTCGGACTGAAGAGGACTATAGCCTATATGTATGTTTGCATGAGCGTGTGTACTCTATGTGTGCACATATATAGGCCCTATGTAGGCTATAACTGAGCCTGACAGCGGGGATTGCTTTTTCACCTGCAAGAAACGTGGAGACATTTCGAGGGATTTTCACGTCTTGGTCACGTTTTCTTTTTCTCGTCTTTTTTTTTTTTGATTTTTTTTTTTTTGTTTGTTTGTTTTCTTGTAGGGGTTCATCAGAGCCGAGCCTGGAATTAAAAAAAAGAAAAAAGTCTATCGGTGCGCAGTTTTGGAGACTCCGTGGTGATGTGAGGGGCTGATAACACATTTCAGCAACAAAAGCGAGGGGCAGGGAGAGAGAAGGCCTTTTGGAGGAGAAAACACAGCAAGGAACAGCCATCACAAACACAAGGTGGACAAATCGGGGGATATTGGGATCGTGTCGACAGTTGGAGGTGGTGGGGGATCCAGCCGGAAAGACAACCGCAGTGAGTTTGGAGCTGGTTTGGGTTGATTTGATGCAGCGAATGAAACGGAGCCGGATGACGACGGAAGCGATGAGAATATCACACATGTAGCTCGTTGGGGTGTAAATATTGTTTTCCTTCCTCCTGTCCTGCTGGGGCCCCCGACGAAGACAGCCGTCGGGGAGACAGAGAAACACACAGAGAGTAGAAGTGTACGTCTACGGGAATGTTTATCATGAAAGGAGACGTGGAAACGAGCCGCGTCACAGCACGGGCGAGGTTTTCGGACACGCCGAGTTCGGCTCCTTGTCACGGGCAGCAGTGAGACGCAAGACCCGGGCTTTTGGAGATGCAAATTAGGCTGCTTATTCTGCCTCCGTTCGAGGTGAAACCCCGAGTGCTGCTGTCTTAACCGACGTGGTGGATTACAAGTCTTAACGCGACACAGTTGCCCGAGATTGAGAGAGAGAGAGAGAGAGAGAGAGAGTGGGGCCACAAAACAAGAACTATACTGCATGTGCAGGAGGAAAAAGCCCGAGCAGGATTCAGCAAACTGAGAAGGCGGCCTCGGTGTCGTCAGCAACAGTATCCTGCCCTTTCTCTGACAGCAAAACACGCGTTATGGACACATAATTTCTACAGTGCTGCACCACGGACAGTTTTTGGAGCAGCCCAGGGACGTTCAAACGTGTGAATGTGGGTGACATTGCTGCCAAATCCGCATGTCAAACGAGGGATCTAGACTACTTTAGTTTATTTATTTTTTCTTTCCACATACCCCCCTCCACCTCTTCCTCCTCCTCCTCCTCCCCCCCTGGACCCTTTTTTTTTTTTTTCCTTTCTCTTTCGGGAAGATGGGTTGTTTGGGCACCAGTAAGACCGAAGACCAGAGAAATGAGGAGAAGGCACAAAGAGAAGCCAACAAAAAGATAGAGAAGCAGCTCCAAAAAGACAAGCAGATATACAGAGCAACACACAGACTACTACTTTTAGGTGAGTTTGATTTTATTTTTATTTTATTTGTGTGTGTGTTGTTTTCTACGCTTGCTGCTTTACAGGCAAGTCCTCAGTCTGCACAGTTGAGGCTCTGCTTACTCCCTGCATAACCTTCTGGGATGTTGTTTTTTGGGAAACATTGTCAATAGTGTGACTTTGCCATTGCATAAGGCTAAAAATGCAGCACCGTGCTGGCTTTTCACCATGCTGCTGTCAGATTGACAGGCGACCACCACCAAAACATGCTGTAGCAGAGTCCATAGGTTAGTTTGAGAGTATGCAGTGAGGTAGAGGTAAATGTATAAGGTGGGTAAACTGCTGTAGTCCGCTGTAGGATCAACAACCACCCACGTCAGTAAGAACATTTGGAGTTAATTTATGCATTTTTGACAGAACCTATCCTTTTTCAGCTGTATTAGTTTTGGACTACAGAGCAAGCTGTACAACATTCATTTTAGTCCTTATCAAGCATGTAGGCATGTAGGCCTGAAAAGTTGGCCAAACCAAGTCTAGTTTTACATTACATGCCAGTTTGTGGGCGTGTAGCCCAAACAGCGTCTTAAGATAATGTGACTCAGAAAAAACACTCAACCTACTTAATGGAGAAATGAACATGTGGTTGGGTGTGTGTGTGTGTGTGTGTGTGTGTGTGTGTGTGTGTGTGTGTGTGTGAGAGTGAACTGGAGGTGGGCTGGGTCTCTCTACCTTACATAAGAGTCAAATAAGAGTGGCTATCTTTCAGGCTCTCCTCTGCACCCTCCTCCCATGTCCATTCATAGGCTTACCACTTGTAAGAAGCCGTAGTGTTCTTTGTAATAATTTTAATATTTGAATACAGAAATGCCAGAGAGGGTGTGTATCGTACGGCGCGCTTGTATTTATGTTGGGCAGGAAGTTGTGTCACCGCTTTAGGAAAGCAGAAGGACAGGACCCACATGAGAACCAAAACAAAGATGTCCGCCGTAAAGTTAGCTGGGTTTATAATATGATCTACTAGTTTGACTTTATCGCAGACCTGCGGCCCTGCGGGCTGTTACTTGTGATTCTGCGTATTTTGAAGGATGTATAAACAGCGTACAAAGGCAAATGAAGCATTAAAGGGTCTCTCTCAATTCCAACCTGGTGCAGCTGAAACAAATGTAGCTAGGCCTTGAGCTTGGTTTGTATCCATGTTGGGAAAAGGTAGTATCTGAAGCAGTACAATCCATATTATTACCCAAAAGAATCTGGCAGTGAAGTGTGAATCACGAACCAAAACATGGTTAATTATTCAACATCTGTGCTGTCAGTCTTTGTCTCAAGTGCAGGTGACACACAAATGTGGGCCATGTATTTGCATAGCGAAACGTTTAGCATGTGTGGCCACCAGGCTGAAGTTGCTGATCATGGGATTATGTTGCTCAGTATAATTGTAACCTGCAGCTAGAAGAACACTGGTCACTGGGCGAACTAGATCACCTAATTAAAATGTTAATGGGTTTGTGGCGCATGCTAGCAGAGTCTATTTCACACCTATGAAAGGAGTGATAACATAAAATGTGTTGTATTGGGAGGTAGCAGTTATTTAAAGTCGACAAAGTAACACTTTTACAGACTAGACCCTCTATACTGAAGATATGATGGCCTTCAAGTAAAATCAAAATATATCTTTTGGTCTCCATTTATGAATTCAACTTTTTTTTTTTGAATTAACTAAAACAAAAAAACTACCTAAACTATGCATTTGCACGAGGATAAGTAGTGGATCCTATAAACTTCAGACTCCCTATAACATTTATTCAAAAACGCACTTTTTAATTTTCCTAATGTATCTTTTTTGTAATAATATATATACTAGATACACTTCCAGATCCAGCACAAAAGTTGGCAGGACAATAATCTGAGGAGGTGACCAGATCTACCAGCAGCCGTGCTAGCTGTTAACATAATAACGCCTGACTTTTCTAAAATTTCTTTCATAACCTCTCCCACGGTAGAAACTATTATCTTAAGAATACTGGTAGAATATAGTATCATCCCTAACTTACTCTTCTCCTGACCTCTGTACATGGTCTGACCTCTGTATTTTGTCTGATGAGTTACAACACAGTTTTGACAAATTTGGTATTGTGTGTTGCATTCATTCGGGTCCTTTTGCAACATATACATTGAATTTGTGTTATTTTGGAGATGTGACTCAGATTAAACTCTGTTGGTGTGGTTGCATACAGACAGACTGTGGGAGTATTTCCTGTTGGACGAAACCACTAATGGCCAGGATCCTCAAATTTGACTTTTGCCAATGGTTTGCTTTGCAAACTATAATCCAGTCAAACTTCTCAAATGCATCAGTGTTTAATGCTGTCTTAGTTAATCATTTTAAAAGACCTTTGCATAAATGAAAAGCTAATTAATAAATAAGACTACAAATCTGTTCAATCCTTGAGGGCCAATTGTTTGGTACTTTCAAAGTTTTTAATGCTTTGCACTATGGACACAGTTCTGCTTGGTACTCAAAAGGATTCAGGTTCAAGATTATCGGTCCAACCATTAGGACCAACCGTGGAGGAAAAGTGTGTGTTTTCTTTTCAAACATGCAACCAAAAATGCTTCATAGTACACAAGAAAGTCAGGTCTCAACACTCCCCACTACGCTGTTGTACTTAACTATTTAATGCAGTTGTTTTGCAAGATGTTATGGCATGTGTGCTTCACCAGACAATGTAGTGTTGGAAGTGACAGGGAGATGGGAGAGAAAGAGGAGAGCTGACATTGTGACATGAGGTCATCAGTCGGATTTGAAAGCATGATGGTATGAGTTCATGGCGTGTGCTGGAGCTTGCTAAGCCACTTAAATGCCCAAGTCCCACACTCGTCTGTGGCTTGACTACAACAAATACGTCTCGTGGGTGGGAATCACTGGCTATAACCTCCTAATACAAAACTGTTGCAAACAGCCAACCTTCTTAGAACTAAAAAAAAAACTATATGATTAAAATTAAAGCAGTAGTAAGCATGTAGAGCAATAATAAAAAGAGAATATTTATGTTGGTAAGATAAATCTAGCCCCACTGTCTTTACTTGTAATAAAAAGACTCAATTAGCTTAAATGGCTTGATATTTTGGAAGATTGGTGCATGTTTCAGCTTCACGTTCGGGCATTTAAATGAAGAGTAACACTTTGTGCATTTGATGTGAAATCAAAAATAAAGTATTTTGATCCCTTGCTCATGCCATGACATTTCTTTGATTCAGGGAAAGTTATGAGTTATTGGTAATTCCTGATCTTCACTTACTGAATGTTGTCAAGATAAAATGAAGATTGAGAGGAGGCGACAGCTGAGCGAAAGGTCTAACACAGGAAAGGCGTTGGGCTGTGTGAAAGAGCTACTACTTTTAAATGTTTAACTTTAAGCTGCTCACACTTCATGCAGTTGTACGTGCGGCAGGTGTGGCACAGCGGAGCAAGAGATCTGAGTTTCATTCTTACTTCCATCAGATACACACAGGCCATCCACGGACCGGCAGCATACACCTAACAGCAAATGCAGCCAGTCTCGCTTCATGCCTTTTTTAGCAGCACCGGTTGAATTGTCCTTGCAATTTTACTGTTTGTTGACGGCCAAATACCACTGACAAGAACAGTGATCACATTTTCCTCACAGGACATAAAGGCATATGATGAGCTTCTGACCTAGTTGTACGTTAGAAGAACATTGTTGCATCAGTGGAGGGATGGCACTCAAAATGTGACGAGTGCTGCAAGTGAGGTTAAAATGTGAGGTTAAAAGTCGGAGCCCCAAAATGGATGACTGGCATTGTATTCCCAGCTATATTCAGTTTGGCAAGGTGTCAGGCAGCTGTTAAATGCAGCTTAACACCTGTTAAACCTATACCAGGTCTGTGTATTTAGTGTAATTTGTTTACTAGTAAGAGTTGACAGATTCAATGAAAAAATATCTTGAGCTAAACTCAAACCTATGTAACTTTGTGGAAGTGCAGCAAACAAGATACTCCTCTCGCAGTCAATCACATGACATTATTGTCAGTTGCACGCTACTGTGTATTGGTGGCGGTCATCGAGGCAGTGGGAACATTATTAAAAGTTTGAATGGCTCACTGTAACAACCACAGCCAAATATGAAGCTTCTTGGTGGTGAATCTGCCCCCCACCCCCCACCCACACACACACACACACACACACCCCTTTTTTTTTTTCTGGCGCGTCCCACATGCCAAACTAAAACGTTGTTTGAAGTATACTGCCTGCCAAGCTCTTTATTTTTTTTAATTTAAAACTATAACACCTGCTTTGGAAGGGAAATGTTTAAAATGTTTTTTTATGGAAAAGCCTAATGGCTGTCATCAAGTCTAAAAATGTCATCTTGTGATTGTGATCACAGTAGCTAGTGGAATAATCCAGTTTATTATTTCAGCCATGACCATGCAGCACTGTCCTTGCCTAAAGTCACATTCATGTATGAAATTTGCTGTTTGTTCATTGAAGGTTTCCTGTAGGGCATAGTAAGTCACAGCTAGAACAGCTTAGGAACATCCAAATTGAAAGCCTTTTTTAGTCAGGTACAGTGCTTGTATCCAATATACGAGAAACTGAACAACTGTACACTAACTATAAAGTGGCATGTCAGACAAATGTGTGTATACTGTATGTGTGGGGTCTTGGATCACTTGTCAGCAGATCCCTAATATTTCCGTGTGTCTCTCTTTCTCTCTCAGGAGCTGGGGAGTCAGGAAAGAGCACCATAGTGAAACAAATGAGGATCCTGCATGTCAACGGCTTCAATGCAGAGTAAGTATGATATGAGTTCAGGCCTAGAAGTAGCTGACCGTGAGCACATATCCCAAGTCAGTTTAGGCAGCCTCTGCTACTGAGGGCCACCATACCTGTGTCCCATCTGCGGCTGCACGCTGTCTTCTGGAAAACCTGAAGTCCATCTGAGTCTGCACCTCCTCTCAGACCCGTAAACAGACCAAACGAGTAGTACATTTGATGATCCTCATCATTCTGTTAAATCTGAAATGGACATGTTTTGCTCAATGAAGCTGCCCTGAAAAGTCCAGCCAATATGGAAAACCGGGCCTCCCGGACTCCTCAGTTCACAGTAAGAGCTGTGACGCTTCGCACATAACAACTTGAAATTAGTGCACTAGGTTAACCATACGTACATGAATATAACCTCTTTAAACAAAAACAAACAGTGAGGTTTATGTCCGGCCTCCATTATTTACATCTTCTTGTGGTGTTTGCATTGGCCAGCTTCATGTGTTGTGTATTCACCAGTGTCCACTTCAATGCAAATACCTGGTAAACGCTACACGCTACCCATCTTTGAGTTGCAACGTATGCAATGGCTGTATGCAGTATTAAACAACTGGCCAGCTTGCAATGGGCTGCAAGATACTGACGGCCACTTTTGGAGAGGCCATTAAAGTGAGAAGGCCCTGTCAACCCGTCCTGATGTGCTTGGTTTATGAAGTGTGGACTTTATAGGAGGCCGACATGGGATGCAGTCTTTAGGTTTAAATGGCAGCTTTTTTGATCAAACAATACGAGTCAGCCAAAGCAAAAGGAATTTAGTCGACAATCATTTGAGTAACCGCTAGCCTAGTCAGACTGAACTTAGAGTCCAACTCTAAGTTATGTATGTATTTAATATACAGTATGTCATGTCAATATTGGCAGGTAGAAATGATAGTGACTAGTGAGCTAATCTCTGCTGCTAGCTGCTACATGTACTATAATGTGAATATAGATGCTAACAAAGTCAATGCTGCCTAACCTCAGTAAGGAGAATATTGAATGCTGAATTAATTGGTATGACTGAGGCAAGTAGTTCAAATATTAATATAGTTTTCAAACATTTAGCCTCATGGTGTCAGGAACTATATCTTCCAATAAGCTTAGTTGAAGGCATGCAAAGCCTTATGGGAACAGTAGTTGTTGAATGCTACAGATGATTGTTGTTATGTTAGAATAAGAAGGCATTATTAGCAACCAAATGAGTAGATGCCCATAAAGCTTACAGAATATCATATCTGAAGTAAACATCCTTCTGCTTTTGTGGGTGTAAATTAAATAGGTTTGTCAAGTTTTTTTTGGCCATTCTATCATTTTTTTTTTGACTTGTTGCTTATTTCAATAAGCAAAATGGATAGTTCAAAGCGTGTGTTTCTGTGTGTCAGTGACTGGACATGTTATTGGTCTGGTGGTTGCGATGGCGATGGAAGCATCTTCGCAAGGTTAGACTAGGAAATCAGCACCTAAGGCAGACAAGAGTATGACCCGAGAGCGCGTGACTCCAAAACACCGAGCTCTGTGTGTGTGTGTGTGTGTGTGTGTGTGTGTGTGTGTGTGTGTGTGTGTTCGTGTCATAATAAAATGTATTTGTATAGCACCTTTCATACAAGAAAGGCAGCTCAAAGTGCTTTACAAGTGCTTCACATATAAAATGACAGAATGAACATAAAAACAGGGATAGAATGCTATAGTAATGTAAAAATAACATGAGAAAAGAATACATGCATCCTCACATAACAATAGACATAGAATGCCATACTTATTGTGAAATAAAAATGAGGACTGCATAACATAAAATGGGATTACATTTGTGAAATTGCTTGGATTACCTGTTAGGTTTTTTTTTGTTTACCAAACCATGTATGGCTCCGTTGTTTCCCTGTGTGCAGTAACCTGGAGTACTCCCATATATGTTGCTCCATATGTATGTGTTTGACTGTTACTCGTGTGGTCAGATGTCATATTTTTCTGGGACTAACAATGAATCACCTTTTTGTTTTTGAAGATCTGCTCAAACCAGCATAAGTCTTGCAGGCCAGTTGCTTGTGGGTCTCCACATGACAAGCATAGTAATATGTTTTAATTAGCCTGGATCCTGAGGCAGGACATAAATGTACTAATTTGAGACTGAAAGGGTTCAATAACGCCTGTGATGAAAGAGTTCGGGTGAATGGGTTGAGTGTTGTGGTAACCTAAAGGTCAGAGTAGTTGGCTTGTGACCGGAAGACTGCTGGTTCCAAATGCTGGCGTGATTTGGAAAAGGAATGAATGACCTGACTGGTTCGGCCAACGTCTCAATCTTCTCAAGTGTGACTGAGCTGCCCTTGGGCAAGGCATGTAACTCTCAGCCTCCTCCCAGGAGCTGCTAAGCGGTCAACAACTGCTGACTGCAGATGTGTGGCACATTTTTTTTTTTTTTTTGGCTGAAAAAGCTCTGATTGTTGTGATATTGATTTCAGCCCCAGTCCCTGTCACCTCCTTTACATCCATCCATTTATTATCTGCATTTAGTCTCCGTAATGTATCACTAGACGTCGTCACTGTAACATGTTGTGTCATGCCTCGTCTTCTTCCCTGCCCTCTAACCACACACAGGCATGCAGTCGTTTTTTTTTTTTTTTAAAATGACTGTCAGGTTGAAAATATAAACAAGGCCTTCCTAACCCAATAAACTCTGTCTTACCCCCTCTTTTCTCTCTCTCTCTCTCTGGTGTTTGGTGGTGCACAGTGACCTCACGGGCTTCTCGGGCTCTGTTACCATTTGTCAATGAGCAATACACCAATTATGTTCAAGTCTGCGTGTAGTTTTCAGTCCAATACATTAAATGGTTTTAGTGGGAATGTAACTACTCACTGTAGTTTTAATTCAAGCCTTTCTGGACCCAATTCTGAACTGGATTTGGAAAACAAACGCATTGTGGAATTTGTTTGAGGCTTTACTTTCCTGTCAAAGGTACAGTTTGTAGTAATTGCAATCATTATCACCTCCTTGTTATTGATGCATCTGCTAGAGAGCAAATGTTGGGACCGATATCTATGAAATGCCAAAATAGGCCTATAATAACTTGGCCCAGGAAGGTGTATGCGCCTGCATGTGTATGCATTTTGGATGCGAGTTTGTGGGTATATTGTGTTTTGAGTTAAATTCTGGCGTGAAAGAACACATCCTCAGTATTGACCTCTTCGTGTTGGATGTAAATTTAAGATCCACTGTGCTCTTTCCTGATCTTCTCCTGCGTTTTGTTCCGATCAAGACTTCAGCCTCCACGTTAGCGATTCGTGTTTGTTCATGTAAGCTTGTCGAAGAGCCTGGGCTATTGAGAAAATGTGCAATTTGATACAGTGGACTGTAGGCGGCTACTGCAAGTACATTTTTTGTACACATGAGTCTCAAATTGGCACGTGTAGAACTAGCCTGACCATGACAAAACAGCTCCCCCTTTTGGACAGTCTGTGGCCTGCTAAATGTACTTGTGTGCATTAGTGAGTGTGTTAGAAACCACTTCATTATGGTGCTTCACATCTAAAACCTCTGATCCCTTGTGCAGCCCTAAGCTGGATTGTAAGACCAATGACCCCCTGATAGATTTTACCTGTGAAATGAAGTTGTGAAGGAATTGTGCAGCCTTTGTTATGATTTTTTTTTTTGTAACCAAACAGACGAGTCGACCTTTAAAATGCAAATTGCACTGCTCTAAAGAAATTGTTAAACATTTGCATCGATTTGGTGTAGTGCAGCAGCTTTTTTCACTTTTATATGATAGGGATAGTGAAGCGAGAGGGGATGACATGTAGCAAAGGGCTCGGGCTGGATTCGGACCCACGCCGCTGCGGTGGGGACTCGTGGTACGCACCCTACCAGGTGAGCTACCGGGGCACCCCGCGTAGAACTACTGTAAACACGACGCGCTGTTGTCCTGGCAGGCTCAAGGTGAAAGATACGCTAACTGGCTCTCTAGTTGCCTTTTATTAGAAACATTTTTAAACCAAATTATAAAAACAGCTATCTTTAACAGCAGACATAATATCTCTACCACGCGTGCCAGTGAAGGCCTGTTTACCCTCCCCAGATCAAAAACAAACTCGATGCAGCACACTGTAGTGTACTATGTCACGGTAACATGGAACACCCTCTCTGCGCTTTTTTAAAAAAAACTTTACTAAAACAATACTTGCTAACTAAACCTTCTTTTGTGTTCAAAAGAGGAGCATGCCATCTATGATGGCTGGTTTTCTGTGGTGAATATAAAACTGCTCAGGCAGTTTGTAGTCCCCTCTTTTTCAACAATTGGATGCTGAGTGGAAGTGACAGACAATTCATGACCTGTAATTGATTAGAATTCTGCAAATTTATACCATGCTGTCAACAGTATACATTTAGTAATACGTTTATTCTAAATGATGTTGTATTTTTATTACTTTATCAAATTATTTTCACTCCTGATGAACTAGATGTTAGTGGAAACGGTCTTATTTTATTGTAAAACAGTTTAATTTCTTCTAATATATTATTGTAGTTGTTCTACATGTTGATGCTGTTGCACTCACAGTTGGGGAAAATTAGGCTGCAATAAAATCATTCAAATTTATCATTCGCTATCTATTCTATCCAGAACTGTCATTATGTGAATGAAAACCTCTGCATAGGAGCGAACGCTGTGTACAGACGGAATCACCGGCACATAAAATGAATGAATTAAAGGGGCGCTCCACCGACTTTACACATGAATCACAGTTCACTCACTATGTGGAGTACTACACTTAATGTGTTCTGTGGCTCTGGAGGAGGTTTCCAGTGTTTGGGGGGAAAAAAATAAATAAAAATCCATGATGATGTCATTATCTCAGTTTGGTCTTGAGACTTTAACAGAAGCCTGTATTACAACCTGGAGGTGTGGGGTTTGAAAGAAGTGGGCATTTTCGAAGCAGGGAGGGTTTAACAAAAGACGTTATTGAGTTGCATAATGGGAAATGTAGTATCAAGCATTTTCAGAGCTAGAACCATACGAGGGACTGAATATCTCGGCCTCTGCTGCTTCGATTTTGACCATTCTTTTTTAAAAATCTGTCACTTTTGAGTCTTCCAACTTTACTAAAGTGAAATACTAAATCAATGCAGTTTTCCTGTGTAAGGGGATTTAAACTAAAAATGTGTATCAGGAACCACAGTGGGTTGGTGGTCTGTCTGTGATTGGGCTTCCACATAGCAAGAGTAAGAATAAAGGCAGTGGATATCTGTGTCTTTGTGTTTCTTACTTTTGGTCTGAAAACACTCCTAAGTCTGCATGTTATTGCTGTACAGCAATAATCCCTAATACGAGTGTCACTGTGTGTTTCAGAGAGAAGAAGCAGAAAATTCAGGACATCAAGAATAATATTAAAGAGGCTATTGAGGTAAGTGTCTGTGTTCTCTCATGTTTGCTGTTCGTAGAAGAAAGCACCAAATTGCTTTAGATATGTTAACTGGGATTTATTGAACTGTTCGTACAGTTGAGCAGAAAATCAGTCCTGCTTTCTTTTCAATATTTAAAAATCCTGTCCAACTTCTGTCTTTTTGTCACCCACACTTAAATGCATCTTGGTGGTGTATTTGTGACAGACCATAGTAACAGCTATGAGCACCCTGACACCGCCGGTGCAGTTGGCATGCCCAGAGAACCGGTACCGGATCGAATATGTTCTCAACCTCGTCAACCAGAAGGACTTTGAGTTTCCATCTGTGAGTAGTACAATATAAGACGCAACACACACACACACACACACACACACACACTCACTCAGAAATATGATTATCTTCACACCAGGGTCGTGTTTTTATACCATGTGGCCTGCAGTTTCAATTTCAACTACCATTTATTTCAATTCTTACCTACCGCGCTTACAGTAGTTGCTTATGCAGGTAGTTTTGCCAAGAATTCAAATATTTTAACCTCAGAAAGTTGGCTAGATGGCTAAGTTTACTACTGGCTAACCACTAACGTTAGTGGTTGCTTGGCCTGTTTGCATCGTTGAATGCAGTCGTTGTAAGTCGCTTTGGATAAAAGCGTCAGCTAAATAAATGTAATGAAATGTTTGCCTCTGGTGTGAAGCCAATAGAATACCTTTGCAACAGGTGCGGGTATCCTCAGCTGTGTGTGTGTGTTTCAGTAGATGATAGTAGGTAATAGTCCCAACATCCCAGGTGTTCCCACATCCCTTGACACCGGTAGCGAACACTGAGGTTTACTAATGACCTGATGAGTAGTGTCTGTGTAAGTTTAGTATTCTCAGTGGGACATTCCCATTAACTAATTGTCCAAGCCAAGAGACTAATCCTTGAAGTCTGAAAGTCTCCCTGTTTGTCCACAGCCACCTGTGGGGCAAGGCTTAATTCACTTTTCAATTCACTCAGTCTCGCGTATGAATAGACGCTGTAGTTCATTTGCCAGTGATGGGAATTTAAAACGTTTTTAACGTCCTGCCACATACTGTCTCACCAAATTACAGTCAATGATAAAATCTTCAAAATTACACTACAGGTCCCCACTTATAGAATAAATGACTGAAAATTGAAGCAACTTGATGCATACATTTTAGGGCTGTCAAAATGAACGCGTTAACTTTTTCGATGAATTTGAAATGTTTAACACGTTAAAAAAACAAAAGAACGCGATTACTGTGTTTAAGACGCTTTAGCACGCTCGGTTTTGAAGCTATGAAACCAGATATGAAACTAGATGACCTGAGGCATTTATTGGTACCAGCCATATCACGCTATCTTGTCGAGAAGGGCGCTCCAGAATGCTCCACAGTTAGGCTAAAGTTTAGCGAGGTCAAAGGGCTCCTCTTGAACTCTCTCTCTGTGTGCGGCTTCCATGTGTCAGTCAGAATCTTTCCTTGTTCTTCTTTCATATTTGCATGGACTATTGTGGACCTTGTTGAAATTCAACTGGCACTTTAACATATTGGCCTGTTATTGTTTCTGTTAGTGCCGATAAGAAATATGCCTTTCAAGCTGACAGCCAATGGCCTTGATGTTTGTATTCAGAGAATCTGTTTTCAAAGTTTAAAAAAAAAAAAAAAGCTATTAAACTATAATATTTGAATTTAAATATACTTCCGTGGTGTTGATTCTACATTAATTCCGTGAATTTAAATTTAATATCCATTATCACAAGCATCAATATTAAGAAGAAAAAAGTGATTAATCACTGCAAATTCTGCGATTAATTAGTAAAAAATATTTAATCGATTGACAACCCTAATACATTTTCTTATTAATTAGAAAAAAATGTTTAGCTCTTTTATGACAAACCATAATAGAACCTTCTGCTGACCAAGTGTACTCCTTTGGTTACTTTTTGCCAAACTCTTGGTACAGTAGTAGAGTCTGAAAATCAACTTAGAGTCTTGAGATATAGGCATTGAACGCTGACCTACCATCACAGTGTCTTGAATGCAGATGGAGTGTGCTGGCGTGGCACTTGCTTGTGGGTAACTAGAGACTTGAGAGCGGGCAGCGGAGCAGTATTGCTGTATGTAGTATTTTGTGGGTGTTTTTTGTTTTTTTTAAAGAACACTTTAATCTGTGCTTGAACTACATTTCCATGCGATGATCAATTTAATAAATTTTTCTTTTGTTAATCTGATGTTCATGGTGCTGATAGGAAACTGATTTTCATATCAGTCCAAAATGAATGGAAACAATTACCTGAAATTTCACATATTCAAACGTTTGAAAAACCCTGGTGCTGTATTCAGCAGCACAGTATGTTGTGATTTTTAGCAAATGAGCCAAAACACACAAAAACACTGCCTGGTCCTTTAATGCTTTGAGGCACATAGTTCATGTTAATAGCATCCATGTGTTATGGGAAGATGAGTCTTTTGACTTTGCTGCTAATTAATGCATTCATTTGCATATTGACCTAATTAGTGCCACTGCTTGCGTTTAATGTATGATGGTGATTATGGAGGGACATTAGGCAGCTAAAGCGCCTTTTGTGTTTTCCATACAGTAACAAATGACGACCTTCAGCAAACAGGGTCAGCCGTCCTACCGAGGTAGCAACCCCGCTGAAGTGTCCTTGAGCAAGACCCTTGTTACTCACCAGCTCTAATTGCTCTTGTTTACTTGCTCGATTGGGCAAGTGGTGACATTTTTTTTTTTTTTTTAAAACGCATTCTTTTTCCGGAGTTGATGATGGAGGTAGCACATACCAACGGGGCACTCGCAAGTATGGGTGTTTACTTAAGGTATTAAACGGGCCCCGGGTCTAAATCATTAAAGACCGCTGTATTATCACGCTCGCTACAGCCTCTCCTGCTGTCTGTGTCGCGCTGAGCTCCTGCACGCACACACACACACACACACACACACACACACACACACACACACACGGAGCGCGGTCAGAGGTCGGCAGATCAGAGAGGCCGTGGTGGAGATTACTCAAGTTGACAACAACTACGCCCGTTACTGTAAGTAAGTGCAATATTTTATCAATACACAACAAGTGTGAACGTTTAGAAAGTGATATTTTAATCTGCTCTGTCTGCAGTCCCTCCATATGTTTCACACAAACACAGCGAGCTAGCTCGGCTAATAGCGAATTGTTACAAACAAGCTGCGGGCTGAGGCAAAGCAGCCCCTCGTCCCTCTACCAGCGGTAACTTACCTGCTGTGAATCACATCAGCAGCAGAGGGAGGAGGACAGGAGGAGGGACTGATACTGACTGATGGTTAGAAACAATGAAGAACAGACATCCTTCATTGTTTTGATGTCAGGAATATAATTTATTTAGTGACATTTTAGATCTGTTTCCACTGAGAGATTATTGAGTTTATATAGTGACTTGTAAACACTGTGGCCGCTCTAGTAACAACATTTAGTTATATTTAAAATATTCAAATCTAATGCTATTTTGAATGTATTGGGTTTTTTTTTTTTTAAAAGCAATTATTTAGTAATGAAAAAGAAGCGACAAGAATATCAATGAAGAACCAACCGATATGAGCATCGATAAGAATATTAGTATCAATAAAATCCTAATGATACCCATCCCTACTCGTGAGTAAATGGCAGCGGGAAAAGGCAAAGTTTATTTAGATAAATGATTACTCAATCACAGTTAAGGAGTTCATCTCTAACTTTAGTTTTTGTTGTTATTTGATAACCGCTAATAAATAAAACTGTTTGTATAGGGGCAAGTAAAAATTGACTTTGGGCAAGTAGATTTTTGACTGGGCAAGTGGGGGAAAAAGAAACAGCTTTAATGTTGGACCCTGCTGTAATACAGAGAGAGGAAGCAAGTAGGGAAAGGGAGTTAGAGGAAGCATTACAGCAGAAAAACAAGAGTGAGGTTTTTTTCTTTTTTTGCCTTAAAGCGCATGACTGATAATGAAAGAGCACTCTGTAAACACATGATGAGTTTGGTGTCATGGAGAACTGCATGATGAAAGAATTTTCTTACATGTAAGGGATGATGCCGCTCAGTAACAGGTTGTTGACATTGCAACTAAAGACATTTTCCAGGTTTAGTGGTAATTTGAAGCAACTGGGGCAAACAAGGATGTAGAACTGCAGCGATAACTCGATTAATCGATTAGTTAATCAACAGAATGTTAATCTGTAACTATTGTGATTAATCATTTTAGGCAATCCTTTTTTAAGCAAAAATCCCAAACATTTGCTGATTTCAGCCTCTCACGTGTGACGTGTTGATGCTTTTCTTTGTCATACATCCGGCCCATCCCGCAGGCCATGTCCGGCCCAGGAGCAACCTCCCGAGTGGCCCTGCATACATAAATCTGATATATGACTAAATAAGTAAACTACATACAGTGGATGGAAGTAGCGCACGTGTGAGCCATCTCGGTTCCTTCTCATTCTCTGTTGAGAGTTGCTCGTGCGCAGTACCGATCAGGCAGGATGTTAACAGATGTAGCGACTCCACCAACCATCTTCATCTTATACAAATGAACATTTTCTCATGTGTGTTCTGACCACGCTTAAAATCTGGGTATCGACAGTCACAAGTAGTTAAGTGTTCTACTGAAAACATGTCTTTGTCAACCCAGAAACGCAAATCTGACAATGAAAACCGTTAGTTGAACCCTGCCTGGGCTGGCAAGTACTTACTTATTTTACTTTTTTATCTCCAAACACAAAACCAATGTGTTCAATTTGCAATGAGTGTGTATTTATTTAACAATATAACATTCGGAGGCAACACATTAAGAAACGCCTAACTTTCCAGGGCAAACCTTCCCGGTGGATCATTGGAGAGGGACGCTAAAGAGCAGAGTTTGATTGCATTTTCCAGTCAGTCGTATTGGTGCGGTCATGCACGGCCCAAGAAAGAGCTAAAGCAGCTTCCCTTCGCGTATCTTTGCAAAGAAGAAAAGGCCATTCACAGACTTCGAAATATATATATATATATATATATATATATATATATATGTATGTCTAAAAAAACAAAACAACAAACATTGCCATTTTTTACTATCTTCATTTGCATTTGTTTAACATTTGTCATTACCAAAAGCTAAAAAAATATATCTGGCCCATCTATATTTCCTGCTTTTCAAATCTGCCCCAGCTGAATAGCCCCATCATGCATGATAGTAGACGGACTATCTTTGGGTTTTGGACTGTTGGTCGAATAAAACAAAACATTTGAAGATGTCACCTTGGGCTGTGGGAAATTATTGCAGCCATTTTCGGACATTTTATAGACCCAGCCATGAATCTATGACTTGAGAAAATAACCTGAAGATTAATGGATAATGAAAATAATTGTTCGTTGCTGCCCTACAAGGATGGGAGGTTTTATTCCTGATCTTCTTGAAATTGGAACTAAATCTTAGATCGAAAGTACATCTCTTCACCACAACAAAGCCAAAACAGCTTAACAAAAGAGGGTAAAAGCGAGTAAATTTGATTTATATAACCTACATTTACATAAATACAACTTTTTATGCACCAGGTTAGTTTTAAAGATGCAGGAATGCAGCAGTTTGGATGCAGCAACTCTCTACTCCATTCCAGCGAACAGGTTTAAAATAATTCAAAAGTCTAACCATATTAGCGAAAACTATTTCTTTGGAAAATAAAATTGATACACAAACTGTACATTGTAAACATCTGTTGGATTTTTCAGCTGCTTTGATAGTTCATCTTTGGCCCACAGTTGTGTGCACACACACCGTTTTACAATGCAGTGGATTATGTGCACAGGTTAAAATTGACATTGGAATTGCATTCACCTTCATTTTCACTTCCAAAGAAGTGTTTAAGATGATTGGGTTACACTAGGATTTTGTAAAATGTTTTGGTTAATGATACAGAAATAAATAACACCCGGGTTGAGAAGAAAATCCTTTGAGAACAGTGAATAAATACTTACTTATGGAAGGCAATGATCCATTTTTATTCCAAAATGGGGGAAAAAAGAAGGTAGGGGGCAGCACATGTGTGTTCAAGTCAATGGACCATCTTCACCAGATACATTGATTGATTTATTTACATGGTGGCACTAAGCTCATGCTCTTTATCCTGAGTGAGTTATAGCAAGTGAGCAGACGGAAAACAAATGTCTTACTCAGCGACAATTCATTAAGATTCATCAGCTGTTACAGGAATCAAATCTATGCGTTTTCTTATGTGGGGTGCTCTCTTTGACCACTAACTATATCATCCTGCTGCCCCGGGAAATCCACTCATGCTGCGCTGTTGGGAAGCAATTATTTGTTTACGGTTGCTGTTTGGCTTTACTTGTGGGGTTGGTCAAATTGTTTATGACGAGCACGGCATAGTTTCCAAGTTATGAAACAGGATGGCGAAAGTGTATTTTGCCTTTCATTGGGATCTGTATGAGAGACCGAGGGACAGTGTTAATACCAGGCGCGTGTGTGTATAAAGGGAGAGTTTATCTGGTTGTCTTTTATGCTTTACTAAACATTGGATAACTTCTACAAATGTTTACAGATAGCATATTGATCTATTCCATTAAAACTTGATATAATCAAAAGCGTGTGTGTGTAAGAGTGAGACAGACAGGTATCTATATATTCCCACTCTGGAACAAGGGAATGTGTTTGACTCTGACCTGAATTAGGAGAGTTCATGGACACATCAACCGCAAAGTGCCTGTTAATGAACTTAAAAAGGCCTATAGATAAAAATCTGCACATACAGAAACACGGCTGAGTAGGGAGTGTGCCATATCATACCGTTCACAATAATACCGGTTTAATTTTTAATATGATAAAAAAGAAACGTCATATCGTGCGTGATAAGGGCAACATTCCGACTTGTTGACGTAATGACGTCATACCATACCGCACAGCAGCAAGAGCATCGCTGAAAGCGAAAGTAACCTCGCTACCAAATCCGCAGTAGACGAGTTGGTTCCAAAAAGGGGAGCTTCTTCAGTAGGAAGTGTTTTGGTTACAAAAGATCAAGCAGTGTTTCCCACACATGGACTTTACTTGGTCGGGCCCCCCAGATATATTAACAACGCCATCCGCGACCGATTAACTAGTGGACAATCTCCCCTCGCTCCACCCCTCCCTGCGGTCTACTGACAGTCGCACATGCCCTGCAGAGGGAGAGTCGCTACTTATTTATTTACACTAGTAAAAGCTCGTAAATGCACATGTTGGTGCCGATGTCATTCCTTACCATTCCTTACCACACTGCTGCTGTAAAAACGGAATCGCGGGTCGAAAAAAATCCAAAATGCAATTTGTGTTTTTTGGGTGACTCTATAAAAAAATAGTGCCTATGAAGAAAATCAACATTTTTATACAGGATTTGGTCATATCATCAAGAATCTCGTGATATTATTTTAGGGCCATATCCCCCGCCCCTACTGCTGAGTCACTGTAGTTGGTCTATACTATACTGTATCTGCACCCTTTACATCAGCATCGCTGATAGCTAGTTTTAAGGCCACAACTAAGGATTATTATTGATTAATCTACCGATCTGCAATCATAAAAAAACTTAAGATGAGCAGCAAATCTTCATATTTGGGAAACTAGCAAATGTTTTGCGTCGAAAATAACCTAAATGTTTGGTTTTGCCTCCCTAAGCACCAGTCTGGCAGGGATTCGACTGGCAGGAGCAGGTAAAATACAGATGTCGGAGGCATGAAATAATGATATTTTTCGTCCTGTGTGGAATTCTGTTATTACAGGCCTCATTACATTCATTCATTACAGGTACATTTCTGTTGATATACTGCTCGCGGATATTAATCAGCTGTTTTTGAGTGAACTGACATATCCTCAGTCAGTTTTACTACATTAGGAAACTTTGCTAGTTGTGTACTGTATTTTATTAAGACTGCTCTTGTAAAGCTGACATTTGGCTTATTTTGTTAAGTTTTTAATAGAAAAACTCAAACTAGGTATCATATTGGAACCGCTATTTATTTATTTATTTCAAAGGATACCTAGCCTCTAAAACTTCCTCTAAATATATACTACTGTATATAAAAGGACTTTTCTTTCTGAGGAGTTTGGATCCTGCGATTATAACTGTGTCCTTTGGATTGCGATTTATGTATTCTAGTCTGCTGTTGACATACGTGGCACGTACGTATGTGTCGCGCAGGTCACCAGCTCATGGGTACTGCCTGGATCACTGTGTTTTCATCAATTTTCCAAACTCCTTGAAATGAAATGTACAGAGGACACCTGTTGCTCAGTCAAGACTGCACTTAGAAGCGAAGTGGTTAATCCATGCTGAGTCCCAGCATGTGAGTGAGTACGTCTACAGTGCCTGTGTATAGTGAGGTGTCTTTCTTTCCCTCCCACCACTATCTACCTTTACAGACATGTACACAGGCATCGCCCACTGCATGCGGTGCAGAAACAGAACCGCTGAGCGCGTGGTGCCCTCAGACGCACATCGTGGAAGACCCACAACCCTCTCCTTTTTTTTTTTTCTTTTTTTTTTCATCCGTTATAGCTGTCATATTTGGTGTAAGATGCCACGCCACAGTAGCTAATATAGAATGTCTCCTGCTTGTAGGAACATGTTCCTTCTATGATTCAGCAGATGAACTGTGGGTTCATCATATTTAATCAAGCAAAGGCCGCAGAATTTTGTACTTAATATACAGTATGTAATCAAACATTGTCATGCGATGGAACTGCGTGTGTGTTTTGTAATGTCATCTTTCACAAATGTTTGACGAGTGCATCAGATGTCAGCTTGGTTACACACACACCAGTAAATTACTCCAGTTATTCCTATTAAGCAGCATTAAGGATGAATATGGTACTCTTCTGTGACGATGTGACAGTTTCTGCCTCCTGTCATTCATGTGTTTCTGTTTTCCCGTTCCTCCTCAGGAGTTTTACGACCATGCGAAGACACTGTGGCAGGATGAGGGGGTCAGGGCGTGCTATGAGAGATCCAACGAGTATCAGCTAATTGACTGTGCACAATAGTAAGTAACCATCTGCCAGTCCAGATCTCTGCACTGAGGGACCACTTTATTATGTGTGCATGTATGCTTGTACAGTTTAATGCAGTACAGTACAACAGCTTTGCAAGAAAATATTATATTCGTGAAGCTTATTATATTTAGCTTTCATCGTCACTGTGTCAGAGAGGTGTTGATTCAACTCATTTTTGAGGATGTCGTTGGTGGTGGCGTAATGTAGGATTTAGAGCTGCAATTTTCATTATTGAGTGAGTTGCTGATTTATTTTTTTCAGTTAATTACTTTATTGTTTTGTCTATACTTTGTTGCATTTTTTTGTATTTGTTGTGTTATTATCAAACATATACCAGACTATGCTACATGTTAATATATTTTGTGATGGGGGGCAGTTGGGGGGAGTCACACCCATCCTGATCCCAGTCCCTGTAACTTCTAACATGTTACAGACTGCATGTCAGTTAAGGACACGCAAGCTGGGTTTTCCATTCATGACGATCGTCTGGCTGTCACATGTCAACATCCTATTGCGTCCTTACAATTCTTAAAATCATGCATTTTTGGGTAATTTCCCTTAAGTGATTTGGATTTCACCCTGTGGTTTAAAAAAAAAAAAAGAAAGAAAAGACAACGGAGTACCACAGGGTTTCCCCACGGAAATTGGTCAGTAGAGGTGAGGTAAGTGTTGCCGGGTGATTGTCAAACTAACTTCAGCCCGGTGTCCAACTCTGCAGCGCAGCAGCAAGTTCTTCTACACATCAGCACCTGATTTTGACTGATTGGCTGTTTGTCCCAACTTGTAAAAACTCAGGTTTTCTTATCTCCCAACACTGCAACATGTTGCTCTGATTAAATACTGTGAAGCGATGTGACATATCGGTCAGTCACTTGTTTAGATGAATCAGACAGACTCTGACGCATCATGGTCGCCTATCAGTGTAGTTACTAGATAATTGTTTAAATAGTCGTGATGCCGATGTGATGTAGCACCGCTGCTCAGTTTCCCTGAAGCCCAATATTATATTTCAGAAAAATTTAAGAATTTAGTGGAGGCGCGCTTAATTTCAGGCAAGGTGGTGTACCAGGTGGTATAAAGCACTGCCAGACTTCATAGTCTAGCAGTGCTTTAGCTGTTTATTTGTTTATTTCAGTGTCATTCTTCTCTCTTGCCTCAACAATTTAATTAAAAAGGAGAGGTCATTCTATAGATTGAATGGAATATCACAAACATGTAAACTTTAGATAGCTTTTACAGTAATGTGTCATGTATCTTACAAGATCAATTCTTTAGAAATATACAGTTCATGTGCAATCATGAAGGTGCTATAGGATTTGGCTCTTCAGTAACATCTAGTGGCAGCTGAAGGATACCGCCAAAAACTTTGGGCCCATTACGTAACTGCAGAGATATGACGTAAGCCTCCATGTGTACCTAGCAAATGTTATTACATTTTACACTGGACACACAGTAAAAATTGATTCAGGTCAGACGGACAGGTAGCACCAACGTTGGCAACATCTGTCCAAATCCAACTGCAGCAGTGGGTGTATTATCAGTGGGAGTGTGGCAGTATCACAGTACATACTCAAAGCTCAGCTGACTGTCTGTTTTTATAAAGCTATTGAGGCAACACAGGAGTCACTGGCAGTGATCTCAAACCGTTGCAATTCTCAGACCCCTGCCTCTGTTATGTGCATATTTATTCTTTATTAATGTACATGTTCCACATCTCATACTCAAATTATGCTAAATAGAGTTTCAAACGTGCAGTTGACAATATGTTGTGCCCTGTGATTATCTAGGCCCAACACTGCCACCTATCCTTAAGACTGTAGTGATCCCCCCTGCCTCTCTTTTTCCCTAAGCATCTTTCAACCCTGTATATCTGCAAAACATAACCATTTCATTGTCATATCTAATTGAAAGACCGACATTACATAGTTTTTAAATATTGTACAAGTGCTTCTTAAATTAGTTTTCAACAGCTCAGAGTTGTTTGCCGCAAAGAGAGATTGTAGTTATCATTTCCAGAGCAAAGGCAGGTTAAAAAACAAAAAAAAAACCCAGAGAAGCGAAAAACTGTAGTGAAGTAGTTTTCATGTAACAGCAGCAGTTTGCAGTGTTTGGGAGCAAACATGGCCGAGGCTGAGTCATCTACAGATCAGAGGGTGTTTAAAGGGGAAGTAGGGGGGGATGTTTGGGGGGGGGGGTCTGCTCAGCTGTGGACTGCGAGCCTGTAGCCCAAACTGCTTTTTATTAGTAAACATCTTGTGGTGAACATCACAATCATTTAATTTAGCACTTTAGGTTGGTTTGGTGTTTGTTTTTTTTTTGTTTGTTTTTTTTTTTTTTACCCCCTCCCCCCCATATTTCTCCCCCAAGTGGATGAGATGGTACAGTCCAGTCTTTTGCTCCCTTCCGCTTCTCGCTCACGCATCCAGCACTGAAACACAAGCTCATCCTGCTCTTGCTTTCTTTTTCTCCCGTCTTCCTTTTCTCAATCTCCATCCGTCTGTCTAGCTTCTTTCTGGAGCTCCTCCAGCCGCACTAGATTGGGAGCTGATAGACTATTAATAGCGCCTGCGGTGGGGTCTCCATGGTAACCGTGCTGGAGGCCAGGGCGCTGGGGAGCTATTTTTGAAATCTGCGCTGTAATGTCAGTCAGACGCCACTACGCTTTCCTTCTCTGGCTCTCTCTCTGTCCTGCCCTCCTTCTGTTTCTTCGCCTCTTTCGTGTTGACGCTCATCTCTCCTCTGCCCTGCCTCAGCACATGAACATGCTCTGTGCACCAGTCTGTCGGCTTCCCTCGCTCCGCTCTTTCTCGGCCCGCCTCTCTTTTACTTTTTAGGTTCTCTTTGTTTTACAGGAATACACATCTTTTTGGCAAAGGTCCTCTGACTGTGCTCATTTCCTTTTCCCGTCACCTAGCTCACCCACGATGCTGAGGGTGATTTAGTCTTAGAACCGCGTTTTGAGCGGATGAAATGCAAATGAGATGCAGAACTAGCACTGGGCAACTTAGCATGCTTATAGTGCTAAATGGCTGCACAAGGGTAACTTTGTGAAACAGTTTAAACTTAAAAACCCAGAAGTTATATTATTGAAATATAACTAAACTGTGTTGGTTGTGAACCAATCAAATCACACTGTGGAAATCCACCAGCTTTGTGCTGTATAATCCACCATCTCTGTGTAGTGTGATATAAATTGATCAATTGTATTTTATACTGATAGATCACCTGAAGTTCAGAAAAGGTTTGAAAGGGAAGTTTTTTGGGGTTTTTTGCACAGAAAATGTTTGGGTGAACCTGAAAGCTTCCCTTGGCGTGCCCACCCACATGATGTTTTGTTCTTTCCAGGAGATTTGAAATCATGGCAGATGCTGCAGGTGGCCCACCGTCTCCTGCATATCAGTAGAACGGTTCCATCAGGAGGAAATACAGCATTAAATGAATAATAGTGCCACACACTTGAAGCTTTCTGGGTTTGCTTGTGGAGGGGAGCTGGATTTCTTCTTGCGCAGGACAGACTTGAAATGAGCAATACTTTGTCTGGGATTTTTGGACATGTGTGTCCTCTGCTTTTTTTTTTGTTGTTGTTGTTGTCCTGATCCCTTCTAGGGATGTTTATTCCCATCTGGCAAACGCTTTGGTGTTTTCCCTGGCTATTGAATGAGCAGGGAGGGTACCTCTGCCTTGAAGGTCACCCGCCTAGCAAAACACTTGCATTTATGTTGGTTTCCATGAAGAGTTTCAGTCACATTGTCAACATTTTGTGTTAATGGCCTTTCTGTGCCGTGTAGAACCTATGAGGGAAAACATCTGCTGTATTTCTTATGATGCTGCATCTTTTTATTTAACCTTTTACGTTAATGCACATGGTGCTTTTCAAATATTCAATCTGGTTGCTTAAAATGCTGACGCTTGCTGCAGAGAAGTGCGGGTCATATTTGGAGTTCAAACTGTTCCTTTTTAGTTTTTTGATATTCTGATTGTGGTGCCTGAGCACATCTGTGCAAGTCTTCAACAATGAAGCCACTATCTGATCTGTGATCTTACGTCCCCACAGCATTCTTAATTGTCGTTGATTTGTTTTCTTCGCCCTCCAGCTTTCTGGACAAGATCGACATTGTGAAACAGAATGACTACACTCCAACAGATCAGGTGGGTGAATCTCTGCCACCACAAAGTAAATATTACCTACACTTCATTATACATACGTATCTAGTTTTCCCATAGAGATATTTCAAGACGAAGTGGGTTTGGAAATATGGTCTATATCAGACATTAATAAGCAGTCTATTACTGTTTGGCATCCCTCATGACCCTTACTCAAATTTGATAGTGCTCACCCATGTTTGAGTAAGAAGGAGCAGTGTTGGATTTGGATCTTGGTCTGTCTAGTTCTGCAGAGACCCTGCCTGTATTTTCTTCGTTTCTTATTAGTTTGGTTCGGGACGTTTCTGGGCATCTTTTTACTCAAGTTGCCCTATGCGAGCCTAGAAATGGGGGCAGAAAGCATCTCATGTCCCAGTTGCTCTTAAGTTTTTCACCCTGATCTAGAAAAATATGTCCAGGACACAGAAGCAATTTGTAGAGTGTGAAGCTTGCTCCAGATTTGCGGCGTAATCATTCAAAATCCTGTCGGACATCTTTATGATCTTAGCCACCCTTTTTATGTTACAATTTGTTGTTTTTCACCAGGATCTGCTGCGGTGCAGAGTACTGACTTCAGGAATCTTCGAAACAAGATTCCAAGTGGACAAAGTTAATTTCCAGTGAGTGAAAACATCAAGAGAAGGGCAGTGAAATAACGCTGTATATAACAATGTTGTGCAAAACCGTCTCATAGCTTCAGTGTTAAACATGTACTATGGACATTAACAAATTGACCAGTTTAGATGTACAGTTTCTCCAGATGATGGCAGTTATTCACCTGTTAACACTAATGTCATTGTTTTTAAATGCACACAGTATGTTCGATGTTGGCGGTCAAAGAGACGAACGCCGAAAATGGATTCAGTGCTTCAACGGTAACGTCTGTTTGTTTCTGCTTCCTCTCTGTTCAGCTCACATCTTCTCTCTCACTGTGTCTGACTTCTCTCTGTATCGCTTGTCCCTCTCTTCTCCCCAGATGTAACAGCCATCATCTTTGTGGTGGCCAGTAGCAGTTACAACATGGTGATCCGAGAGGACAATCAGACCAACCGTTTACAGGAGGCCCTCAACCTCTTTAAGAATATCTGGAACAACAGGTGAGCGAGACCAGTACTAGATCTGCCGGAATGCTGTTTTCTGTCACTCTGTAGAAGGACAGATGGTTGCAAAAGGGCCCTTCTAAAAGTGTGTTTACATGGATTCCCAGTTCCACAATGACAAGGAACTCTGTAGACTCAGAATTGGAAAGCCTTCCCCGAACATCCATTTTAGTCTGGTTTTTTGGGGGTTTTTTGTAACTGCAGACAGATGATGGTTATCGATAAAGCCCAGTACAAAGGCTGTAAAACGTTTTATGAACCTGCCTGCCTTTTCTCTTGAACGATTGCATAACCAAGTGCCGGGGTTCCCTAGCAACAAACACAGCATAACACCAATCAAGGGTAGATGACGTACTTTATTTACAAGTTCCAGCAGCGTGTAAGCAAATAAAAGTTGCAGAGTGGCGGAAAATGACCAAGATCCTTGGCAGAGTGACACAGCAGACACGGGGGTCACGGAGTTTAATGCCTCAGTTAAAATGTATTCGCCCCAACACTGAACCCAGACCGTCAAAACTTACGCCATCCTTTATATTGCAGGTTTAAGTTGTGGACATTTTCTGAACCGTTGGGGATCCATGCACACACTTTGGAACAATGAGTATTTTCTAGAAAATACTTTTAATGCCATCTGCTGATAGAGCTGTCCCCCACTCACCTGTTTTGGTATTTATTTGACCAATTCCAAGCAGTGCTTTCTTCTTGTGTCGCTTCACACTCCGACACAGTTTGATGGTTTCGTGCGTGATGTTGATTCATTGTGTTTTGTTCCCTTCAGGTGGCTACGGACCATTTCTGTCATCTTGTTCTTAAATAAACAGGACCTGCTTGCCGAGAAGGTGCTGGCAGGGAAGTCCAAAATTGAGGAATACTTCCCTGAATTTGCACGCTACACCACACCTGACGATGGTGAGCAGTCGTACTACAGTTTTAGCCACTTACAGACAGTTTGGCCCTCATACAGCCAGTTATGGAGACAGGAAGATGTGAGTGTAGTTGAGAAGTTCACCATTAATTCTCAGCTACACTGTCCATATTAGTAGCTGGAAATAGCTGGCCTTTTTCAACTTTCAGGAAATAATCTAATGATTGTTTGTAAAGTAGGGTAACCAAATGCTTCAAAGTGCCTCAAACTGTCCCAGCTGGAAACTGGTCTCCAGAAAAATACCAAGATGTCCCCGTTTTCCACCACTTGTGCCAAATATGTCCCAGTTTTGAAAAATCTCTTGCTTGTCACTGTAAACGTGTCCTGAGCATGCACACACACACGCCTGCGCTTTCCAAGACATGCAGTGATATACAGTTTCTGCTTTTAGTGTAATGTTTTGTTTTTACTATGAAGCTCTTCATTAAGACAGCTGTGCGACTACTTACGCAAACTCTTGACTTGATATTCCTCCAAAAAAAAAATCTAGACCTGCGAGGGACAGTGCATTTAGTGTCATTGACCACAAGAGGTCATATTTAATACACACCGGTGAGGTTGTTCTGTTCGCGCACACTTGATCACAATGAAAGTGGAAAACGACTTTTTCAACTTGTTACACAATTACTCACATCATGATGTATACCTGCTTACTAATAAATGCCAAGAAGAAGAAAAAAGAAGACAGTTTCCATCCTGGTCGTTATATGATCCAATCATGTTAGAATAGCCCCCACCTTAAAGATTGCACGTCATAAGAAATGTGGTCTCATTAGCCTCTCTTTCCTCATCTAGCGACACCAGAGCCTGGAGAAGATCCACGTGTTACAAGGGCAAAGTACTTCATAAGAGATGAATTCCTGGTAAGTGCATAGGTATGCTTTTGTGCTTCATGATATGGAAAATGTTAAAGGGTAAGTCTGGAAATAGTCTCTATTGTTCTTGTTGTAAACAAATCCCATGATAAGACCAAAACCAACCATGAACTGATCCCACTTAACAAGCATTATCTGATATAGCTTATTCTCTGCCATACACCTCCATTGTTGTTCAAAAACTACTCAGACGCATCGATGAGGGCTCTGTAGCAGCGGGTGACCTTCCATATGATCAACATGGGCACTGTAATATCACAATCAAGGGTATAAGGATAGAGGGTGTCCTATGTTGTAGAGATTGTAAAGCCCCTTGAGTAAAATTTGTGATATTAGGCTATGTAAATAAAGTCTAATTACTTGACTTGTAGTTTATTTTGAGTTGATCTCATGTACACTGACCTGCTGCTGTAAGCACTCACCGGGGCACCAAATTTGTATTAATCCACAACTTAAAATACTCCTCTTTGAGTAACATTTATTTAAAAACTACAGCGCCCAGCTGGACATTTGTTTTGCCTTTTCTAAAAATTAAACTGTACTGTATATTTGTAACATGTTTTTTAAACAGTTTTGGTCTTTTCGTGTTAAATGAATGGTTAATGGACTGCATTTATTTAGCACCTTTCTAGTCTGGAAGCACTTTGCACTGACCCCGGGAATTCCACCGGCACGGCTGCGTCGCATAATGGCTGCTGACAATGCTTGTGACCCCACCAGACGCGTCCCGGCGTGTCGCAGAAGCAGCTCTCCGCTCCGCTCCGCGGTGAATACGTGGCGAGTCTAGTTTTGACCGAAGCCGTGTCAAGCCGCACATAGCCGATGAACCGGGCAGGAAGTCAAACACAGAAACGGCCTAGAGAATCCGGTCAGTTTTCAAAATAAAACACGCTGTGCAGATTGCTGGTTGTATATTATGAAAAAAACCCAGACAAAAATAGAAACCATTTAACTTTGGCACCTACTTGCCTATGGCAGAAGCACAAAAGCTAAGAATAAAAGGGCCAAATCTACAAGTCAACAACGTCGGGCAGACAAACCGCTCGGCTTCTGAAACGCTCCCGGCGGGGAGACATGACGTTATAGAGCTGTGCCGGTGGAATCCTGGGGCGATAGCAGAGGCTGCCACGCGAGTGCCAACTGCTCATCAGAAAGAATAGCTAATGCTCATTCACACACCGATCGCACAGCCTTCCGGAGCAATTTGGGGTTCAGTATCTTATCCAAAGACACTTCGACATGCGGGCTTGGGAAAGCCGATCTTCCAATTAGTGGACGACCCGCGCTACCTCTAAGCCGCAGCTGCCCAAAATCATGGGATTTGTTGACAAAATATGGCATGACCAAGAATGTGTATTTGCACTGTATGTGTTTGCTTTACATCAGCTCTCTGTTGAAAATACAATTTAGAGACCCTTAACGGCTACTAGAGAAAATCTCAACAGTCAATCAGCAACTGTTAGTGTTATGTATGTATGTACATACATACACACACATTACACTAACATAGTTGCGTGTGTGTGTGTGTGTGTGAAATAGTTTTTCACCTTTTCCTTTCTCCATCTATAGAGGATCAGCACAGCAAGCGGGGACGGGAGGCACTACTGTTACCCCCACTTCACCTGCGCCGTCGACACTGAAAACATCCGCCGTGTCTTCAACGACTGTCGAGACATCATCCAGCGGATGCACCTGCGGCAGTACGAGCTGTTGTGATGGGAGAAGAAAGGCGTTCGGCCAAAAACACATCGGACCGTGGAAAAACCCTGAGTCTCTGAACTCCCCTCTTCCACTGAAGTGTGTGAACTCTTGTGAAGGAACGGGGGCCAATATACACACGCACGCACGCACACACACACACACACGCACACACACAAAGAGTAAACACACCGTAAACCCAGAACTTCCCCTGATGCAAACTCACTACCTGCAGAGCTATTTTGATGGAAGGGTTTGAGGGGCTAACACATAAACGGACTCTGATCTCCACCTTCAGCCATACCCCCAGCTCCTCACCTCTCGACATAAATTATAGTCCCCATACACATTATCCTCACCTTTCTAGGAACCCAGAGTGGCCCAGTCTGGACTGTATTTCCTGGGGGGGGGGGGGGGGTCGAACTGTGGTTGAGATGAGATGAAAACTGAGAGCTGCTACTTCAGTGCAACTAGGAACGAGATAACTGTCGAATGACTGAAAATAGAGAATAAACATGTCACAACGGATCCGCTGAACACTGTATCTAACAAATACACAAGCACTGTGCTCAGGACTTGACTCAAACCACATACACCAATCCTTCCAATCACTTACACACATCTGTGAATCCAACCACAGGATCTGCTTGCACGCAGGAACGTATCACACCTGCTTTTTACTGGACTGCACAACCGGGTGCATCCGGAAGCATACTGATCTACTGTCGACTGATTTTTTTATCCCCCCCCCCGGCGCAGTGCTTTGAGATTAAACCGACTGAGTGACTGCCAGTGCAGCCGAGGCCCGAGGAGCAGCCTTACCACAGACTAAACGGACCAGGGGTGTGTTGGGATTAGTCAGGCCGCAGGGATTCATAAAAACAGGACAGAGGCAACTCCGATTTGAATTTCTCTGATGGACTCTAGACACATTTGACAGGGGGGGCGACAGTCCCTCGACTTCTCCACAGAACTGTTTTGCCACCTGACTTTGCCTCGTTGGTAGTGGAACAAAACGTGAGGAGGATATAATGAGTTTAAAACAAAATGAAACAAACAAAAAAAAAGCAAACTTTTTATGGAACTTAACTAACGGAGGGCAAAAGGCATCCTTCTACAGTACAGTACCATATAAGTTCAACAGAACTCTCATCTTGTCATGATTGACCCTGTTTTACTGTCTCCACAGCTGTTTATGTCTGTGTAGACTTTTGTGCCATTGTGCCCTGCGCGCTCTCTTTCTTTCTTTACTCTCTCTGTCTCTTGTCATTCTTTCTTTTTTTCCCACCCCTGTTCTTTCTCCTCTGATGATTGCACTCACTCTCCATTGTACCTTCCCATATGCACTTTTACCTTCCTGGCAGTGCTCTTTTGTTTTTAAGAGAAAATAGAATCTAATAATCCTGGAATATTAAAAAGAATATGACAATAACAAATGGGACACAATTTATTTTTATATATATATATATATATATATATATATACACACACACACACACACACACACACACTCATGTGGACAAACAGCCTGCTCGCACCTCCATGGCATTCTTCCCTCGGCCGTTCCTTCCCCTTATCTCCTTCCTCCCTGACCTCTTGCTCCTTTCTATGTCTGTCTTTACTTTACTGCTGAACTATAATTCTTGTACAGACTGTAAAATGTATTATTTTGTACAACTTTATTGAAAAGAAAAAGTAACTTTTAGAAGATCCCTGTGCCTTGATCACGACTGTACGTGTGTAATGAGCTAAAGTGGGTGTCATACTGCGCTGTATAGCTTGGCCAATCCCCTCCTAACTCCCTGCCACTCTCGCCACTTCCTTTGCTCTTTCTTTAACCCCCCCCCCCTTTGGGGACTGAGGACAACCATTCGTAGCACTTGTAGTTTTATTTTTTATTTCTCTCCTCTATCCTCCTATTCTCTCTTTATGAGTTAAATGTCTATTTTTGGATCCATATACCCCAAAAAGATAAATATATGAAATGTTTATGGGTTTAAAAAAAAAAAAAAAAAAAGGTATTTTATTAGAATCAAATGAACATTGACAAATTGTACACTTGATAGTGTGCGTATTGCTATAACTTAAATCCTTTCAACTGAAGTTGTGTTCAGGCTTCTTCTTTTTTCTTTCATTGGTTAAAGAGGAGATGACGATGCGAAACGTTGCTTGTTTCTACACAAATCCTATTCTTTTGCAACAAAAAAAAGAGGCCTAAAAAATAAATTAATTGATTTCGATTTATTTGCTGAGGGAGGGAGGGGGGGGTCCTCCTTCCTAGCCTTGCACAGCAGAGGCGGCCTGTACAGTATTAGCATTTCTCTCATTTCAGTGCCCTAGTCTTCATTTAATGTGTACATCAAATATGGGTCTCTACTTTCTGAACAGAAGCTCTAAGAAATAAAGGTTTTTTTGTTTTGGTGCAGACCGCAACAGGTCGGTCATTATACACATGAACACACTCACAGACACATGCAACACCACTCTCTGCTTTCTCACATAAGCTGCATTTGTGCAATCTAATCCCTAAATTTTCATCAGGCGGAAGGACTGTTGTAAATCCACGCTAGAGGAAGTGGAGTTTCCTGTTCGTTTACCAGTCATTTCCTCTTCAGATACGCGGTCTGTATTTGTTGGGACGGCCATCAAGACTGTAACGTTTCTGAGAGGCCCGCTGGTTTTGAAGCTCAAGCATGTGGAAATTCAGGTTGAAAGTTCAATAACAAACTCGCCTCTCTCCCCATAAAAGTGTAGCTGATGTTCTGCAGTTGCTCCTCAGTGAGTCCCTGAAGGTAAAAATGTACTGAGTGGACTAGTTCAGAATATCCAACCTTATCCTGGAAAAACACAATGGATCTTTTAAAAACCACAAATAAAGCACCATGGATGTCAAATGTAAAGACAATGGCTGAATTCAAACTTAAAATAGAGCAGTGCAAGAATAAAGTATAATGCAACTCAATAGTTAAGAACTAAAGATGAACCCAAAAATTATAAGAAATAATAATAAGATAGGAAGATGTGTGTGTTCCATTAAATTAATGTGTTGCTTAGATGTATGCTTGTGGTGTGTATGATCATCTTAGTATCTGAGCTGCAACCCGAGCGCTGTGACGGACTTGGGAGCAAATAAAAGATAAACGTAAAAACAGAATTCAAAGCGGCGAGAAGGCTACCTTTCATCTCTTATAAGTACAACACATACAAGGCTTTGGTGCTTCAACCAGTCTCTGTTGTAGGATGATATCGGGATACTAAAGCACCAGGGGTTTTGTCGGCCCTCCTAAGAGGCCCTCTCACGATCCGCGCACCCAGTTTTCATTTTGAATTCTTGTTCTATTCCGCGCACCGAGCTCCACAGGACCTTCTATGAACGGCGATGGCGTTTTCCAAGAGAACGGACTGGTCAGTAGCAAGTGGCAGTGGCAGGGAAGCCAGAAGTAGACTGGATTTGGATGGGCAGCGTCCACAGGACTGTTTGAGGTGTCAGCAGTGAGGACGTGCAGTAAATATGAAATTAGGCAACAACAAATAGAGTAATTCTAATGAGGTTGTGCCAAAGGGATTTAAAAAATGAGAACACTTTGGGCTATAAGGCAAAAACAATATACAGTCACGCCTGAAATATTCTTACCCCAGGCAAATTCTGACAGTCACATTTATTCAACCAGCAGGTTTTCTTGATTAGAAATGACACAGGCATCTCCCAGAAGATAAGACGATGTACAAGAGGAATCATTGTGGAAAAAGATTACCCATCTTTTACTTACATTTGAACAAAAAGTGGCGTGTAAAAATTATTCATACCCTTCTCAATATTAGACAGAAAATGCCTTTATCAAAGTGTCATTCCTAATCAAGAAAAAACTTGCTGTTTGAATAAAAGTAACTTTAGGTCAGAATTTGCCAGGGGTATTCATTTCGGGCTTGGCTGTATATTTATATATATATATATATA
>CM022479.1:10953210-10966704 GCA_011952105.1 Coreoperca whiteheadi | reverse complement strand
TATATATATATATATATATATATATATATGGTTTTAAGTTCTACCAGTGAATTTCTCTGTATTCCAGTAAATTATGTGCCTGTTAATTACATTTACCAGCAATGTTGCTAGGAAAAAGGACAAAGGTAGTGATTAAGGGGATTATGGAATGAATCATGAATCATTAGTTCTGTGTAGGAATTTTAAAAAACTAACTCCCACCAGTGGACAAAAACTACCTGACTCAGCTCTTTCATGATTCCTATGAAGACTTGTGATTGTAAGTGTAAGCCCATCTCTTACACTTACAGGAAGGAATGTCTGATCACTCATACAGTTGGGGGGGGGGGGCAGTCACAAACTGTCTGCCATGATAGTGGCTCCACTTGGTTATTATCCTGGTGTGTGCTGGTATAGCGTCAGCGGGGTGGAGTTAATACGTTTGTCGAATATTAAGCGTTGCATGAATTGCATTAAAGGCAAGGCACCTTTATGTACATACATTTCATACAGAGGGTATGTTCAAAGTAGGAACTTCACTGACAAAGCCGGGGGATATGGCGTCACCTTGTGTAATGTTTACAATGCGGATCATTGACATTAGGTCTGGCGACATGAGTATTTTCAGTGCTGCTAATCCTAGTCCACGCCACAGACTGTACAAAAGAAGTGGATGTAGCCTCCGGGACTCAAATGTGAAGCCAATGCTGGTCTTTGAAACAGGATTTAGACATTCATGATGGGAAATGGAATTTATGAAAAACAAAAAAAGCCTAGCTGAACAGTTAACTGAATAACACAATCTAAAATGTTACCGACCGTTTGTGGTTTCTGGTCATCATTTTCTGAGGGGTTTTGGGGGTGCGTTTAGGGGACTATCTTGGCCTCAGTATTTCTAAAACATTGTCTACAGCACTGGTTCACAGTTTTGATGACGCTCTGATTATTTTATCCATGTGGTGTTTCCAAGTCGTGTCTTATCTAGCGTTCAAGATGTAAACGTTTCATTTTGTAACGGTCAAGAAACCACCTGACATCCCGCACCTATCCCGCCCCTTGTGTGACGTCACCCTCCTCCTTCCTTCTCGTCTCGCCTTCCGCTGCTAGCAGAGTTAGCACTAGCACGTTAGCCCCCAGCAGCTGTCGGTGGCAGTCAGTCAGTCAGCCGAGTGGTGGTGCATTTTTAGTTATCCGCCTCCTCCTTCTCTCCCGTAGAAAAACCGTGGACGGCCGGGTAATTTCTTCGGGAGCCAGCTGCTTCACCTCTCCGGGCTACTTGCAGTAAAAAAATTGTTGTCCTCGCCGTCACGACAGGAAGAAGCCCTGGGACATGGCCAGACCAGAACAAGTCCTGGTGCTAGAGCCACAACACGAACTGAAATTCAGAGGTAACAGCTAACTGAGCTAATACTGAAGCAGAGGGCAGGGCCGGGGGCTCGATAGCTAACATAGAAGCAGTTAACGTTACTGCCATTGTAGCGGTTTTTGCATTAACAATTTTTTAATGCGTTGACTAATGTATTGCAATTTTCTTTTTAAAATAAATTAGACGGATGTAGCTAGCGTTAGCTGTAGTCTACATTGTGTGTACGACAGCAGTGGCGTTGACAGGTGAAACGACACAGTGTGCGACGATGCTAACAAGCTAGCATGGCAGAATTCCGCTAACCTAGCTAGCAAGTCAAAACTGCTAACTGTTAGCTGTCATTGCAGCGTCAGGGCAGGCCCGCCGTCCCATTCCTCTAATTCACTCCCTGTGTCTTGTCTTTTATCCTCTGACAGCATGTAACACACTGTGATATGATCTAATACATGGCATACGCCTTCCTGTCGGTGTTGTTGCTAACACCCGGCTGCCAAGAAGTGACTATTCTAGTATTTTCTACGGTCGGGGTGTCATTGCTTATCCTTATTACCATGCTTATTTCACAATATTATAAACTAGCAGGCTGTGATTGAGAGCTTTACCATTTACTCTCACTGTGCAACCTAAATTCCTTTCCAGCTTTTCTCTATACAGGCAGAATGATTGTGAAAGGGGATAATGGCTGTATTCTGAGATAATTGCCTTTGGGTGTGATATTGCTGTAGAAGTGGGTCAAGCGATGGCCTAAGGTGATGGGATCAGTCAGTGGTGGGTTGCTCACTGATTGATTATTGCAGAGCTTTGCAATGCAAAGAGGAGCAGGAGAAGATGCACAACACCCACTCAGTTACCGATGCACAGTGTAACTGATTTAGAGCTCAAAGCACAGTAAGGTTGTTTGTCCGACACACATTTCAAAAACCACGGTTCAGTTGTCAAAAGAGGTTGAATATTCCATTCTGGAGTAATTAAACGTGGTTTTATGAGGGACACTGTGAGGGTGATCTACGTGCTACACAAGCAATAAGAAAATAATTGCATTGTATGTCACAGAGATGCCCTCCTCATAAATTTTCTACAGCATCCCGTTTTTGGCTTAGGGCGGGGCATGAAGAGTAAAGTAGGCGCTTGCACACTTTGCTGCTTTTTCCACTGATTTTAATGTTTAATGTGCAATGTCTATGGTAGGCTCTGTGGAGTCCCTCACAAACACTACTCACATATTCATCCTTGCAGACACCCAATATGTATGTATGCACTTTATCAAACAAGTTCAAGTGCCCACTGAGTCTTCACCAGGAATGCACGCAAATGACAAACAAATACCTGTACCCAAACTAGTAGACCTGTGTGTAAATCTTCACACACACACATCCACCCTTGAGTCACTGTGCTGTTTCTCTGTGTCCTCCTCAGGCCCGTTTACAGATGTCATCACTGCCACTCTGAAGCTGACCAACCCCACAGATAGAAATGTGTGTTTCAAAGTCAAGACAACCGCGCCCCGCAGATACTGTGTGCGCCCGAACAGTGGCATCATTGACTCTGGCACCTCCATCAACGTCTCTGGTTCGTAAAAATGTTTGTATCCTCTGGCGGCGTAGGTGAAAAGTCTGGTCAAATGTGATACTGATACAATCGGATATCTGTGTTTTTGACTTGGTGCCTTAACAATGTGATGATCTGTTGTTGCTTTCAGACAACATGTCTATATTAGGGCTAGGTATTTGATATCTGAGGAAAAAATCACTACCTTTGTGGCTCTAATGGCCTTGCAGAAGGAGGCATTTATTGATCATTTGATCCAACAGCAACACTAAAATAAGTTCAGAAAAATTATATTTTTTTAATGCAGGCTGTAACACAAGGAGAAGACAGTCTTAAAGCTTTATCAAGCCATCATGATAAAGAAAATCCTATATGAAATCTAGTCTCCTATGATTTTAATTGATTTAGTTCCAGGAATACAACAATAAATGCCGAACTACCGGCCAGCATGTATTGTGTTTCAGCACCAAAATAAATCTCCTAGCCTCAGATCTACCAGTCAGTATTGTTGAGAAATGATCAGGAGACATATCTGTAAAATTTGTAAAACTACAATCTGCACAAAAAGACAGAAAATACCGGCACAATTCTACCTTGTTCCTAATTTTTTTCCCTTGCTCTGTTATATTGATGTTTGAATTAAAATGGCCCAGCGTCTTTATTATTATCATGGAATTCAAACAGAATTTCTAACATTCATTATGAACAGAATCATTGAGTAAATGATCATCCCTGCATAAAAATGAACATGAAAGTAGTCACTTCATGAGGCGTAAGCACGCCGCAGTGTAACCCATATCTTAAACTTGACTGATGTCTTGTTTGCAGGTTGCATAGTAGCTGTCGTGGGTAAGATTAGTCTTTCCCTAATGTCCTGGCTCTGTTCTGTCATTGTTTTGTCCACAGTTATGCTACAGCCTTTTGACTACGACCCCAATGAAAAGAGTAAACACAAATTCATGGTGCAGTCCATGCTAGCTCCATACGACATGACCGACATGGAAGGAGTTGTGAGTACCCGAGCATACAATATGATTTGGGATTGTATTCTTATTGAGCTCAAGGATATTTATTCCTTGAACTACCTGACTGCTGACCGTGAGTTTTTCTCACACTGTAGGGATGTATGTCAGAAACCTCCAGCTGAATTCTTGAATATTTCAGTGTACATCTGTGCATCTCGGTGTGCAGGAACTACTCTGAAACTCGCTTGATTTTTCTCATCCACAGTGGAAGGAGGCAAAGCCTGAAGACCTGATGGATTCAAAGTTGAGGTGTTCATTTGAGATGCCTATAGAAAATGACAAAACTGTAAGTCTCACTCTTCGGTTAATAGGCATTTGTTGTGCCAGTGTGTCAGGTGTAGATGTACAAAAGTCAGTTTTACACATCCCCATCAGATCTACAAACTTGGAAATGTTGCATCATGTATTTCACAGATTTAAATAAAAGCAGACTTATGATAATCATGTTAGGCCTTAAGGACTAAAATCCGATAAAAACATTCACATTGCATGTTTCTTAAGAGTACATTTTTTTTCTCTTTTGCTCAGTATTTTGTCAGTCTCCTACCCATCAGCGACACATCACTGTATCACCCATTACATGCTTATTTATTCATTTATGATTTATTTGTTTGTACTTTCATCTCACTCCCTATCGTGTCTGCATGTTTCTTCATCCCCTTCCTTCCTCTCCCTCTACTCTCACCCCCCCCACGCCCCCCCCCACCCTCACTCTCTCCACAGCATGAGAGTGAACGCAACAAAATTGTGTCTTCCTCTGCCTCCTCTGTTAAGACTGAGCACTCCACGCTGCCCAAGTCAGCCAGTGCCTCGCTGGATGACGGAGAGGTGAAGAAGATCATGGAGGAGTGCAAGCGGCTGCAGATGGAGGTGCAGAGGCTACGGGACGAAAACAAACAGATCAGGGTGAGGCCCACAAGAAGGAAAAAAAAAAAAAAAAAGAGGCATTCTGTCTGCGTTTTCGCTCAGCCTTGTGTTTTCTACTCCAGGACTTCCTCTATCATACACAGTAAAGCAAAAGTAGTTGGAGAGTTTCATTCTTGCATGATGTGTCACAACATGTGTCACAACAATATATACAACAATTTTGCCATCATAACTGTATATGTCATAATTTTTATGCTATGAATCTATTCTGTACTTACGACATCTATCGCATGTCTGTCCGTCCTGGGAGAGGGATCCCTCCTCTGTTGCTCTTCCTGAGGTTTCTATAATTTTTTCCCCAGTTAGAATGTTTTTTTTTTGGGTAGTTTTTCCTTAATCGAATCGAGGGTCTAAGAACAGAGGGTGTCGTATGTTACAGATTGTGAAGCCCTTTGAGGCAAATGTGATTTGTGATACTGGGCTATAAAAATTGAATTGAACATCTGAAATAAAATGACGGTAAAAAGAAAACCTATTTAATTTAAATATCGGCCATCATAAAACTACAGGCAGGAATAATGTTCTCTCTTTCAGGGGTATGTCCAACAGCCTCTAAATGATTACATTAAAATGAATAACCTTTTCTTGCATTTAGCAGAGCGTTAGTCCATAGTCTCCGCTGTCTTGTACCTACTGGTGTGGCCAACTCTTCGCAAGGAGAGTAGCTGTTGGTTGTTGAAAATGTTGCTAGAGCTCACCAAATGAGGTCATTCGTAGACTTGCAAGTCCATATATTACAGTCTTGGAAGGGGGCAAAGGGAGTAGCTTGTCCTGATGGAGTGCTCCTCACTATCTGGTTGCATTCGTGCACTTGTGAGATGGATATTGTTGGGAAGTCAGATACCAGCAACAGAGGAGGGATCCCTCTCCCAGTACAGACAGACACTCAATAGATGTCATATGTACAGAATAGATACACAACAGAAAATCATAGTACATACAATTATGATAAAATTGTAGTTTAAATAATTATGATGAAAAGTGTAGAATGTAAAATATAAGGGAAGCACATGGATCCAGACGGACAACTGAGCAGCTCCAGGTGAAGCCCACGAGCAGGACCTGAGCCACTCGCCCCCTCCACCGTAGACACAGCAGCGCTGCCCCAGCAGGTGGCTCCAATCACAGATCCAGATTCCACATCTCTGGAGGCAGAAATGCCTGCTGAAAGTGACAGGAAGAGAGAAGAGAGGGACGAGAAAGCACAAAACTACAGGAAAGAGAAGATATCGTGTTTAGTAACATGCATTTATGGGATGAGAATGCAATGTTACTTACATGAAAAAAGGCAGTCCTTAAAGTTTGTTCCATGTGGGAGTGGAAGGATAAATCCGGATCAAAGATATCTCGGAGGTACTAGAAGCCAGGGCAATGCCATCTAGAGTAACTATATCCACCGACAGCGTGTCCAGGAGGATTTCAAGTTCAAGCATAATAACTTCAGTTGTGTCTGAGTTTAACATTAGAAAATTGCAGGTCATCCAGGTTTTTATGTCCTCAAGGCATGCTTGAACTTTAGCTAACTGATTAGTTTCATCTGGCTTAATCAATAGAGTAATGTCCGGTAAGGTAGAAAAGCACTATATAAATGCAGTCCATATAATATAACCATATAATTGGGTGTCATCTGCATAACAGTGAAACTTTATGGAGTGTTTCCTAATAATATTGCCCAAAGGAAGCATATAGAATGTAAATAGAATTGGTCCAGAATAGCACAGAACCCTGCGGGAGTCCAGACGATTCTTCGTTAACATGTACAAACTTAGATCGGTCTGATAGATAGGATTTAAGCCAGTCACATAACTGATTAGCAACTTTTTTCTCAAGGATCTCCGAGATAAAGGGAAGGTTGGATATAGGTCTGTAGTTGGCTAAAACCCCTGGATTAAGAGCAGGCTTTTTAAGAAGAGGTTTAATTACAGCTACTTTAAAAGACTGTGGTACATAGCCTGTCAGTAAAGACAAATTGATCGTATCTAGTAAAGAAGTGCTAACTATTGGTAAAACATCTTTAAGCAAGGCTGCTTAAGTGGGTTGGCGTCTAAAAGACAGGTTGCTGGCTTAGATGAAGAAATTGTTGAGGTTAGTTGAATAAGGTCGACAGGAGAGAAAGCCGTCAAAGTGAACATCAGGTTTCACAGCTCTCTAAGGCTTCTCCGTTTGAACATAGATTGGTTCCAGTTGAGGGCAGAATGTGATGAATATTTTCTCTAATAGTTAAGATGGTCATAAAGTCGTTACTACTCAGGGCTACAGGAATACATGGCTCAATGGAGCTGTGGCTCTCTGTCAGCCTGGCTACAGTGTCGAAAAGAAACCTGGGGTTGTTTTTTATTTTCTTCTATTAGTGATGAGTAGTAGGCTGCTCTGGCATTACAGAGGACCTTCCTATATATTTTAAGACTATCTTGCCAGACTAAACGAGATTCTCCCAGATTGTTTGAATGCCATTTCCTTTCAAGTTTTGGGGATTTCTGCTTTAATTTGGGGGTTATTCCATTCATTGTTTTATTATCTTCTTTTTTTTTAGAGAGGCAACAGAGTTGAGTGTCGTTCGCTGTGAACCTGCAGCACTGAAATTAGCATAAGACTCCTCTGTTATATTGAGACACAGTATTGAGTTAAGTTCAGAAGGAATCACTTCCTTAAATTTAGCTAGAGCACTATCAGATAGACATCTAGTGTAGCAGTATTTGCCTAATGACAAGTAGTCATAAGTCGTAATGAAGGATTATGTGGACGGATTGTGTTGAATGTTACATTTCAATGCCATATACCAGAACAAGGTCGAGGGAGTGGTTAAAACAGTGAGTGGGTTTATTTACACACTGACAGAAGTCAATCGAATCCTATAATGAGATAAACGCAGTACTAAGGCTATCATTTTCAACGCCCACATGAATATTAAAATCACCTACAATAATTACGTTATCTGATTTAAGGACTAAACTTGAAAGAAATTCTGAGAATTCAGCAAAAAACTCAGAATAAGGACCAGGAGCGCGGTACACTATAACAAATAGGATTGGCTAACAAATAACATAGGCTGCCGTGTTTTCCAGGTTGGGTGTGAAAGACTTAGAACAAGGCTTTCGAATGAGTTATGATTTAGTTTAGGTTTTTGATTAATAGGCCGGAGTCAAAAACGGCTGCAACTCCACCTCCTCGGGCCGGTGCCTCGAGGAATGTGAGCATTAATATGACTGGGCGGAGTGGATTCATTTAGGCTAACACATTCTTCATGACCCAGCACGGTTTCAGTAAGACAAAAGTCAATATGATAATCTGATATTAGATCATTTACTACAGCTTCAGATGACAGAGATCTGATGTTTAGGAGTCCCCATTCAATTCTCCTTATTTTAGGTGCTATTTCAGCAATTTTTGTTACATTTTTATGTATAACTCCTGTTAACTATTGATTTGATCAATTGAAGTGGTCAGGGGGCAGACACCGTCATTATGGGATTATGGGTGGGTAACTGTTTACTTATAAAACATACAAAACAACATTAAGTGTCCTGTGGTTTCCTCAGTTCTGCTTTGTGCAAAGGTCTACAAGGCAACACTTTCCTTTATTTTTGGAATGCAGGGGCAGATGTTGGTACCAGGCTTTATCTTTCTTTCTTTTTTTTATAACCGCACCCATTTCTGTTCTAGTGGCAGAGTGAAAAGGACCAAATGTCCATCAGACATGTAACTGCTTCAGAGGTCGTGTGCTTTGCTGGAACGATCAATTCTTTACATTAAATGTATGCTCTCCTGCATTCTCATCTAAAGGCTTGTTCCCTAATCATCACACCTGGCTAACAAAGGCGTCATAAGACTCGAGTGTTGTACTTTTGTTGGGGATTTGGCTGTTTGTGACAGCACTTGAAGGCAGCAATATTAACCCTTCCTACAACAGCTCAGTAGAAAAACAAGGCCATCATAGTGGAGAGCACTATGATGGTACTTTGTTAAATGATGTGACCAGCCCGACTCTTTATGACGGTACAGACATCCAATAATTAGTTGTATAACATGACACAGAACTCACTTTTTTTATTTTATATTTTTTATAGGGATCCCTTAAATTAGATTATTAGAATTGTGACCAAGAAATGTATTGAGTGGGAAACAGTTTACAGTTGAAAACTAATTTTGTCAGTGCTCTCTGGTGGGCACAATGAGCTAATGAGGACACACTTTCTAAATGATTCAATCTAATACTGAAATGTCTTGTTACCTAATCAGAATATATGTCAATGCATGGCTGTGATAAGCTGAAATCTGTGTCTGAGTGTGTGTTTGTGTGGGCTGAGCTGCATCTCTGACTCCTCTCTCTCTCTCTTTTGTCGCAGGAGGACGACGGGCTGCGGAAGAGAAAGGTGACCTCAGTGGCCGCCCCTCACTCTTCTTCCATGGCGACCTCGGCCATGAGGGACGAAGGCCTAAGCACCCGCGTCCTGGCGTTCTGCGTGCTCTTCTTTGTCATTGGAGTCATCATTGGCAAGCTGGCCCTGTAGAGACACAGACAGACAGAGCGCAGCGATAGACGGATGGACGGCGTGCTCGGGCGGACACGTGTCAATGACGGCAACGGGGATGTCTTCTGGGTTTATGTTGATTTCTCTTTCTTTTGTTTTTTTTTTTTTTTTAAACATTTAAGGCAATATCATGGTGGGTTGATAATTTAATGTGTAAAAAGATAACAAAGGAAGGCGATCCGAAGTTAAACCATGAGTGCGAGTGCTTTTGTCACAGGTCTTGCCTTTTTTTTTCTTTTTTTTTTCTCTTCTTTTTTTTGTTGTAAAATAATCACCCCCTATCATCTGTTCTTTCCGTCCGTCCATCCCTCCTTCCTAACGATCTTCCGCAACTTGCACAGGTAACAGTTAGTGGTGTGTGGAAGTGGCTTCACGCTGGCTGAATGTCTAAAGTCTTTCATTGATTCATAAGTCTTTAAGTTCATCACTCACATTGTCTCTAAGAAAGATCTAACACTCCTCATCTGTAATCTCTCTTCCGCTTATTACTGATGATCTGCAAGGAGAGGTGGACACTAGTGATCAGTGAAAGCCTTTTTTTTTTTTTTTTTTCTAGACTCAAACTCTGTTTGTGGTAAAACAAAATGTGAGCCAGTAAAAGCTGTGCATGTGTGTCTTCTTGGTTTTTGCCTCCTGCAGGAGGGCTGACATGACTGCGTGTGGAGGTTTTTATGTAAGGAGACCGCAAATGGTGAAATCACAGGCTGTTTTAGAACGAAGGAAGAGGGGTGGTTTGTAAACAAACATGCCTTCTGAACAGATTCCCTGTACACAACAGAAAGTGCTCTGTTTGGAAACCAGATCTTTTCTTGGATCATTTCAGTCGCTAACCAGACCTAGGTATCCGTAGAAATTCAAAAAATCTATTTTTGGGCCATTTGTAAATGTGTAACACAGTAAAATCAAGATTATGATAAAGAATTTATGCTGCACAGTGATCTAGTACAAAAACACAGCTGGAATTTAGTTAGACATCAGATTTTCCCAGTTAACGCTTGAATTTTCTTGATAGTTACCTCCTCAGGTTGCGAGAGAGAAAGAGAGAGGGGCACTAGACAAGGAATTCCCTTCAAGCAGAAAACTTGTCATGCAAAACCAACTCTGACATGTTCAATATATATCATACAGTATGTAACAATAGTTTGGCAACCTTGTTTAATTTTGCCCATGGAGTATTGTATTTGCGTCCTCTAGTGTGTTACAGCAGTTGTTTGCTTTCCCCCCTTTATATTATCATTTAGCCACAATGCTTCTGATGTTTATAATATTCAAATGCACTATATTCAAGTGTCCACTCTGCAGTTTGCATGAAATGACAGTTTTATTATGATTATTATTTGTTTTTTGAGTGTTGAAGTTATATTAGCAAAACAAAACAAAAAATACTGTCTTTTCAAAAGGGACCATCGTGAGGCTGGTTTATCAGTTTGTGTGTGTTGTTTCCTTTTGATCATCTTTTTCTTTAGTTTCCTGTTGGGCTCTGGTGTTTGCGAGATAACTGAGACAACACAGCTGTATTATCTCGGCTATCACGTGACCATCTAAGCAGGTTGGTTTAAAAAAAAAAAAAAAAAGGAAAGTAAAAGAATAAATATCTGTATTTGTTGTTGCCAGAGGGAGCTCGGGGAGCAGAGAAGTGGGAATGTGGGCGGCTGGGAGGAGGACTGACCTGTGAATACACACTACATTAAAGAAAAAAAAAACCCACAAAAAAAAACCACATCAGTGCTTCAGACCACACATGCAAAGAAACAGTCACACAGCAATGTAATCACACAGTAATTGGATACTCTTTTGTATGTATATAAAAATAAAAAGACTTAAAAAGATAACTGGCAAAGTTATTAACATACTGTAGTAAAGGAAGAAAATAACTAAGCAACCACCATGGATCATCATAATGTAGCATCATAATGAATTAAAATACATAAACCCCCAACTGTCTTCTTCTGTGAAAGGTTTACTCTTTTTTTTTGTTTTTTTTCTTATTTAGTTCAGATTGCAGTCTTTGAAAAGAGAGTGTAAGGTGTGTGTGTGTGTGTGTGGCTGCAAAAAGAGTAGACTAGCAAAAAAACCCACACTAAACCAATGCCCAATATTTACGGGGTTATTCGGTACTGAAAGAAGATGGAAGAAAATAAAAAACGTCGTCCGGCTCTGGATGGATTAAAGGAGCATGCCACTGGTTTTACACACGAAGGTAAGTTTCTTCTCCACAAGGAGTGCTACTCCGCCTGTGGCTCTGGAGGGACCGGAGAATGTGTTTTTGGAGCTTCGCCCATATTAGGGAGTTAAAGTTAATACTAAGTTAAATATCCAGGCCTTCTGCTGCATCAGTCTGACCGTTCTTTATTTAATCTGTCTGTTGCACGTGACCCAGTTTTTATTTATATATGTCTGCAGTACCCCTTTAAAGCCTTATAAAGCCCCTCTGACATGTTCCAGGACATGTAAAAATTCTCGGATTTGAATAATAATTTGTCTCTAAGAAATAGTGAGCGGGGAGAACGGTCGCCTGCCAATCGGAAGGTCAGCGGTTCGATCCCCCAGCCATGCGTGGACGCATCCTTGAGCGAGATGCTGAACCCTAAAAATGCTCCCGAAGCTGCGCCTTCGGTTTGTGAATGTTCTCATATGTGAGTCGCTTTGGATAAAAGCGTCTGCTAAATGTAAATGTAAACATTCCACCTCACGGCTGTGCCTTGGTGGCAGAGCGGTCGGCCACCAATCGAAAGGTCGGCGGTTCGATCCCAGGCTTCCGCCAGACATGTGTCGAAGTGTCCTTGGGCAAGATACCCCTTTGGATAAAAGAAATCAGTGTGTTGTTTAATCTACACCATAGAATCTATGACTATGCAAACCGTGCTGGCGTAAGCTGCATATTGGACCGTGACTGGCTCTCAAACTAATCCTGCTCGGCCGCGACGAGTGCGAAAACCAACCTTCAAGAATCAAAACCCTGCGCGTGACACGACACCATTCTGCACTGGGAAGCGTGCAAGTGAAGAAAACAACGAGCACAACACGTTTGAGCGGAGGGGGGCGCCTGGAGGCATGTGCACCTCTGGCCTGTCAGCGACGACGAAGCAGATGGGCAGCAGATTTCAGCAAAAGTGGAATTCAGTTATATTGTGTTAAATAGCTTAATATGTTTTGATTTTGGAAAACTAAACTTAGACCGGGATCCCGGCAGCAGGCGCTGTTACAATTACTGTAAGAAAATGTTCAAAACATAAATAGATAGTACAAGGATAACGATAACCGCAACGTAGGGATGGTTTAGGCGGCACGTTCAACGCGATCCAGTGATCCCCAGTGCTGCAGCTGTCCAGCAGATGGAGACAGAGATCCGACAAGCAACGCCCACCCTTCATCGGGCAACATGACGTCATTGGGCCTTATCCAGGAAGTAGCGAAACATCAACAATCCTTCCAGGTTCCAGGCTAGGACGAAGTGTCAGTGTAGCCTAGCGGCGAGGTAGCAACGCTTGATTTTCCTCGGGCGCTTCGCGGATTAGTTCGATTTTATTTTGTTGGGGGGGGAGCAGTGCGCTGTAGCATCCGAGGCATGTCGTTGTTCGGCAAGATATTTGGGGGGGGAGGAAAAGGAGCAAAGGGACCGAGCCCGCAGGAGGCGATCCAGAAACTCCGAGAGACGGAGGATATGCTAACGAAGAAACAGGAGTTCCTAGAGAAAAAGATCGAACAGGAGCTGCAGATAGCCAAGAAGAACGGCACGAAAAACAAAAGAGGTGAGGTCGCAGGGCGGGTGTTCTGACCGCGGCTGCTCCGTGGCACCGATTCGCCCGGCCAGCAACCCTAAGCTAGATGTTAGCGCGTTAGCTAAGTTTGGCTAACGTCAACTTTCCCGAGCTGTCATAACTGCTGGCCGCCTCACCTGGCGTCCTTGGCACGGCCACGGTTGCCACTGGAGAAAAGTGAATGTTTCGTCGATTGTGTACGAGTTTCGAGTATGTGCTTGTTGGTTATCGTTAAGCTGTTTTCACCGAGGCGAACGCTATCCTTGTCTTTCGCCAGCAATATCGCGTCTTTTTTTTTTTTTTTTTTTTTTTTTTCTTTGATTTCTTTTCCTTTATCTCCAAAAACTTGTTTACGA